>JANHMN010000006.1:59638952-59703300 GCA_030674055.1 Rhabdomys pumilio
GTGTGTGTGTGTGTGTGTGTGTGTGTGTGTGTGTGTGTGTGTGTGTGGTGTGTTCTTGTTGCCTTCATAATGCTGGTCCTGGCTTCTTTGTTCTAAATTTAAAACCTGTTGAAAGTTTTTCAGTAAAATATTTCTATAAAAATGTACTTCATCCCACAGAAGCTGGTCAAGATATTATGTACTTTATGGCATTTTTCCCCATGAAAGTTTGCAAAGACAGAAAAAGCATGGCTCCAGTTTGAGCTATTTTTCTCCTTAAATATTTGTTCATAGGAAAGTGGAGGGCTAAGTTTGGGAACATTGTATGTTCAAATTTTGTGTTAAGTTAGTAGAAAGCAGATAATGGAATATCTAAGTGGGTTTCTAATTTCTGTCTCTTTTTTGTGGTGTGAAAGCCATAAACTTCCAGAAATAAAACTGTTTAATCAAATGAAAGTAGAAAATGGGAGATAAATATAGGATAAGTTCTGTGCTACTGAGTATTCACAATCTAGAAAGAAAAGTAAATGGGGCATGAATAAAAAAATCTATAGCAGTCCATGTAGAACATACCACCATTTCAATTTAATCAGTAACAGAAAAGATAAGTGGGGGCATTTTCTGGATAAAAGAGAGAAATTATACATTTGTCACAAGACATAATAGGGACTTGACTCCTCAGTGACATTCCTGCCTTTCCTTTTGTCCACTTCAAGTTCTTCCTTTTCTGTCTCAACCTCTTTGCTTCAATATGAATGTCACTTTTGTCAGACAGTGAAAAAAAAGAGAATACAATTCAGCATTAAATATTGTACCTGGCTAGCAATGTGCCTGAGCCATCCCAGGGAACTAGGACCTCGTGCTTGCTCTACTCAAGCAATAGCCTGCATGTTCCTGCCTCTGGAGAGCAGATGGAGACCTCTGTCTCTAGCCTCGCCTCAGGAAGTCATTTATGACTCTAACTCTGTCCACTTGCCATTTAGTTGCATCCTGCTCTGGATCATGGCTAATTTGAGGGCTCCAGAGTTTGTTTTATTCATTGCTATGCCCCCATTTTCCTGCAGTGGGTTTTTTCACTCATTCAATAGGTATTTTCTATATTAACATATTTGCTTTCTAAGCATTGTTCATAATACATATGAAAGGAAAAGAGAGATCCTACATGTTCAAAATTAACAGATCTACAGACAATCTAGCAGTTTCTAGGAAATCCTCAAACTATGACTAGCCAAAGGAGTACAAAATCTCTGCCTTTATAGGTACTTGTTTGACAGAATACAGAAAAGGAAGGTTAAAACTTAGGTTATGACCCATTTTTTTCAGACATATAAAAGATATTTTCATCTGTCATAAAAAGTTTTAAAAATATTAGGCTGTCAGAAGTAGCTGTTAGCTGTTGATATGCCTGAACGTTGGAAAATTAAGCCCTGGCTAGCTCTGTCTAAAACATCTGCAAGGATTTTTCTGCCAGACAACAGAGTTTTCTGAGAAATGAGATATTTAGCTGAAATAAATCATACTGGTATTTGACTGACTAGAATTTTTATCCATGTGTCTAAGCTTTGCTGTATAGGATTTTATATAGGTGTAGTTATAACATGCATGCTAGATAACTATAAATAATGTATGTGTGAGCCAAAACATATAGGTTACTTGCCCAACCTACTGGCGATAAGAAAAAATAGCTTGAAAGCATAAAAATATTTAACATGGCACAGATATTAAAATATCAAGAAAAATATTTTCTCCCTTTTAAATCTTAAAAACTAACATCTCTCTGAGCACATATGGTGAATGGTTTGACTTGTGAATTTGACTGTGCTTTTTCCAGAACTTGTTACATACAGTGAATTGAGGAATTTAGATTCATTTTGGAGTTCTCAGATAAAATTTAGTACAAGAAACATGTCAATAAATTGGGATGAAGCCAAAGTTAATGGATGTCCCAAAAAGAAACTACATTTTGGTACATGAGAAAACTGGAAAGAGGTGTTTAAGAGCACGAAGTTCAGAGCTGGAAAGATGGCTCAGTAGTTGAGAGCACTGGTTGCTCTTCCAGAATTTTTGGGTTCAATTCCAGCACCCACATGGTAGCTCATAACCATCTGTAGTGGCAGTTCCAAGTGATCCAGTGCCACCTTCTAGCCTTTTAAGGTACTAGGCACATATATGGTACATGGACATACACAGAGACACTCATACACATGAAATAATAGAATAAACAAACAAAAAAGAACACCAAGTCAAGAAACTCAATTTCAGAACCACTTAATAAAAGTCAGCCTGGATTTATTTTCTGAAACAGTGGAAATCTTGACAGGCTACAAGGCACACACAAGCTCCATCTCTTGGTGAAGAAGACAAAGAGTCATCCTTGCCTCTGATAGTGTCCTGTTTGTTTAGCATCCTGAAACCATGTAACATACCCAAGACTAAAGCCCTGTGAAGCCTGGAAAAGTTGAAGCAAGGTACCCCTTCCCTTTTACTTGCTTTGTTTCAATTTCTAACAGCTTTGGATGATTAAGTTTGATGATAAACTTTAAAGCAAACAGATATTAAACTTGCAAAGCATTGTTTTGAAAAGTAAGTGTAAGTTGGGAGATATTTCCTAGCTGGTTTTTAATGTGTACAAATAGGGGTAAATACCGCTGAGAGGGAACAAATGTGAACAAAATTGGGAAACCTGGGTCTGTCTTTGGTATGCATTGTTGCGGCAGATAGATGGTCTGACAAGGATATTTTGCTCCATTGTGCCTCACAGAATACTCAAAATTCTGACTACATGGGCTCCATGGGAATCTTGGGCTATAGTCCTGCTTAGTAAAAGAGAGAAGGCCTAATATAGGCACATACAGTATTTTAGTTTAATTCATTTATTTTAACTTTCAAAATGGGTGTGATTTTGAGTCTTGTGGTTTTATTATTCCTCTGGAAGAGAGGGCAGGATATAAGCTTTCCTGGTTCCCCACTAAAGAATATGCTAATTTGGGAGAAAGTTCTTGTCTTTGCATTTTTAGAAAAGGTGATTGGTGTATATACACCTTCCAGAACTATGTGGATCAGATATGATGAAGGGAGACCCCCAGAGGACAGGATTCCAGAGAATCAAACAAAAAAGTTATCTTGATGACACTAAAATTTTGTTTTGAGATTTGTGCATTACAGAATATGCAGCCTTGGTGAGTCTCCTCGTCAGACATGCAGAACTGACCTGCTTGAACTCCTGATGTCTTGGACTTTCAGCCAGATCCAGTCAGGACACAAACATCAGAGACTAATACAACAGTTGGTGTGGCCTTCTTATTTTCCCTACTCTCCCCACTTCAAAATATCTCAACATCCATATTCAGCTTGAAGAAGTTATGAAGAATTGCCGCCCCAGTTCCCTGTGCTTTGGGCCTGGAAGAGGTTATTATAGGTTGTCTTTTTAGGGAATGTAGATATGGTCATAATTAGAACAGGGAGGAAATAGCTAGAATTGATGGTATAGCCATAATCTCAATTGGTAGAAATCTTTAAAATTGTTACTAAGTTGAAGTCATGATTTCTTAAATGGTACAGAATTTACTTTGATACAAAATCAAGGGTTTCAGTGGTATAAATTTCTTCTAATGATACAAAAATTTTAAAAGTACAAGAGTTAGACCCAGTCCTTCTATAACTGTTATTATAAATAGATCTGAGATGGTTAAGCCTGTGAGTTAAGAGCCAAATAGCAAATTTATGTCTCTAAGTTTATTGTTAGGGTATTTTCAGATATTTTCATTAGAAATAGCTGAGGGTAGTTAACAGAGAACAGTTCAGATTACTTTATATAGATGGTTGGTTTTCAAAAATGTCAGAAATCCAAAGAATATGACACTTAGTGTTATTTATTCACTTGTAGAGACAAGTCTGCTCCTGACACAATCCCTTTCTTGGATTCAAAGAAGAAATTGAGCATCAGTGGAGTTGCTCCAGTTGTGGCGATACACAATACACAAGAATTGCCTCAACTCATCTACAGACAAAATACTGTCCAGAAAGACAAAATGTATTACAGGTTGGGACAGCTTAGTTCTGTGGAGACAGAATAGGTTCGGCCTTAATAACTCCTGTCTTTCAAAGGTCTGTCAGATGATCCTGGGCCAGAAGGCTGAAGACTGGTACTCCAACTTCCTGATTTACTGGGGTTGTGTAGGTAGGCAGCTGTCTCTACAATTTGTCTCAGTTCTGGAAGCTATGTGTGGTCATTCTCAGATTTCTGACTGTGTTGAACAACTACTTATAGTCTCATAGCCAACCCAGGCTATTTATATTTTGAGAGAAGAGAATTTTTTTGTTTTGTTTTGTTTTTAAACAGAAAGGTTAATATGTGTCAGGAATGTCCGTGTCCAATTACATTAAAGTGTTATTGCAGCAGGAGGCCTGTGATTGGACGGGGAAAGGGGAGGTAGAATTAAGAGTTATACTGAGGAAAGCATCTGAGGAGAGAGAGGAGGAGTCTAGGTGGCAGACAAGCAGAGTGAATCAGAACCAGCATGGCTTTAGATAGCCACAGGTTAGATTTGTTTTTAGTATAGGGATGGAATAATTGAGATAAGTTGTCTAATCTAGGTGGGCAATTTGTATTTTATTTTTCACTTCTTGACAATTGATCCTTAGCAATTTAGTTGGACATGAAGTACCCTAAAACACATGTTATTTTTTTTCTGCTGGGGGTAGCCAGATGATAAGGTTCTTCTAAATATGATGTAGGCAAAAGATGCCTTTTGTGATTTCCAAGAAGAGTCCAATAGGTATGACCAAGCATACCTATTATTCTACCTTTTCTTATAATTCCTAGAAAGGGAAGTTCTAATGAAAATCAGAGAAGACATCTTTGCTATCTGGTCCCTTATCATACTATCCTGAAGTATTATGAACATTTTGAAGCCATGAAAGCAAAATAAAACTGTATTGTCAAATGACTTTGCACTGACTTTCCCCACTTTCAGCAAAACTTAAATTTAATGAGTTCATCTGTATATCCAGTATTTACTGGGCTTTTAGCCACATGTCCTTCCTTGTGAGTGCCTTGATTCTTATGTAATAAAAGAATGTTTTATTCATTTTATTTTAACTCTGACAGTGCATGTAAAGTAATATGTTTCTGTTCTGTTGTGCTTAGAAAATCTATAGGGACTTTTCTTTTAGAATTATGTCTTCAGATGATCTGTTGAATAATGGATTGTTTGTTCCTACCCAAAATAACTGTACCATTTAGTCCATCCCTTAGTGATTTAAGAGGGAAAACGTTTAGAGGGGGAAGATACTAGATTCCTTTTTTATATTTTATTGAAGATTCTATGGTATATATAACAATATATATTATTATCACATAGGAGCCCTTCCTTGAAAATGTTATTCCTTTCCTTTGCTGAGTGATTCATAGCCTGCCTCTGGTTCTGACAATCATTATCATCACATAAGAATGTCCAAGAGACTTTTTTTCTGAGTGATGAAATGTGATTAGGAGTGATACTTCATCTGTCTGAGCAAAGGCTTCAACATTTCTTTTTCCTTTGTCCCAAGTTATAAATCTGGGATAGACTGACTATGCACTGCTCCATGTCCACTGTACAGTGCATAGATGTAAATGAATTCACACATATCTTCTCCTTATTAGCATTACTCCTCTATTATGGACACCAGTCAAGATGCTTGTAGTAGAACTGATCAGCATGGCTGAAATGAGGCAGACACGATGTAACCAAAGGAAATCTCTTTCCCTAACAGCCATGGGAATGCATGAGTTGTCTCCTATGCCATAACCTACAGAAGATGGACTGAGACAGAAGTCAGTACTATGAAGTGGGATACTGCTACAAAAGCATCCAAAGATGCAAACTGACTTGAGGACCAGGCAATAATGGGACAAAAGATGGCTAGTTTAAGTTGCAAAATAGTAGAACTATTGCCTGTAATTAAAATAGGCAGACAATGCCTGTGATGTACTTATGAGCTGGAATACAAACAGGTAAAAGAAAAGGTGGGAACTATGAGTTGTAAGTGACTGGATGAATTTGACAAGATTCTACAATAAAGAAACAAGCTCAGAAAAGAATTACATGGTTTATAGGCAATGTTAGAGGGAGGAAGATGACCCAGAAATTCACAACTGCACAGAGCTGTGAAGTGGAATTACTTCTCAACTCCAACTGGTAAAATAAAAGGGTTTAGGCCACGAGGCCAATTCATCCTTATTTTGTGTGTAAAGAGCTAAATTGAGATGTTCCCAAGAAATCTCTTCAAATAAATGAAAAAGATTATGGAAAAGTAAATAAGTACAGAAACCTAACAAGATCGACATTCAGCTAATCTAGAGAATTGATGAGCGGTTGCTTAGCCAGAGAAACAGCAGACATGGAAAATTAGAAGAACTAGATCAACTGTGAAAAAAGATATAAAATGAAAACTATTTTTATAATATGTTAGCCAGACTTTTAAAATAAGAACAGGCATTACTAATTATAATGCAGCAGCCACCACGAGCCAGAGCTTCTTGGAAATCTAGTCTATATAATTACCCCGAGTGAAAGACCATATTGGCTTGACCAGTTAAGAGATCTTTAGTCCTCCAGCCTTTAGTACTGAAGAATAAATACTCATATCTCTGGAATGCATATTCATTTCCAAAGCCATATTCAGATGTGGCCAAGGAGAATCACAAAGAGGCCTGCCTAGAGAGTCAAGCCAGGAGCAGAATGCATGCGAAATGGGAGGCTGCCTCTGCTTTCTAGTCTTCTAGGCAGGGGAAGCTAATGTTCTTTTTTAATTAGTAGTAAGTTGTTATTGTTTGCTTATTTATTTTTTCTCTATCTATTCACGTTATATCTTGATCACATTCCTCCTCTCCTCCCAGTCTTCCCCTTCAATTTACTCCCCCCTACCCCTCCTTCCCCTTCATCTTGTAGAAGAGTGAGGTTCCCACTAGGTACCAACCTACACTGACACCTCAAGTGGGTCTTTGCATCTGTTTTGGTCAGCTTCTTGGCAAAGCCTCTCAGAGGACAGTTATGCTAGTTCCCTTTATGCAGGCATAATAGAGTATCATTAATAGTGTCAGGGATTAGTTCTTGCCCATGGATTGAGCCAGTCATTGGTTTGCCATTCCCTCTGTCTCTGTGATATCATTGTCTCTGCACTTTTTGTAGGCAGGACACATTTTGGATTGATGGTTTTGTGGGTGGGTTGGTGTCTGTATCCATTCCCCAAGAATCCTGCCTGGCTATAGGAGGTAGCTACTTCAAGCTCTATATGGCCCACTGCTAGGAGCCTCAGCTAGAGTCACTCTCATAGCCTCCCTGGAGCCTGCCCCATCCAAGGTCTCTGGCACTTCCTAGTGATCCTGCACTTATCTCCCTTTCCTCCCCCAGCCCTCTCTCCTCAGATCTCCCTATATTTGATCCCTATCCCCTCTCCAACCAGGTTCCTTCCATCCATCCAACTCTGATTCTAATTTTATTTCCCCTTCTGAATGAGATTCAAACATTCTCCTTTAGACTCTTTTTGTCATTTGGCTTCTTTGGATCTGTGGATTGTAGTGTGGGTATTCTGTAATTTATGGACAATATACACTTATAAGTGTGTACATACTATGCATCTCCTTTTGAGTCTGAGTTACTTCACTTAGGATTTTCTACCCCAATCAGATCCATTTGCCTACAATTTTCACAATGTCCTTATTTTTAATAGCTGAGTAGTATACCAGTGTCTAAATGAACTACATTTTCTTTATCCATTCTTCTTTTGAGGGGCATCTGCGTTTTTTCCAGTTTGTAGTTATTATAAATAAAGCTGCTATGAACATAGTGGAGCGAGTCTGTTGTGGTATGGTGGAGCACCTTTTGGGTATATGCCCAGGAATGATATAGCTGGGTCTTGAGGTAGAACAACTCTCAAGTTTCTCATATGCCATCAAATTGATTTCCAGAGTGGTTGTACAAGTTTGCATTTCTACCAACAATGAAAGAGTATTCCCCTGGGACCACATCCTCCTCAGTTTGTCCTGTTTTGTTTTGTTTTGTTTTGTTTTGTTTTTGTTTTTGTTTTTTAAAGCTCTTGATCATAACCATTCTAATGGATGTAAGGTGAAAGATCAGAATTGTTTGATTTGCATTTCCCTGATGATTAAGGACATTGAACATTTCTTTAAGTGCTTCTTGGGCATTCGAGATTCCTTTGTTGAGAATTCTCTGTTTAGTCTCTACCACATTTTTAAAATTGGATTATTTGGTTTGTTTGTGTCTAAGTAAGTTTTTTAAATATTTAGATATGAGTCCTCTGTCAGATGTAGGGTTGGTGAAGATCTTTTCCCAATTTGTAAGCTGTCAGTTTGACTGACTGATAGTGTCCTTTGCCTTACAGAACATTCTCAGTTTCATGAGGTCACATTTATTATTATTGTTGATCGTAAAGCCTGAGCCATTGGTATTCTGTTCCGGAAGTTGTCCCCTGTACAAATATGTCCCAGGTTGCTTCCCAATTTCTTTTTTATTAGATCTAATGTATCTGGTTTTATGTTGACATATTTGATTCACAGGGACTTGAGTTTTGTGCTGGATGATAAATATGGATCTATTTTCATTCTTTTGCATGCAGACATCCAGTTAGACCAGCACCATTTGTTGAAGATGCTTTCTTATTTTCATGTTATGGTTTGGCTTTGTCCAAAATCAAGTGTCCAGAGGTATGTTGGTTTATTTCAGGGTCTTCAATTCTATTTCATTAATCAAATTATCTGCTTCTATACCAATACCATGCAGTTTTAAACACTATTGCTCTGTAGTACAGTTTGAGATCAGAGATGGTGATACCTCCAGAAGTTCTTTTATAGTAGAGGATTGTTTTACCTCTTATGAGTTTTCTTATTTTTTTTATATAAAGTTGAAATTTGTTCTCTCAAGGTCTCTAAAGAATTGTGTTGGAATTTTGATGGGAATTGCATTGAATTTATAGATTGCTTTTGGTAAGATGGACACTATGTTAATCCTACCTGAGCATGGGAGCTCTTTCTGTCTTCTGATATCTTCAGTTTCTTTCTTCAGAGACTTGAAGTTCTTGTCATATAGATCTTTTATTTGCTTGGTTAGAGTTACATCAAGATATTTTTTTATATTTTTGTGACTATTGTGAAGGGTGTTGTTTGATTTTATTTGATTTTTTGCTTAACCCATTTGTATATCATTTGTATAAAGGAGGGCTACTTGTTTGTTTGTTTTTAATTTTGTAATCTAGCCATTTCAGTAAGGGTGTTTATCAAGCTGTAGAAGTTCTGTGGTAGAATTTTTGGGGTCAATTATATAAACTATCACATCAGTTGCTAATAGTGATACATTGGCTTCTTTTCCAATTTGTACACCTTAATCTTCTTTAGTTGTCTTATTGCTCTTGCTACAACTTCTATTACTATATTGGAGAGATATGGATAGAGTGGGCAGCCGTGTGTTGTCCCTGATTTTAGCAGGACTGCCTTAAGTTTCTCTTCATTTAATTTGATGTTGGCAATTGACTTGCTTTCTAAGTTCTTTTATAATACAGGATCGTTTTAGCTATCCTGGGTTTTATCATGTTTAGATATAATCCGTATTTCCCTAATCTGTCTAACACTTTTAACATTGCGTGGTGTTGAGTTTTGTCAAAGGCTTTTCCAGCATCTAATGAGACAATCATGTTTTTTTCTTTCAGTTTGTTTAGATGGTAGATTACACTGATTGATTTTTGAATATTGAACCACCCTTCCATCCCTGGGTTGAAGCCTACTTGATGATGGTGGATAATGTTTTTGATGTGTTATTGGAATCCATTTGCCACTAGTTATTCTATTGAGTATTTTGCACCAATGTTCCTAAGGGAAATTGGTCAGGGTTATAGGACTGTTTAGATTGTTTACTTGATATTGATTTAACTTTGGTAAGTGTAATCTATCAAGAAGATTGTCCATTTCATTTAGATTTTCCAATTTCATGGAGTACAGGCTTTAGAATTAAGACCTAATGATTCTTTGGATTTCCTCAGTGTCTGTTTATTATATCTCCCCTGTTAATAAATAAACAGTGTCTGTTTATTTCTATTTTGTTAATTTAGATATTGTCTCTCTGCATTTTACTTAGTTTAGGTAATGGTTAGTCTATCTTATTGATTTTCTCAAAGAACCAGCCCTTGGATTTATTGTTCTCTTAATTTGTTTCAAATTTATTGATTTCAGCACTGAGTTTGGCTATTTCCTGTTGTCTACTCCTCCTGGGTGTGTTTGCCTCATTTCATTCTAGAGCTTTTAGCTATGCTGTTAAATTGCTAGTTTGAGATCTCTTCAATTTCTTTATGAATGCACTTAGTGCTATGAACTTTCATCTCAGAACTGCTTTCACTGCATCACATAAGTCTAGGTATGTTGTGCTTTCATTTTTCATAAAATTCTAGAAGTCTTAAATTTCTTTCTTTATTTATTCTTTAACTTGTGGTCATTGAGTAAAGAGTTGTTCAATTCCCATGAGTTTTTAGGCTTTCTGTTGTTTCTGTCATTGTTAAGTCCAGTTTAAATCCACAGTGATCTGATAAGATGCAAGGGGCTATAGTCTTCTTGTATCTATTGAGACTTGCTTGGTGCCTGAGTATGTGATCACTTTTGGAGAAGGTTCTGTGAGGTGCTGAGAAGAAGATATATCCTTTTTGTGTTTGAGTGAGATATTCTATATATTTTTTAGGTCATTTTGATTCATAATTGCTATTAGTTTCCTTATTTCTCTGATTAGTTTCTGTTGATGACCTGTACACTGGTGAAAGCGAGTGTTGAACTTTCCCACTATTTATGTGTGGGGTTCAATGTGTAATTAAAGATTTAGTGTCATTTCTTTTTCAAGTATGGGTGCCCTTGCATGTATGGCATAGATACTCAGAACTGAGACATCCTTTTTGAAGATTTTTCTTTTAATGAGCATGAGTCTCCTTCCACATCTCTTTTGATTACTTTTGGTTAAAAGGCTATTCTATTATATATTAGAATGGCTATTCAAGCTAGTTCCTTTAGTCTGTCTGCTTGGAAATAGTTCTTTCAAACTTTTTACACTTTACTCTGAGGCTGTGTCTATCTTTGTTGCTGAGGTGTATTTCTTGTATACAGAAGAATGGTAAATTCTGTTTTCACATCCACTCAGTTAGCCTGTGTCTTTTTATTAGGGAACTGAGTCCATTTATGTAAAGAGATATTAGTGACCAATGATTGCTAATTCCCATTATTTGCATGGTGGTGATAGTAGTGTGTGTGTGTGTGTGTGTGTGTGTGTGTGTGTGTGTGTGTGTTTCTTTTTTCTTCTTTTATTGGTGTAAAATTATTTATTTCTTGTGTTTTCTTGGGTATAGTTAGTCTCATTTAGTTGGAGTTTTTCTTCTAGTGTTTTCTTTAGGGCAGGATTAGTGGAAAGATATTGTTTAAATTTGGTTTTGTCATGGAATATTATGGTTTCTCCATCTATGGTTATTGAAGGTTTTGCTGGATTTATTAGGCTGGGCTGACATCTGTGGTCTCTTAGGGTCTGCAAGAAATCTGCCCAGGACCTTCTGATTTTAGAGTCTTTGTTGAGAAGACTGAGAAGACAGGTGTAATTCTGATGGGTTTTCCTTTATATTTTACTTGGTCTTTTTTCCATGCAGCTTTTAATTTTTGTTGTTGTTGTTGTTCTCTATATTTAGTGTGATAGTAGGTCTAATCTATGGTCTAATCTCTTTGGTATTCTGTAAACTTCTTATATGTTTATAAGCATCTCTTTCTTTAGGTTAGGTAAATTTTTTTCTATGACATTTTTGAAGACATTTTCTGGGGTTTTGAGTTAGGTATCTTCTCCTTTTATTCCTATTATTCTTAGGTTTGGCCTTTTCTTGGTGTTCCAAATTTCATTGATCTTTTCTGTCATGATCTTATTAGATTTTTCATTTTTTGACAGCTGTGTCAATTTCTTCTATTGTATGTTCTACAGCTGAAATTGTCTCTCCCATCTCTTATATTCTGTTTGTTGTGCTTGTTGTCATTAGTTCCTGTTCTTTTTCCTAGGTTTTCCATCTCCAGAATTACCTCAGTTTGTGTTTTCTTTATTGTTTCTATTTTCATTTTCTGTTCTTGGACAGTTGTTTCATTTTATTCACCTGTTTGATTATATTTTCCTGTGTTTCTTAAGGTATTTATTCATTTCCTCTTTAAAGGCCTCTATCATATTCATAAGACTCGGTATTTTTTTTTTCTGTGCTTTGACTGTGTTAGGATATTCAGGGTTTGTTGTAGCAGGATAGCTGGGCTCTGGTGGTGTCATATTGCCCTAGATCTTGTTGATTATATTCTTTTTTATTAGATATTTTCTTTATTTACATTTCAAATATTATTTTCCCATCCCCCAATATCTCATCCTCTCTTCCCTTGCTTCTATGAGGGTGTTTTCCCACCCACCCACTCTCACCTCCCCACCCTGAAATTCCCCTACACTGGGGCATCAAGCCTTCACAGGGCCAAGGGCGTCTCTTCCCATTGATGCCCAACAAGAGCATCCTCTGCTACTTATGCGGCTGAAGCCATAAGTCCCTCCATGTGTACTCTTTGGTTGGTGATGTAGTTCCTGGGAGCTCTGTGGGGTCTGGTTGGTTGGTATAGGAGGAACAACAGGTTTCTCCTATGGAGTTGCAAACCCCTTCAGCTCCTTCATTCCTCTATTGGGAACCCTGTGCTCAGTCCAATGGTTGGCTGTGAGCATCTGCCTCTGTTTGTCAGGCTCTTGCAGAGCCTCTCAAGAAACAGCTATATCAGGCTCCTGTCAGCATGCACTTCTTGGCATCCACAATAGTGTCTGGGTTTGTTGATTGTATGTGGGATATATTCCCATGTAGGGCAGTCTCTGGATGGCCTTTCCTTCAGTCTATGTTCTACACTTTGTCTCTGTATTTCCTCCCATGAATATTTTGTTCCCCCTTCTTAGAAGGACTGAAGCATCCATACTTTGGTCTTCCTTCTTGAGCTTCATGTAACCTGTGAATTTTGTCTTGGGTATTCCCACATTTTGAGTTAATATCCACCTATCAGTGAGTGTACACCATTGGGTAACCTCACCCAGGATGAAATTTTCTAGTTCCATCCATTTGCCTAAGAATGTCATGAAGTCATTGTTTTTGATAGTTGAGTAGTACTCCATTGTGTAAATGCACCACATTTTATGTATCCATTCCTCTGTTGAAGGACATCTAGATTCTTTCCAGCTTCTGGCTATTATAAAAAGGGCTGCTATGAACATAGTGGAGCATGTGTCCTTGATTATATTTTTATGTTGTCTGTTAGTCATCTGGCTGTCCCTGGTGTTGGCTGATCTAATCTTAATGCCAGCAGGACTCCTCGGGAAAGCAGGGAGAGCCTTTGGCCACACAATGGAGGTTAGGACAGCACAAAGCTCAACTCTGCTGGCTGTGCTTCAGGTGGACCCAAGTTGGCAGAGACTGGTATAGAAGGGATCCAAGCTGGTTGTTCTATCTCTCCACAGGTTTCCATAGTGGGGAAGTAGAATGCTCCTGGGGTTCCACAGGCTTCTCAGGAGATCAGGGTGAGTCCAGAGCCAGACAATAGATGTCAGAGACCAAGGTACAACTTACCTCTTCTGGTTGTACCTCATGTGGACTCGACTGAAAGTGATGTTCTTAATAGCTACTCATGGGATTTAATATCTTTCTATGGCTATCAAACTATACCTCACAGTCCCACCATCTTGTATATCCTCCTCCTCCTTTCAGGGTGGTTATCATTGTCCTCATGCCTTTCACCACCAGTGTTTCTTTGGGAGTATGGAAACAGCAGGAGGCAGGAAAAATCCCTCTTTACTTCATAGAACATCATATCTAAAGCTATATTGGGTAAAGAAACTGTCAGACTTTGAGTCTGAGCTTAACAGTGCTTCGTAGAATTCATAGTGCCTTCTTGGGAGACAGACGTTTTTTGTTTAATGAAGAGAAAGATTGTTCTTCTACAACAGAAACTTTTTTTGTAGAATGATCATCACTGTAACCTTGCTCATTGGTATGTGACTACAGGGTAGTTCTGGGGAGCAAACAGTCCTTTCTCTACTGACTCCAGACTTAGCCCTATTAGCTCTTCAAGTCTTCATATGGTTGTGACATAGATGCTGTCTCTCTTCCACAAGAGTAGCAAGTTTAAATTGAAGTTTCTGCCTTGACTGGTATCCGAAGATAAAAAAGCATATAAGTAGACCAAGTAGAGCCTATCACACTCACAGCTGCTCTACCTCCACGTGAACATTAGCAAAAGATAAAATGTGATTTGGGGAAGCACTGAGAGTTTAGGATTCTTTGTTTTTGTAGCATGTTCTGGTAAAAGCTGACCACGACTGGATCCAGATCCATTCTGTTGCTCAAACTGCAGATTGGACTTCGTCACAGTCGTATACAGCGTGGTGATATCGACGCTGCAAATAGAATGATTATTGCAAAGATAATGTGCCCTTGATAGAATGAGAAAACATTCTGTTAACGAGAAATCTATTCTCTGATTACTATAAGTCAGAATTCCATTCTATCCACTACTTAATAGCCAGATGGTGCATTTCCAATTTATGGTTTTAGTTTTGCTCTTGTGATGTATCATGTGTGTCAGGTGCCATGGAGGTTGGAGATAGAAATCAGAACATTTTTCTGAGTGAGTCTCCTAATGGAAGGTTTTGGGTTCAAACAATGTTTCAAGTTTATGGGGACACATTAGGAAAAAGTAATTTACAAACAGAAGTAATTTGATTCTCATGATGAAGTTTATGTTAACATAATATGCAGATTGGCAGACACTAGGTGGAAATTTATGATTAGATTTAAGTAATTTGACTAGCATCTACAATCTCTTCAAGCCAATAGCATTGTATGAAGCTCAACTCACCTTTATTTCTCTCTGCCATGGTAAAATCTTTTGACAAAAGCAACTAAAAGAATGGAGAGTTTATTTTATCTCACAGTCCAGGGCATAGTCCTTCATCATGGGAAACTCAAAGTAGAGGAAACTTGAGACAGGTGTTGACATGCATCTGTAATCCACGACCAGAGAGCAATGAATGATTTCTTCTGTGTAATTTCCTCTTTCTGTTTATATAGTCCAGGATTCCAACCAGTGGATGGGCGCCACCCACATTGGATGGATTTTTCCACCTCAATTAATGCAATCAAGATGATTCTCCACAGGCATGCTTAAGGCTCCTCTTCTGGGTTATTCTGAATCTTGTTAAGTTGACAATTGGTACTAACCATCATATGCCAATTACTGGAAGGAGCAATTCTGGATACTAGGTTTCTGTAACTCAGCAGATTTTATCCCATCCATTCAAGATGATCACTGAATATTTAGGGTTTGTTATAAAGCAATGTTTAACATGGCCACTTGAGAGAGACAATGATCCCCCTCCTGCCTCATTAGTAGCTGGTGGTATGTGCTGTTTTTGATTCTAAGAGCAAAGTTCCAGAAGTTTTTCATTTGTCTAGCAATTTGTCTTCAAATTCTTCCTGACTTGCTCTGTTTCTAACTTTTACAGTCAAAAATCTGAGGCAAACCAGGTGAGATGGTACACACCTGAAACACTAGCATTTGGGAGGCTGAGGCAGGAGGATAGTGAGTTCAAAGCCAAACTGTACTACATAGTGAGGCCCTGTCTCAAAATAAACAAGGAAGTCTAAGCTGAGATCCAGAAAAAAAAAAAAAACTGAGCAAAGCTTAATGTAATTATATAAAGTATTTCTCTTAGGAAGAATTATTTAAGATTAATTGAATTCAGTAATCCCATGTTAGGAAGGGAATATTCTAGCCAATATTAATTCATGCAGGAAGATATTGAATTGGCATTTTATTCCAGAGCACCTGCTTGTTTATAATTCATAGTCCAGCTCTGCACTTACAACTACCATTGCTTTCAAGCCTGGTCAGTTTAGCATGTTTTCCATGATGTTCCTGTCTTGAGATATGAGCTTTAGGGAATACAACCTTTATCTCTTAAATCCTTAATATGCCTTTTGAATCCAGTACCCAATTGTTCCAAAAAAACAGAAATATGTCTGTGGATTAGGACTCAGATTCTCTAGAGACTGAGTATGTAAGTGTTAAAAATCCAATTTTTATATTACTATTTTGACACAAACTTACAATTTTTGCCTGACCCCTGATAAGCTTCCCCCAGATGATGAATCTGGCCCAGGAAGAGCTAGAAGAATTTGCTTTTCTCAGATTCTGTTATCTTTGACTAATGCTTGACCTTTGTGGGAGTATTTTAACTATGGAAGGTATAAAAATAACCTGCCATTTGCATAGCACCTCTCTCCCACTCTGTTCTATAGCTTATTGTTTCAGGAATTTCCAGGGGTGTCTTAGCCATCACATCTTTTTCTGGAGACACAGTCTAAGAACTAATTTTACTTATTTTCATTTTCTTTGTTTTATCAAGAATTTATATCTTTATTTCCAAATTCTCTTATGACTAGAAAATTCCAGTAAATTCAATTTGTTTGTTAATATCCATGCAGAAACAGACTATAAGAATATTGTTCTGTCTCTTTAGACACATTTGGAAGTGTGATTTTTCAATTTTTAAAAATTTTCCTTTTAGTTTATCTGAGAAATATTTTAGTTAAATCTTATTGATATTCTCGGCATTAAAATTTCCATGTTTTCCATAAATGAGTAGTCCAATAGACTCAGGTTCAGTGACATTCCCCAACTCATAAGCAAAGTAAGACCTGTAGTTTAGATCTGAAATGTCCCCAGAGGTTCATGAACATTTGGTCCCAGATGGTGACACTGTTTCAGAAGACCTGGAATCATAGGAGACAGAGCACTACTGAATTAAATCAGCTGGGTTCGTTTTTCTAAGCCAGTCCCTCTCCCATCCTCTCTCTGATTTGTGATTGATGACATAATGGGACCAGCCACCACATGCTCTTGACACTGTGCCTTGGCTGGCATGATGAGCTATTATACTCTCAAAGCCATAAGGCAAAATAAAACCCTTCCTCCTTAAATTGCTTCTTGCAAGGTGTTTGGTCAAAGCAACATGGAAAGAGGAGAATTCAGCATTTAATAATTACAGTCACCAGAATGGCCAGAAAGTGTTGAAACTGCAGAAAACCTGGAAGACAAACAGGTGTAAAAGGTATAAAGCGTGGAGCCTGGTAGAACCAGAAGAGCTTTAAAGACCACCTCACAGTGAGAAGCAGCAGGAAGGGACATACAACGGGAAACATGACGAGTTTCAGAAAAAAATTTAAGTAGTGAATAGGAAGGAAGGCTGAAGCCACAGTCTGAACAGGTAATAACACATTCAGGTAGTGGGGCTTACCAGATGCACACCTAGTGCACCCAGCACAAAGCCCCTACAAATAGCTCAGACTAGGATTTCCAGGTGTGCAAATGAATAGCGAAAATGGTAGAAAAGTTTGCAAATCCTAATGCTGTGACTCAATGATTAGACAAAAGCTTACATTATGATCACTGTAAAAAGTGCCTGCTCACTGAAAGAAATATACATTCTCCTCTTCAGTTTACAATCCAGCAAACAGAGTACAAATTGAGCAAAGATATCACTCCTGAAAAATATATTCATAAGGTGTTCACTTATTTTGTAAATCTAATACTTTGAACGTGGTTCTAAAGGGGCAATTAAAGCAGTTTCTATATTTCTTTTATGAAATGAAAATTAAAAGAAAGTTAATCTCCCAGTGTTAACTTACTGATTTAAATGGAAAGGTTAGCAGGATGGTAAGTTGGAGGAAGGGTCTAGGGAGGTATAACTAACACTAAAAATGTTTGAAAACACCATAAAAAAATCTACTCTTATATAAATTTATGAAAAAATATATTTAAAAATTAATTTAGCTGGAGTCACCATACATAGACGGATAATATTCCTCCCCAAAACTACAGATTGACAAACAAAAACCCATTTCCAAGTGTGGGATACTCTGTGTCAAGTTGTTAGTCAAGAGAGTCCTAGATAGCTCCCCCAAACAATACAGGCTGTTGTCATTGCTCTTGGCTGCGCACTAGAACTTGTTGACAAAATCCTATTGCTAAAGACACCACACACTTCAATCACAGTACATGGGAAAATTAAAATGATACCAACTGGGTGGCTTCCTTCCTGCTGACGAGATGCCATAATACCAGTGGGTGCTATAAAGGCAGATAAGAAAGCTAACAGAGCACCTGTTTTTGTTGTTGTTGTTGTTGTTGTTGTTTGGTTTTTTTGTTTGTTTTTGTAATTACTAGTCCAGCTCCACATTCAGAACTACCATTGCTTTCAAGCCTTACCCATCTGCGAACCTTGTGAAGTATAATACTCATAATAATGACAGGTCCATCAAGATATGTCCATTGGTGCAATAGTGGTACAAGTGTTATGGAGATAAGCAACACCTTTAACAGGAAGAGACTTATGATTGGTACTATAAACTACACCAAGAACCCATAACTGGAAGAATCACAGACCCTACTACTAATATATTTTGTTTAAGTAATATAGCTACCAGAAAGACTTCAAAATCTGTATCTCTATTAATCCATAGATTAATGGAGCTCTAAGTCCTCATCAGAGGTTAATACAGAAACTCTAAACATGTCAAAGTACAGAGAAGAATCAACTGTGAAGGACTCAGCTCTAAATGAGACAGTCTTTATAACTTGAACATCAATTTTCATGATCACAAAATAGTAGGGTAGAATGGTTGTAAATGACAGAAGTTGGGGAGGATTTCTGGAAAATAATGTCTTCTGTAAATGACAGGGCCATTCATTCTCATGAACTACTTAACTATAGTTATGAGCACAAGATGACGCCAATTAGCATCTAGCATGAATGAACACTGAGATGCACAGAAAATGCTTCCCTGTCTCTTTCAATTGTCACATTCTTCTTGGATCTCTGGGAGTCTGGGACAACTTAGATTTGCCATTTATTTGTGTTTCATCTCTTCTGTGGACATCATTCTATTATAAACATTGACTCTTCTTAGAGACTTTGAAACTGTAGTTGGTAAGATAAATTTGGTAAGATATATATAATGTCATTTTTCATCCTCCACATCTTTCCCCTGACATTTGAATGACAAAGAGGTTCACTAGGTTCTCATGGTGTTGAAGTAAGTCAGCAGTCTATTGAACATACGCTGGCACTTCAGATCCACTGTTCATCACATGGCCTGGGTGGTTTGTTAACCAGTGCATTTTGGTACATAATCAACCTCCATCTGCTGTTTTGTAATCTGAGCTGCTGGAGTATCTGGAGCCTGTTCTCTCAGGAACTTGGTTCAGGTTTTAAATCTCTAGCACTGTGTTCCAGCACTACCCTTAACAACAACACTTCTCATCACAGTTCACAGTGAATTGTGCATCTTACATACCAAGGATGAGTGCTTTGTTATATGTGTGCTTTGCCTCTATCATCTCATAACAAAATTTCACCCACTTACTCATGGTTTTGTTCTATATCATTTTCCCTTTGAGGAAGTGTGCCATGAAGACTAGTATCCTTAATTCTGAGTTTCCTAAAGCTAAGTTATACTAGACAAAGGACTGGACTCTCTGATTTTCTAACCTTTTTCTTCCTCTCTCTTTCTCATAATCTCCTCAGACCAGGGGGGCAGACTTTAACATTTTCCACCATCTACATTCTACTTTCTTCATACTCACTTTAAATAGATATTTTTAATTTTTGAAGAATAAACTTTATGAACCAATCCTCTCATCTTAAAGTAGTTTAGAAAACCCTCATGTTTAAAGTTAAGCATGCACTTTCCCTGAATTTCGATACAAGAGTCGCTACCTAGACCCCTATTTTGGCAAAAAAAAATAGATAGATAGATGATAGAAGATAGATAGATAGATAGATAGATAGATAGATAGATGAAATAATACAGGCAGATAGATGGCAATATACTCATTTAAAAATCACCAAAACCCTAAATATTAAAAGAATGCCATAGACATTCTAATTATGAACTCCCTCTAATAGATGGCTATGACAGCAAGGTTTATAATTCCAGTCATTTAGGAGGTTGAGACAAGAGGATTTCATGTTCAAGACCTGCTTTGATATCTTATCAAGACTCTCAAAATGAAAATGCGACACAGAAAGGAATAAGGTTACTATTCTGTGGTAGAATGTCTGCCTCAAATGCAGGAATCCCTCACCTGAAGTTCCACCCAAGTCCTGAAAATAAAGGAAGTGGGTGAATGGTAAGGTCGATATTTATATTCATGCATATGAACCTCTTATTTGAGTGGCAATGAAGAAAAAAGGGATGGTACCTTTGCTGTCCTGTCTTCTAGGTCCTCTGCCTCTTTCTCATCTTTTTTGTCCAGGATCCCACTATGCTGAGGGAGGGAAGATGCCTTTGATATAGCCAGGCCTTCTGAGAAAGATTCTCTTTTTTTCCCCCTGGAGAATGAATTGTTTCCTCATTACTGATACTCTTCACGGTTTCCTCTTCTAAGTATGTATAAAACTTCCCTCTGTTGCTTGCCATCTAAGGCCTTTGTTTATAAGCTATGGCAAGTAGTTGGGTAGTGTAAATAGAACAATGATATTCTCCCCAAAATGTTCACACTTTAATCTTTAAATCTGTGTTTATGTTGAGTTATATAATGAAGAAGTATCAAGGTTGCATAAGGAAGTAAGGTTTCTATTGAGGTGTCATTAAAATCGGGTCGTTAGCTCCAAGTCGTCAGATATGAACATAGAATCTGGAGTCGATGCAGAAAACAAAAAAGAGAAAGGGGCTGTTTTGAAGTCCTGGAGAGGAGAATAGCTGAGTCCAGGTGATAGGAATGAAGGAGGAAATAGGAATGTAGGGCTTTAAGAAGGAAGAAGGAATGACGACAATATGAGAAGATGAATAAATATTCCAACATTAGTGTGTGTGTGTGTAATTGTAAATAAACATAAAATAACATTATTCTCTGTGGTCTTTTCAAGCATCCTTGGTGTAATAATGCTTCCCAGGGAGCTATAGACTATTTAATAAAACCTCCAGTGCTAGGCATGAGAAACCCCCCCCCATTTCAAGTTGTTACTGTAAGTAATGGAGAGTATTGAGGATATAGATAGATTTCATGTGAGCTACACCTTCATCCTTTCCTCTGAGTGCATATGGAAACCTGAAACCTTTGTCTGCATTAAGTAGCATGTATACCCCATAGTGAGCTATCCCTCCCGGTCAGCCCTATAACAATGCCTCATGTTCATTCGCATACCTTGAAGCTATAGAACTAGTAACCAAGAGAGCAATACAGCATGAATTGGTTTAGGGTGAATGTAATTAAAGCAAACTGTACCCTCTGAGTGAACGTTTAGTGGGGAAACCCTATTTATCCATCTTCTGACTATGCACAATTATGTGTATATATGTTGAAGTCACATGCATCCTGGGAAATGACATTCACAAGAGCTTTTAGAGCCTATGTCTATCAATAAAAATAGAGAATGACTCATACCCACCCTGAATAATCAATTCCTCTTCCTTAGACCCTGCAGAATGGAACTCCAAACAATAAGTGACACCCTAGAGCACCTCTACTCTCTAGCCATACCCTGATCCGTGCTATCACTTTGCTTCTGAATAAAGTCCCTTGTCACACTGTAATCTGTATGTGCTTCTTCAGTTCTTATAACAAGCCGATACACATCTAAAAACATCTTGTCCCTCACTACAGACACATCATCCCATTTGCAAGAAAGTAACTACCCAAAAGGTAAATCTCCCACTGACATTCATGGCTATACAGTAAGATCAAGGACACACTTCAAGGCTAATGTACCAGCTGAGAGGAATACTTCAGAACACAAAGCAGGGTGGAGGGAAGGATATGGAGCTGAGACATTGAGAAATACCATGGATACAAAGCAGATAAAAATGAAGTTTGGGAAACTAGCATGCTCATGACTCCTACAGGGAATAGAGAATACCTAGTAGGATATTGTAGGCTTAATGCCTCTTAGAATGAGTTGGCTTCTAAATCTGTAACCACAAGTTCTCCTGGGCTGCCCTCATCTGCCAGCAAAAAGAAATATAATTCTCTGGCACCCTATTTGTCTCAGCACACTGGACTAGAACCTAATAAGATGCCTGCAGTTTTATGCCTGTTACTAACTAACTTTCAGAGCCTGGGCTGGAACTGACAAAGGAAGATTTGGAGTAAATATTGGCTACAGAAGCATAAAAACCCAATTTGAATATTTTAAATTTTAATTAACTGTTTCTATGAATCTTATGACTGAATTTCCCAAATAATCCAGTCAAAGCAATTACTGTGACTCGATTTTATTTCCTGGCCTACACTCCTGTGATGGATACAGTTGAGAGACTTGAGAGACACTGGGAAATCCTATCTGTTGAAATATTGAAAAGCAGAATTGTATCAATCAGTGTCTCAAAGGGCTTAATTCAGGTGCAATGCCTCCTTGTTTTTCTGTCTGCTGCTGAAATGTGGGGAGTCTATTGTTAGCTAATTGGAGCGGCTTACAGACAGCCACCTACATGACCACAAACAGCCTCTAAATTAGGCTCAGTGCTGGACATGTCCCATTTATCAACTCTAAGTTGGTATAGTTCTTTATTTATGGGATGTAAGCTTATTTTCCTGAGCCAAAACCTCAACCTACTGTGTATCTAGCTCTGTGCTCGAGTGTGTGTGTGTGTGTGTGTGTGTGTGTGTGTGTGCGTGCACGTGCATATTATCTATGGGTATGTGTGCACATGTGTAGAAGCCCAAGCGCCTAACATTAGGTATCTTCCTCTATGGCTCTCTACTGTATTCGTTGAGACAGGGCCTCTCAGTTGAGGCCAGAGCTTCCTTTGCCAGGCAGTTTATTCCAGGAATTCTCTGTGGCTACCCTCTGAGCACTGAAATTACAGGTGTCTATCATGCCTACCCAGCATTAATGTGGGTTCTGTGGTTCCAAACCCCAGTACTCACACATATGTGACAAGCACTTTTACCACAGAGCCGTCTCCATAGCCCTAACTGTTCAAAGGGGAGATAATTTAGCAACTACACAAACATCATGTGATGGTTACAAAGAGGTAAGTAGGGAGCCTTAGGGATGTGGCCCAGATTTTACCTACAGGAGATATTCAAAGAAAAGACCAATCTAAATACATGTAAACCTTAGGCAAGAGTCATGAAGATGATACACATTGGGTCACAGATTGGATGGAAGTGGTGGTCACAAGTAGAAGAAAAGGGTGATATAACATAAATCTTAGGTTCGAGTTCTAGCTAGTCCTTTTCAACAGTTCTGTAACTTCAGACAAAGCACTAAGCCTCAACCTCATCACTGTTGCATTGAGAATAATAAAGGATGCTCTGCCCACCCCAAATGCAATTAAGCAGGAAAGTTCCATCCGTGTTTATTATTAGAAAGATGTACTTAAGAGTCGGCAATTAGTCAGAACTATGCTCTTCCTGGTTACACCTCATTATGGTCACCTTTGAAATGAGTTGGGCTTTAATGAGTCTGAAAGGAGAGCCACCTCCAGCTGCATAGTTCACCTGCATGACAGCAGTTGCAGAGGAAGCAGATACAGGCTCCAACCATTGGAGCTGTTGTTCTTTATTTTAAACTGAAGAATTCAGTGCTTCTTTTCAAGCTACAAGCAACCATGCCAAGTGCCCAGGTTGTTTCAGTGGATGAGAGCTGAGAGTCCAGAGTGAGTTGAAGGCTCTATTTATAGTTTTTAGTCAAAGGATAAAAATCAGACCTTCCTGTGGGAATCATTATTCTGAGTCACACAATGCCACTGGGCCAGAACAAAATAGCTCTCCAACCCAAAGCAGCCATTACCTGGGAAACAAAGACACGGAAGTTCAGGGCATCGGTGGCATTCTCTGGGAAGAGCTTTCGCCACAGTCTGTACAAATGAGCCATGCAGTGGATTCTGCAGTTCAATGGGAAGAGAGAGGGAGTGTTCTTCAACAATTCCTTGTGACACAGAAATTAAAGATGACTCAAGTCCAAGGCAAAGACAAAAGCAGCTTGTCACTCTAAATACTATTCAACAAATAGGTTAAAAATATCCAAGTCTTCTGCACAAGCTGGAGTGCAATGTCTGTGTTTCTGTGGTCAGGGAAGAAAGAACACAAATGCTTGGTTTCTCTGAGAATCTATGAGATGTCATCACAAGCAGATGATTAAATACTTCCCCAGCACACAGGCTCACATTAAAGAACGGAGACACGGTGTGACAGAAATCTCTTCAGTTTGCAAGTATGGTGCACACAGAACTGAGACAATTTGCTCAACTAACTAATTAGTCACAGAACAGGAGGTAGAATGCACAGAAATGCACAAAGACTAATGAGCAATTAAAGTCCCAATTTACATTCAAATTAGAGGAAAGGGTAGTATCCAAGAACTGTAGAAAAGTACAATGAAGGACATTTGGCTTCATAGCTGGGTGGTACAAGAGAGAACATGTCTTCTGATTCACTCATGTTCCAGATGAAACAGGATACTCTGGAGTCCAGTGTTTGCCTGACCGACATCAGTTGGTTAATGACAAAGTGAGGCTAGAACCCTAGACTCCTGATTTTTCCTCTGGAATCTTTCCACTTTACCAGCATTCAGAGTCTTCTTGGGGAAAATTCAAGGCTTGATTATTAAACAGATGGCTTTGGAGCATTTTAAAAGAGAAAACAATCATTAGCAGCTAGCTTGGGTTCAGTGAGAACAAGCCATGCCAGAATAACCTCATTTAGTTTCTTAATCATTTACTAACAATAGGACACATTATTGTTATTGCAACATGCCAAGATGGCAAGCCATCAGTAGACTTCAGGTGGTCTCCATTTACTCAGACTAAGACTGTAGGTCATGGTTTGTATTTTCCTTCTTGCTTTCCTGAGTATCTTCAACCTAACACACTCTGGATACCAAAGTACACCTGAGAGTCTGTAGCTTATCCTAACTGGAGACATTGATTTTATATAATTAGAGAATCTGTGATTACTAAGTACTGGAGAAAAGACACATAAAAATGCATCATATATACACATATGCATGAAGTTTTTGATTCCCTGGGTGGCTTTCCTGGAGCTACTGGCTAGGCATTATGCATTTGAAATACTAAGAGCCCAACGAAAGAAGCTGGCATGGCTAGGTGGCACAAAGGGACATCTCAGTTTGTGATGCAGCTAAGATAGTAAGCTTTTCTATGGATTATTCTTGTATCTGTTATTATCAATATTGAAGATACTTTAACATTTTTACAATGGAGGAAAGAGCTTTACCTAATAAACTCATCAAATCTCTATGTAGAGGAATTTTCCCACAACTTTGCCCACCGCTGGTAAACTAGAGGTCAACAAGAGGTTTCTATCACTTCCAGATGAGTGAGAATCAACAGTCATGCTAGTAGATTACATACTGTAGTGTGAATCTTAAACAGTGTCAGAGACCTCTGTGGTCTCCTCCATCTCCACTACAGCCGACTTTATGACATCTCAGGCATTGACTACCAGCTGTACTGTTCCCAAGATGAACCTTGTACTCTCTTCTTGGCTTTTCAAGAGATCAGATCATCTAAATGCAAACTACACTACTTTCTAACAAGATAACCAAATATTTTAGTTTGATTTTCTTTCTAATCAAATATTCTTTTTTTTAAACCAGTGAAATCACTTTTATTTCTTTTTATTTTTCCACATAGATAACTTTAGGTCAACTACAAAAATCATGAAATGCAGAACAGATGATGGGACTGCACACTCAAGCATCACTGGAGTGACAAACAGGTTTCCCTGGATGACTGTTAAGAGAAAAATAAAAGGAACCGGGATACCAAAACTCATATTTAAGTAGTAAACATGTCAGATATTTAAAAATAATAAATACAGAATAGCAGGAGAGAAAGTAATATCATAAAACAGCATGGAGAATATTTTATTTTCTTTAAGACAGATGAAATTTCTAGGCACAGTTTTAGGCATTAAAGAGGACACAGAGGCATAGGTTAGTGTGTGTTGCTCTATACAAAAATACAGTCTGAATAAATTACATTGCTAGCCATACAATTAGACAATCACTTACCAGTTAGTTCACTGCATGTTTAATAATATACAGACAGGTACATGCTAATCCATATATATCATTTATATTTCAAACACATAAGTCTCTCTATATTTGTCTTTAAAATTTACATGTTGACCTTACAAAAAGCAAAATACTTGTGTTGGTTGCATATGGTAAGATAGAGGCTAGATGAGGCTTGGTGGAGAGGCAGACAAGGAGGTTTAATGGATCTTTGAGGTCTCTGTGCTAAATAGTCTTTAAAATTCTTTTCTATTTTGCAATTCAATCATTGCAAAGTGGAGTCTGTGCCCTCTGAAAGTCAAATGCCTGCTATTTTGTAACAGTTATGAAAATGGATGTTTATTTCTTGTCTGCTACCCTCTTGGTGCTTTCCTGTGCAAGGTCACACATGCCATATGTGCTTGGTATGCTCAAGACCTAGATAAATAGTTAAGAGAAGCCAGGAGACAGTAGGAGGCCCTGGGTTCCATGGGTGACATTGAGTAACAAACAGATGCAGAAATTACATTCACATCACAGAATGATGAGATTGAAAAAATGGTCCAAGAAGAAATAACTTGTTAGTTCTGATGTGCTTGTTTGGTGGACATATTGCTCACTGGCAGAAACTGAGCCTAAAATACACTTTTACTTTACACCAACTAACTCATGAGGAGACATTTTCCTGATCTGTTTTAGGTAGAAATGTCTGAGATCCCTCCAGACAAGTACACAGTAAGGGATAGTTTCTGTGTAGATTTTTTTCGAAGAACTAAAATGTGCATTGTGAATCCTGCTATGCACACATCAGTGTGGTTTCTGGGAGAGGGTGGAGGCAGGGGTCAGAATCCCTGTGCCAGGGCTAGTATTAATCATTTGGAAACCATTAAAAATTTGCAATGTTCTCCCTAATTTTCAGATTAAAAACAACATGAACAAGCATAACTAGAAGACATTGCCTGTATAATTAATAATGTTCCAAAGTCATGACTGGAGAAACATCTATGAAGGATAAGTTGACACAAGCTATGGGAAAGTGAGGTGAATAAGAACTCGGAAGAATGAGGCTCTCCCTGGGCTCTGTGCTCTCTTAGCTGTAGCTATTCTGAGTCTCACATTCTCCATGAATCCTCACTTGAGAGGAAGGATTCTTGAAGGTTGGAATATTTGAACTGAAGCCTGAAGGGTGTTTCAAAAATTTAGCCACATGAACAGGTGTTTGGGAAGAGTCTGCAGCAGGTGCAAGGATCTCCAGGGAAGGCAAAGCCTCAGGTTTTGTCCAAGGAGCTTAAAAGAGGCTGGCACAGTCATGAGCAAGAGGGACAGAAAGGCAGAGGAGACAGAAGGAGCCAGATCATGCACAGCCTTTGTGCTATAAAAAAGTTTATTTCAAGCACTCTAGAAAACAATAAAAGATTTGACCAGAGGTTCAATGAGCAATCTGTTACACACTTTCTAAAGTCATTCTAGGAGAACAGACTGTAACATTATGGTGAACGCAGTATATCAGGCTTCTCTGCTAACAAATGGAGTTATCTAGAAAAGAATAGTAATGATTTCAAAGGGACTGGAGGTGGCTGAGGTATATTCAGAGGTACATGTGGAAGGATTGATAGCTAGTGGGTGAGATGATGATGTATGGATAAGTGGTTTGAGAAATCTGGTGTCCATGCAGTTGTAAGACCCTGTTGTTAATGTCGCAACATTGGTCCAGAGTGTGATTCAGACACTGGAGTCCCTTGGTAGACATCCTTGTTAAACCTACTCTGGAATATGGAAGAAAGCCTCACTTACAGACATTTACTCACCAGGAAGCTGAAGGGCCTGATGATGCTCTTGGTGGGCAACTCAAAAACCATCACCAATGTTTAGTGATCAGTTACTTCTCACTAGAGTTCATCTCTCCTCACTAAATCAGAGTCTTCTTTTTCTTTTTCTTTTCTTTTTTTGAGATGAAGCAGTTCTCATAAATCAGGACACTATCTTGAGTTTGCCAGTACCGTGATGGTCCTTGATTGGTTTGCAAGAAAGATATTCCTATGTTCTGTCTAAGGAGGTCAATATAACATCCTTGATAGCCTTTCTAGTTTTACAAGACATTGGAGACTGAAAAACATACATTCACAAAGTAAAAAGAAGTCATGTGAATAAATTACCTTTTCATTGTTATGATCAAATGCCCAACAGAAAGCAACTTAGCGGAAGAAGAGTTTGTTTGTCTTGCAGTTTAAAGGTATACAGTCCATCCAGAAAGAAAGGCATGGAGACAGAGGCAGCTCTCAGCTGTGCCAGCCAGAGCATGTGGCTGCTTGCTCACAACCCAACAGACAGGAAACTGAGAAAGGGCAATGATGACATTCAGCTGGCTTTCTCCTTTCCCCCTTTTCAGTCAGTCTGGGATCCCATCCCGTGGAATGCTGCCACCTATGCTCAGGGCAAACGTATTCCTCAGCTGATCTTCCCTGGATATTTTCTCACAGACGCAACCAAAGTTGTGCCTCACTAATCCCAAGTCAGTTCTTACTCAAAATTAACCACTACACCATGCAATTTTGCAACCAAGCCTCAAATTCAACTATGTGACATTGTATAGAAAATTAAGTGGTTTATTGGCTGAATTTTTTTTTGTGTGTTTTAGCTGTGAGTATGGGAGCTTTTTAGATATGTTACTTTTCCATAAAGGATTTAGGGCCACCCTAATTCTAAAAGATGCTATATAAAACCTGGTTCTATTTCCAAGGCTGCCATAGAGCCAAAATAAATCGTCAGCAGTCTGTACATTCATTTATACATACATACTGTACCTTCCATAACTGAAAAGAGTTCACAGCACAGATTGAATTCAATATGCTTTCCCTGAAGATGTTATTTTGAGTAGCAGAAGTGCTATTACCCAAAATTAAAACAGATAAGAATATTAATTGCACAGTGATTTCATTGCTACCACGTTATCTCCACTGATGATTTTCTAGCCTTTCCAATTATAAAGCCATCCAAGTTAAGTATGTTAGCTTAATTAGAAAATATGTGGTCAAATCCTTATTTGGAGAGGTTGTGTCCCCAAATCAGAATCTGACCGCTATTGTCTAAGGAGAGGTTCTTTAGGGGTACTCCAAGGCTTCTTCGAATCATTATTTATGTCCTAGACACTGCAAAGCAGAAGGTGCTGGTACAAAGAGGGCAAGATGGAATTCCTTTCAACTTGCACAGTAATATTATTCTATTAAATTAAAAACTATTTTAAATGACATTTGTTAAAGTTAGCAATTACTGAAAACATTATAATCATTGTAGTCCTTCTTGAGAGAAATTAAGCAGTGCAGATCAAAAGCAGTAAAAGGCTCATACCTTCCTGTCTGCAAGATGGCTCAGCAGGTAGTGAAACTTGAGCTTCTGATGACATGAGTTAGATCCCCAGGACACACATGGTGGAAGGAGAGAATTCATACACACACACACACACACACACACACACACACACACAGATGAGGAACTGAAAAATTATTGTCTGTTCAGGTAGCTGCTATTCTATGACACTAAAAAGATTATGGTTTAAAGACTACATTCCAGCATGAATAGTGAGTGGTATTAACTACATGACATTCAGTAACGAGTTGGGTAGGCTTCATGACTATTGGAACAAGTGAGTGTCTGATATATATTCATTAAATGGTCCTGGTTGACCTTACAGCTTTGTCATGGCTGGTGTATATGTCTATGCAATGCTGTTGCTCCTACATTCATGTTGATCCCAGGCCACTATGGAAAAGCCTGAATAGAAATTGGTGAATGGAAGCTGAGCCACTAAAGACATGAGAGCAGGGTGTGAGCAGGAGAAGCAAGTACCAGTGGCATGGATTGGACTCCTGGCCCTTATAATCTAATGGACAATAGTGAATCTCTTTTGGCATTGCAATAAATCTAAATGCTGTGCTGACACAGCCCTGGCCCCATCTTGCAATAAAACTGTGGAATTAAATTATTGACAGCCCACTCCATAGACAGCTAGCTGGTCGGGAGCTTAGATGAACTGAGAAGAACGAATGAACTACAGACTGAGACACTGTATGGAGGAGAAATCAGAATGGGAACATTGAGGAACCTCACCCTAATAATCTTGACGGTTTGAAAGGTAGAAATGTTTGTTGAGGATCTTGAGGTGAGTTAGGCAGTGAAGAAGGCTAGAGAGACCCCAAACCTTTGGTGATGAGTTGCTTTGGGAATTTTTCTTTCTGTCCTAAGATAGTAATAAGGCTATGTTTTGAAATATGAAGCCAAGAATGAGCTGATATAGTTTGTCCTACTTTGCCGGCACATGTCCACTTCATACCTACATGGAAATTCCTAGAAAAGGAAACAAACTTCTGAAACAGCCAAGTGCTATAAGTCTGTTATGGCGTCACATGTTCACGTCTGGTTGTAAACAGCCTGTAACAGACATTTGTGCCTCTAACACGTGATTCCATGTAATTCATCATCCATCATTTCATCAGTTGTCAGCAATGACTCATTATTTTATCTTGAAGTGGTCCTGGGAGTGACCCTCTGAGGTGGACTTCCTCTCATTCCAGCACTCATCTTCCTCAGGCATCCTTGTTCCCTAAGTCTCGAGAACATTCTTCCTTGTAACATCAGCTGTTAGACCGATGCCAAAACTCAAACCTTTGTCTCTGAACCCCTGCCTTGTATCTTTCAAGTATAAAGAAGAAAGCCTGGGGTGCAAGTAAAGCCACCCCAGGGATCACATTGTTTCACAACTTATTTTTATGATTTTTGGATTCTGTTAAAAGTGTCAAATCGTTACATTTTTTTTATCCCAAACTTTGTTCTAGAAAAAAAAAAAAAAGATTGGTGGAAGCATGTTGTAAGGCAACAGAATTAAAGAAAGAAAAAATGATCAAATCAGGACAAAGGAAAATAAGTAGTTGCTAGAAGTAGGGATACCAGCATAATGCATTTTTAATGTCCTGAGAAACAGCTGAGCTTCTGGCCTAGCTATCACAGCACAAATGAATTGAAGAATTCTCACTTATAGAGAGTCGGGAAGGTTTTTAATGGGGCTCAGTGGGAACAAAGTTGTCTTTCTACCACTCATGCTGTCACTCAAACTGTGTTACTTCGACAGTTTGTTATCTGAAGACAGATAGATGGAGTGATTGTTTCCCTTGAACATTAGCTCTTGTAACAAGTGTGACCATGTCGGGATAGAAACAATTACTGCCTACGATGGTTAGGGTTAATGTTCAACACGACAGATCTGGGAGACAAACCTCCTGGTACCTATCAGGTATTATCTACAATTAGCTTAACCTCGGAGCATAACTTTGAGAGACTAACCTAACAGGGTTATTTGAGATAGGAAGACCCACCTCATGGAAGTCCACTGCGAGGGGCTCTATTTCCTAGGGCTGGATCCTGGCATGTCAAACAAGATAAGGCAACCTGGACTCAGGGCCTCATTACTGTCTGCTTCTTGACTCTGGATGACTGTGATCAGCATCTGAAGCCCCTGTTGCTGCAGTGTTCACTGTACTCACAAACTGAGAAGCCAAACCAAACTTCTCTTTCGTAAGTTGCTATCAGCAGGGTATTTTAACCACAGCAGCAGGAGAGCTGATAACATCCTTGCTTTAAACATTTCTGTTGATGCCAGCGTCCTTCAGAACACAGGAGCGGTGAGTTAAAATAAGCCACCATACAGGCACACTTCTATGCTGATTCTCCCCCTCAGTGAAATAAGTGTCCAAAAACATTCCCAAGAACCTCTCCACATTGTCTCTCTGGGTCTCACAGGAACATTGAAAGGCAACACAAGGCTTTAGGATCACAGTGTTCCATCTGGTTAATAAGCTAGCATTACTGGCACCACAGACTGTGTTTAAGAATAGCTGGTGGCTTCTCCTGAGTCATAGACTCAGGGTTGTAGAAGTTTAACAAATGTAATAAACGTACTTGTATTGGACTGTTGATGAGTTGGGGCTTTTTTGTTTTTTTTTTTTTTGTTTGTTTGTTTTTGTTTTTTACTTAACTTCCCTAAAAAGAGTATATATATTGGTAGTGCTGAGAACAGAACTTTGGTCAATAGTTACAGTCTCAGACCCTTGCAGTCAAGATGGGGAGGCCTTACCACCTCAACTTCTGTCTCCTTATTCATATTCTGTCTTTGTTGCTTGCGAACTCTGTGTGGTTGCATACACATGAATGTGTAAGCAAGCACACATGCATTCAGGGGAGCACACCAGCTGCCTTCCTCTATTATTCTCTGCCCTAATTCTTTGAAACAGGGTCTCCCACTAAACCAGAAGCCATCTAAGCAAGCTTCTGGAATCAACTTGTATCAGTTCCTCTATCCTGGGGTCATGGGCATGAGTAGTTTTAAAGTAGGTGATAAGGATTTGAACTCAGGTCCTTCTGCTTGCATAGCAAATGCTCTGTATTAGTTGGGTTTTATTGCTATAAAGAGATACCATGACCAAAGCAATTCTTATAAAGGCAAGCATTTAATTGTGGCTGGCACATAGTTTTGGAGGTTCAGTCCATTCTCATCGTGATCAAAAGCATGGCAGCATGCAGGCAGGCATGGTACTAGAGGAGCTGAGAGTTCTACAGGCAGCAGAAGGGAACTGCTGTTGGAGGAAGTTTTAGGCTACCACCTTTAACTCCAGACAAACAAAGCTGATGGCCCCCACCCACCTTCCCTCTTGCTCTATCCTCCTTTAGCTCTGGGAGGTGGCAGGGCTACCAGCTCCCTCCCAGATTTGCTTGAATCTGTGGATAAAAAACATACATACAATTTTTTTCCTTTTGTAACTTGCCTTCTTGGCACAATTTCTGGGCTTTACTATCTTCTGTTTGGAAAACTATGGCTTTACCAATTTATTATCTCCGCCTCTCCACCTGCCTTAAACTTAGTGGCTAGTTCCACCTAACCCCTGTCAAACATCCTTGGTCACCCACCTATAGTAGTGGCCACAGTCTCCAGCTCTACCCAAGACCTCATATGATTGCTGTGCTCTTCCCCCTCCAAAGCATGACAGAAACTCCTCTCTCCTTCCTTGTGTCTGCCTTTTCCTCCTGGACTCAGAATTCCCTCCAGTACCTTTTATTCAGCAATTAGCCTGTGGATTTTTTTTACTGACAAATCAGGAACCAATTGGAGAATAAGACCTTAGCATCAGAACAGCCCCCTTCAGATTGTCTTCCACAGGAGGAGGGTCTTTTTCACACTGAACTGACTGTGTGTGTGTGTGTGTGTGTGTGTGTGTGTGTGTGTGTATGTGTGTGTGTGTATCACCTCAAAGCACCACCTCCACAGTGATACACTTCCTCTAACTTCTGCTATACCTACTCCAATAAGACCACATGTCCTAATTGTACCACTTCCCATGCTCTAAGCATATTCAAACTACCACGTGCTCTTTCCCACAGAGTCATCTTCTCTATTTTTAATCTGCCTGTATCTATCAAATACCAAATAATTTTCTTTTGGGAGTTAAATTCATTGTAACAGCTGGTCTGTCTCAAGATTCTGTCACTTTTAGGTCTCTTAAGGGAAGGGCTCAGCATCTCAGATTTGGAAACGAGGTGGAGACAGAACTAGGCCAGCGTTTCAGATAAGAATGGAGCATTCAGAATGAAGAAGCAGGATTTGGGGTGTGGGCCTTCAGAACCAGAGTGGTGCAGAGGAAAATGCTATGGCAGACATAAAATGTATAGAAGATGCTGGGGCTGAGGAAGAGCACCTTACAAAGAGGGAGGTGTGTGCTGGAAAAGGGTAAAGAGAAACAGAAAAACAAAACGTTCTAGAAGCAGAGTTTCTGGATAAAAGATGTGGCATGATTTCTTTGCTAAAGAAACTCAAGAAGTTCATTTAAAAGGTATCTCCACAAAGCCTATGATGTGATTACTACAGATGTCCACACAAGGCTAGGCCACACCCCCATGACACAGCAGTGGTTTCTCCCATTTCAGGAGTGAAGCTTGAAAAGGACCTTCCTGACTCATTACAAGGGCCTGCTTTTTCTGTCTGGCTCCCTGAGCCCAAACCTGAGCAGCCAATCAAAATTGTACTAATGTCACTCACTGCTTTGGTCACTACCAATCACATTAGTGGTTGCCTAACCCTTCTGGGAAATTCTTCTAGCCCTACATAAAAAGGGGGCTACAAGCCCCTTGAGTTTATACCATTTAGATGAATGGTGGACCCCTGCATACTGGTAATTTCTGCAGAATAAATGCTCTTTGCTCACACTATTTGAGTTTGGGATTGTCCTTCAGTGATTCTTGGACCCTAACAGTGAAGAGTTTTCAACTTTCCTCTTTCTCCTGCTATTAGGGGGGTTTCCTTGGTTTTCTTTAGTCACTCATTGAATAAGCTCTAAGGCCACATCTAAGGCCAACCACTCATGCTTATGAATAACAAAGCCCAAGACTGCAGATAGCAAGCAGATTTCCAGTGGCAGCCTGTTCAGAGGAGCCTCTGCTGCTTTTTCAATGGTGGATACTACCGTTGTAGCCACTGCAGAACTTCTGGATTGAGAACAATGTTCTCCAGTAAGGCTTTTCCTGGTGTCTGTTCTGTGGCTAGTGTCAGCCGCTGGTCTCCTTCAGCTCTGCATACTTGGACCAAGCCCCAGATATGTTAACAAGGACCATCTTGTGTTGGAGACAGACATTGGCCAGGGAGTCAGTAAAAGTGCAGGCATGAGATCAGCTTTTATAATTTATTTTAGACAATTCCTATTCAACCTAAGCTGTCAAGTGTATTAGCGTAAAGTAATTAATATTCCACTTAACACAATAGGCACTGTAATGTGTGATGCAGTCTCTGCCAGTCTTCACCACTTGCATTTTAAACTGCTGTACACGTTTTATTGAATTAACACATTTTCATTTAATGGCATCACTCTGCTCATCTGAGTTGGTTTCTTGTGATTGTCGCCCCCTTCCTTCCATGAAGCTTAACACTGTGCACGTAAATATGCTCTTCTGACATGTTTGTTTCTAGCTAACCACCCAAGCATCACCCCAAAGTTTCCCTCCACACCCTAGGTTAGCTGCACCATACAGTTTTCTATCTTTCCCTCCCTTAAAGTTTTAGATTCAAAAGTATTTTGTGATTTCTCTCTTTTGTTGCTTCTTTAGTCCATAAATCCACACTTCGAAATGTGTGATTTATGTCTGAATGGTGTGGATTTTCAAGATATACTTCAGTTTCTGATTTCCTGTTGTCATCAGAAAGCGTGGGCGATGTAGTCTAACCCCCCATATTCACAATTAAGACTCATTTTACCACTGAATAGGTGGTTTACCCAAGACTGGATTCTAGATGCATTTTGAGAACACACGTTTCTGCCTTTGTTCATTTGAGTTGATTGAAATTTTGTTCTAGGCATCTGTTCATTTTCTCTCCTTAATAACAGAATGACTTGACCTCTCTGACTACTGAAGCTCACTTCCCTGCCCCCTAGACTCTATTTACTTCTTTGTAGACATTTGAAGCTCTATGTTCAGGTGCACAAAGTTGGAAAGGGGATATTCCTCTGACTCCTATCCGTCAGTGGGCTTGTCTGAGAGTCTATCTGAATGAGCCTGATAGTCACCCTGCCTCTCAGTTCATATGTATTTGTGTGGTAAGTATTTATGATCCTTTTCTCTTAGCCTTTCCGTATCTTTATTTCAAGTCCATTTCCCGTAGCCTACACTTGAGCTTTGTTCCTTCGTAGAGACTGACAATGTCTGCTTTTCAATGAGCTTTCATCCATTTGTATTTACTGAACATCCCAACAATGCCAGTTCATGTTCCCCCTCGGGGTCACCTGTATCTCCTTCCCCTTGTCTTGTACTCTTTGGTGTTATAGATTTTTAATATTTCCTTGTAGTGGATTATTAAATATATTCTGACTTCATTTTTTTGGACTAACTGCAATATGCATGTTCTATTAAATTCTACTTTCATGTAACTGTAGGCTGTTCACTGTGAAACAGAATCGATGTATAGAGCAATGTCAATTTCCCCTGACATGTTTGCTCTGTCACACGTTTTATTTTCATGTTACAAAATTATTAACCATGTGTTGAGTTGGTGTTACATTCCATATTTTTAAAAATACAAAAAAAAGATTAAAAGGTGAAACCATATTTTCTTTAGAGGCAGGATCTTCTTCAGCAGCCAAGGCTCACCTGAAACTCCCAGAGTCTTCCTGCCTCAGACTCCAAACTCAATACTTTGTTTTTGTGGACTTTTTTGCTGGTTATGACGTTGTGGTTGGGAATTGTGTTTTGGATTGTTCGTGTATTTGCTCTACATTTAGAGGCATGCTCCACTGTCTCCTGGCTTGTGTGGAGATGGCCACTAGCACTTTTGCCTGTATGGTTCCCCTTCATCCCCAGCAACCTGCTGTTCTGATTTCCTCCCATTCATTTTTTTCAAAACAGTTTTACTGTGAGATGTATGGTTTTCAGTGACTCTTCAATGTGCATGAGGTTTGGAGAACTCCACATATCTGTAGCTGTTAACCAAGTTGGGATATTCTCAGATATAATATTTTTATTTTTGCTTTGATCTGAAATTAAATATTTTCATACTTAATATTGTCCATCAGGGCACTGAAAATCTTGTCTTTTTTTTTTCTTTTTCTTCTCTTCAGAGTGAGATCAGGTAGATTCTAAGGCTTTGTTTTCAACTTCTCTGTCCCCTTCATTTGTAATGATGATAGTCTCTGTAGTGTGTTGAAATAATTTTACTTAAAATTTTGATTTTTCCATATCTACAAATTCTGTTAGATTCTTTTAAATGTATTTTTTTACATCTTACCTCACAATGTTTGTGTTTTACCACAAATCCTTTAGTGAATTTATTATAAATATGAAATGTTTATATGCTAGCTTTATTAACTCTCCTTTTGTGGCTCTGACATTTTCCTTCCAAACGATTAATGCACTGTGCTGTTCCATTATGAACTGTAGTTCCCAAAGGAAATAAAACCACACCTATTTTAAGGTTTCTATGAGGCTGATGGATTGATTGGCATTCCCTTGATTTTGGAAAGCTGGAATATTGCAGGTTCTGTGGCAAATTATCCTGGGCTGTCTTGAGACTTCATAGCAGCTCACCATCTGCCTGTGTCTGACCCAGCATCCTTCTCACTATCAGATGGAATGTACTAAGACATTTTCAACTTCTCCCTATCTGAGAGCATTGAAGCCTGTGGCAGAGACCTCAGTACGTTACTAAAACAGCCTACCTAAGGTTAAAGCAATGCGTTTTACAAGTACCTGGCTTCATGACTCTTTTTGTGCTGGAGCTATAAACACTTCATAAACGGTTTCCATCGAGAAACATGTTTTGAGGATAATCTGAGTCAGTGTTTTGGGATCATGGTCACTCATATTTGGCTCCAGAACAAGCTTTCTTTTACTCTGTTTTCTGTGGTAACTTCATCTGCATCTTAACTGTCCTTTAGAAGTGGGGCTGTGATTTGCCTATTGCTTGGTTACTAGATTTTGTTGTCTGGAACCACCCATTGGGCTTTATTCTCCAGTGTGCTGAAATTCTGTGAGAATCAACTGAACCTTTGAAGCTTATTCTGAATCCATGTCTGAGAATATAGAGCATTGGGTTTGCTTCAGGGCAAGCTTTTGCTGAATACTAGACATGGCCTTTCTGGGGCTCTGCTCACACCATTCTTGTTAAGAGCTGACAATCTCCCAGTCCTGTGAACTATGACTGTTATCCAGCATCTCATACCCATTTTCCTCAGGTTTTGTAGAATTTTGCTCTTTGTGTGTATGATTTATGACTCCAATGTGACCTCTATTCACACCTCTGTAGACCCATTTTCCTGCACATACCTCTTTCCTGGAACTCTATTCATTCTAGCCACCGCAAACCCTGCAGACATGGATCTTTGTCTTCTCCCCAAGACCTGCATCTTCACATCTTTCTCTTGATGCAATGGCTGCTCAGAAGAATGCTTTCTGGCATAAAGCAGTGGTGATTTTTGGCTCCACTTGCTGTGTTCCTTTTATTTCTGGGAGTCAGTCTTATACTGTGTTTTATCCTAGGTCTAAAAACAGCTTTCTCTGTTTGTGGTAGGGCATCAAATCCTGCATCTTCTTTGTCGTTCTCCTTATTCAACTCCTGCTTCAAAAACAGCAAAATACTAAGTCACACATGTAATGACATAGCTGGTACGATGTCACACACTTAATGACACAGTTGATATGCTATGTGACCACTTGTGCCTTTTTCGGTTGAACCACAACTGATTTGTATCCTACAGCTTTGTATTTCTGCAAATACGTTTTCCACTAGGCATTCCCTCAAAATATGGATAAAGGAATTAATTATGTAACTTTAATGGTTGTTAAAGATACTTTTATTAAAATTTTACCTTTAGAGTATTTTTAACCTGAGAAGTTATATTTTGTCATAAGGCACTATGCCTCTTAAGGACAAATTTTGTTGTTCTATTTTCTAATGAACAGGAAAGCACTGGACCCCTAGTAGATGGTTATAAAAAGTAGTCCCCTGCTCTGTCTTTGCCTCTTTATTTTCCAGTTGATTAATCTTCAATGAGTATTTCAAGGTCCAACTCCAGCCCATTTCTCCCGGGAAGCTTATCCAACAACTTAATCCTTATTTTAGTTATGATGAAGCTGAACAACTAACTGACAAGAAGAAGGCCATAAAATTCAAAGCCTTGAAGTAAATGAAAATTTATCTCTGAGCCAGAAGTTTCAAGACAAGAGGTTTGTGGTAAACAGGGTAATGCCTCCCAAGGTTCCTCTCATCCTTGGGTCAGGACACTTTATACATCCTCTGAGTGGTCCAAGCTGGGTTCTAGCAATATCTGTTCTAGGAGAAAGTTCAATGGAGAAGACACATGCTGGTGGATTAGTCACAAACTCACAGGGACATGGCTGTTGCAAGGAAGGCTGGTGTGTACAGTCTATCTGGAGAGTCAGTCTGTGGGAGAATAGACGAGAGGATTTGATGGGGAGTTAGAATTCTCCTTATTCAACTCTTGCTTCTCAGAACTCAGCTCTGTGTTCAGATGTAGCAGTGCAGTCTGTAGGTGGCCTTTGTTACTTTGTGGATTCTTTCTTTTGCCTGCCCTTTATCCCGTTTCACCCCTAACACTAGATAGGGGAAAAACAAGAGTAGAGGGGAAAGAGGAATTAGGAAAGTCCCTGAATTTAATTTCTCTTCTTTTGTTTCTTTGACCAGAGCTACTAACAAATTGTAAACAACCTCCCTAAATGGCCAACAACCATCCACCTCGCCTTTCAAGGCCCTAGTATTTAAATACCTTCTAAAAAGCTCTCAGAACCCAAATGTCATACAACTGCAGAAATTCTCTGCAGCTGGCAAAACTATGCCTCTGCTAAAGCATGAGGCAAATCATAGTCCGCTGCTGCAGGCAGTCCAAAGAAGCCCTATATCCTCACACTTTGCATTAAAACAAAACAACATTTTTATAGTATTTCTGTGTTTCTAAAGAAACCAAGGCTCTACATCTAAAGAAAATTGTCACTACATCAGCTTGGCTCTCAGACAATAGAGTGGAGTTGCTCAAAGTAGGAAATTGTATTTAATTTGTTTTTTGCTAAAGACAAATATGTTACTATTTCTCTTGTTCAAATATTTATTTCTCCAAATAGTAAGGTCAATTCTTATTTGGGGGCTTTCATGACTCCCTAATTGGTCATATTCTTTGGGTTTTACAGGGAGACTTCTTCCAGTCCAGTTTCTGTTAACTGCTCACTTCAGCACAGTGTTGGATGGCCCACTAGGGCCAGGTGTAAATCTAGGTTTGCCCATCTGCCAGGTTTGTAACTTCAGTAAATTATTTAACTCTGACAATTATATAACTCATCTATAAGAGTAATGTTACCGGCTTTTCAGACAATAACAAGAGTTAAATAGGTACCATTTGTAAATACATTTAAAATGTGGGAGCCACCACACTTTAAAATAAAGACAAAATAGAGAAGCCTGAAGAATATGCAGTCTTCTGGAGATTGGAATACTTTCTGAAGGGAAGCTAATTAAGAAAGGAGATACATACCTTAAAATAGCTTCAGGAAATCCCTGAGACTGACAGGATTCACTCTGCTTAGCTCCCATGAAGAAACTCAGATCACTTAGGCTACTTAGGAGAGGCTTTCACAAACAGGTAGCAAGATAGGTCTTTAACCTATCTTTATCTACAAGTCTTTAACCTGTAGATATTCCTTTGGTGTGCAGTGTTCTTTGGATGTCCAGTTTTCATAAGCTATATCATATATTGCTTTGGAGTTTCACGATGGCAACTATCTCTTGGTCCCCTTGGCTCCAGTAAGCATCTCTTCCCCACATGCCTGTAAATAACCCCAATAAAGTTCATAGGTTTAACAAAAAAGGAGGTATCTGAGACTTAGACTGTTGCCCAAAGAACTTAGAAAATTCCCTCCTGTTCTCACTCTCTCTTCTCTTCTCATTCTTCAATAGAGCTTGAACCTTCAAGAATGTGCTCCTAGCAAGCACTGATGTACAGTTATTCTTATCATCACAAAAGTACAGAGTTCTACTCTAGAACAGCCGTTCCTCCAAGCATGTGCCCAGCTTTCTGTTGAAAAATGGCCACTGGCAGAAGTTAGAAAATTCAGTCTTGACAATCAGAAGAGAGGACTGATTTTTTTCTCTTCTCTTCCTCTTCCTCCTCCTCCTCCTTCTCCTCCCCTTCTCCTCCTCCTCCTCCTCCTCTTCTTCCTCCTCTTCTTTGTCCTCCTCTTCCTCTTTTGCCTCCTCTTTTTTTCCTTCTATTTTTCTGTTTTTCATTTTTTTTGGTGGTGCTATTTTTAATTTCTTTTTTCTTGTCGGTTCTTCCTGAGGCAGTGGAGGGGTAGGAGCATTGGCAGAGGGTAAAACTTTGTCTTATGAGATATTTAGGATTGCTGTATAGTAATAAAAAAATTTACTTATCTAAGTCTAAGTTACTATGCTATTGTAGCTGACCTGCCTTCTGTATCCCTCCAAGGTCAGAGACTGCAGTCTCTGGCACTTAGTACCTAAAACAACAGGAGATTAAGTAAAGGATTAATTGCAAGAGCCTTTTCCTTTTTGTCCAGATGCCTCTTGCTTGTCAGGCTAGGGGGAAGTTTGGAGCAATAAACTTGTATTGAAGCAGGAGAAGAGAGTAACACTTGCAGAACGAAAACTTTTACATAAGCAAATATGCATAAACTCATGTAAGTTCATATACAGATTCATGCATGCTCATTTATACATTTCCATTCAAACCAGTTGGGCCCAGCTTGCATGCATGCATGCATTCTCAAAATTACATACTTACACACACACATGTATACATTCTCACAATTACATACTTACAGACACATCCATAAATTCATATGCATATGGAGCAAAAAAATCAAGCACCTGCGCAGAAAGAACTCACTCATTCTGGATAAAAAATGAGCTCCAATCTTTATTGCATCAAGAAAGAAAAAGCTTCTACCCTTTTAATGCTAAATGAATTAAACCCACGTTTGTTAGAGAAAGGCTTTGCTCCTTTTAATAAGACTAAGCGTGCCTTTTTATTAAGAAAGGACCTGTCCCATGGTAAGGAGAAGCCTGCCTGCTCCTTCTGCTCTCTGAAGCTTCTTCTTTTTTCCTCTTTCCCTCTGCATTCTGCACATTGCTCTCTAATTTTTTATGTTACTTATAGTTTCTGAGTTATAATCTGCATTCTTCTTCTAATCTTTCTCCCTCCTCCTGCTCTGAAGTTACTACAATTCTCTTAACTCTCAATACGTTTTCTCCCAAAGCTATGCCTGTACTTCTAAGTTCTTCTTGAGTTCAGTTCTGCCTAAAGAGTGTTCTGTCTAAAATCTTCTCCTCAGCTCAGTTCCCTCTCGCAGCTCAATTCTTCTCAGCTCAGTTCTGACTCTTCTCTTTGTCCTCAGAACTTAAACATCTTTCAGAATACATGGTCACATGTTACAAAGTTCATCACAAGTTCACACAAAATCAAATCATAAATTGAAATAGAAGTTTACAACAGAAAATGTTTACATGCATAATTAGGAGTAATTATCTGGCTAAATATCCATCACCTATCTCAGTTCCACAGGCTCACTGAAGGTTCGAAATCATAACTAAGTTATTAGTGAAATTTTGTATAGATAAACCCAGTCAATATTTTATCTTCTGTCCTATTACCTATAATAAATCGTTAGTTACCTATTTATAACCTTTGATTAATTGTTTTACAACCTTTTGGAATGTACTCTGAGTAAGAGAAAGTCTGGTTACTATCTAAAACCAATTAACTGGTGACACTTGGGAGACTGGCATTGTTCTCATTGCAGTTTTGACTATTAGAAAAGGACCTAGTAGCAGTCCCATTACAAAAGAGCTTAATAAATACTGATATAATTTTAGGAATTATTATAGGATCATTATTAAGACTTAAAAAGTCATCTATTTGTCTATATAGCATCACTACAAGACAGTACATCTTCATGTATCTTCAGAGATCTGCTCTAAAGGGGTGTAATATTACTCAGTAATTGTTATCTATGTTTAATAACAACAGAAAAATCATATTAATAGCAGGAATCTTTAACCTAAAATGAATTCCTTACAGCCATGCTTAACAAGAATGAACCTGACACAGATTATATAATAATCCAAAGCAGGCAATCTCAGGATGATCACCTGCTAGTTATTTGGATCCTGACACAATTACACACATGCAAAAACATGCACACATATACATGCATACACATAAATATACACATACAAACATGCATACACACACACACACACACACACAGAGAGAGAGAGAGAGAGAGAGAGAGAGAGAGAGAGAGAGAGAGAGATTGTCAGACAGACAAGACTGTTCCCTTTGCTTTATACTCAAAGATCAGGATGTTTGGAAGCAAGGAGAAATTCCATGGAAGGAGCATGATTTGGTTCCTTTCTTTATATCACTCTCTCTATCTAAGATTGCACCACTTGTACATTTGTATTCTAGCCTATCACCTAACTTTTCCTTGGAGAGGGACCCATAGATGTTTTAGTCTTCTCCAAGGCCAGTGTTACCGATTTCCTTGTTGGCTGGTGTTTACTCCATACCATACATACTGACCATGGTCTCCCTTGGCATCATCACTGACTCCCACGTTATAGCCCTGAGTTTTATTTGAGAGTGTGTGTGTGTGTGTGTGTGTGTGTGTGTGTGTGTGTGTGTGTGTTTTCTGTAAGTAGCTGTAGAAAGTCAGCATTGGTCCCAAGTGTTGCACATAACACAGGCTGCATCTGTCCTCAGCTCAAACAGTCTAGTGAGCTGTCGTTGATTTCAGGTTTACATTTTTAGGCACCCAGAAGTGTCTACAGCTTTACATTTTGTCCTGTTGATCCTCAAAAGAACTGAATGTGATACATATCACCTGATCTTGGGACTGCTTTGCTTCTTTTATCTCCATCTTGGACTTACTTGCTACCTTTAAATATATATTTCAATGTTTCTAAGAAATGGAGACATCAACATGGCTCAGTAGATTGTGTGCTTTCCCCCAAGCCTGGAATCTACAGAGTACAAAAAAAGAACCAATACCTAATTATTGTCTCTGGCCTCCATCTATATGCTGTGGCACAAGTACACACACACCACACCACACACACACACACACACACACACACACACACACACTCACACACTCACACACACAAATGCAATTTAAGTTTTTTTAAAGCTTCTAAGATTTTTACCTTTCACTTGACTTGTAATGCATTCCATTTAGTAAATTGCTGTAAACTCAGTTAGTGAAAACCAAAATAGATTTAAATCCTAAAGTAACAGCAAAAGGAAAAAACAACATGAAACAGAAAAGAAGCTGATGTTGTTGTCCTCTCAGAACCCAAATACAGGAAGAAATGACTTACTTGGAACTTTGGCTCTAAAACAACGCATATGTTTGTATAATTCTACAGTTTATCTAATCTAGAATCATAGACAAATGGACAGAGGAAGCATGTGTGGTAAGAGTAAATCCAAAGTGAATATGATTGTCTTGATGTCTGAAATGCAGGAGTCAGTGTGTATAAGTTTTAAGTCTTCTAATTAGTATGAAGCTCCCTTATAACTCTAAAGCTGTGTCTGTACCCTCCTTGACATTAGTAATACCTAAGTTCTGAATGAAGACCACCAGTGTAGCTGGGTGGTTCGATACTGAGTTCAGTATCCAAAGCCTAAACCTATGAACAGATAGAAATAAGTAAAGATAAGCTTCAAGGAATGTAGGAGCTAGGACAACACGCATGCTAACAAAGCCATCATCTGGAGAGTTTGCAGCTCAGAGGGACTCTAGTTCTCGGTACACACTGGCCATGAACATTTCTGCTTCTTATACTACCACGCTTGACATTTGAGCATGAGCTCCACCATTGAGTGCTACTTCACATTTCCCTTGTCAGGACATTTACACAGTGCTTTCTAACGTGAAATATATCCACTTTCAGTATTGAATGGATTTCATGCACTTAGCCACATCTATTACTTAAGGAAGAGGTAATGTTCACGGTCATCAGGAAACCCAATATTATAATAATGGATCAGTCACTTAAACACTTGGCAGTAAAAACAGCATGCATGTGGGTGGAATTGACTGAGAATTACTGCCCCTAAGAGCAGAGAATTATGGGTATTAAAAGCTACATAGGCTAGAGGAAGAGGAACTGAGAATTTCCTGAGTTTTAAAACATCACCCAGTACCTATGCCTCTCTATGTTCCTATTTACCTGCCTAATGTCCAATTGCACAAAAGCATTCAAGCAACAGAAACTCTGCATTGTTAAGTAGAAAAATATAAGACAATGAGGTTGGAGAAACTATCCATGAAGAAGCAGGCTGAAGATTGGATCAAATCTCCGACATTTAGAGAACACAGAAAAGTCATCCCAGTTTAAAAAGTCAAAGGAAATGCTTCCTGTACCTTAAGACTTAAAAGAGAGAACACCAAGTGGTCTCGTGACACTGTCAACCATTTCCTTCCATAAATACAGTGGCCCAAGTGTGAATTCTTTATTCTACCTCCTCTGTCCTCCAAAGACTTGTGGATTGAAGATTTCTCTTCAACTGCTGAGTCCATCAGAAGGTGGTAGAAACACTGCATGGAGACCCAGTGGAGGTCCTCTTGGACATATAGCCATGTCCTCAGAAGGGCTAATAAGTCCCAGCCCTCGCATTTTCCTTTATTCTTTTTCAAGTCTTGGCTAATAAGTCATAAACTGAAAACACAAAGTCATGAGTTTAAATCAACCTTTTCTCCTCACAAGTTGACTGTGAAAAGCATTTTGTAATAGCAATGGGTAGCTGACTAACACATCCTGAAGGGAAGCCAGAGTCCTGTTGCCAAGCTTAAATAGGCTGAGAAGACAATGTCCTTTCGGCTGGAGGTCTCTTGCTTCTGTTTTATATAGGGGCAAATCATAATATTCCTGGATGAGTCCTGCTTTTCAGTTTTTCATAAATCGAAGAGCCCTTGTTGGAGACTCGATGAAAAGCTGAGCTATTGACAGTCCAGATGTCTCAGTGGTCCTGGACAGGGGCTAAAGGCCTTCATGATTCCTACAGCATTGTTGGTTTTCATTTAGTTACTTGCCCAGGGAAGATGGAGATGTGTAATAAGCAGATGAAAACACCAATTTTTAAGGCAACACCACCCAATGATAGCACACTCTAAAAAATCAGACACTGTTGATCAGACTTGTCAAATGAATAAACAGGCATCCTGTCTACTGACTGAGGCTGTTCTTAGAGCATGTGCAGATGCCCTGTGAATGACAAGAGACCTAGAGCTATTTCAGAATCAGAAGTGAACCTTGTGTGATGCAACAACAAATCCTTCTCCCTCCTCTGCTACTGTGGGTAGGGTCTCTGATAGTCTTGACTGAATCTGGAATCAGTCAGGAGATAAAGTGCTAGACACACCTATGAGGGACTATGATGGGGTTATTTGAAGTGACACCTTCTCATGGCAGATGCAGTCTGAGAAAGCTTTGCTTTCTGCCTCATTGCCTTCACCTCTACCTGATGAGTTCTTTTACTCCGTTGCTGTTGTTGTTGTTACATCTGCTGATGCTGCTAACTGAAGGCTGCTTTTTCATGCTTCCAATGCCAAATAAAGACCAATGGCCCTGTAGGAATCACCCAGGCCTTTAACATCAGGTTAGGATTGCTGAGGCATCTGGCTATGTGAATTGAGCAACTACCAGCTTTTTGGCCTCTAGTGTAAGGAGAAGCCATTGTTGGACTACCCAGATCATATTGTATAAGCCAATGTAATTAAAAAAATTGGTATATGTATTCATTTTATCAGTTTTCTTCTTGCGGAGAACACTGACTCATACAGTATCCCCTACAAAGCAACAGCCATAGCAAAGGGGACCAAGCACAGGTCCTGCTTAGTGGTCTCAGCTCTCTGCCAGCCCACACCCCAGTTACATCTTCCTGCAGGAACCAAGAGCATCTTACTTCTTGGTACAACAAAGTCTAACTCCCAAGGCCCTTAATCCTTTACTCTGATCCCAAGGGCTCAGAATGGGTCTTATGACCATAAAGTTTGACCTTTGAACATATAAAAACAACCTGGTTGCCTTCTTTGCCTACAGGAAGGCTTCTGCAGACAGACCCAATATCTGATCTGTGGATCTGACCTAGTCTTTTTCACTCCCACCTGAGGTAAAGCAGTTGACTAGGAAGGTTCTAGTACTTTTCACTATGCTTGGTAGCCCCCTTCATCTTGGATTTCTCTTTTCCTGATTCTTGACCTCTGTTTCCATGATTCTTTGCGTTACCTTTTTTCATTAATATAGATGACATCCTCTTTCTCCTTTCAGTTTTAGTGATAAACAACTCATTTCTCCACCATATGTTCTCAAAGACTGGGAATCAGACCGCTTGCATTGAAATCATTTAGAATCATACGGGAAAATGCGGATTCCTGGAACACGTCAATCAGAATATATGAAAGCAGTCCTTGACCTTGGAGTTTCTAACAACCTCCTCGGTGATGCTGTGATACTTTGAAGATGCTGGCTGGACAATGACAACATGAGAGAAGTTCTGTCAGCGGGTGGGTTGCATCCTTGTATCTGTCCCTAACATGCATAAAGTAAAATACAAATAAACAGCCCTGTTAGTTTAGCAGCCTAAGTACAGCAGCTCTGAGCAGTAATTGCTGCTCCTGTCTTAATGGGGCATTTAGTCTTTGTTCTCTGGTAGAGATTCCCATTGTCTTATACTCTCCCACCTGACATAGCTGCATATCTAACAATAGATGCCACCTGCACACACCATTGCTGAAAAGGGCTGCTACCTTCTTTCTGATGCTGTGATCCAGGGACATTTTTCTAGAACATATTCTGTCAGTTGTCTTTACTGCCAAGTGACACATGGATCCCGACAGCAGTACTGTGACCTCCTTTTTTGGTAGAAGAACCTACATGAGAGAAAACCAGGCAGATTGTATTTCCAGCCACATTTCTTGCCATTATATGTAAATTAACTGAGGAATTTAAAATGGCATTATGTGATAGCATATTTGATTTCCTACTTTCATGAAGCATTTAGTTTGATAGTCTGTGTAAAATAGTTTTATAATTATTAGTTATTGCTAAATTTACAGACTGACTCAGATTGTTTGACCTCTGCATGTGCCCAGTGGCATGCCTTTCCCCACCTTTTCCTCATCACATTTATTTAAATGTGACAAAATGAAGACTTTCAGGATCTGCTGCATATTACTTTTTCAAGTCTCTGGAAGTGGAATCCAACTGTATTTACTGGAATAAAATTCATAGTGTATGTTATTTAGTAGACACTATTGAGTCTTGTATGTTAACTAACTTAATTCTAGCACGGTATCATTAGGTGTAAGCTAACACAATGATCCTTGCACACATGGAGACTTCTAAACAGAGAATTTAAAGTAATTTATCCAAGGCTATGAAGTTGTTTTCATAAGATAACTTGCTTGGGTCATAGGGTACCCAAATTAAATAGTCTCAGGGTATGTCTTGAGGGATATTTCTGAGGAAATTAGCATTCACACTGTTGGAAATAGACTGGCTTCCCTGTGGTTTCCAACGTTCTATCCACAAAAGGCCTGAATAAAACAAAAGGCTGAAGTGAAGTTTTCTTATTCTATTCCCCAGGTAACTAGAGTGTTGGGTATAGGCATAAATTTTTGGCCACCCACTTTTAATAAGGGTCCAACAAACTCTTTTCTAGCCTACTACCCAGCAGAGACGGTGGAAGAGAAAAGTTATTAGGATGTGGGGGAAGTGGACCTGTTCAGCAATAGTTCTGTGGAAATGAGTTCAGTCTTCTTGGGTAGCAGTTCAGCCCCATAGCAAACACCAAATACGGCTCAGTCCTCTAGGCAGGCAAACAACAGGCTGGAACCAGCAGCTACAGTCCAGTCCTTTCAGTAAGCAGATATCAGGGACAAACAGTTCAATCGTGAAGAAACTGCCAAGATCACCAACCAGCCTGAGGTGAGGTTATGGAAGCAGCAAGCTGCCACAAGAACCTCACTTGCAGTTCTTGGGCAAGTTTCTTCTCTCAATGGTGGTATTATCCCAAGTTGAGCTCAACAAAGCTATGTAAGGCAAACCAATACATGTGTGGCTTTAGCAAAGAATAGCGAGGTGGACCAAACCAAACCAAGGCTCAGTGCTGGTCTCCCACTGTCTGTGGTGTCATATGTATTCTCCTTCAGCAAGCATCCTTTCATGTGTCTGTTATATCCAAGCATCTTTTCACCTGTGTCTGCTTCAGGAAAACCTGGGTACCCCAGCAAAACATCACTTGGCGAAACTAACTTTCCAAAGAACTAGAGGCTTCCACTTCAGTCTGGTCCCCCCCCAACCCTTTGCCTTTGGATTGGGATTAGCATCAACAGCTTCTCTGTTCTCAAGCTTTGGACCTGGACTGAACCAAACCACTGGCTGCCCACCACTAGGAGAAAATACCTGATAGAAGTAAGGCTCACCCTTAGTGGACATAGCTGCTCTCACATAAACTGAGGTCTAAGTCAGCATCCACAAAGAGGCACAGAAGTAATTCAAGGGAGCAAAGGTTTATTTGGACTCTTAGATTCAGAGAAATTCCAGTCCATGGTGACAGGGAAGGCTGGTTGTGCAAAAGCTGTGTTAGCAGTGCTGGTTTGCACAGCCAGAGTAGGAGGCCATGGGTAGACGAGGACAAGAGGTTAAGCTCTAAAGGCCCACCAATCCTGACCTAATTCTCCCAGCTAGACCCACTCCTAAAGATTCTACAGCCTTCAAGATTGCATTTCAAACCAAGCAACAAGTGCTTACTTACATGAGTCTGTGGGGGACATTCCAGATTGTAACTGAGACACTGGATCTCTAAATCCTCTTGCTTTCTGTGGTGTATTAATTTTTCAAATGATTCATATATATATATATATATATATATATATATATATATATATATATATTTAGATCTACTAGTTTGGATTACTGTTTTTTTAAAACTTCAAGTTTGAGCACTTATATATCCTTTTTCACTGCTTCTACATCAAATCTCAAATCACTGGACTTAGTGGTGTTGTAGTAACTATTAAATCTCAGTCAGGGGTTTCTACTCCACCTCCATCATTCAGTTCCCAATAAAAGACACAAATCTGTGATATTTACAATAGGCCTTTAATGCACTAGAGCTTGGTAGATATCTACCTTCTGAGCTATTAGAATCTACTTCTCCACCAATAACCTGGAGTTATAACTTGTCATGTTTCATCTGGACTTCTCTTAACTCCAGTTGGCCAACCCTCATGACCATGAGTTTTCATGACTTACCTACCCCATGGTGTCTCCTCATTCCACCTTTTACACCTCTCCCTTATGGTCTTGGCCTCAGACTCCAAGTCTGGGAAACAAAACTGTTTCTGTCCAGCTATAGGCTGTAGGCATCTTCATTCAACAATCAAGGAGAACTTGGAAGACAAGGTCTCAGAGCATCATTTGGATCTATGTGAGACTTATCCTGTCCCTGTGGGCAACTAGGGCCAGTATTTTGCATTACAATACATAGCAGCAGACCAAATCTCAACATGGAGTGTGTCCTTATTCATTGAGCCTTCTTGCCAGTTCAGAATCTACATTTTAAATAGTTATGCTTGATGTCTGAAGACATAGCTTATGGTTATCATTTAAGAGCAAATAGTATGAGTTAGTGGTCTTTAGGGGAGTGACCTGGTCAACAAAAGCACCATGGAGGTTAAGGAGGTTAAAGGGGGTATCCTGTCTCTGTAGCAATATCTCAAGTACTCATTCATCCCTCAGCTTTGCTGTTCCTACATGGTATGGATACTGTGTAAAGTGACTCTAAGAACAGGGATTTATGGTGGTCCCTCATGGCTGGTTTGGATGGATGGACTATGGCCCTTTACAAGTGGTTTAGGGTATAGGGTCTGACAGGGTCTCTCCTGGGTGGTTCTGAGGGTAGAAACTGACCAGGGTTGTTCACAGAGCATTTGTGCTTTGTGATCAGTTGCAAGTTAGAGTTATGCTACAGGGAATGCGTTCATAGACTACATTTAAATAGTGAAAGCAAATTATATGTGTCTTAGTTAGGGTTTTATTGCTGTGAACAGACATCACACCCAAGGCAGCTTTTATAAAGAATACATTTAATTGGGGCTGCTTACAAGTTCAGAGGTTCAGTACATTATCATCAAGGTTGAACATGACAGCATCCAGGCAGGCATGGTGCAGGAGAAGTTGAGTGTTCTACATCTTCATCTGAAGGCTGCTAGAAGACTGGCTTTTTTACTGTTAGGAGGATGGTCACACTGCCCACCCCCACAGTGACACACTTCCTCCAACAAGGCCACACCTCCTAATAGTGCCATTGCCTGGGCCAAACATATTCAAACCACCATAACATGTATCTTTACAAAAGTCTTTAAACGATAGTCACTAAGAAAGTATTGTGATGATATAATATAAGTAAATGTCAGCTTGGATGATAATGCTGACATTTCAGAAAGAATGAAAAGAAGAAAATGTTAATCCTACCATTCACCTTTTATCTAGTCCCCCAGTCAGTGGCAACTCCAATGAATCCAATCTTCGTATGCTCCACCTCACATTTACCAAGAATTTTTATTTAAAGCTTAGACATTTGGAGAGTGTTGCAATGACTTCTAAGACTACTATTTTTTTTCAACTGGAAAATTCCTATATAAAGATCAGCCCATATCAAAAAGAAGTGACCTTGGACCATTGAGACAGGTCAGCAGGTAAAGGAGCCTGCCACCAAGCCTGACAATTGGAAGCTTATTCTAGAGACCCATATGATAGAAAATAAGTGATTCCTGCAAGGTGTCATTTGACCTCCACATGTATGCTGTGGCTTATGTGTGTGTGTATGAGTGTGTCTGTGTGTGTACATGTATATGTATAAACATGTATGTTTGTATACAGAAATAAAGAAACTGACTGTTTTCAAGTTTGGAAAAAGAATAATTGTCCATTAGCACTCAGAAGTGTGGTCTATAGTCTCAAAGGTCCCAGGCATTTTAGGTTAAATTGCTTCCTTGGAGCATAAAATAAAATTAAAACCAATTACTCAGTCTGAGCTCAGCTGCAATTGACTTCTCTTTCTGTTTCTTCTTAAGATGCTTTCATAATGAAACTACTTGATGAGAGGCTTGAGTATATTTTCGGGAGGCACAAGTTGATTTCCCCTTAGCCCTGGGAGATGACTCAACAAAAAGAGAGTGTAGGATAGGAAAAAGTTAAATAGGAAACAGATTTTTAAAAAAAAATGTTGTGATCGATGCCTCGCTAGAAGCTGAAAAGACTTTTTGCAGACCAAATGCTTTTGAAAAGCATTTACCACAGTGTGTAGTTCTTTGCAATTGCACCAAGGGAGCCTTTCACTTTGTACCTGATTCAACTTCATCATCGGGAGAGCGCTGGCTTCCAGCCTCGTGCTGTGAGGACAGCAGGCCAGAAAGGATGCCTATGCCTCTTACACTCTTTGGTAGAAAGAATATCTTGCATCCGTGCTGCTCAGACCTTTGGGGAGAGGTAAGTTACCTTGGACTTGAGCTTGAGAATTTGCATTTCATGACATTTATTGAGAATTCCAGGCATGCTCTGCACCTCTGAACTTCCAGGCACTTTATGTACCTTCTTTTGCCCTGGTATTACCCTAGCTACTGTTACCTGCCTATCAAAATCAAATATTGGTTCATGGCTTATAATTACAAGCATAAGCCTAAGGCAGCAGAGCTTAAAATTAAGTTGAAGCACACGAATTGCCAATTTTAGAAACCAGAAATGGCATTTAAAAAAAAACAGGTCTTGGAGCTGAAGAAGTAGCTTGGTGAAGTAATTCACCTTGCAGCCAGCCAGCCTTGTCTACTTGGCAAGTTCCAGCCCAGGAAGATACCCTGTGTCACCAGAAAAGGAAGAAAAAGTAGACGAGACCTGAGCACCAAGGTTGTCCTCTGTGCTCAGATGCATGCACATACATTCAAGTGCAGTCATATATATATATATATGTATATATATATATATATATATATATATATATATATATATATATATATGCAACCACACGCATGTACAAAATTAAAAATAAAATGAAATAAACAGGAAAAATTAACTCAAGCCAAGCAGTCACGGATTGGGTTGTACTTGCAAAGCTGGCAAGTGGCCCTGATTAGAGCCAGTGCTCTGAGTCCTACACCGATTGTCACACTTCATTCACCAGTGACAATGTCAGGCTGAAGTCATCACTAATGCTGAACTGAATCATACGAAACAGCTCTGCAAAAAGAATGTGAGCCCTGTCTCCTGAAACCATTTATACAGGGTGATTCACTTCCAGAGACATCTTTGCTTATCAATGTCTGGAAATTTGTGGATTTCGGAGAAATTATATATATATATGTGAAGAAACTGGCTCAGCTTCCCCAGACTGATGAGCTACTCAAAATGACCTTTGCAGGAGGTTAAGCATTTTCTCTGCACACAAGTTATTATCTGAAACACGGTGGCAACAACTGTTGACATGACCCTGAAAATACACTGACAAAATACACCCTATACAATTAACAGTCATGTCTCAGAAACCTCCCCTCAGGGTATAAAACACACCACTACTGTAGATACTAGCTGCTCAATCTATCTTCACAGTAATAAAACCTTGAGAAGTGTCGCTGTTCTGGTAAGTTCAGAAAATTCCTAGAGAAACTCTGGGGTGAATCCCAGGAGTATTGATAGTACAATAATTATAACTAAAAGTATTTACCAGTAATCAGGAAAAAATAGAAATATTCTATTGTATCCTTGTATTTGGGTATTTATGTTTTCCTGATACTGTTGCCTGAGAAAAGTTAAATTCTGTTGTGTGGTTTTGTAGTTTTCTGAACTTTGAACTTGAAGGAATGGAACATTTTTTAGATCAGTGTGTCTTCTGAGCCTTTTGTATTGAAAGATCTTTTTAGTCTAGGAGACAGTGAGAAGAGCCTTTCCATGGGGACCTGTCAAGAAGCAGAACATTGAGTCCTTCCTTAGACCCTTCTCCCCAATTCTCTCCCTGCTGGGTCCCCTGGGTCACTCCCAGCAGCAGTTGGCTGCAGGCTGTCCCCTGGGCTTCACTGCATGGCCCATGGCTCTTTTCTCTTCAAGAAGTTATTTCACTCAGTTTACTCTGCTTACCAGTAATCTATCTTTGGTGAGAGACCAAGACCACAGACACAGCCCCTCACCAGTAGTCTTTCACACTAGAGCTTCCGGAATGATTCCCATGAATTTAGCACGTAACCAGGAGCTCTGTCTTCCTTCACGATTCTCATGAATCATGTAGCCTGAGAACTCTTCTCTTGAGATTCTCAGAAATTTAGCACATAGTGTGGGAGCTCTGTTTTCCTGCATGATTCCTATGCAGTTGACAAGCAAGCCAGGGGTTTAGTGCCTCCTACGTGATTCCTGTGAAGTTAGCATGCAATCTGGAAGGTCAGTGCCAGAAACTGGAACTGTGTTTGGAGAAATTGCTTCTTACCCACAACCATCTGTTTGAAACACTCTCCATGCAATAACAGTATCTTGATTCTTTCTTTTGAGGACCTTCAAATAAAGCACAGGCCAATAACTTTTAAAAATAGTACTTTTATTTATTCTTTGATAACTTCCAATGTCATGTATACAATGTGTCTTGAACATATCTACTCCATATTTTTCTTCAGCTCAGCATCCTCAACACACCTCCATGACAACTTTATCTCTGCTTTTCTGTTGTTGTTGTTGTTGTTGTATAAAACACTGAATTCAATTAGTTTTGCCCATGTGTGCATTCATATTGGAGCAGCCACTAGGGTATGAGCAACCTACCAAAGGCTATACTGCCAACAATGATTCTTCACACACACCCAAACCCCAGCCCCAGCAGCCACCAATTTCCAGTAGCTTCTCTGCTAGGGACAGGACCTCAGGAGTCCAAACCAGTCAATTATGAAATGTGAATTGGCTTGATCTTATGCAGGTGACAACTGCTGCTCTATGTTGCATCAGCCATGCCATATCTAGAAAAGAATACATCACAGAATTTCTCGTTTCCTCCAACTTTTATATTCTTTCTACATACCAGCCCGCTTCTGCAATATTTCATGAGTCTTGTAGTAGAAAAGGTGATATAAATGTCCCATTTATGGCTGAGTACCCGCAGTTGGGTACTTTGACTCGGTTCTCAGCACTTGTACTTGTTCTGAGTCTTTGCAAGAGCCACTGCCCAATACATAAAAGCAGTCCCTTGTACTAAGGCTGAGAGGAGCATGAATCTATGTATATAAATATAAATATAAATATAAATATAAATATAAATATAAATATAAATATAAATATGAATATGAATATGAATATAAAGATAAAGATAAAGATAAAGATAAAGATAAAGATAAAGATAAAGATAAAGAAAGATAAAGATAAAGAAAGATAAAGATAAAGATAAAGATAAAGATAAATAATATAAATATAAATATAAAATTTAGCAAACAAATAACAGCAGGTTTCCTCTCTAGAGGTTACAACCTGCCCAGCTGTGGGCCATGTTTACACTGGTGCTGTAAATTCTCTTCTGTGGAGTGGGACTCAAATCCAATCAGAAATTGATTGGTTACCTCCATACTATTCATCCTACTCATCCACGAGTGGGGTCACTTTTCCTGCAGGGTGGACTTGTAACATACAGGTTGCAATTGTGAGTAAGACCACTGATGTCTTTCTCATTCAGCAGCATGCATAGCCACTTTTAGCACTGTGAGAACTGCCCAATGGGTGGGAGTTTCTGTCCAAGTCTACCTTGATTTCAGTACGTCCTATAACCAAAGTTATGTCTTCAGTTATAAGGTCTTACCTGTATGGTAGGCAACCAAAAGCAATGGCCAGACTGTGTCTTTTTGGAGCCTTTTGGGTCTTTCTTGACTCATAGGCAGGTAATCTATGTCCAGCACCGAGATACTTCATTTAATAACTCACATATTCTTTGACAAGCATTAGCTACCCATACAGGCACCTCTGTTCAAACTTCCCTTCATAGTTATTTTAAAATTGGCCTACAAACTAGTAAATTTCCATAGGCTTCTTCATATACCCTTAGTTTTGCTTAGTCCCCTACCTTTTTTAATACTGGAGATTGATGATAGTGGATTGAAGCTCTGAACCTGTAAGCCAGCCCCAACTAAATGTTCTTCTTATAAGACTTGCCTTGGTCATGATGTCTGTTCACAACAGTAAAACCTTAACTAAGACAGGGAATAATATAAACTAGTTTATATTGAACCAGAATAAGGTGATCCATAAGTTTCATGCTAAAACCTTTTGTCTTGTGTTGCTGGCCATATACATTAATAATTATGAGATGACCTCTTTCCCTGTCTCAAGGTAGGAGCATGGTAGCATCCAGGCAAGCATGGTACAGGACCTGAGAGTTATACACCTTCATCTGAAGGCTGCTAGGAGAAGACTGGCTTCAAGACAGCTAGGATGAGGGTCTTACAGCCCACACCCACAGTGACACACCCACTCCAACAAGGCCATACCGCTTAATATTGCCATTTCCTGGGCCAAGCATATACAAGCTATCATACTCCTCATGACAGGATGGTCTGATTATTGAAAACAAGAAAGATGAAATGAGAGCTGGTAGGTCAGAAAATGTGCCCAGATTGCACAACAAATACTGAGGGCATATGCACAGATAGATGCATCTTACATGGAGACGCTATCTCAATAAAAAAAAAAATGCAGAAAATTGGTACCAAACCTGCTGCTTAGGGGACATAAGATGAGACAGTGCTGGAGGTGGGGTACACAGCTACAGGCAGGATGCTCTAAGAGTATAAGACCTGACAGTCTCAGATTACTTCCGTGTCATGATCAGCATTGGGAGGCCAAACATAGAGACACAGCATGTTCCTGAGCACATTGTGTTGTTGAAGTCTCATCTTCCCTGGTATTCTGAGGAATTTCATTTCTTCCACCAAGCCTCGACAAACATGGCTGGTGGCAAGTGGTCTTTGGTTGAAAGCTGTATTTTGCATTGTCCTTGAGTACTTTCCCTTTCTTTGTGTACCACTTTAGCATTTTCCAGTTAGAAAATGTGTTAGCTAGAATGTGCTGTTTCTTGCATCACTTCCCTTTTAACCTGAGATTCCAGGGGAACCCAAAGACACCCACAGTCAGAACTCTCAACTAGAGTAGAATGGCTGGATCTACACTGAGGGTGACTTGTCTTTTGTGTGTGTGTGTGTGTGTGTGTGTGTGTGTGTGTGTGTGTGTGTACATATAATGTGCCTGTGGATTGTTGTACATGTGTATGCACACATTCATTTCAGTACAGGTGTACAATGTGCCATAGCATGGAGGTCAGAGCAAAACATGGGATCTTCATCTTCTACCCTATTTGAATATTTCCTCTCTCTCTCTCTCTCTCTCTCTCTCTCTCTCTCTCTCTCTCTCTTCCATATACATGTATGTATATATGAATATATAATATATATGTATATGTATGTGTGTGTGTGTATGTGTGTGTGACTTTGTCTCTCATGTGTATGTGTGCGTATGTACTATTGTTGCTCTCCTATTCAGGATTCTGTTGCCTCTGCCTCCTATCCACCTTTAGCAGTACGAGATTGCAGACCTGTGCTACTACACCTGGCTTAACTTACCTGGGTTCTGGAGATTCAAACCCAAGTCTTCATGTTAGTACATGGAGCACTTCACCTACTGAGAGCCCTTGCCAGCCCAAGGCCCTGTTCTTGAACTTTAAAAATCCTCACCACAGCCAAGTAGAAGCCTGCCTGCCTCGTCTACACATCAGAAAGCCTTCCTGTAGTCCGCAGAAAAATAAACAAAAGTCAGTTTCATTCTCTTTGTCATGTAACACCTTCTGCTATGACAGTAAATATTGTACCTTAGGAGACATTTTGAGAACAGATAGGTTTGCCTTTGGGATCAATTTCTTCTCTGCCGGGTTTGGGGCCAGTGTTTGGTGCAAGATCTATGCTGTTATGATACTGCAATCTACTAGTTTAAAAATAACTTATGATGTCAAACCTCGGGGCCCAGGAGTGCTGCCCTCAAGAGGGTAGCATCGGAGAGCCCAGCCTGGGAGGCAGAGGGGGCCAGGTCCAGAGCTCTGCAGAGGCAAAAATAGAGCGCTAATGGCCTGGAGTGACATGGGCAAGAGTGGGAAGCAGACAGCAATATTTATAAAGAAAAACGGCTGTGATACCTATTAAGTCCCCATTCTTTTTTTTCTCACCCCCCTCCCTGGGTCTATTTTTGGGTCTTTCCCCAGTATTGGCAGCCCCTCCAAATGAAGAGGCTTTTTACTGCTTGCCCTGACCTCCAGCCAAGCGAGAGGCCAGCAGCGAATGCTTGCTCTGAGTCTGGAGTTCTGATTCACCACCACCACCACCACCACTATCCTCTCCACCCCTCCTCTCGCCCCTCAAGGAAAGACCCACAGAGGGAGTGATCTCATCTGATCTTTTCCAACTTTCGGTTTTGTTTCTACATGGCAGAACTCTGTACAGCAGTGTCGCCCAGTGGCCATAGTGTGGAACTGCAAGGCAACGTGAGCTGTGACTCCAAATCCTGGGAAGTTGGAAGATGTCAAACGAAGTCTTTACCTTATTCCTCAATACTCAAGGTAGTTGAAACTAGCTTATTCCTTCTGTGTCAACAGTTGGTAGAGCACTCAGGATCATGGGATGACATCATTTGAATGTCCTGTGACATAACAAATATCCACCAAGGGAAGAAATAATGCCAACTTCTGTTCAGAAGTAGAAAAATTGAATCAAAACAGTATTGCTGAGCTCTTAAAAATTAGCCCCAGCTCCATTTTTTCCCTTGTGTTTTTGAGACAGGGTCTTGTTAAGTGGCTCAGGCTGCCCTTGAACTTATGATCTGAGCCTCGCATGAATTCAATATTACAGACCTTCCCCACCAGAACCCAGCTCAGGAAAGATTTTTACCAAGTAAACGTTATCTGAAACTATGCTAATTTGACAATGTTTTGTTCACAGTGCATGACTGTACTTACAAACAGCTGGTAATCATTATAATCCATCACTCTCAAGATTTCAAAATAAACTCATCAATCAGAATTCGAGATTCCTTTATTCTTCAACTACACTTCCTATGAACAAGTCTGAGATTACAGAAACAAGTATTTCACTGGGAATCTGCCTGTTGTTGCATATATATTTAGAAACCATGACGCATCTTTCCTGGAGATACTTTGTCTGTTGAAGACCAAGAGACTGATATATAATCCAGACCTCCATATATGCATAGAAAAATGGAGACTGCAAGAAATTGCAGCTCCACCAATGGCAATAGCAGAATAAGCCAAGAGACATGACACTAAGTCTAAATTCACCCCTACAGAAGTCTAGTCAAAGAACATCTCTGCCTTCCCAAAGAGTAAACATCTTACTATATTTTATTTCTGAAGATCAGAATAAGTGACAGTGAGCAATTTATTTATTTTAAGGGGATTATTTTTTTTTTTAGAGTAAGTGCATTTGGGTGTCTGTGGGAATATATGCCACTTGTGTGAGGTACCCACAGAGGCCAGAAGCATTGATGGTTGTCCTGAAGCTGCAACAAGAGGTGATGTGAGCTACCTGGTCTGGGGCTGGGAGTAAAGGTCACTTCCTCCGAAACAGTGATACAAGTTCTAAACCACTAAGCAATGAGTCCAGCCACAATTGGGTCATTTATGATGAAAGGGAACTGGTTATCTCACAGTTCCAGTGGCTGAGAAGTCCAAGGTCAAGGCACCCAACAGAGGTCTGGCTACTCCTCACGCCATCATATGGCTGAAAGCAATAAATGAGAGATAAGAAGAAAAGACAAAAACCTAACTATTTTATAAAAATCAGTCCCATTCATGAACAGAGGGCCCTCCTGGTCCAATTACCTCTTAAATGTCTACACCTTAATCCTGTTACATAAAAATTAAATTTCAGCATGAGATTTGGAGGAGATGGTCTTTCAAAGTGGTGATAAGGAAGAGGATGTCTCTGGAAAGAAGCTATGAAGGAGCTACAAACTAGGCCTCTCCTGCAACACCTGATGTACTTCTAAACTATCCCAGCCTGTCAGACTTTTATGCTATAATTCCAGCACTTGGGAGGTTGAGGAAGGACATCATGAGTTCTAACCAACCTGAGCTACATAACAAATTATGGGCCAGCCTTAGCTACCCATCAAAACTGGTATATGATGCATCTTTTCTGGAGTGGGTGTGTATGAACACACACATATGTGCTTGCGGGCCTTGGTGTGTATGCGTAATTATACACATATGCCCACGTGTGTCTGAATCTTTGTAATTGTGCATGTAAGTGTGTATTCACATGTGTGTGTGTGTGTGTGTGTGTGTGTGTGTGTGTGTGTGAGAGAGAGAGAGAGAGAGAGAGAGAGAGAGAGAGAGATAGCACACATGTGTGTGTCTTGGACTCAAGGATATTCTTTCAGGGATGGATATATTCATAGAATCAGAGACACTGAACTTAAGATATACAGAACTCCAAAATTAAAGTTGTGGGGGGATTGGCTAAAATGAACTTGAATGGTTTTTTTTTTCCTTGTAGGAAAGTTACATGAAATGAGGAATTACAGTGACAGAATGGTTTGGTATTTACAGAGTCAAAATGTTGGGCCAGGGTAGGAGACAAAAATGTCTGAATGGCTCATTAGAGTCCCTGAGTGGTGATGACCTGCCTCACCCATCTGATAAGGAACTTGTCTCTCACTCTGGATGGCTGCTGTCTGAGGTCAGGTTTTCCTGAAGCAAATAGACTTGGAGCCTAGAATTCATATAAATATGAGTTTGTTTTTCTGTAGATTGTGTTTAAAGAAAACCTAGAGTAGTGTAGGCATAATTTTTTGCAACCTATCTTTAATAAGAGTTCAAACTCTCCTGTAGCCCACCACCGAGCAGACACAGTGGGAGAGAAAAGTTATTTGAATATGGGGAAGTGAACCTGCTCAGCAATAGTTCATTGAGGGAGAGCTCACTCTTCTTTCTCAGCAGTTTGTCCCATAGCAAACACTAAATATGACTCAGCAGTTGCAGACCAGTCCTCTAGGCAGGCAGACACCAGGCACGAACCAGCAACTGTAGTTCAATCCTGAAGAAACAAGTAGGCTCACCAACCAACCTGAGACGAGACCACTGAAGAAGCAAGCTGCTGCAGGAACCTCACAAGAAGTTCTTGGGTGAGTTTCTCTCAATGGCTGTGTTACCACAAGTTGAACTCAATAATGTTATGTAAGGTTAACCAATACTTGTGTATCATTAGCAAAGAATAGCGAGGTGGAGTGAACCAAACCTATGCTCGGTGCTAGTCTCCTATTGTCTGTGAGGTCATATTTATACTCTTTCATACTGGGTCTTTTACCTTTACATTCTATGTCTACTTTAATAAGAAATCATTTTACCTATGTGCCCTAGCATAATATCATTTGACATAACTAGCTTGCCAAAGAAATTGGAAGTTCCCACTTCAGTGTAGTGACTAGTTTGAGCCAACTTGACACAGGTTAGAGTGACTTCAGAGGGAGAAACCTCAATAGAAAAAAATGTGACCTTAAGATCAGGCTGTAAGCAGATCTGTGGGGCACTTTCTTAATTAGTGATTGACAGGGAAGGGCCCAGCCCACTGTGGGCTGTGCCACTCTAGGCTGGGGGTTCTGGGTTCTAGGAGTAAGTGGACTCAGCAAGCCATGAAAAGCAATCCAGTAAGCAGCATCCTCCATGGCCTCTGCATCAGCTCCTGCCTCCAAGTTCCTGCCCTGGTTGCGTTCCTGTCCTGACTTCCTTCAGTGATGAGATGTGATGTGAATGTGTAACACAAATAAATCATTTCCTTGCCACATTGCTTCTGGTTGTAGGTTTCATCACAGCAATAGTAGTCCTAAGACACTGGGCAAGTGGGAAAGTGGAACATTTTGAGAAGTAAGCTAAGACAGGTGAACTCCTAAAGCAAAGTTCAGCTTCCTAGGAGAGGTCTAGAGACTGGTTCAGTCCCTGTGTCAAACAGTCACAATCGTCTATACCCAATGGGTAGGAGAGCTGAAGTAGTCAAACACCTCCACCCAGAGGCACTGCCCAAGAGAAGCCACAGATGTAGCAAAGCAGGCTCCAGCTGGGCAGAAGCCAGTTTCGGCCTGGGTTGTGTCCACAGTGGCAGGCTGGCTGTTGCAAGAGGAAATGTGCTGGAGTATATGACCAGTGCCCTGACCTCTAAGTTTAGGCAAGTCCACCTACATGCATCGTTTTGTCAAATTTAAATTAAGAATATCTTATCTACATATAGTTCAGCCTTTTGTTCTTTGCATATTTGTATATTGTTCTTCATCCCAAGAGAGGGTGGGATGAAGTAGGTGGGGCTTAATGTCACTTGCTGTGGTCTGCATGTGGTTTTCCCACAAATCTGTGTGTGAAAAGCTTTGTTCCCAGCATGATGCAATTGGAAGGTGGTAGTCTTAGAAGACAGAACTTACTGGCAGTTCTAAAAGTCATTGGTGGGATGCCCTCAAAAAGCATCGCATGGAATCCCGAGTTGCCCCTTACTTTCTGGTTTACATGGCAAACCCCTTGCCCTGCCATGATGTGCCTCTTCGGTTGCTTTATGTAGACACTTGATCGTAGACTAAGCCTCCAAAACCAAGATCTATCACTTTTCTCTATCACTTAATTATCTCAAGCATTTTATTATAGTGACACGAAGCAGGCTACCATCTCATCCTGTGTACTTATATATAGCCTATACTGCATAAACTGGAGTGGGAGGTAAGAAATAAGTAATAGCCAGTCTACAAAGGCTGTGCCGGACTTTCTCACTCCCATACTGTAAGTCATGAATTATGTGGAATGACAGTCACTGAACAGAAGAAGCCAAAACATTTGATGTATCCTCCCCTTCTCTGGGAAGACACCTACAGATCCTGAATTGTTCAGTTTGCCTTTGATAGACCATGGAGAAAATCATTACCAAGATGCAGGCTGTGCAAGGCCAGAGTTAATGGTATAGAACTCCAATAAACACCCTCTGCTTCCGTGTGTCAGGACTTGAAACCCTATGCAAGTGGACTCACACTTCTCAAGTTTGTTTTTCTTCAGCCTCAGATTCAGAACATAACTGTTTCTATAAGATTTTACCCAATACTTTTCCTTTCCCAACATATTTATTTCTACTCTGGAATGCTCCCACCTCCAAACACTCCCTGTCTCTGTTTCACATCCACTTTCTCTCTGTATGGAATTCTAGTATTTTAGTGCCAGGGGAAAATTCTCTCTAATGAGTGTAAGTTGAAGTAGATACTCTTTCCGGTGGAAGAACCAGCTAATCCTGTCTCTCTTCTCCTTCGGCCTAAAGTGAACTGACTACACTATTGTTCTCACAGTGGTGATGTCACTATCAGTCTCACAGTGAATTCCTTCCCAGCTTCCACAACAGAAGGGGCAGCGCTGAGCTGTCATCTCATGAAGTGTAGATATGAAGTTTCTACGTTTCAGTTAGAGGATGAAATTAGGTGAAAAAGAAAACAAGTCATTTAGGTGCTTCTGTGCTTGAAGGTGGATGGAAACTGTACAGTGACCCCCAGGCTCTCTATGCTGGTCTCTAAGTCCTACGCTTTCTCTTTCCAAGCTCACAAAGGAGTCAGAGGAACCACATGCACTGTTAATCACACAGGAGGATTCTGTGTGAACTCTGCTGTTGGGTAGATGTTTGGATAGTATATGGCTTTTAGGTTTTTCTTATTCCCATATTTTGTAGTCAGTGCCTCAGGATTTGGAAGTAGGAGGGAGCCAGTTGTTCCTACTGGTGAACAAAAAGAATCAGGGCTCTAGGGGGACTCTAGTCCAGCAAAATGTACCATCCCTGAAAGCCCTGAATCATGGTAAGATCTTAGTAGCTACTGGTCTCTAGTGAAGAAGTTTTCCTTCCAGCAATGCTCTGCCTTCCTCTCCTAGCCCACTCTTCTCTCCATTGCTGAGTCTTCAACTAAAATAGTTCATATCTAATTCAAATACTCATTCCTCTGTAACTTTCCTATTGCAAACAGTTTCATCCTTGGACCCATGATAACTTAAAATGATATTTTATATTTTTTCATCATGTGTCTACCTTGTCTCTATAACTCAGCATGTAGGTGTGAACTCTTCTGTGTTCATCTGTACATTGAGTTGATAATGACAGCATACATTTCCCTGAGTCACTGTGATGATATACATGACATTAAATCAGATTTGTCAGATTGAGAACTGCCTCAGGTTCTGAGGCCACCTCTGGGTGTCTGAGACAATCAGATCACAAGGTTCTGATGTTGACAATGCACTGCTCCACTGAAGGATTCCAAATTTGAGTAGATTATTGGGAAGAAGAAGAACTCTGGAAGGCAGGCCTGATTGGAGGAAATCCATCATCTGGAGATGTCATTTAGAGCTGTGTCTTGCCTGGTCTCTTCCTATTATGCCTCAGACCTGCTTTCTATCAGCCATGACATGAGGTGATGTCATGGATTTCTCTTCCTGCTGCCTGTTCACCCTTAGGTGAAAGAGCCCCTCAGCAACACAACATCCACATCCACATCCACATCCACATCATCCACATCCACATCCACATCCACATCCACATCCACATCCACATCC
>JANHMN010000006.1:59703310-59743005 GCA_030674055.1 Rhabdomys pumilio
CATCCACATCCACATCCACATCCACATCCACATCCACATCCACATCCACATCCACATCCACATCCACATTCACATCCAGGGAGCAGAAATCCACCCTTCCACCTGTAAACTGTTTATATCAGACATTTTGCCACAAAGATGGGAAGAAGCTAATTCAATCGTGATATGTATAGAAGAGAATGGGATACACAGTAAGTGCTCAAATGCTTGTGATTATGATGGCAACATTGATTGTTATCATAATAACCTGGTACAGTCTTGGTGAATGTTTTGGGAGAATTAGCAGGGACAAACAATCAATTGCCCTGACGTATAACTAACTTTTAAATCCACTCCGAAGCCCCAAGTTCTTTAAGAATCACCTGTCATCATTATGTTTCAATGACGAGTTAGGATCATCTCTCATTAGAAGATGCCATGGGCTACTAAGTCTTATACAGCATATGGATAAAAACTCTCAAATAGGGCTAAATTAAAGACTCATAGCAAATTCTCAGAAGAGAGGAGACAGTTGACAGTGTTATCATTTTTGCTTTAGTCATGGTTTCTGCTGCACTGGATAAATTATCTAAATTTGAAAATCTTAGAAATAACCAGAAGCTTCAACTCTCTGTCAGCCAGGAAGATGCAGGATATCTTGACATTTCCTGCAGAAATGTAGACCATCATCAGCCTCCACGTCTGGTGGGTTCTGTTTGAATGGTCACCACCAGGCTCTGATGATTTTTCCTGTATTATTTTGTTATGTGTTGTCTGTCCCAAAGAAGACAATGAGCTTATAGAAGAACGAGACCCTGATTTTCTCCACTATTGCTTTCATATTGTTATACAGGAGCATTCACAGCCCTTGGCCCAGGCCTTCAGACTCACGGTTATCACTGTAAACAAGTCCTTCACTAATCTGAAAGAGGCATCCTCTGGTCCTCACATTTAGAAACACTGTCTTCTGTAGACATGTAGGAATTCATGAACACTTTTAGACTTGAATGTCATTAAGCCTCCCTGATACTCTGGCATTAATGCATCCTATTTTTAGATTTCTGAGAAGTCACCCCACTGTTTTCCAGAATGGATGGGCCCATTCACATTCCCACCCACAGGGTCCAAGTGCTCTCATTCCTCATGGTCCACACCAACACTCGTTATCTCTGTTTATTCTAATCATAGCTGTGTCACTTGTGATAAAATAAATAGCTTATGGTTTGGACGTGCATTTCCTTGATAATTAGTGATGAACATTTTGTCCCAGGACTATTACCCATTTCTGTCTTGCCTGGCAAGAACACCTATTCTGGACATTTGCTTATTTGTTTTAATCAATTTTCTTGGTTTTGCTGTTTTGTTGTAGGAATCTCTTATGTGTCTTTTATTGATTTTTTTTTTTTACAGGATACGTTACAGGTTGAGAGAATGTCTTTGATGAGAAAGTGAGTCTTTGGAGACAGGGTGACTCTGTAGAGAGTGATTGGAGGAGCTTTCTGAAAAGGGAAATTTGTGAAGAGATCTGAACAGATGAAAGGTGTTCTGGCTCTGAGTTTGGATGACTTTAGTGGTAAAGAACACCAAGGGGATACCATGGTTCTCACACTGCAAACAAGCAAGCAAGCAAGCAAGCAAGCAAGCAAGCAAGCGATGGAGGCAAAGTCAGAGACATGGCAGGGGCGGTTTTATGATATATAGGTCATGTTCGAAGGACTTCTATTTGACTCTGAGCAGAGAACATAGCAGACTAGAACAGCAGGACTATTTGGTGAGTTGATAGATCTCACTATCTAAGGGAAAATGTGTGAAATCCACAAAGCAGCCTAATTATATCCCAAATATACCAAAGAATGTGAGCAAATGTCTACCCACCCCATGCCCAAAGAAAAATAAAGTAAAGATTTCATGTGTAGGGAGTAGAGAATCGTGGGTCAAGGGAAGATTTATTGTAACATTAAAGTGGCTTGAAAATCCATTGTCAAGATAAAGTCTGCAACCAAACTCTCATGTGCCATGCTTCAGGAGGGTAGAGTCTTTATTCATATATATATATATATACATATATATATATATGTATGTATATATATATATATGTATATATATATATATATATATATATATATATATATATATATGTTCAGAATTTTAACATGAAGACGCCTACAATTTCACTGCTATGTCACTTTTCCTGAGGAGAAATAATCAAATGTCTGTTGACCTCAGATAAGGGGCTACCAGCATACCAAAGCAAACAGTTCCACCCAAGCCTTGGTTGGGGAACCGGCTGAGTGAGTATATTGGACTTACTAACAGAAATATGAAGAAGGAGTTACTTACAGAAGTACGGGTGACTCAAAAGCAGCTTCATCACCAAAAAGCCCCACCCTGTCCTAGGTGACAACCTAATGGAATTTTATCACAGTCTTACCATCAGTAAATATTTATCTCCCATGTATTCTAGTCTAGAACCGCCCAAGCAAGATCCCTTGCAGCTGAGGGACATAAAGGATTAAAGCCTGTGATGCATAGGAAGGGTCCGCTGATACCTCTATCCCTTATACAGCCTTGTTGCTATTACTATAGACCTCACTACGATTGTGTTGGTGCATGGATTTCATTGTCATGATTACTGGGTCTAAGGTCATGTATGCTCTATGGTAATGACAGGATGGTTATGGTTTGTGCAGAGGTAAAGCTATACTACAATACTAGTTATGGTATACTCAGCAGAGTGCTTAATTTCAGAGAACGGAGAAGCTTAGATCAAGGGCCAAACATTAAGGTATTGAAGTCTATTCACCAAAGTCTTACTCCCATGAGACTTGAACTCCCATTGGAGCAATGCCAGAAATGGCTTTGCATCTTCCTGAGTCAGGAACTCAACTGTTTCGTGTGCTTCGTCTCCAACAAAGCATAAGGCATTGAAAAGTAAATAAGTAAATAAACAGCATGTCCAGATTTGAAATATCAACTCGGTTACTTAAATTAACATTTTCTTTTATCTCGGGCTCTATCATCTCTCCCCACTACAATCAAAGCAAAGTTGTATTTTAATCCAGCTTTAACGTTTCAGTTCTCATCACTTAGACCTGATGGAAACAAAAAGGAATTGGGATAAATGCACACGTATAATAGCTACCTGCTCCTGTCATTTTTTTTCCACTCTCTTCCTCCCTGTTGAGAGGAAGCCCTACAGAGGCATGACAATGTCTCTCTGAATGGTGTGGAAGGCCCTGTCAGTCCAGCCCCAGCTAAGCTCCCAGCCAGCAGCCAGCAGGTATCTCCCTCAGTAAGGTCATTTTAACCTCCCAGACATTCCAGGACTCCAGCCAATCATGGGAAAGAAAGAGCTACTGGTGAGACATTATGTATTATCACTGACTCATGCCACCAAGCTGGCTAGCTGTGTGAGCATGGAGACACTAGTGGAAACCAAACTGTTCGTTAGGACGAAGAAGCGACCTCAGAGATGTGGGCTGGCTTGATAAATGTAGACACTTCGTCCCATTGAGACTACTTTTCAGATCATCGTGGGAAGGGATTAGAAAACCAACCTGAGTCCCAACTACAGACCTTCAAAAGAAAACAGTAACATGGGATGGTCCTAGGTTCTAGCTTGTGAAGTTGGCAGCAGGGACAACCCTCATCTGCTGGCCCACATTTTAATCACCTGATGCTTCCTGAAGGTCACAGAGCTTCACCTCTGGGAAATATTACTGGGAGCTGGATTTGAAGGACACTTGGGACTCGACCATAGGAGTCTGTAAGGAATCCCAGTTATTGGTGAACAACCAACTGATTGAATCCAAAGGTGCAGGTTCTGTGTAGATACAGATCCAAGCAGGAGAAAAAAATCAGGAAGTCTTATAGCATCTAATACTGACATACAAAAAAAAAATCTCATCTTGGTCTTCCTCATCCCCTCTGGATCTGAAGATTTTTTGGACTGCTCCCAGTGTAGTGTTGAACTAGACCACGTTCTGGGATAATGTGGCTCTCTAATGGATCTCAGCAGGCACCCAGATAGTTCTGGGAGCTAAGATTGTGTGGGTGAACAAAGGCTAAATCCAGCCTCTGGCTGACCAGTATGGTGGAGCATTAGAAGGAGATTCTACCCCCTCATTCTTACTCCCCCACTTCCCACTCACCCTCTAGTACACCTAGAGCTAGCAAGGCATAGCTTTTTATTAGGTGAAGGAAATTCATGTGAAATAAAAAATTTAAAACTACTGAAGTCTGTTGCAGTGTACACTAGATGACCGGGGCTTGTGTGCCCAGAAAAACCTGCTCTTCAGTGTGCTAGTTTTCTTTTGAAATTTGCTAACTCATATGGTGACCTTTTCCTGAGGTGACAGTTGAGATTGTAGTCATTTGGAGGAACACTTAGATCCTTTTTTGTTGTTGATTTGTTTTGTTTTGTTTTTTGTTTTTCAAGACAGGGTTTCTCTGTGTAGTCCTGGCTGTCCTGATACTCACTCTGTAGACCAGGCTGGCCTCGAACTCAGAAATCTGCCTGCCTCTGCCTCCCAAGTGCTGGAATTAAAGGCATGCACCACCACCGCCCGGAGGAACACTTAGTTCTAATTGTAGTGATTAATTTGTGAAGTTGGGCTATCAAAATTATAAGTTTGGATTTTTATTTTTAAGTGATCATAAAAAAAGACTCCATTCCAACAAGAGGAAAAACAAATTGCCAATTCTTTAGGAAATAAATGTGGGTTGTAATGACCTTGACAGAACAAAATGGTTATGTTGATGAAGGAGATGGGAGAGGGGCTGGTTAGAACGTGAGGAAGCTAGAGCAATGTTTGGTCAATTTGGGAGATTTTGGAAGACAAGGAGGCATCTGCATCTCTTTCCTCCCGACCTGACATATGGATCTTTGGACCACTCTATCTCAAGGAGATCTGCGGGCAACACAGGACACTGAGGGCCTAGGAGTGGGGACAGAACACAACAAACCACATCGTATTTGGTAACTAATGAGGTGGGGTGAAATGCTGTAGGTACTTTCTACAGTATCTGAAGATTTCTCAGCTTTGTTGTTTGCAGTTTTATCTGCAGAGAGTAGGACTTTCCAGCAGGTGGCAGCAGACATCTTATAAGAAAGAAATTATTTAGATTACATTAAATAGACAGAGAAAGAGCAAAGGCAGGGGGTTGGGGGAGTGGTAGGGTGAGGGGTGGGAGAGAGGAGCGAGGTAGGAGCAGAGAGAGACAACACAAGACAGTGGAGCAGTAGAATCTAGGAAACACCGCACTTCTCAGAGGAGAGGGGAGTGCATCGCCCAGGATCTCCTGTTTCATGGACTTGTTGGGAGGAATTGTTTATATGAGGTGTTGCATGAACGGCACTTGCCGAAGATATGGCGGCTGAGATGGGGTGGTGGGGGTTGGAGCGTAGAGACCCGGCCTTGATTCCAACACCCTGGGAATGCAAGGACTAGGTGCAGACACTGGTCCTTTCAGGCTTCCCTCTCTTACCTGTTTTCAAAGACACCCACTTACTTCCCTGTTCCTCCAGGCTATTCTGTATGCAGGAAGCATCCCAGTCTGGCTCCTGGCTCCAAAACTGGACACCCCCGCCCCCTTCCCCAGGCAGCCAATTTAGCCTGCTTGTCCTCCTTGCCTTTCTGGGTTGGCGGTTACCATGGCAACCTCCAAGGCTCTTCGGGCTTTCTTAGTGACTGACCAGACCTGAAAAACCATTTTGGAATCGACAGTGCTGTATTTGTGGGGAAATTTTAATGAAAGAGCAGCCTGACCTAGCTTCTGTGTTGCACAGTGGAAAATGGCAGGGGCGTGAGGTGCTGCTGAATTGCAAGGGGCAGCAGCTGCTAGAAAGATGGACGGCTTGGGAGAGACTAGAGGGAGACAGAACAATGCTCTTGCCCTTTGTTATTGCCTCATCTTCAGGAAGAAGGGCTCCTTGTCATAACTAGTGAAGCGATTCTCCAACACAGCAGGGGCTTTTCAGGACACGCGGGCATAGGCAGTTCTTTCTCTGGGTTTTAATAAAGGTATAAACTTCAGCTTATTTTCATTCATGAAAAGAGCAAAGCAAAGCAAAACAAAACAAGCATTTCTCACAGGTAAATGTGGGGAAAATAGCTGTGACAATTTAGACTTGAAGCTTACCTCTATTGCTCATTTGGATTTTTCAAATTTCCAAACGTTCTGAGACAGGCAGGCTGTAAAGCAATCTCCGTGAATAGCCCTCTGAGCATGCCTCCCTTGTGTGTGCGTCTCTTCCTTCAACACAGCCTGGCCTCACTACTTTGCTTCAGATGACAAAAATACAGCAGAAATTATGGGATGCCACTTCTACAAGGACGTGCAATTAAAAAGTGGGTTTTGAACTTCGTGCTTCCCAATAACCTGTCACTAGAATCCCTGACTGCCACACCATGAGAACAGGCAGGCAGCTATGAAAATATCCACATGGCAAGAATTGCAGAGAGGCTCTGATTCCAATTTTGCCTCGGGATGACCCAGTTTCTCTGCTGGTGGCTTCTCTTCTCTCTAATGAGGGAACAATAGCCAGAGGACCCAGCTGAGCTACAGCTGGAACCTCAATCCACAGAGACTATCAGAAAATACATTGTCATCTAAGCCAGCAGATTCGGGGGGTCTTAGTTAAACAGAAATAGGTAACTAATAGTTATTTGTTTGGGCTTCCATGGTTTAGACTGTTGGGAGTGTGTGCTCTTGGGATCTCTCTGGTTGTACTTAATTCCAGTTATCACCTGCATCTCTAAGAAGTATGAGGCAGGTCACCAACCTTCAAGTTTCAGTTTCCTCATTTATTAAGAACTTAAAGATCATGCAAGAGGAAGGAGCCTCTCAGTTGATGAAATGCCTCCATGAGACACAGCCGAAAGGCATTTTTCTCAATTAGTGATTAATGTGGAAGGGCCTAGCTCAGGTCATGTAAGTTGATACAGTTGACCCTCGTTATCTGTGACACATTCTCCCAAGATTCTCCTATAATATGTAAATATGTAAATGCATGGATGCCCAAGCTCCTTGCATAAATGGCATTGTATTTGCATATAAGATGTGCACATTGAACACAGGCTTTAAATCACCTCCGTAATTGCTTATAATAGTCGATATAATGAAAATGGCACATAAGATATCCTGCAATATTGTTTAGGGAATTATGATAAGAAATCTGCACATGCACAGTAGAGATGTAATTTTGTTTAAATTTTCTGTTTAACATTTGAGTAGATCCATAGATGTAGAGCACACAGACACTGAGGTCTGGATTTACTTGTAAAGGTTTTAGATATAGTGAAAAGAAAATGCTTGATAAATTAGCTATAATCACTATTGAATACAAATCATTCACGTTTCCATAAGTCTACATGAATCATTCATCTCAGTGACTGAGTTGCTGACCAAATCAGCACCATTTATCTATTGCAGATAGATTCTTAAAAGGAGTCATGCAGACACATGAACTAGGTGTTTTATAAAGATGCTGTGATCCTTGAATCTTTTTAACTCTCTAAGATCTGTCTGTGAAAACTGTACTGAGGAAAGTCATAACCTGGGCAGCCTGGCTGGCCTACAGGAACCAGGGAGAGACTCCTGGAAAGCTGGCCATCCTAGAAATAGGTGAGATAGCTATGTCTCTGATGAGCTGGAGTGAAAGAGGGACCTATGTGAAGGCACAAACATTGGCTGATCCCTGACACTGAAATGTAGATTGTGCCGTGCACAGACAGCAGCACCAAATCTGCTTATTCTTTCTCTTTCAGCGTTTGTCTCATGACTAGCAAAAATCAGACTTAATATTTTCCTCATAATAAAATGAAACTATAGTGAAGTCAAATTCCCTGCTCGCTTCTGCCAGTTCATCAATGGAACTTGCATTCTTATTAGCTGCAGGAGACAAACAACTCTCTAGGTGTTTTTTGTTATCCAAGCTTGCACACTGCTGTACTGCAAAAAAACTTAGCCTCAGACAAGGGAGGCATAGCACTTGCCATAGTTGTTGGGCTTATGTTTTAATCCACTGGAAGTTTAAATAGTGCACTAGAATCCAGGCAACTGTAAGGACTCTGTTTTGGGGCATCAAACCACACAAGCTATAGCTACTTGGTTTTTATAAATCATGCATAGGCCTTAGTTCCTCCAAGATTCCTTGGCCACTTGAGGAACAACAGTCAACAACTTGGATCTGTATTTGAGAAATCCTATGAGACCTTCATAGCAATGCGGCCTCCACAGGGCAAGTCAGTCTAAACGAGTTTCCTCCTCAACAATCTATGGGAAATGGTTGTGGGGAACTAGATTTCTAAGGTCACGTTTTGCCACCTTCGCTTGGCTGCATTGAAGCCATTGGATGGAATCATGGTGTATGCCATTGGCAGCCAGGGCCTACTTGTGATGACTGATACTCTTGATTCACAGACACATTTAGGGAAGCTTACATTAGAGAATGGAATTTCCTGTAATTCCATTTATACACCAAGAACAGTCTAGGAAGGCCTTTACCAAAGATTTACTTCAGAAAGTCTAGTCTTGTGGCTAACCCCAAGATAGCATTGTTGGAAGTCGTTTATGGTATAGATCCTCTGAGGATCATGAGTATTTGGAATATTTTGAAATCCAAAATACATTTTTGTTTACTTGTTTGTTTGTAACAGTCTCACTCTTGGCCCGGTCTGGCCTAGAACTCATGATTCTCCTGCCTTAGCCTCTCAAGTACTGGTGTAAGACTCTGGTGAGCCTTAGCTTACCAGAGACCCCCTGAGTGAACCATGCAGAGCCAGGAATTGATGCAAAAAGCTAGTAGAATTTATTGTTCCAACAAGTTGGGGTCATCCAAACTGAAGGTGAAGTGGTGACCACGTGCAGTTCGCTCGGTGAGCTCTATTTACAGTTTTCAGGGCAGCAGCCATTAGGCACAATGTGATTGGCAGAACAGTGAATTTTTAAACTGGTCTTTAGGGAATGAGGTGGCAAGGAATTCCCTTGTCTGTAGGTGGCCAATGGTCCATCCTAAGGAATGTGTCCCCACCCACAGGTCAGTTCCCCACACTCTCATGGTATGAGGAATGTTAATTAACCTCTCCCTTCTGGAAAGACAACTTTTCCATGACCTTTCCGAAGTGCCTGAGCTGACCTCTTCACTGGGGTTGCAGGTCTGCCTCATCACCCCAACCCCTAAACCTGAAATACTTTGAAAGGTAACAATTTTCTTGAAAGAAATAAGGACATAATGAAAGAAAATAATAACAAAGAAAGAGAAAACAGAGAAGAGCTGTCAGTGAACCACGTGACATCATCTTTGGGAGCCGTTGCTTCATTGACTTAAGGTAACCAGTATCATTACTGTCATCTATTACCATGCACAACCTGCATCCTCAGCATCAGACACTGAGTCATGGGATCTACATACATCATCTTCAGCCACATGCTCAGAGGTCAGGAACTGGTGGCTTGGGGTGGAATAAGCATCCCAGAACAGGAAGTAACCATCTCACAGCACTTATTCAGATAGACCCCAATGTGCCTGGCCAGTTTAGGCAGAATGCTTGCTGCATATGCACAGCATGGCAGCTCATGCACACACTGCTTATACACTTCTATCCCAGGAGGAATTTCAAATAGGAGTCTTCAGAATTCATGAAGCTCAGGGCTGGTCATCCTGACTCAGCTGTTTGCTCCTCTGCTAACCAGTGGTAACGCAATCCTCTGTCCTCTCCTGACTGTATCTCCCCAACAGGCTTGTAAAATTACTTTTCACTCCACAGTACCCAAAATCAAACCAGCAAGATTTCTGGCTGTTTTTTTTTTTTTTCTAACCTTCTAACCCAAGGTTTTGAAAAAGGAAAGAAAAGGAAGTGGCTTATAAAATATTTTCCTAATGAGGCAATTCATTTATGCACTGGCAGCCATTAGTGGATCATTATGAATTAATTTACTAAATTAATCAATCAATTAAATCACATAATCAGATCAAGTAGATCACAGGCCAGTCTGCTCTGGTTTGATTAATTAGATGACTTGAAAGATCAGACAATTAGATCACACTAATCGCATGCTCCTTACACTTATTCCCCAAATGGAAAATAAAAGCCCTTTGCAGAGCTCATGAGTTAGGCTGAGTGTGCTCAGGGTCCTCAGCTAATTGCAGGGATCTGCCTGATGTCTTGGGCTTTTGCCTGAATCTGGGTTTAAAAGTCCACAATTTGAGGTATAGGAATCAGTTACAGAATTGTATAAAATGATACAAGTTTATCTTACATTTCTTTATGGGGCTAATGTCAAATTGTTCATAGTGCCAAATTCCTCCTGGACTTCCTGGGGAAGATTTTGAGGCCACCCAGCTGGCTGCATTCACTCATTCACCATCTTGTCACTCTGTTCCCTGCCCCTGTCATCTGTTACATCTTCTCACACTAGCACTTCTGCCCACTCCTCCTCTTATAGGGATGCTTCTGACAATACTAGGCCCACCTAGATGACCAGGACTGAACCCCTCTCAAGTCCTTTATACTAACTATCTCTGCAAAATTCCCTTTGCCACAAAAATAAGTTTCCACAGGCTCTAGAATTAAGATATGGACATCTTTCAGAGCAATTCTCACACCTCCCACATATCCAAGGCTGTGGCCTGATTTCAGAGATCACAGTAGCACATACAGTTCCTTATGAATATCCCAGTGCTCAGAGCACTGAAAGGCCTCATAGTCACTCATCCCAAATTCTGCCACATCTCCTACAGCTCTTAGAATTAACATACACACAATGCAATGAAGCTCAGATTCCAGAAGATTCCTGCTACCATAAAAATAAAAATAAATAACCTTGACTAAAATAGAAATACTGACTCAGGTCATGGGTAATTTTATCAGCAGTATCTGCCCCATCAACGCTCAGCAGAGCAGCATTCTTTAAATTCATAAGTTCATTATGCAAAGTTAAAACATCCAGAGAGGTGTTAGAATTATGCCAAATACCCTTTCAAGTGTCTTTAAACTTTTTCCTAATTATAATGACTGCCTCTGTAAATTTTAGAACTAACACAAATCCAGTGGTATTTGGCATGACACTTGAGATGGCTCCTTACTTTTAAACTCTGAACCTTTTTCCAATAATTTGAAAGGAGAGAGAGCATCAATGCATTGTTCCAAATGCCTATCTAAATCCTCTTGTATCAATAAACACATTAGTAACATTTTTTGCTAAATGATTAACAAAAATAGCTGTCTTCTTGTGTCAAAGCAATTGCAGAAGCAGTGGTGCTAGCAATTAATGTAATAAAAGCTGTTATACCAGCAATAATCAAGCTCACTACCCTCATGCATCTGCTTAAAGCCTGACTCACTTCTTCCAGTACTTGCAAACTGTTTTTTTGAATACCAAGGTTCTGTGGTATTCAGGACAATAAAACAAAAGCTGGTTTTAACAGACATGCCAGGTTTCAGCACACTAACACAATTAAAAGGTATACAATCAATGCAACTTACATTTAATACTGTACTAGAAACAAAAGTAATTTTAACTTGACAATTAAAAGAGCCTTAACACATGTACTAACATTTTTTGACATCCAGACTCTGTTCCAACTTTATCTCTTGCTAGCTTAACATCATAGAGAACTGCAGCTAACTTCCCAATATGTCTCTGAAAATGTCCAGAACCAGCTTTCCAAATACTTTTATTTTTAATATTGTATTGATTTCTAGATTAGTCTGTGATTGAGTCAGAATGGTCAAGAATGGCATACATAGCTTGATCATGCTAGCTCTTTCTGTCCTGGGAATACTTTTATTCCTGCCCATCATGTTAAAGTTTGTCTTTAGCAACATCAACATGTTGGCAGCCAAATTACATGGCTTGAAACTGAAAATGAACCCCCAGACAGAGTTATTAATTTAACAGGCTGGCAAGCCAAGGACGTACTCTCACAGAGATTCTGTATAGAACCTTACCAACCTAAGACAGAAGTGCATTGCCTTTGATAATGCATATTCCATGACAGGTAAGGAAGGTATTCTTGTCAGAACAAACTAAGACATGCTCAGTTTTGTTTATAAAATAAAAAAGGGGGAGAGGCAGAGAGCTTTTGGGGCTGCTTGCCAAGAATCTGACATGGGCCAAGGACAAGGAAATGGACTGCTTGACAGAAACATGACATTGGCCAAGGACAAGGAAGTGGGCTACAGGCAGGAATCAGACATTAGGCTAGAACAAAGAAGTAATCTCAGGCAGGAATCTAAAATCTTAGGCTAGAACAAAAAAGTAATTTCAGGCAGGAGTCTAAATCTTAGGCTAGAACAAGGAAGTAAGCTTCAGATATGAAAATGACTTTGGGCTAGGACAGAGAAGTAGGCTCAGATATTTTGGTTATCCTGATAAGCCCTTAGAAACAGTGATCACGGGAGTGTTTACAGAAATTTTGTTTATTGCTTTGTTTGTTCTTTGACTACTTGTGTTTATTGTCTTGCTCGTTCCTTGACTACTTGCATCTATTGTATTGCTAGTTCTTCACCCTAGAACTGACCTTAATACTTGCAGGTAATTAAAGTGGTATAAAAGCAAAAAGGAAGAAGGGGGATGGGATAAGGGTTTCTAGGGAAAGGAAATGAGGAAAGGGGATATCATCTGAAATGTAAATAAAAAATTAAAAAAATTAATAACTTGAGAGGATCAATAACCAGCCTCATTAAAAACTATCACCTACATATTAATTATATTAATTTAATTATAATTAATTATATGTGGGAAGATCAGACGATAATACTTAGAGCTTAAGACCCCAGGCTCAGGTCCAGACTTTAGTAAAAGATTTAAAAATATCTTACAACAATTTCTTTTATTGTAAAATATGTTAGCTAAGGTCAGGGTACAATTAGTAATCACCTATATCAGTGTGTGTGTGTGTGTGTGTGTGTGTGTGTGTGTGTGTGTATTGTGTATATGTGTGTTTGCATGTGCCTGTGTATGTATGTGTGCATGTGTATGTATGTGTGTGTGCTTCTTTGTGTGTGTGTGTATGTGTGTGTGTGTGTGTGTGTGTGTGTAGAGCACACATTATCTTTTAGTTTCTGTGTATTTACTCTTACCAATACAGAATAGTTAGTAGGCACCTCTGCTGACAACTGGGGCCAAAATCTGTAGGAATGAGAATAAGAGAGGCTTGTGTACAGTGTGTATCAGCAAGCATAGAATGAAGCTCCTGTCAGAAGTTAGTTGGGTCTTCTTCGAAGTTGTGTCCTTTATTTGTGGTCATAAAGTATGACTAACCAGGTGGCTTTAGACTACAAAGGTTAATTTTCCCATAAGGGTAGAGATGGGACTGAGGTGATGGTATGTAGCTTGGCTCTTTGGTGGCCTCTCCCTATAACTTACCTCCTTTCATCTTCACAGAACCTTCTCTTGTATACACCTATTCTCCACTTGCTTTAAGGACCCCAAGCCTCTCGACTCAAAGTCCATCCCAATGACATCATTTTTACTAATTATCCCTTTAAAGGTTCTACCTGCCAATGTAGGCATACAGTGTGCTTCTGAGAACTAGCCATGAGTTTGAAGGTCAAAATTCAATCTACAATAGAGGTCTGAGCATAGAGGGGGTATGTGGAAAAGCAGTAAATGCAGAAGAAATGCAGAAGCAGTATTTGCAGAAGAGAAGGTGCAAGAAAGGACTGCAGCTTGCATAAAAGAGTTTGATTTGCCTGTAGTTCTAAGGAAAGAAACAACTCAAATGTAGTAAGGCAGCTCCCAGGCACACCCCGGGCACACCAGCCTCTCCTCCGCATGATTCATCAGTAAGGTTTAGTATCAAGATTTGAGGGTCTTCTTTTATCTGTCTTTCACATCTATTTTTATGCCTTATCCTTTGAGTACCAAGAACATGCCTGTTTCCATCGCTGACTTAAAATTCCATCTTCAACCTTTCTCAAGAGACAGCCATTCAAAATGAAGGATAAATGCAATTTTCTCCACTCAGCCTCCTTGGAGACAGAAACCTCTGACATACAGAGCATTGCCTCAGAACCTCTCAGCCTAATTTCCTCATCTCTTTTTTTAGAGGAGAAGACATTCAGGATGATTCTGAGATATATTATTTAGTGAGACTGGAAACTCAAATCTACTTATGAAGCTAGAGATAATTACTTAATTTATACTGCCCAGGGAAATATTAAATTTTGGTCATGGTTACATAATAGCTAACTATCAAATGAGGATGCATATCATTGAAGAAAAACTGTTTTTCAGAACAAGCAATTGATGTGCTGTCTTTATATTATTATTTTAGCATTAATCACTTCCTTAAGGCAAATTGCTGCCTGTATTAGTTTTCTGGGAGATGTTATAACATTGCCAGACATTGATTGGCTTAAATAGCAAAAATGCATTGTCTTCTGGTTCTGGGAATCAAAGTGTGGCAGAGTTGACTCCTTCTGAGGTCACTGGGAAACAAACTGGCCTTCCTGATTTTGTGCAGTTCCCTGGTTTCTGGAACCATCATTAATCTTCCTGTGGTATTCAGCCTGGGCAGGTGGCTACATTCACAGGTAGCAAATTTTATTGGATTAAGTGCCTACAAACTCACGTGCTCTTACCTTCAGTAATTATAGCTGTAAGGATCTTGTCTTAATTTGTTTTCTTTTACTATGATGAAACACCATGATCTAAAGCAAATTCAGAAAGAAAGGGCTTATACCACTTCCACTTCCTGGCTTACAGTCCATTATAAAGGGAAGTCATAAAAGAAACTCAAAGCAGAAAGTTGGAGGCGGGGACTGAAGCAGAGGTCATGGAGGAGTGGTGCTCACTGGCTTGCTCTTCAAGGGTTGTTCTGCCTGCTTTCTTATACAACCCAGGACCACCAGACCAGGGGTAGCACTACCACTCATGGGCTCGACCCTTCCATGTCATTTATTAATCAAGAAATAGCTCCAAACACTTGCCTGTGAGGAATCAGATGGAGATATTTTCCCAGTGGAGATTTTTTCATCCCAGATAACTCTGCTAGAATTATCTGTCAAGTTGGGGGGCGGTGAGGGTGGGGGAGACCAGACAGGACAAGCCCTGTTTTCAGATTAAGTTACCTTCTGAAACGGACGCGTTTGAGAACTCAAAAATGAATTTGATGTGTGTGCATTCACCCATCACACTGCCAACTGCTGGATTTTTAAAATTAGTATAGACATTTAACTCCATACCTCATTCATTTAAAAGAGAAATTCAAGATTAATCAACCTAAATATTTACTTTCTTTGTTGACAATGTAAGGGGGAACTCCCTCATAGAGGCAAAGGGAGGGGAGATGGGATGGGGGTTTCTGGAGGGGAAACTGGGAAAGGGGCTAAGTTTGAAATGTAAATAAATAAAAAATTCAATAAAAAAGAAAGATAACGTTATTAATAAATATTTTTCACAGACATAAAAAACAAAATCAAGCCAGGCATGGAGATACATGCCTTAAATTCCAGCACTTGGTAAGCAGGTGCAGGTGGATCTCTGTGAGTGCAAGAACAGCCTGGACTACATAGAGTTCCAGGACAGCTAGAGCTGTAAGACACTGTCTCACAAACAATACTAAAAAACATAAAACTGAAATCAAAAGCAACCTTTAAAAGAAAACTAAGTCCCTTCCTCTATATCTAACCTCTCTGGGTCTATGAATTGCAGGTTGGTTATCATTTGTTTAATAGCTAATATCCACATATAAGTGAGAACATGCCATGTTTATCTTTCTAGGTCTGGGTGCATTCAGAAAATTCCAGAGCTTGGTGAGGTGCACCTGTGTGTCCCGGGGTGGAGTTTCTGAGGAGGGTTCACTGATGAGGGAATGCGCACACTGGATATACAGAGCACTATCCCATTGGTCTGGACAGAATCACAGAAATAAATCAGCTAAGCCCCCTGATTCTCTTCTGTTTCCTGACTCGGTGGAGGTGTGAACTGCTCAACACCTCCTAACCCTTCTCTCCATCCCCTCTCTTCACCCTCCCCACCTTCCTGAAACTAAACCGGAAACCCCTGTCATAGACACCTGGTCAATTGGACCTCAAAGTGCATGATCTTGGCCATGAGGACCCCAGCAAATGGTGAGCAGCCTCAACTTTTTCTTTTCATGCACCACTTTCAGGCATTCACTCAGCCTCTGCCAAACGACCAGCTTTTTGCCTCTGTCCCTCTAGGATAATCTGTCTCCACGTAGCCTTTCACCAAACCAGTGTAGTCTGCCTAGGTATACTGCTGTGCCCTGTCCACGCATGCTGAATGAACATCATAACCACAATTTAGGGAATGAAACAAATACTAACAATTTATTAAAGCCAATACTTAAAACCATGAAACATTGAAAAAAATCACAGGAGTAAAACGGCTATTTCTCAGGGGGACGTGAGAGATGGAGGCAGGGCAGGGAGAACTGCTACAATGGAATCAGGAAATGATTCAGTTGGGGCATCAGACTGGTGCTGTCTGAACAAATAGACCCCCATTGGTGATAGGGGGTGACAGGATAATTTTCTAAGGAGGTAGAACCACTGCACCAAGGACGAGATATATGAAAGACCACTGTGTCTGCGGACATGGTGAGACACAGGTTCTGCAGCTGCTAGCAGGAGTGCTGATGTCACATCTGGTTCTAATAGCAAAATATTCTGGTGGATTTGGGGCTCTCTGTCACTGGTGCCAAATCTGGTTCCAGCCTCAGTTTCACTGACGGAATCCACAAGTCAATCTCTGAATCTCCAGATGTGTGGCTCCCCAGATCTAAGGATGAAGACAAATCTGCAGACAATGCAGGCTAGTGGAGAAGGGGAAGTGGTGGTGGGGGTGGGTGCAAGAGTCAAGGTCCCCAAGATGAGGCCTTCTCTCAGCCTTTCCAAAGAGAGAGGAGACCATGTCTGTTGGGAATCTCAACCATGTCCTACAAAAGGTCCTGTGCCCAGGCCAGGGTCGAGTGACAGCTCCTGCAAACAGGAGCCTCTCAAGCCATCCCCAGCTCACCAGGTACTGAACCTCACACACAGGGTTACAAAAACCTACTTGCGTCTTCTTCATCCTCTATCTCTGACTCATTGGACTCTTGCTGCAATTCTGTGAGAAGATTCTGAATACGGAAATTCAGATCAGAGTAGGGCATGTTCACACTCAAGTAGACCTTCAGCTTTCTCAGAATCGACAGGTCTGAGGTCTGACAAAACTCCTCAGGGTATTTGTCTATCCATGTGTCCAGGAAAGAACAGAGGATGCTGGGAAGAGGGGATGGACAACACAGTCGATGATGGCCAGGCCTTTCCTGCTCCAACCCTCCCATGGCTTCTGTCTACAGGGAGGACTACAAGGAAGAGATCCAGCCCTATGCAGAGGAATGCTGTGAGCAGGGCTGTGAAGTCCTAGTGAGCAGGGAGCCTCACACACCTCATTGCCAGTCTCTAGTAGAGAACAGCTGAGCAAGCCTCCTGGCATGGCCTGGTATATGGACAGAGTCTCACAGTGACACTTAGGCCTCAGACTCCCCCATCTCACCACTTGCAAGAACCATGGCCATGCAATTCTCATCCGGCAGGCACTGCTTAGACAACAGTATGGTACTAGAATCCAGGAGAAGAACGAGAGCAAAGCACTGGCCGTTCCTTACCTTAGGAACCCAAATGACCCCACACTGGAGACCCAAGTCCTTCCTCTTGTTGTAATGCATACTTACCTCTTTACTTGTTCATCCTCTTTACAATCTGGGCGGAAGTCTGCATACCTAGAGGAGACCAGAACAGATGGCACCTGTAAAATCGCAGGCCCCCACCTAAAAGACATCTAGGGAGCAGGTGGCTACCTTAACATGAGTCAAAATACAGAACCTGGAAGTTCTGTCTGCTCTCAGAATTATTAGCTCACCTGCATACAGTAGGTGCTTCAAAGATGTTTGTGCAATGGATGAGCACAAACATCTCTATTCAGACATCTTAGTGTTCACAAGTCTCTCACATTGTCCTCCATAGGTCTCCACTCTGGACACATCTATATTGGGTACTTCAATAGGAATTCTGGAATGTTCTCAACAAATGGGAGAAGTGCTTCCACCAAGGCCTCAGAAATATTGGGCAAAAGATAGAAAGCTTCTTTAAGATACAGAGGACAGCTACATTCATTAGGGTCTCAGTTTGGAGAGCACCTCCCTTGGTCCAAGCCTGGGAGATGCATTTTTCATTCCATACTTCTGGGTACAAGAAGTAGAAACAGTGCTTTCAAGAACTAACAAGAGAATCTCAGACCTGTGACCTTGGAGGTGGGCACTCACCGTTTCAACAGGAGATCCACCACATGCTGTGTGGTAGTGAAACTTCTGTATGCGTCCAGGAAGGCACAGGCAAAGAAGGGGTCTCCATCCCGCAGGGATGGCACCAGGTGGTTCACTAGCTTTCCCACCATGTCTACAGTGACGCGGGACTCTTTACAGGCCTCTTTCATGTCCTTTGAGGTACACTCATGTTCACCCTGAGGAGACGACACGACAGATGATTTAAACAAACCCAAGTCTGCAACATTCTCAGTGGTTATCATCACTATAAGTCTTCCTCAATTATTACAGTGTCAAACATGCAGAGTAAAACTAGGGGAAACTCTGCGAATTCCAAGAGGTTACCTTGTCTGTGTGGTCCTGAGCCTGGCTGTCCTGCATCAAGTCTGTTTCCTTCTGGGCAAATGGCCAGAGGCATTGGAGGCAAGAAAAAATTATGAATTTGCAGGTCCCTCCATGGCCTTCACACTTGTCTTTCTTGAGGCCTGAGCCTCGAGTAGTCCATAGACAGCAAGAAAACATACTGCTAAGCTCATGGACAAGTGAGCCTGCTGGGCTATCCCTAAGCAGTTGGCAGGTTGGTTACCAGGGTTCTGCATTGTTGGGTCACTGTCTGAGGAAGTGATGTCACTTCCTGGGAGTCTCTTTACTGTCCCCCTTCACACAGGGCTTTCCCTAAGTGCTTGTAGGTACCCTCATACTTCCCATGTACACAAGTGGACACAGATACATGGGTATGAACCATTCCACTGCTCCAAGGGATGTCTGGATACAGGCAGCACCTGCTGAATATAGGCAGCACCTCAGCTTTGCAGTCTGAGTCCCTACAATGACATCTCTATCCCTACTCCTAAGTCATTCCTGCTCACCGAGGCCCACCTTAAGCCCTAGCCATGGTGCCTGTGCCAGACCCCAGCCCCACAGTGTCAGTGTTCTTGCATGGCAATCATTTTTCTCAGGACCAGTTCCCACCCTTGTGATCATTTTAGAGTTCAAGGCCAGAGGTGTAGCTCTCTGTAAACTGCTGGCCCAGCCACATCCACCAGTTTACAAGATGGAAGCTGGACCCCAACGCTGCTTCAGAACTGATTTGTCCTCCATTGTTTCTGCTTCAAGTTCCTGCTTGAGTCCCTGTCCTGACTTTCTCCAGTGATGACCTGTAGCCTGCAAGAAAACTTTGCCTTCCCTGAGTTGCTTTTGGTCATGGTGCTTGTCTCAGCAACAGAGTAAAAGCCCAACACCATACTTTCTATGTCATCATCCATGTCATCTGGCAACCAACCTCTTCTCTAGTTGCTCATCTCTCTCCCTTCCCTGTGAAATGAGATCATTTCTTCCTTTTTACTCAGTGATTGCTTTTTCTGTGCACTAGTGGTCTCTGCTCCAAAGTCCTTTGCTTTCATCCCATGGCCAGACCACATCACAGTGATTAGCAAGCCGGTGACTGAGGAGTTAATACCATGGGCATGTCAGGACTTCACAAGGAGATTATTCCCCTTATTCTGCATCCTTACCTGTCACTTGTGTTATTGATCTCAGCCATTCTGACAAGTGTAAGATGAAATCCTGAAGGAAATTTGATTTTGTAAGAATAGATTACATTTCCCTAATGGCTAAGGATGTTGAACATTTCATTAAGTGTTTTTCATCAATTAGAATTTCTTCTATAGATCTTCTTAGGGTGGGAAAATAGGATAGACATTGCAGGTGGACTGGGGCAGGTAGGGACGGAAAGGGAAGATCAAGTGTGGACAGGGAGAAAAGACAGAGTTGAGGGAAAGAATTTGGAAAAAGACAGAGGCATCTAAATGTTGATATGGAAACTTAATGCAATGAAAACTTCCTAAAATATATGAAAATGATCCTAATGAGATCCCTAATAATGAGAAATACTGAGTCCCAACTGTCTAACTCTTGTCACCAAATGAAGTTTCCAGTAGCAGGATTGGGTTGCACTTAATTGATTTGTTGGCCAAGAGGGTCCCATTGAAATCCCCAAACAACGTAGGTTGTTGCTAAGACAATGAGCTGCTCTCTGCAAACTGACATTGGGGCCTCATTATTGAGAACAACACATACAGAACTCATTGAACATGGAGAAGTCAAGATGGTGCCTACATAGAGGTTCACTCCCACATCCTAGTGTCTTCGCTACAGGAAGGTACTCTGCAGGTTACCAAAAGAGAAACAGAAAACACCAACCCAGACACAAAACCTTAACCTACAGTCTGTTCTGCCTTAAAGATATGCTAGAGTAACAGTGGTACAGACTTGTGGGAATAGCCAAACAATGTCTGGCTGATTTATGGCCCAGTCCACAAGATGGAATTCATGCCCAACACTGTGTGGCTGCCCAAGATCCAGAGACTAGATAGCCCAGGAGACCTAGGGTAAAACCTAACACTACCGGTCTAAAGAAAAACTATCAATAAAATGACGCCAAATAAAATTCCTATATGCTCATAGATCAGTGCCTTATTCAGTCATCATCAGGAAAGATTCCTTCCCAAACAGACAGGAAAAAAACAAGACCCACAGCCAGACATTATGCAGAGAGAAAGAGAGTTCTTGGAATGGCAGGTCTAAATGGGATATCTCCATCAAATCTCTCTCCTCCAAGTTCAGGAACACTGCATAAGAGGATGTGCAAAGAGTATAGGGATGGAGAACAGCAGAAGAACAAGGCCTTCTGAATCAAATAAGCAGGCTCACGTGAACTCACAGAGACTGAAGCAGCAGGCACAGGCCCTGCACAGGTCTGCACCGGGTCCTCTACATATATATTGTAGCTTTCAGCTTAGTATTTTTATGGGACTCCTAAGTATAGGAATGAGTGGGTCTTTGACTTGTTCCTGCTCTTCGGAATCTTTTACTTCTGTTGGGTATCTTTGTCCAACTTTGATATTTTTCTTTTCTTTTATTATATTTTGTCATGTTTGAGAGATGGAAAGAGAGTGGATCTGAGGAGGAGGGAGGTGAGGAGGAACTGGGATGAGTAGAGGGAAAGGAAACTGATATCATGATATATTGCATGAGAAATGGATGTATTTTCAATAAAAAGGAAAAAGTAAAACAAAGTCAAGTAAAAAGGAAACTTCTTTGAAGATTTATTTATGTTTGTTTGTTTATTTATTTACTTATTCATGTACTTATTTATGTGTTTGTGATTGTCTTTAAGTGCGTCTTTTTACTGTATGCATGGAAGGCCTGTGAAGACTCCAAAAGGGCATCAGATCCTTAGGAAGGGGAGTTATTCATGATTGTGAGCCACCATGTGGCTGCTGGGAATTGAAACTAGTTCTTTCCAACAGCTGCTGTGCTCTTAGACACTGAGCCACCTCTCTAGTCTTCAATAATAGGAAGTCTTGTATACATAAAATCTACAATTATTCCAGGTCCTCTAGAGCGTTGTGTTTGCTCCTCTGTCTTATGCATTCATCAGTTTCAAGGGTTGTTTTTCAAACTCCTTAAAAGAACAAGAAATAATAAAATACTGCTTCCCTCTGTATCCCCTGGTTCCTATATCTCCTTTGTCTAACCAATCAGGAGAAAACAAGTATTCAGAAGAACAGGTTGTACTGTGTGACACACCTGTGCAGGATGAGGGTAGATCCATTTCTTGATGCTATTTCCTAAACAATAACATATAGCAACTGTTTACATTACAGTGAATAACTGATCGTGAGTTATTTTAAAATGTCTATTCATCCCAATTAAGTTTCCAAAGACCAAAGAAAGGATTCCATCCAAGTCTAAGCAGCTGAACCAGTCAGTTTGGTATAGGAACTTTAGTGTTACTTACAGGAGCATAAATGACCCCAAGGTCCCACGTCAGCATAGGTCATGACTTATGAAAGCCACCTCACTGAATCGCATACTTAGTCAGCATTCTTCCTTTAATACCCATGACACCTGCAACTGGGAGGGAGCTACCGGGAGCGGGAATTGAATTTAGGTGAGAGTCCCACCTTTCTCAGATGTGATGTTAATACCCTCCTTATGATTCCCACAGGCCCAGCTATTACATTATCATTACCTTTGCTTATTTTGTTGCCACTATTATAAGGTCAAAAAATCATGCTTCCTTATGTCTGTGGGTTGTTCATACCCAGAGAAGATGCTTCATTACATCAACTTAATGTTGGCCTCTTATTAGATATTATAAGCAATCTAGAGGTGACTTAACACATACAGGAAGTTATACATAGATTATATGAAAATAGTATATCCTTTTTGTAAAGGACTTGAACATCTTCAGGTATGAGTAGCTACAAGGTTGAAAGGGTATAGAACCAGTCTTCCAGGGACACTAGGGATGTCAATGTATTTTGGACCACCTGTGATGATTTAAGTGTCTACATGATACCTGGGAGAGAACTAGCTGTTGATGCTTACAAGAAACCTCAATTTAGGTGTGTGTGGGAAAGCTGAGGGGAAAGGGTCTTCCAAATTCCATTCTAGATTCAATGTCCTTCTGATCACATATTTTATAACAGATATACGTACATTTTTTGGTCTTGCAGGTTAACATTAACAAAGTATACTTTTAAAAAAATTCATCACTGTTAGCTTTTAAAGAGAATAATATTGTACAAATGTCACATTGCAGTGTTGGCATTTCCAACAACCTAAGAATTCAAGGTGGCCTCAAGGACTCCTACAATTCAGAGACAGCTGAGTTTAAAGGATGCCAGCACATTTAACATGTGGAAATATCCCTGTAAGTCCAGTTTGATGGTCTGCTACTCTGAACATTTAATATCTGATTTCTTAAGGGCATAACATTTTAAAACCAGATTTAGAACAAAGATCTCATTAAACATTATCTGGTTAACATTCTCAAAGCAAATCAAATAAAGTGGAAAATGTCTGAGGATATAAAGATATTTCCTGGAACTAGGAGGACACCTGGTGGCCAATATTATTAAATATTTTTGAAAGTGATTTTTCTTTTTGGCCTGATTCAGTAAATATAGTTACTAGTTCCATTGTAACTACCTGGTTTATAAGCTGGGATTATAAAGTAACAAAGCATTAACTCCATTTAGAAGGAGCAATCAGAACAGAAACAAACATGAAGCTAATTAACACAGATTATACTCAAGAAATTCAGTGTTGTTTAAAACCAAACCAAACCAAACCAAAACAAAACAAACAAAACCAAGAAATTAAAGTGTAGAAGGAAAGGCTGGGGACATAGTTAAATGACAGAAAACACACTTAACATGCCTGAGGCCAAGAGGTCCATCCCAAGTGCCAGGGGACAACAGACAGACAGACAGACAGACAGACAGACAGACAGACAGGCAGGCAGGCAGGCAGGCAGGCAGGCAGGCAGGCAGGCAGGCAGGGGAGTAGTGCCAGAGCACTGTCCATCCCACATTTTTAAGTGTCACATCCTAGTCTTCCTTGGGAGAGTGTCTGCCTGCCCTTTTCATACAGTTCAGGGTAGATTTGGATCCAAATTTCTTTAATCTTCACTTCTGTCACAGAAGGTGAATCTGAATTAGACCCACTCGGGAAGTGGAACTTTCTTTTATCTATTGGATGAGAAACAATTTCCTTCTGCAGGTTGCTTGTCAGCCTGGAGCTGCAGACTGTCAGACCATAAGAACAGTAGTACATCCAAGAAAAAGAGTTCTGAGAGGAAGCTGCTATAAGGAATGGCTGAAGTCTTACCACAGAATCTGAGCACCAGGACCCAGTCACACTACCTCTGAGCATCCAGTAGAAACAGTTGGTACTTCAGCAAAGGTAAGTGAATTAATAAAAACAAAAGCAAAAGAAAGAATGAGAAGACGTCAGGTAATGGGAAACTGTTTTCAACTTTCATATGTAAATATGTACCCATACATACAAGCATATGAACATTTATACAAATATGTAATAAAATATACTTAAAGATAATTATAAAACTGACAAATAAATTATGAAATGTTTTTCTCAAGAATGAAGGTCACCCGTCGTCTAGCTCTGGGCTTGTTCTTTGGTCTGGAGGACCTTTTGGGAACCCAAGAGCATCCTACTTCCCCTTGGAAATGTTCCAGGTACCCAAAACAAACAAACTTGGAACCCCACCCCACTAATCCCATTCCAGTCTGATCCTCCCACCATCCCAGTTGGGTCTGCCTAGGACACAACTTGCAGAGGTGAGTTGTGTTTGATACCCTGAACTCCATTGTCTAATTCTGGTCTTGCTCTTCAGTCCTGAGGAGCCTTGCAGAACCCCAAGAAAGTCCTGATTCCCTGTGAAACTATAGGAGGCCCCAAGACTAAACAGCTCGGAATTCTGCTCCACCAATTCCTTCCCACTCCAGCCTGCCAGGAACAATCCACAGAGGTGATTTGTCAGATATTCCCTGAGTTTCTATCAAACTCTGGCCTCATCTTTTGGTCCTGAAGACCCTTGCAAGATCCCAAGAGCCTCCTACTACCCCATGGAGGCCCGAGAAGACCCCCAAGAATTAATAGCTTAGAACATTATCCCACCAATCCCTTGCCAGTAGGGTCTGCTTGAGGCACAGCCAGCAGAGTCTTCTGACCTCCATTGTCTGACTCAGGGCTACCTCCTCATTCCTGAAAAGTCCTGCTCCTATCAGGATTATCCAGCCAACACCATGAAAAACCAGATGCCTAAAGGATAGCATAAGAACAAAATCAACAAGACCCAGGGCAGCATGGCACCACCAGAGCCCAGCTATCCTGCTAAAACAAACCTTGGATCTCCTAATGAAACTGAAGCACAAAAAGGGGACTTTAAACCAATATTATAAAGGTGATAGACATTTTAGGAGACAAGAATAAATCTCTTAAGGAAATGCAGAAAAATACATTCAAACAGGTAGAGGCATTAAAAAAGGAAGCAAATAAATATAAAGGAACACAGAATAATAAATCAAACAGGTGAAGGATATGAATAAAACAGTACTATGACCTGAAAATGAAAAAGAAGCAATAAAGAAAGCACACATTGAGGCAATCTTGGAAATAGAAAACCTAGGAAAGAGAAGAGGAACTACAGATATAAGAATCACCAACAAAACACAATAGATGGAAGACAGAACCTCAGGCGTAAAAAATGAGATAAAAGAAATCAATATACCAGTCAAAGAAAATGAAAAAAATCTAAAAAGTTCATGACACCAAACATCCAGAAAATTCGGGACACTATGAAACATTCCGAACCCAAGAATAATAGGAATAGAAGAAGGGGAAGATTCCCAGCTTAAAGGCCAAGGAGTAGATGGCAGGAAATAGTCAAACTCAGGGCTGAAATAAATGAATTAGAAACAAGGAACACAATACAAAGAATCAATGAAACCAAGAGCTGGTTCTTTGAGAAAATCAACTACAGTGACAAACCCTTAGCCAAACTAACTAAAAGGCAGAGTGACAGTACCCAAATTATCAAAGTCAGAAATGAAAAGGAAGACATAACAATGGACACTGAAGAAATTCAAAGAATCATTAGGTCCTGCTGCAAAAGGCTGTGCAAATTTTAAATGAAATGGATAATTTTATAGACAAATACCAGTAACCAAAGCTAAATCAAGATCAGGTAAACTATCTTTATAGTCCTATAACCCCTAAGGAAACAGAAGAAGTCATTAAAACTTTCTCACCAACAACAAAAAAATAAACAAGACAGATGGTTTTAGTGCAGAATTCTACCAAACTTTCAAAGAGTTAATGCCAATACTCCTCGAAGTATTCCACAAAATAAAAACAGAAGGAACAGTGCCAAACTTATTCTATGAAGCCACAGTCATGGTGATACCTAAACCACACAAAGACTCAACAAAGAAAGAGAATTTAAAACCAACTTCCCTTATGAACATTGATGCAAAAATATTCAATAAAATACTCACAAACCAAATCCAAGAATTAACCAAATAACACACTAATAAATGGGACCTCATGAAGCTGAAAAGTTTCTGTAATTAGGACAAAACAATAACCTATAGATTTGGAAGAGATCTTCACTAATCCTATATCTGACAGAGGACTAGTATCCAAAATATATAAAAAACTCAAGAAGTTAGACACCAACAATTCAAATAACCCAGTTAAAAATAAGGGGTACAGAGCTAAACATAAAATTCTCAACAGAGAAATCTGTAATGGTCAAGAAGCACCTAAAATAATGTACAAAATCCTTAGTCATTAGGGAAATGCAAATCAAAACAACTCTGAGATTCAACCTTACACCCATCAGAATAGCTAAGTTCAAAGACAGCATAGGTTGTGGAGCAAAGAGAACACTCCTCCATGGCTGGTGGGAGTGCAAACTTGTACAACCACTCTGGAAATCAATTTGGCAGTTTCTAAAAAAACTGGGAATAATTTTTCCTCAAGACCTAGCTATATTACTCCTGGGCATATACTTAAAGATGCCCCACCATCCCACAAAGACACCTGCTCAACTATGTTCATAGCAGTTTTACTTGTAATAGACGGAGTCTGGAAACAACCTAGACACCCCTCAACTGAAGAATGGATAAAGAAAATGTGGCTCATTTATACAACGGAATACTACTCAGCCATTAAAATCAAGGTCATTATAAATTTTGCAGGTAAATGGATGAACTAGAAAATATCATCATGAGTGATGTAACCCACACCCCCCAAAATAAACAAGCATGATATGTACTCATTATATGTAAATACTAGCCATAAACCACAGGATAATCAAGCTATCAACCTGACCCAAAGAAACCAAATAACAAGGAGTGCCCAATAAAAGATAGTTGAATCTTCCTCAAAAGGGTAAACAAAATAGAAATTGGAGGTTTATGAAAGGAGGGAAGAGGGTGGAAGTGGGGATGGGAAAGGGTGAGGGGTGGGAGGGTTGACATCATATTTGGGGAAAGCAGGGAGAGAGAAGGAAAACTGGAGGTGGGGGTAATCTCTAGGACATGCCAGATACCTGGGATAGGGAGGAGGACCCAGAGGTTCTACAGAGGCAACTCTAGCTGAGACTCCTAGCATAGAGTCTATGGATCCTGAAGTGGCTACTTCCTGCAGCCAGGCAGGACTCCCAGTAGAGGAATAAGAACAGCAACCCATCCACAAAATCTTAGACCCAAAATGTGTCCTGTCCACACAACATGCAGGGACAAAGACAGAGCAGAGACTAAGGGAATGGCTCACCAATGACTGTCCCAGATTGAAACCCATCCAATGGGCAAGAATCAGTCCTTGAGATTATTAATGATACTGTTACAGTTGCAGACAGAACCTAGCATAACTGTCCTCTGAGAGGCTCCACCCAACAGCCAATGGAAAGAGATGCAGAGACTCACACTCCAAACATTAGATGGAACTCGGGAGTCTTGTAGAAGAGTTAGCAGAAGGCTTGAGAGATCCAAAGAGGACAGGGAATCCACAGGAAGACCAACAGAGTCAACTAACCTAGACCCTTTGGTTGGACTGAATCACCAGCGAAAGTGCAAGCATGGGCTGGGTCTAGATACCCTGTTCATATGTAGCAGATGAGCAGCTTGGTCTTCATGCTGGTCCCCAAACAACTAGAGTGGAACTGCCCCTGAGCCTCTTGCCTGTCTGCCTGTGGATCTTACACTCCTAAATGGACAGCCTTGTCTGGCTGCAGTGGAAGAGTATTCATCTAGTCCACAGGGACTGAAGTATGTGGGGTGGGGGGTAGGGTGAGGAGGTTGTAGGAGGTGTTATTTAGGGGGATGGTATCTAGAGGAAGGCTTCCTCTTTTCAAAAGAGAAGGGGAATGTGGAAGGGGGGAGGACTTGCACGAGAGGGTACTGAGAAGAGAGGGATGATATTAGAGTGTAAAATGAATAAGTAAATAAATTTAAGGGAAAAAAAGGATGAAAATCACCCTGCATTGTTCATAAATGTGATAGCTTGCTACTCTTGACAGGCATCATAATTGACATTTGTTGGACACTTTGAGCATTTAATTGGTTAGCAACTCTTCTATCAATCAACAATTCTGCAATTATTCATGCTTTCTTGAAAGTCTGTCACATTATTCCCTTAACATTACAGGTGGTTGAAATTCTCAGGCTCTAATTATCCAATTATATTTGAGATCATTTTATTGCCAGATGCAAGGACCACACTAGCATTGGTTCAAAGAGTAGGAATGCTTCAGGATGAGAGAAATAATTCTTAGAGTACAAGACCCCAGCTCACAAACAACTGGCACTCATACATATTTAAACACTTTAAAGGCCATCATATAATAGCAGTTTATGTTATACATTGAAAAATGAAAACATAGCCACAATGAGATTCCTTCCTCCATTCCAAAATAGGCTCTTCAAATCCTTAAAATCAGAAGGACATTCCAGAGCAAGTGTTGGTGAGGACATAGCCACTGGAACACTCAGATTGGCTGATAAGACTGTGAAGTGGTCCATTTGTACAGAGATATGGTAATTCCATACAAAGCTGTCTATGCCTATGATGTCTATGCCCCAGCCATTCCATAGGAATTAACCCAACAGACAACCACATCTCCACCCAAAGGCTTGTATGTGAAGCAGGTTTATGTGTTAACCCACATAATGAACTCAGCAGCAAAAAGAACAAGACACTCACATCAGGGAAAGACATCTAAATTACTTCTCTCAATGAAAAACTCACCAAAGAAGCTGTCATGCTGTATAGTTTTACCATAGAATATTCCATAAAATGAAAGTCCAGAGTTACAGAAAGTAGGTTACTGCTCTGCAGGCTTGGCTGGGAATGGGACTGGAATGTGACACAATAAAAATCTGAAATTCTTCTGTATCTCGATTGTGATTCCTGAATGAACATAATATATGTTAAGGTAGTGAGTGGGGTGTGATTGTGTGTGTGTGTGTGTGTGTGTGTGTGTGTAAGTGTAGAAATAAGGATATGTATGTGTGTATGTGTGCATATTCTCTTGTTAAACCATAAAAATTCATATGCTGTCTATGTGAAAACACTTACAAAAAGAAGAGAAAACATATATACTAAAATATGGACTTTAGAACAGCACTATTAATATAAAAGACTCAATATTCCAGGACTGTATAGTCATAAATCAATATTATCTACTATCGAATCCTCAAACAGATTTTAAAAATGAAATACTCAAATTTGCAATCATACCTGAAGATTTTTTAACCACACTTTTTTGTTTGTTTGTTTTTGTTTTTGTTTTTGTTTTTCGAAACAGGGTTTCTCTGTATAGCCCAGGCTGTCCTGGAACTCTGTAGACCAGGCTGGCCTCAAACTCAGAAATCTGCCTCCCTCTGCCTCCCAAGTGCTGAGATTTAAGGCTACGCAAACACTGCCCAGCTTTTAACCACACTTTACACAGTGATTCAACCAGCACAGAAGAAATTAGTAAAGTTTTCAAAATTAAAGTTATTAAGATGAGTGGTTTAAGGCTAAAGACAGCACTACCAGAACATCTGCACCCAGAAAAGTTTCAAAACTGGCTATTTGCTAAAAGACTGGACAAGTTCCAGCTTATGTCAATGAATCAAAATCATGGAGTGTACATTCTGTGCCCAGTCGAATTAAGCTTGAAATATAAATTAATACATATTACAAAAAAAATCACTATGCTATCTCCAAATGTTTAAACTATGAAGCCCTGTACGGCCTGAAACCCCTTATGTAGACTAGGCTGGCCTCAAACTAAGATTACTGAAACAAGCACGGTTAAACATTAACTAATTAAAGCAAAAAACAATGAAATAACACTAGTACAGTCTAACATGTGACGTGGGTAAAAATTTTTTACAGTGATAAAAATATGTGTATTATGAAACAATGAGATTAAATGATTAGGGGGATTCAATCTTTTTTATACTTGTTTTTTTTTAAATCACATAGTTTTAAACTATCACACACTGAAATTAACCCCTTTAATCCATGCCTTTAATCCCAGCACTGCCAGGTGCCATCAAGGAGAAGCTACAAACTAGCAGGTGATCTTCCAGAGATGGTTTCCATCATGGACTATAAAGTTTATGACAGACATATTTGCTTCTCTAGGCAAAGCTGAGAAGATTGCGTTTTAGGAAAGATTCCTGCTATTAATATGCCTTTCCTGTTATTATTAAATTTATATAACAATCACTAGGTATTAGCGCAACCTTTTGAGCAGATTTCTGCAGAACAATGAAGATGCACTGTCTTGTAGTGATGTTATATAATCAAATAGATGATTTCTTAAATATTAATGATGATTCTATAAGAATTCCTAAAATTATATTAGTAATTATTAGGATCTTTTATAATAGGACGACTTTCAAGTCCTTTCTGATATCAAAACTGCATTGAGAACTCTGCCAGTCTTCAAGATTCATCAGTTAATTGCTTCTGAAATAGTAAGCAGGGATCTACAACTTAGAGCATATTCCGAGAGGTTCTAAAACCATTAACCAAAGCTTATAAAAAGGAAACTAAGGATTTACTATAGATACAAGGACAGAAGATAAAATATTGACCGGCTTTATCAATATGAAACTTCACTGATTCCTTAGTCACACAAAAAATGTGATTTTTAACCTTCTATGATCCTACAGAGCTAGTGACAGATGATGAATGTTTAGCCAGATAATTGCTCTTAATAAATATGCATGTAAACATTCTCTGTTGTAAACTTCTTATTCAATTTATGATTTGAATTTATGTTTGATCTTCTAGTGAACTTTTAAAGAAGAAAAATCGGATGCTTGGCTAAACCATGCGATTTATTTTTCCAAGAAAAGGTACAAAAGACTAGGAAAGATTACACTGGCAGGCATAGCATTGGGAATAAAGGTATTGAGAGTAAAGATATTGCTGTGACATCAGAGCAGGAGGAGAGAGTAAGATTAGAAAGAGAATGCAGAGTAGAATAATTTAGAAAGTATAAGGCAACTTAAAAATTAAGGGAGCAAGATTAGGAGAAGAACAGAACTAAAGAAAAACTATTTAGAGAGAAGAACCTTTTAGAAGAACTTTTTTAGAAAACCTTCATAAAAAAAACTTTTTAGAGAGAACTTTTTAGAGAGCATAGAAATAAAGATTAAAATCACTTTTCAAAGTGACCCTCTTTTCTTTCTTCCTGAGACTTCAGCTAGCAGGTTAAAAGTTAGAGCCACATAGTTCCTGTGGAGATAGAACAAAGGCTACTTTACTTAATACCCCCACCCCCAACCCCACCCCCACTGCTGTTTTTATGATGAGGTGCTAAATGCCAGAAAGTGCAGTTTCTGGCCTCAGAGAAACTCAGGCATATCAGCTACCATTGCAAAGTAACTTAGACTTAAGACAGGTAAACGTTTTATTATAGAAAAGGCAATCCTAAATATCTCACAAGACCAAGTCTTGCCCAGCTGATGCTCTTCCCCCTTGGCTACCTTCAAGAGAGAATCTGAAAGAAGAACAGCCTGGGCCTAAAGCGGGAAGTACTTGAAAAAGCAGTGCTGTGGCTTGGCTCTGGCTAGCTCCCTGGCCACCGTCATGTTCCCACTCTAAGTTCCCCCTCTGACCACAGCACCGACTAGCCAGGAACACCGGCCAGGGACCCACCAGATGGCATGGCTGCTGCCTCCGCCATGGACCCCATGGCTCTAAGCATGGCCCTTGGGCCAACTCCGCCACCCTCATCATTCTCTGCTCAGAGCAGACAATAACTGCCATCCTCGTGGTACCCGATAGAAATAAGACTCTTAATGCTTAAAGATTATCCAATGGATTTATCTATTAGAAAATACTCAATACACAAGATGCCGACACAATTAGAATTGTTACCCAATATCTAACCTTTGATATGAATAACTACCCGAGACTCCTAAAGACATGGATGTCTCCCTCCATCTTGCTTCTCTTCTTCCTCCTCTTCCTCACCCCCAGCTCCACCTACCTCTTCTCTATCCAATGGCAGAGCTCTTGCCACAGGGTCTGGTCTCTGACCCAGCACCCTGGAGGCAGAAGCAGGAAGATCTCTGTGAGTTTAAGACAGGCTGGTCTACAGAGCTAGTTCCAAGACAGCAGACCTACACAGAGAAAGCATGCCTTGAAAAACCATGAATATGCATCAGCAGATTAAAACCAAAAACCATGAAGGCAGGAAAGCCATAGAGAAAAGAATTAGATATAAATAACAAGGATTCAAAAGCAAATATTATTAGAATAGAGTTGATTTGTTGGGAACAAATTGATAAATCCTGGAAATACTTCTTTTTTTTTATTGAGAAGTTACAAATTATTAGCATCAGGAATGAAAAATATAGCAATAAAGATTATAAATGTATCAGGAAGGCATGGAGGAAACGGCAGATCCATTGAGTAGTGAGCTCTTGGGGCTTCTAGAATTTTGGCAGGAATATGGCCTGGGTTGATTACCCATATGATTCAAGGTGAACAGGAAGAGGAAAGATGTCCTGGGAGTATATGCATATTGTATGGGTATTTATGAACAATTGATCAGTGAGTGCAGACTTGAAATTGCAGCTTCCCCCTCCCAGATGTTTACAGCCTGAGACTAGAGAACCCCTTCTCCTAAGCTGTACCTAATAGACTTGCTGATGTTCCAGGTTGCAGATGTTTAAAAAGCCCACTGGATCCCAACTTTACTGCATTCATATCTGTGTGTCTGTCTTTTCTTTATTTCCTTGCAAGGATTACAGTGCCCAAGATATGTGGGTCTTGGCAATAAGTGTAGGCTTAGATGTTTCAGAACCTACTTTTAATAAGGGTTCTCAAAGACTTTGACACCCTGGGTGAGCTATCAAAAGAAACTAAGATGAAAATTCCAATTTTCATCTATAAGTAAAAGGGGGGGGAACAAAACAAAACAAAAATATCAAGCACACATACAAGGTATCTGCAGATACCATCATGCAGTCTTCCTTGGGGACCAGAAATGAGGCATTACCACCAAGTCCACTTGTACTGAGTGGAAACTAACAAAAAGATGTAAAAATTAGGGCTGGAGAGATAGTCGGTGGTTAAGAGCCCAGGGATAGATGGGCTTAAATGTTAAGATTCATTGGCTTATGCCAGCAAAAGTCCACTCATCAGAAGGATATGGTGGTACACACCTTTAATCATAGCATGAGGGAGGTGGAGGCAGATGAGTGGATATCTATTAATTTTAGGCCAGCCTGATTTAGATAGTCAGCCAAAGGTAGATAGCAAGACCTTGTTGCAATAAATAAATAAATAGCAAAGAAAAATAAAATTTAAAAATGCTCAGCTGACTCCTGGTCTTCAGTGGGCGCTTGAGTCTCTCATGCATTTTGAATGACAAATTTTACCTCCAAGGTTTTAAAACTATATCTCAGAAAATGGACCTCGAATAGCTAAGATAGAAACTAAGAATGTCTGACAGCTGCTCTCTGCTCCTCTCTTCCAATGGAACTGGTTCACATCTTCAATTCCTGTCTCTAGCGTGTGGCCGATCTCACTCATGGCCACTAGATGGCTCTCTACTTTAAAGCTCTTGCATTGCTTCTTTTTACACCAAGCAAAATGTGTGCCCTGTTCTCCAGCTCCCCAAAGTTGTTCAGAACACGTGGTTAATACATGAACAAAGCAATGTTTTAAGTAAAAAGAACATCTGTTACAACTGGAATTTTCTACTGCATCAGGCAGAGCAAGAGCCCCAACTATGAATAAAACAGTCAAAGCTGCCATCTCTCCACTTGCCTCACTGTATCGCCTCCTCATTCCTTCCTAGTTTGGTCTTGATATCTTCCACCGCGCATGTTAAAGGCTTGTTCTCAAGTGGCAGTTTAGAAAATGGATGAAATCAGTGAGTAAGGGGCATTGGAAAGTTGGGCATACCACTTCCGGGGGTACTAGTGAGTGGCAGAGAATGGGTAGTGGGTAGCGGCTAGCAGATAGCGGCTAGCAGGTAATGGGTAGTGGATAGCAGATATTGAGTAGCGAGTAGCAAGTATTGGGTAGTGAATATTGGGTAGCGAGTATTGGGTAGCGGGTAGTGGGTAACAGATAGTGGGTAGTGGATAGCAGGTACACGGTGTTGGGTAATGGGTATGGGTAGTGAGACCTGACCCATCCCTCTTTCTCTTTTTCACTTCCAAGCTGTCATTAGGGGAGTGGTTTCATTTACCATATGGTTTCCCATTATATTTTAATATGCTCCTCTCCGTAGACCTCAAAGTAATAACACTAATCATTCCTGGATAAAATCTTCAAACTTTTGGGCTAATATAAAACTTTCAAGTTGACCATTATCAAATACTTTGTTATAATAATGCAAAACTGGTTAATCCTTCTCTCCCTCTCCTCTCATGCTTCTCTTTCTCCTTCTCTTCTTTCCTTCTTTCCATTCTTCTCCCTTCTTTTTTCCCTTCTCTTTACAATATCCCAACTCCCACCCTCCAGTGAGTTACATAAAAACTGTTGCATCTCTGCTTCTTAAATTTTTCTGTTTGCTGCTGTTGCTTACTTGTTTCTTTGAGACAGTGCTACAGACAGAACCCTCACTATTGAGCCACACCCCCAGTGTCTCCGTTTCTTTACCTGTAGAAAGAAAATTTTACCTCACTTTTTAAATATTCAATGGGCAGGATGTTTAGAACCATACTTAAACATAGTGTGTGGGCAGTAAACCTTAGTAGCAATACTAATGGCTTCTGAACAGGAGCAAATGTGACACAGAAGAGATAGAGTAAGAAGATGCTTGACTTATGTTTTTTCTTTATCTAGAAGCTTTCTCTTAAAATCCATTTGGATTGAGAAGTAGGTTTCTATGGTTAGGCAAGCCTGCATTCAGACTTACAATATTTGTATAGATATTTTACACAACCCACTGCCAGTTTCCTTGTGAACACCAGGGGAGAGAGGTAGTCTGGGTGTTGGTAAATTTCTTAGAAGTTGGTACAGGAATTCAGGATTCACACACACACACACACACACACACACAAACACACACATACACATATGCATGCACGCACGCATGCACATACTCAGACACGCACAGAGTGGTGCATTTAGAGTGGTAGGCTTTGAGCTCACCAAAATAAAACAAAGGCTTCCTAAACACAACCCTTGCTGTAAGAAAAGGGTGGCTTAGAGCTCTGCTTCACCTTCGTTCTCTGCTTTGTTTGTCTCAGAAGGACCTGCTGCCCCGCTTCCATGTGCTATGGAATTGTCTGAAAATTTGCAGTTTCATCTTGGGATAGAAACATCTTCCCCCCTTCCCCCCCCTCAAAAAAAAAAAACCCTGGAAGAGAGAGTGAGTGCAAATGAGTCACCATGACCTTGCACCTGAACTGACCTTATTGTTAGTTGTAATAATAGAAACAAAGGTAAACTTGGAATATATTTCAAATGTAGAGCTGTACTTTTCTGTGCATTGTGGTGATACAGAAATTTCTTCCTGAGTCACATTTGCTAGCAGTATAGGTAGTTTCCTATAAAATGCTTAACTGTCAGGTTAAAAAGTGGAACAATCTTGGGTCTCACCCTATGGGAACTGTGTTCACAGCAATTCCTAATATTCTAGAAAACCACACTATGTTATCTCTCAAAATTACTTTCGTTGCTTGAGGCTTTAGTGATAGGATTCCAGAAACTACAGATCTAAGTATCCATAAAACATCCTGCCTTCTGAATTTTAGGGACTTCATCAACACTCACTGGAATCTTCAACAGCTCCCCATTTTCAAGGCTAGCGGATGGTGCTCTCTCTTGGGAAGACGAAGTCCTGTGAAGACTGCAAGATTCATCCTCATCTTCCTATTTATCTCCCTTTTCCTCCTTCACAAAACCTCACATTAGCCCAGGCTGACCTTCCTCCTCACTTCAGGGCTTACAGGTAGATGCCGTCTGCTCGGGTTAAATGAGCTGCATTAAAACAATGCTTGTTGCCATATTCTTAAAGTTTTATTCACACAGTTTCCATTGTGTGGTTTCTCAATGAACTTAATGTTTTCTCATATTTCCACATTAAATACAAACAGAAGCAAGGGCCAACACTTACCTCCCTAATTCCTGACTATAGGATGTGTGCAGTCATATCATGGCCTTGGCATCACAGCTGGAGTCTCAGAGGCACCATGCCTTCTCCACCGTGATGCTCTGAACCCTTGAACTGTGAGCCCTGGGCCACAACAAACCAGTTCCTCCTTGATCTGCTTTTGTCAGGTATCCTGTCACAACAGCAAGAAAGTATCTAATACAACAGCCATCAGCACTGGCCATCTCTGGTTAGGTCTATCTTCCTAGGAATTTGCTTATCTAGTATGTTGAAACACAATTATTTAGAGTAATCCCTTACAACAACAACAGTCATCTCTGGTTCTATAGCAGCAGTACTGGTGTGTCCTTTCATCCCTAATTTCAGTATCACTTTCTTCTCTCTCTCTCTCTCTCTCTCTCTCTCTCTCTCTCTCTCTCTCTCCATTTCTTTCTTTCATTTTTTCACTTATTCAGTCTAGTGAATCATTTGTCAATTCTGTTGATCCTTTAAAAGAGTCAAGATTTTGATTTGTCAAATTTTCAAGCTATCTTAAGAAAAAAATAGACATTTGGAAAGATAAATAGGGGATGAAATAATGGGAGTAAGAAGACCAAAGATTACTGTATGGTTTTACTTACATTAAATATCCACGAAATTGTGTAAGAGTCTTTGATTGTGAAACTGGAAGTAAATGTACCTATGAGCCTAGAGCAGTAAGGAAGGAAGTACCCATCCCCCAAAACGCAATAGTGAGGATGTCTCACAGGGACACAAGAGTTAACTGAAAGAGCTCTCAGTTCACAGAGCATGGACAACTAAACAAAGCATGCAATGAAAGTACTGACCCATAGTTCAAAATAAAACTGAGTACCCATGAGTATCTGTTGATATAAATTAGTGGGAAGAGATAGAGTAATTTCTCATTCCGTACGATCTGTGTAGTTATTAGTTCCCAATAAAGTGATTGCAGTATAATGATCAGTGGTAAGGAGAGAAAATAAACACTCTCATAATGGAAAACCCTGAGGTCCTACTGCAGATAGTTGATCAGGGTTAACATCATCAAAGACAGACCTTGTTCACAAGACGGTACTCTACCTTTATAGTCTTCCTGCCTAAAGGCTACAGCCTGTTTATGATGAGAGAAACAAACTCAAGGGCAGTGTAAATAGTCATGAACTATTCCTCCTGAGGTCAGTGCCGTCAGGTTAAGGAGTGCCTGGGAACACTAGAGGAAGGCCGTGGAATCAAGAGAGATATGAGGACTAACTGAACGTGATGCTGGATACTGGGCAGGGTCCTGAGACAAAGAAAAGACAAGCAGGCAAGCACAATGGGACTCTGGGTCAAGAACAGACCTTAGACAATAGCATCATGACATTGTCTTCTTAACTATGACCAATGTGCCTTAGGAGGATATTCATAACAAGGGGAGTTAGCATGAATCATGTGAGAGTATCCTACTGCCTTTGAGGTACTCCCATAAACCTAAAGCATTTCTAAAATTAACAGTTTACTTTTCAGAAAGCATATGGAATAGAAACCATGCCCATTAGCAGTCGTGCCAGACTGACTGATTTTTCCACACGATTGACTTGATAGAAATGTGAAGTGGTGGGGAAACCCTGTTGAAGACTGTGTACGTTGTTGGCATTAGTAAAAGGCAAGCCAACCAACTGTACAACTGAGAGATGAGTGTTAGCCAGAGATGAACGTGAGCATCCATCCCACATAGAGATGGAGAGCTGAAAAATCATGATGGTGTCATCTCTAAGATTTCACCCTTGAAAAATATTTGCACAACTTCTGAGGAGGAACAAATTGGTGGAGATGATGTCATAGACAACACCTTCAGAGCCTCTGAGACAGGAATTTCCAATGAGTTCCAGCTATGACAGGGCTGGAGGCTTGCTCTTTAGTAAAGCTTGTAAGTGCAGGTGGTGTGAAAGTTGCTTCTCTGCAAGGCCAAAGGCAGGAGAAACATTTTCAAAAAGGTAAATTTGAATCAGTCTGTACTGGACCACTTGCGTGTTTCCTTTGTGTGTCTGTGTGAAATTCGTTAATTTCACAGGCAATTTGACAATGTTTAATTTCTGAGATGAATTCAAACAGTTTCTTCCTGGACATTTCTCCTTAACAACGATGAGGTTTTTTTTTTTTTTTTTTTTTTTCCTCTTCTAATCTAAATGCTAATAACCTGGGCCCTGCTGAAAATGTATAATAACCAATTTAATTTTGTATCTTTATGATAAATAACTATTCAAAGCTTATCCACTGTGCAAGGCATCATATTAGGTGCACTTGAAGTCCACACTGCTTACCTCCCATCAAAAAAAAGGATGTTTTTATGGTAGCAGTTTTCAACCTGGGCCCTTGGAAGGGCATGGCCTAGGACCATCCGTGAGCACGGATATTTATTTATGTTATGATTCGTAACAGTACCAAAAGTACAATTATAAAGTAGCAACAAAAATAATTTTATGGTTGAGGTCTCCACAGCATAAGGTAACAGAACTGCAGAATTACAAAGGTTGAGAATCACTGACTCATTGTCTTACAGAAGAACCTTAAGCAGAAAGCTTTGCAGTTTTCAAATCCTGATTCAGAATTAAGTCTTCAGATTGGAAAAAACCCCTTCTCATTGTGTGGGTCAGTGTGACACTGCATTAGTTGTTTACTATCAAATTATTTCCTCTATTGCAGATATTATTTGGACTTATATTTTGTGAAGATTGGGATTATAACTCTTAAAAGGATAATTTAGTCCCAACAAGCACAATCTGACAATCTTAATAACTGTTCTATGTAAATTTCTTCCTTTTTTGGTAAAGGCCATTTTATTTCCTTTGTATAGTACATTTTGTGGCACTCGTAAGACTGAGGAGTGATTACTCATCTAATTTTAGTTTACTGCTTTTGTATTCATTCTTTGTAAATTTTGCATCATGCACCCCAATCCCACTCATCTCTGTGTCCCTCCATATCTGCCCTCTGCCTTTGCATCCACCCCTACAGAAAATGACAAACAAAGCAGCTGAAGTAGAAGCTATAGTATGTCCCACAGTACATCCCTCTGTCCAGTCAGTCTCACTTGCAAACGTCCATTACACTGAGTCATTGGTCTGATTCAAGGCCTCTGGCTTCTGCCACACTTTCAATGCTGGATCCTCACCAGGACTCCCCTCAGATGGATATCCTGGTGTTGCCCTGTGTCATGGAGATCCTGCAGCTTGGTTCTGCGGGTCTGGCCCCTTCACGCACTCCAGCAGTTCATAGATGGAGGAGGTGTTGGGTAGGCTAACTCAAAGTCCTGGAACCAGGCCTAGCTGGTAGGTGAACTGGTTTGCCTGCCAGCTCTCCTGCACCCATGCCACCAGGGCTAGCACTCTGTCTCCTGTCTCTGTCTCTGTCTCTCTGTCTCTCTCTGTCTGTATCTCTCTCTCTCTCTCTGTCTCTCTCTCTCTCTCTCTCTCTCTCTCTCTCTCTCTCTCTCTCTCT
>JANHMN010000006.1:59743015-59779516 GCA_030674055.1 Rhabdomys pumilio
TCTCTCTCTCTCTCTCTCTCTCTCTCTCTCTCTCTCTCTCTCTCTCTTTCTCCCACACATACACACACACATACACACAGGTAAGAGGTGGCACCAGCACTCCTATTTGCAGCAGTCGAAATGGAGGAGAGATACCGCTCCAGTGCCTACACCATCAGGGTCAGCTCTACACACTTCCCCAGGCACACTTGAGTGCTACAACAGAGAAGGCGGCAGAGCCAGTTCTCCTACTCCCTCTCCACCAGGGCCAGCTCTACTATGCTACCCAGGCAAGGTGATAGTCACTCTCTAGAGTGCTGTAGCTGCTGGGCAGTGGGCAGGTTTCCTAATCTCACAGCCTTGGGTCTATTTATTGCACACTATCTAAGTGAGAGGTAGGGCCAACTCTTCCACTTGCTGCATGCAGTGAGGGTGGGGTCATCTTTCTTGTGCCCCCACCACTATTGGCAAGAGGTAGGGCCAGCTCACCCACTCCCACACTACCTTGTCCAGCTCTACAGTGCTGAACCTGCTCTTCCTACTGCTGTAGCTGACAAGAAGTGGGCCAGCTCTCCTGCTCTTATGTTCCTGGGGCCAGCTCTCCCATGCTTCCCAGGAGACAGGTAGGGCCAGCTCTTCTACCCATCACAGGCAGCTAGGGGCAGAAGGAGGATATCTCTTTCTAGTCTTTGCTACCACACGGCTGGTGAGCTGTGGAGCCATCTCTCCAGCACTCATGTCCTGGGACTGGCTCACCCCCACCACCTCTGCACTGGAGCCAGCTCTACTATGCTGCCCAGGTGAGGTGTGGGTCTCACTGTCTCGAGTGCTGCAGAAGTGAGGGGCAGGGGTGGGACCAGTACTCCTGGTCTTTAGACCAGCTTTCCCACGCTGCCAAAGAGAGGCTTGGGGACAAGCCTCTGCTCAGCCCTTGAACATCTACATGGCCCCAGGCAGTAGCCCAGCCCAGGGTTATCATCTTGGCCTTTGGTGGGTCATGGTCACAAACACAGACGTCTGCTGCTGCAGGACCACAGACCCAGATATAACTCTCAGTGGCAGAATGGGCCAGAACTTCACCATGGCCTCAGGTGACAGTGCTGTTCCTTATCATCTCCCATCTCCAGTTCCATCTCTCTTTATAGTGCACAAATTATTTGCTTCTCTTTCTCTTCTGTCTTTCCAATACATACTTGCTCTTCAGAGTGATGTCCACACATGTAGCATCAGCAGTGACATCTTCTTTTGAAAAGTAGGATGGTTAAATGTTTGTTCAAACCAAAGATTCCAAAGGAAATAAATCCCTGGCCAAAGTTAAACACAGCACAGAAAAACTGTAATCCAATATGGAGTTGTTCAGCCTCATGGTTGACTCTCCATAGTGACCAACCAGAGAGATGAGCAGATAGGCCAATGATGGGAAGCAAACAGAGCAGGACATGTCTGTCAGCTGTGGTCTCCACTCTACAGGTCCTGCTCTTCTTGGGCTAGGATGCAGCTCCGGGAGTCACAATGACTCATATTGTGATCAATTTTCTCAAAGCAAGAAGGCATAGGCTCACTGACACTTGGGTTTGTTACTGGCTCTATTAATGGACAGTGTAATTCTCCATTTCCCAAGAAGCAAGAATACAAGTGCCTTCATGTATCCAGTTCCCCCTATCTTCATAGCACACAACCCAGCAATTTGGCGATTTGCTACTAACACTGAAGCAAATATAGTTTCTTTTTAACTCAGGACTTTTATTTGCAGACTAAAAGTTTAAGACATGTTTTCAAAAAATCAAAGTGATACTAGGAAATTATAGTTGAATTTTGGTATAAAATTTCTATTATTTTTAACTCATGGTTAAATATGATATGTTCTTCTGATAAATAGTTGGTGACAGAGTCAACAAACTACATTATTTTGAGGAATCAACCAGTATTATTAGATGTTGGGTCTCACATTTTAGCATATCCTTGTATTGAAATGCCCAACATAATTTAGATACTTTTCAACCTCAGAGACGTTTGTAGAAAACTGGTTGTTACAAGCACTGGGGTTTTATATAAAAGGAGTTAAAGTGGATGTTTCTAACTCATTAAGATTAGTGACAGAGGTCCAGAGAATGCAGTTTGCTTCTGAACACTGCAGATTTAAAGACGGAGTGATTTACACCAAATTGGAGGCATGAGGGTGATGCTGCATGCTTAATCCCAAAGCTAAACTGGGCTTTTGGTTCGTAGACACCCTGTGGATGTGGGCAGTGAGTCAAAGATTACTGGGGAAGTTTAAATTACAATGCCTGAGTTCAGAGTTGTGATTAAATGTGGGCCAGACTGAGTCATCATTAAGTAGCCATCCTTGTCCTTCCTCCATCCTTTCAGACAGCAGCCAATCAGTGAAGCTGGAGAATGAACTGGAAAGGAAACCCGAAGACTCAGCATCTGCTGTTAGAAAGTCAAGTTGAGATTGGCAGGGATAAAGGCATACTTAGTTCAATTTTAGTTGCTGTAACTGAATTCCAGGCTCTGAGCAACTGTTAACAAACAAGAGCTTATTTAGCTCACAGTTCTGAAGTCTTGAAAGTACATCTGCTTTGCCTATACAGAGAAGCTTCTTGTTCTATTGCTGAGTGGTAAAGCAGAGTAAGTGAGCCACAGAAAGCTCAGATTTGTTATATAACCATTCCTGGAATAACACAGTGTGTCAGTAACCAATGAATAGGAACCACCTGTGATGGTTTGCATATGCTTGACCCAGGGAGTGGCACTATTAGAATGTGCAGCCTTGTTAGAGTAGATGTGTCATTGTGGGTGTAGGCTTTAAGACCCTCATCCTAGCTACCTGGAAAGCAGTCTTCTCCTAGCAGCCTTCAGATGAAGATGTAGAACTCTCAGCTCCTCCTGCACCATACTTATCTGGATGATGCCATGCTCCCACCTTGATAATGGACTGAACCTCTGAACTTGTAAGCCATCCCTAATTAACTGTTGTCCTTATAAGAGTTGCTTTGGTTGTGGTGTCTGTTCACAGTAGTAAAATCCTAATCAAGACACCACCACTTACAAGGGCAGAACACCTTAAAACAGAGTCACCAACCAAGAGTATGTCTGAAAAGACCATTACCACAGGAGTTTGAAGGGGGACACACCTGGACCCTAAAAACATCTGGTTTAGAAACAAGCAGATCCAAACAGAGCATGTCACTCTGCTGCCCCCGCCCCCCATCTTCCTGTAAAGCTGTGGAAACGACTGAAAACTTACAAGCAACAAGAGCGAGAATGAAACTAAATCAGGCAGACGTGGTGATATAAAATGTATCTCCAAAACTTCTTTCCTTCTTGTTTTGCTCTGAGAAACTGATATTTCAGATTTAGAAACACAGTGAGGGGGAAAATATTCTTTTTTGGTACTGAAGCTAGTTCTGAGAAACTAAAGAGCAAGTTGATTAAGCATGGCTCTGAGTACCCAGAGACCAAAGTGTGCAGCAAGATTGAGCAATGCAGTAAGAAAACATGCTTGAATCCTAGGTAACAGTGAGAGAAAAGAACCTGGAAGGAACACTGGTAAGATGGAGATAGCATTGGGCAGGATTCAGAGGAAAGAGTATGGAAAACAATGTCTAAAGTACCAAATGTCCAAATTTATGCTTGCCACAAACTCAAAGAAGCATGGGACTCTCCCCATCTCCCTGCATCTCTTCCTCCCTTCCCCATTCTCCCCTTGTTGCTTTCAATTCCAGTTTTGTTAAGGATGAAATAAACAGCTGTGTTCTCATCTAGAACCACAGAATAAGTGGACGAGTTGTGGAAATACGTTTGAGTTTCAAAGAAGTAATGTGAATGTGAACGTAAGCCCATGTGTCATGAAGTGAGTGGGTGGGACTGAAGGCACATCCCTCCCACAAGAAAATAAGCAGAAATCATTGTGTCTCCACATTTGTGCCTATTCCTTCTTAGTCACTAATGGTGTCAAAGCAGGTCAGCTGTTCTGCACAGTAGCCACTTCTGAGCTGGCATTTCGTGACTAGAGATGAGTGGGTGACTCATGTAGCTCAGTCACTCACTGAACCTGTATGTGGGAAGGAAAGAGAGGAGGAGGAGGGGGGGAAGAGGAGGAGGAGGAAGAGGGGGAGGAGAAGGAAAAAGGGGAGGAGAAGGAGGGAGGAGAGGAAGGGGAGGAGGAGGAGGGAGAGGAGGAGGGGGGAGGAGGAGGAGGGGAAGGAGGAGGAGGGGGAGGAGGAGGAGGAGGAAGAGGAGGAGGGGAAGAGGAGGAGGAGATGGTGGCATAAGGAACAAGATGTACTTTTTCTGTTTCAAAAGCAAATGCTAAGGGAAGCATTAGCAGACCAGGGAGGAGGGTGCTTTTTTCTCAGCCCAAGACTTGAGTGTGCCCATGCCCAGAATATTTCATAAATAGTCTATTCTTACTGGATTTTCATTTCAGTCACCAGGCCAGGGGGTCTTCAGAGGTCTTGACACTTGGCTCATTTTTGTTTGTTTTTTTTTTTTCCCTTCATTAAGCTGAACTGAAACTTACCTTAAAACTTGCTTATTTGAAATTATGACATTCAGTTAATTGAATAAAGTAAAAACTAAGGTCAATGAAAAGAATAATCCACAAAGCAGTTCATTGGTTTCTTAAGTTACGACAAGACAAACACCACAGAATAATGAAGTCCTTAGATAGGAGAACCTAGTGTTTGTTTCGTGATGGCTAGTTACAGACTGTGGTGTTATTAATTATGTTAGTAAATAATGCTTGTTGCCAAGGGTAGTGGTTCATGCCTACAGTCCCAACACACAGGAGTCTGGGGCAGGAAGACTACCATGAGTTTGAACACAGCCTGGACTAAATGAGTTCCAGGTAAAAACTTACCTTACACCAATGATTCTCAATCTCCCCAATACTGCAACCCTTTAATACAGTTCCTCATGTCGTGGTCACCCCCAACCATAAAATTATTCTGTTGTTACTTCATAACTGTAATTTTGCTGCTGTTGTGAATCATAATGTAAATATCTGATATGCAACCCTAGAGGGTCACTACCCACAGATCGAGAACTACTGCCTTAAACAAATCAATGACAACAATAACAACCATTCCTGTTGACTAGAATAGCTTTAAGCCTCTATAGTTACCTGAGGCTTACAATGACCTAGGGACAACTCAACAAGCATGTGGGTGTACGGTCAATAGATAAAGATAATCTTCAAAGTGACCAAACTGAGCTTTAAGTAAAAGTGATTGCCATGAACTAGATGTTTGATGAATACTATATTAAGGCAGCGTGTAACTGATAGCATGTGATAAAATAGAGCCACATCAGTTGCCAGTTTACTCATCAATAAAGATCTGCTGAGGTCCCTTTTTTATCAATAAGCTGCTGTGAGCAGTCATCAGAATGGTTAACTATATTATGTATCTATGATATCCACCATAAGGAATTTTATATTATATTATTATATAATATAAATTAGGCTGTGATATTATAGAGGCTGAGAAGGACTAATGTATTCACTCAGCAATCCAGAGAGCCTGAAGCACTGACGGTGGGGATCAAGTACACACCAGGTCTGACCCAGTCTGAAGAAGACTGATGTCCCAGTGTGAATACAGTAAAACAGAGAGGGAAAATAACTGTCCATCGCTTAGCCTTTCATTCTGCTATATCCAGGCACATGGCAGAGAGCCATTCCAGTCTACTGATTCAATCCATCCTCACAGATACACCCATATCTGCACTCAGATGCCCTGCCACGCTGATGTGTACTGCACATTTAAAAGACGATTGTAGGATACATGGTTCTAGGTTAGAAAAGATGTCTGGCCAGGAATTTAAATTTTAAAACCATCGAGGCAGTAATGAGACTACATTCTCTGTGGCAATACATATATGGAGATGTCATCTGAGCCCTGGGGATGCTCCAGTAGGAAAAAATAGAATCCAGAAAGCAAGATAAAAATGGATAAACAGTCCCTCAAGTGGTCAGGAATGAGATGGCGTTGAGCTGCAGAAGGCAAATGAAAAAAATGACTCAAGGAGAGGGAGCTTTCCAGGCCAAATATCCTGAGATGCCCAGGGGCGAGTACTGGACTTCTTGAGACCTTGGCAGGAGAAACTTCTTGGAAAGCTATGGTGGTTTGAATAAAAATGGCCTCCCCCATAGGCACACAGGGAGTAGTACTAGTAAAAGGTGTGACCTTATTGGAAAAAGTGTGTTATTGGGAATGGCTTTGAAGTTTCAGCAACTAAAGCCAGGCCCAGTGAGTGGCTTTCATGCTTTCTGCCTACAGATAGTTGCTTTGTATGTAGAACTCTCAGCTACATCTCCAGCACCATGTCTGCCTGCATGCCACTATGCTTCCCACCATGATGATAACAGACTGAAAACATAAGGCAGCCCCATGGGAAATAGTTTTCTTCATAAGAGCTGCCATGGTCGTGCTGTTTCTTCAGCAATAGAAACCCAAACTAAGACAAAGGCCAAGTCCGAAACAATTGGTATGTGTTCAAGGCAGCAATGAATGAACATGTTAGGCAGCTTTGTGTTAATGTAACAAAATACCTGAGACAAGTAACTCAGAAAGACAAACTGTCTACTTGGCTTACAACTTGTGACATCCAAAAGTATGGTGCGTATATTGGCTGAATTATAGCAAGGTTATCTGTAGGGACAATCTCTAGTGCACTGTGTGGAAGCATCACCTGCCAATAAAAAGCTGATGGCCTATTAGTAAAAGGGAGGAAGTAGAACATGGAAGTTCTGGTAGAGAGATTGGAACTCTGGGAGAGAGTCAGAGGCAGAGGATTGACCCTGGACTCTGAGAAAGTCAGATTCATGAAGCTGAGAAGAAATAACTAGCCACTGTTTGGTAAATATAGAATAGTTTAAACTTCTTGATTAAGTTACAAGCTAGTCAAGGAATAAGCCAAAGCTAACGGCCTAGGCATGTATTTATAAATAAATAAACATCTAGGTCATTATTTGAAAACTGAGGGGCAGATAGAAAAATTTGATGCTACAGGGTACAGATGGGGCACTTTATGAACATCCTGCATTCAACAATGAATGTTCAATCATGAGTACCTGGAGACAACCAAACCAACCTCCAGATCATAGAGATGAGGGAAGGTTAAGAAAAGGCACACACACAAAAAAAATGTTTCCAAAACATTTGTTTTAAGAAGCAAATTTGATGGAGCACTACTGTAGGTGAGAGAGAGGACGACAATGATGAAGGTCTTCTGTTCATTTCACTGAAGAAGAGAGAGGAGAGTCAGTGCGCAGTATAATGACTGACCTAAGAGGACACTCTTCATGTGAATGGGGAGTGGGTTGAGCTCTCACCCAGCATCCGTGGAGTGTACATGGGGAGGTGAGAGCGACTCACCACTCAGTGCCATATGCAGAGGAGCTGTAATGTTGGTTATGGAATCCCATCTGAGTCAGGAGGGAAGTGAGCCCTGGAGGGAGATGCAGACCATGTAACAACAACATGAACAGACTGGGAATGCTCTCCGAATGGAACCTTGCAAGTTGCACAGGGAATTTTAAATGCAAAAGGGGCATTAACATCGCATCTTCCTTGAGGATAAGGGTAAAAACAGGAAATTGCCTTTCTCCTTCCTTTTCTTCCCTTCCTCAATATCTCTTTCTTCATTACTTCCTTTTAGAAAATTTACACGTGCTAACACATTCTCTGTGAATAGACTACCTTCCAGAAAAACATGAACCAGGAAACATGGGATTCTCTGGAAAATGCTTTCAACCTCAGCTAGACTACAGACTACAGAGAACAGTTAATTGGTGGTAATGTTTTAAAATAAGTTATTTTAAATGGGGGAAAAATTAATTGTGAAAAAATTCAGGCAAACCACATTGGAGGCGGCAGTTTTCAGCAAAAAGATAAATTCAATCAGACAAAATGCACCCCATGAAGTCAAGAGCAGATGACCAAATTGCTTACATTCATTTCCATCTCCACAGGCAGGCGCAGCCTGAGTCACAGCTCAGTCCAAAGCTGGGTGCTTATGAAGGCAAATTATCTGTCTTGGGTCAGCAGGGTACCATTCCACAGGAGCCACAGCAATTTTAAAAGTGCTAAAACTCTACAGCATTGCAGTATGCTTCCTAAGCCAGAAGGAATTTGCCATGATATAAATAGGGCCCAGTAGTACCCTGTTAAATCAGTAGCATCTTAGGAAACATTAGGGCAAAGCCGTGTGCGCTGTTCATCTGGCTTTTTCCAGCTATGACATGCTTTTATACATGGTAAGGGACAGCTTAGAGATGCTCATACATCTAGCTACACACCTGGTCAGGGGTGGCCTTAGGAATCACCCTTTTCAACCTTTCTACTCATCCTGTGTGTTTAACTCAGCTACATTTCCTGGAGTGAAGGAATCACAGCAGAGACATTTATGGAAGGGATAATATACTGTATAGTGGTGTTTAGAAGTATACGCTGTATGTTCTGTAATGTGTAGTAGTTATATGCTGAGATTTTAACACATTAACTATAGCACGTGTACCAGAGAAGCCGATCTTCACCTCTCCCTCTAACTACATCCTGGTGGAATATCCTGCTTTACTCTCTCCTGTTCTCTCTTTAGTGCCCCCAGACCCTCCCCCTTTCTAAGTGTCAGCTTTCAATACCAGAAACACATTTTACCAGGAAATCAGTGTCCACAGAAGAATTTCCTACCAGGCAGCACACAGGCAATATACTCTCCTAAGAATAAGAGAAAGCAACAGAAACCAAGGAACAAAACATACACCTAACAAAGACCAGGCCAAATATCAGCATCTTGAACTACAGTCTTCCAAATCCCAGATACCTACAATCCAGAATGAAAACACACTCACTAACTTCTCAGACGATAAGTCTCTGTTGAAACCCAGAAAGCCCAGCACAGCAGCCCCTCAGCATTCCAACATAGTTTAAAAACAAGGAAAAGATCTTGAAGCCGCCTTTCTGAATATAACGAGGTACTTAAAGAGAAAACAAACCCCTTAAAGAAACCATTGGAAACACAGCAGTGGAAGGAAAAGAACAAAACAGCTCAAGACCTGAAAGCAGAAATAGAATCAATTGAGAAAACTTAACTGAGGAAAATTTGGAAATGAAAAATCTAGGAATCTGAGCAGGGAGCTCAGAGGTAAACCTCACTAGGAGAATCGAAAAGATGGAAGAGAGAATCTCAGGCATCAAAGACACAGCAGAAGAAATGAATACATTGGTCAAAGAAAATGATTAATCTTAAAAACTCCTGGCACAAAATATCCGTGAAACACTAGACACTATGCAAAGGCCAAATCTAAGAATAATAGGCATATAGGAAGAAAACGAAACCCAAGTCCAAGGCACAGAAAATATTTTTTTACCAAAATCCTATAAGAAAATTCTTCTAATCTGAAGAAGGAGATGCTTATCAAGGTACAAGAAACATACAGAATACCAAATAGTTCAGATCAGAAAGTAAATTCACCTCAGCACATAATAATGAAAGCAGTAAATGTACAGAACAAAGAGAGAACACTAAAGCTGCAAGGGAAAAAAATGACCAAGGACCAAGAATTACACTTGACATCTAACTGGAGACTCTAAAAGCCAGAGGGACTGGGCAGATGTTCTACAAACTCTAAGAGACCACAGATGCTAGCCCAGGCTACTATACTTAGCCAAACTTTCAATCACAATAGATGGAAAAAGAAAGGTATTCCAAGATAAAACAAACAAACAAACAAAACAAATCAACAACAAAAACCCAAACCATATATAAGCAGTATCTACAAATTCAGCCCTACAAAAAACACTACGAAGACGACTTCAAAATGAAGATGTTTAAACACACCAAAGAAAACACAAGGAATAAATCCTCAGAGACCAGCAGGAACAAAATTCTGCAACCCTGCAACAAAAAGACACAGACCAACAGAAGGGATGGGAAAGGAAGATCCATCTCACGGAATCCACGAAACAGACCTTAACAGCAAACATAGGTATCACCTCAGGGTAAAAGGATGGAAATTTTTTATTTCAAGCAAATGGACATAAGAAGCAAGCTGGTGTCACCATTTTAGACCTCATCTTACATAAGAGGATCTGTTTAAAATGCTGTGCGACTCAAGTATTTATAAACAGCTGAAAGAGGATTCAAACCCAGGCTCAGAAATCTGACTCTTTAAATTCAAACCTCAGAGTAGTCAGTCAAGCAATCCAAATGTATTACTTTGAAAGTTCCTGCCTCCCTGGACTCGTTATCCCCACTTCTATCAAAGCTTTCTAAGGTTCCTGGTCTTGAATTAGCTGGTCTCCAAGACCCTCCGAGCTCCGAGGCTTGGGAAACCTGGGGCCACCTTGTCTTATTTCACCATCCAGCACCATCCTGTGACACGGAAGCAGTACAGCCAAGAGCAAAGGCTTCGGGTTACCGAGCTGTGAGAGTGCAGTTTCATCATGGCTGTGTGACCTTGTTCTCAACTAAAAGCCTCAGTTTCTTTCAGAGGAAAACCAGGAAAAAGAAACTCTGTTTTCCCCTCTCTTACAGTGTGGCTGAATAGGACAAAAAATGTGCAGGAGTCAGCACTGTACCGAGAAAATGCACGTATATAGATTAGATAGCTTCACCGTGACTTTAAGAGTGCATGGAAAACTCTGCTGACACCTATTAAGTATCCTTTGCTCAACCTTTAATTTTTTTTTTTTCTGATTTGACAACAAAAGCCTGGAGCTTTAATTGCCTCCTACTCTGGATTCTTTACACATCACACAGACTCTTCAAGGGCATCTATTGGACTTATTTTATCTCATAGCCTATTCTCTGTAAGTATCAGGTCAAGGTGAGAAGTGGGTATTGGTAACTCCCTTTTTTTCTGATGATCGGTGGCTCTTTGTCTTGTTTTCTTTCTGTGCTACATAGAAGTGACCACCTGGGTGCAGCATTGAGTCAGCTTCTACTAAAGTACTGTCAACAAGCAAGAAATCAGAAATCTGAAATCTGAAGGGGCTGCTAGATAGGAAACGAATAATTCTCCACCTACGTCACTGGCTCAAAAATGACAGTGGGCTTTGCTACAGAAATTTATTTAAAATCAGCATACCCTTGTGTGTCCCTTGTGGGAACATTTGAGGATAAATGACTTGTTTTTGATAGCCTCGAGGAGCAAAGTATGAACCATTTAACCATTTGCTAAGATAGCAAAGCGAAGCCAATGCACAAACCACACTGGAAAGCAAGATTAGCTCAGCATTTGTTCATGATATGAAAGGGCACATCTGCTCTGGTGACCAAGCATCCCCTCAGTCCTTGGGGTTCAACAAAACTGAAGGAAAATGTTCAATAAGTCAGATTTTCTCAACAGTAGGTTGATAGCAGGGTTTTTCTTAGTCGAGCAGTTTCCTAAAATGCCCAGTGCACAGTAGAGATGCCTCAGCCTCCCAAGGCTCCAGCGATGGCTGCAAATACAGGCTAAGATGGTCTACTGAGCTCAAAAGCTGTGCCTCTGCAGGAACCTGACAGTCAAAGCCAGAGTCCTACTGCTCTGTGACACAAAATGGATCCAGATGTTCCAAAAGCTGGGAAAGAACCAGAAACAGCTCCGGGAGGGACATTGTTCTTCAGAAACTTAGCCTTGTCTCTACTTTTCACCAGAATCTTAAAAATAGAGTATATTTTAATTCCAGTTGGCTTCCCCTGAAGCCCCAATGGGAAAGTGTAATGAGGGATAGGAGTCTCTCTATAATTCTGAATTCTGTTTACCTAGGCTCTGGTTTATTAAAAGAGTGTTTATGACTCATTTGCTTATTCAGTAGACATCCTCTGAATATCTGGCATATGTCTAGCACAGACGAGGCAGAGATGAAAGACAGATTGAGGCTGTGTATAGAGCTCCACAGTCTAGGGAAAACACACACCTGAAAATAACTATAAGCCTGCTGCTTTCCTTCAGACTTTGATAGCATTATCCTTCTACCGATTATTATTATATAATAATAACTAAATTATGCTTTGGAGAGTAATCTCAGACAGCAGAGGTCTAATTTTCTGGATGAGAAAGGTGTGTTCCAGAGTATAAGGGTTGTGGTCACATAGTCGGTGTAAAATCCACAAAAGGAGTTGGTTCATTTCCACTTACGATATCATCCCAGAACGGAGGACTGTCGCAGACATGCACTGTAGCCTGCATTTCCCCGTGAATTCTAAGTGCCCAGTGGAAACCTTTAGTAGGCATTTGTTTGTTGATCTTATTTTAAATTTTCTGCTGGCTTCCTTTGTCTAGACATAAGTCTCGCCACTAGGTTGTTGTGCGTGAGCCAGTCAGATTTGTATTGATTAGTCTCTGAGATACTTAGTGGGCCAAAGTGGGCTCGGACTTTTTGTTGTCGCCCAGTTTCTTAAGTCATGGTGCTGGAAATTGGTTTTAGACAGACCAGTAAACACACTAGTGAATGAGAAGTCAGTCTTGTGTATTTTGCTTTTCTACTATGCTCAACCAACACTATGCCCCTAATCTACATTTAACAGTGTTTCCCAAAGGCCAGTGGGAAAGCTTGTACCTCATGCTGGAAAAGTTTAACAGCAGCACTTGCCAATTTCCAGGCTATAAACACTTTCACCACAGGCCATCTCAGGCCGGGTTTTAGTGCATACTGAGCTGTGTGGGTAAAACATGCAGCAGAGACAGCTTCAGAACATCACTTCAGGGCAGCTTCACACTGCTGCCCAGTTGAAAGAGGAGACTGAGCAACAACCTGCTCTGTTCGCCACGACAGGCACACCTTCGTGTGTTGATATGAAGAGAAGTACAAGGTGTTGCTTGTGGATTCAGTAAAATGAATGAATGAATGAATAAATAAATAAATAAATAAATATTGGCCAGTATTTGGGCTAAGTGTAAGGCAGAATTTCACATTACTAGGAGTAGAGAGAGAAACACGAAAGTATGAAATTAGGTTATTAAATTAATAGAAACACAAAAGAAAGGAGGCAAACAATTGTACTCACCTTGTAATTATTATTATGTGACACCTGTTCCCTTCCAGATATCTTTGTGAACTTAATGGCAGAACTCCTGGGTGAGACTATTGATGAGAGTGTGGCTGAAAATGAACAGATCCCTCGAAGATTTGAACCTACAAACTCTGCTCATTAGACCAGGGATTTAGAGGGTGTTTTGTTGCCCTAAAATTCATATGCATAACTCCTAACTCCTAGTAGACATTGTAAGGAGATGGCATCTTGGTGTCTTCGTAAAATAGTCAAGTTCTTAAAAATAGAGCCCACACAGCTAGGGCTAGTGTCCTTAGGGGTCAGGGGGTGGGGGTTGTAGTCTGACCTTCATGTGAAGACATATCAGGAAGACCACACTCTGTAAGTCAGAAAGTGCTCCCCAGGAAGTGCTCCCCAGGAATGCTCCTCAAATGTACCTTGACCTTGACTTAGAACCCAGAAGTGTAAGAAGTTGAAAGTTTGCTGTTTAAGATGCCCAGTCTTTGGTTATTTGTTACAGCCACCTGAACAAAGACAGTAAATATTGATCAAGCACCCATTTCTAGATTTCTACATATTTAGACTTTTAGGGGAAAAAAAAAGACTCAAATAACCAGTATAAAATATAAAAACCAAAACTAGAGGTTTTTTTTTCTATGAAAATGATGCAGTAACGTCAATGCTCTGTTTTATTTTCTAATGATAAGTCTGAGGATGTAGAAAGAACAAGAGGAACATGGTATATTTCAGAGCAGATCAGATTCCAGCCCTAAGCAGGCTCAGCTGTTCTAGGACACAGAGCCTTTGCCACTTCCCAGAGGAGATTTATTCTGGAACAGACCACTGCTTTCACCAGCCTAACCTGAGTCAGCCCAGAAACTACAGTTCACAAACACCAGGCATGCTTACATATTAACTCAAGAGGAAGGAGAGCCTTCATTTACATCCTCGCAGACTCTGCAGGGGGAGAGTGGCAAATATTTTCAGGCAAACCCTTCTGCAATGCTGTCTTTCGGGGACCAGGTCTGTACTTCAGTAACTTTCTTATGAAAATTTCACAGTCATCAAAGGAATCATGGCTGGTCACATCCCTCAGAAGGCTCTGTGTTCAAGGCCACATGATAACTGCTACATTACTTTCTGAAAAACCTGAGAAATTTGTATTTACATTTAAATTGCATTTCTAAACAGGGCTGCTTGACTTTTTTTCATTTTCTTTGTATCTTTTTATTCTGCCTTTTGAACTTATTATAAATGTATATTGCATAAAATACATATTAATATATCTGTGGTAATATGGGGTTCTTATACTTTGACTCCTTAATAGCCTATTTTAATAACATCACATAGTTTGATGTAAGGTTTGCTTTATTCTGCATGCCCAGTCTATATAAAAATACTCACCCAAAAGGCAGCTAAATTTGGGTGCTGTGTAAGTGTGTCTGTGTGCTGGATACTTGGTCTCCTATGTGGAAGTGTTGATGGGCTAGGGGTGCCACATGCTAATTAGTCATGAAGTGTCTTCCTTGGGTGATATCTGTGGGGCTGTAGGTCGCAAGTGGCCATGAGTTCTGTTGGGCTGAGTTGTGGATCTCTCTTGTCTGCCTCCCCAGGTGGCTGGAACTGCAGCTCAGGGAGCAGAAGCACATGGGAATTTGACTGAGTTCACTCCACTCAGCACCAGGCAGATGCATGGAGAGAGAGGTCTCAGCCTGAAGTCCCACAGGGGCAGAGCTCCTGAGTGGGGACCCCCGGGCAAGAAGGTGTGCGGGTGGTGGGGAGGGGGGTAAACAACCGGTCTCAGACTCCTGGGCAACCAGGCACCATTGGATGCCTCAGAAGAGTTGAGACTAGGGGCATATGAGCTGGACCGCCCGCAGCCAAGAGGGATGAGGGAGAGAAGCTCCTGGGTTCTGTGGCTGAAGTGTAAGAGAGGTCTTTGGCGGAGATTGGACAGTGGCTAGGTAATCTCCCTCCACAGTTATCCACTGTGGGCCCCAAAGACATGAGGAAGTCCATGGTTTTAAAAGGTTTATTGTCATGGCGGAAAGTGGATGAAGCTGTACCCCGGGTCCTCAGGGTGGGCCTGAGGTTAAATACCGTTTGTAAGAATTAAATAGCGTTTGTAAGGAGGAGGGTCTGGGAAGGAATGCTTAATTGGCTATGCCCTCTGGCCTTTAGGTATTTCATTAATATGAAGATCTCTTGAGGCTTTATGTCCTGTAGTCATGCCCTCTACCTGTGGAGGGGCTGGTAAGGATGTTGCCCTACATGACTGAAAGGTTCAGATCAATGGAGGTCTTAGGCCTGTCAGGAGCCTGGAGTCTGGGAGCTTGGCAAAATGTATGCTGTCCCTTGCAGGGATACCTGTTGGGTCTCTGGCCATCTCTAGCCAATTCTCGACCAGAAACCATGCTATTCTTTCCACAGATATTAATGTTGTTTAGGCTAGTTTCCCTGGGGAATACATTCAGAAAACTACTCACTTTCTTGAGTATAGCTGGGTTCTTGTCAAGCAATTTCTTCCTCTTATAGTTGATGTAGCTCTTACCATGATGCCATCTGCCATACGGTGATATAGCTAGACTACCTTCATAGGTGGAGGAACTTATCCCTAAGCTTCCAGCCCCCAAGATTGTGAAATAAGGAAACTCTTCTCTAGGTTTTGTAAGATCATTCAATGGGTAAAGGTGCTTGCTACCAAGAATGATAATATAAGGTCAGTCCTCAGGACCAACATGACAGAAGGAGATCATAAAGTCCTGCTAGCTATCCTTTAATCTATACACACACACACACACACACACACACACACACACACACACACACACACAATGTAATAAAACTTTAAAAAATAATCCTCTTTTCTACATAAACACCCCGTATCCACTTGTTTTGTTACAATAACAAAACAGACCAGCACGACAAAGAGTCTGACTATAAACTGTTCCAGACTCTCTAGCTTGTAAGTGGATGTCTGTGACACAATTCCTTCAATGTGTTGTGAGGATAGGCGACAGGAGAGAGACTGCTCTATAAATTGAGGGAAGAAGGGAGAATAGCACTTGCTCAGGCTTTTTCTGGACGTTGGTAATCTCATCGAGGGATTGGTGAGAGGACTGTGGGCAGTGTGTGTGTGCCCATTGCCTTGGGTTTCCCATAGGCTCAGGGCTGAAGTTAGGGCAGTGTGTCAGCCAGACAATAACTTGTTTATGTAGAAGGCAGTTGACTGTGGATGTCACTTATCAATCTGTGGGACATCTTTCCTTCTCCATCCTTCAGAAAAAGGTAGAGAAGGATCAAAACTTTTACCTGAATGAGTTTAAGAATTGTGGAATCAAACTTGGGATTCTTGGGATTGGGTGTCAGGGAACAAGAGATGTAGAGGTAGACTGGTAGAGAAACTGCTGGGCTGAATAGAAGAAACATCTAGAAACTGTGTGTGTGTGTGTGTGTGTGTGTGTGTGTGTGTGTGTGTAAAACACACAGGGGTAGAATTGGAGACTTTATAATATCTTGTCATGGAGATAAGCAAAGCAGTCCTCCCTACATCTACGGCTTGCCGATGATTATGGCAATAAAGATGGTCATGTGTCTATCATGCAAACAGACCATTACCAACTTAATTAGTTGCTTAGTACCATGTCATCCCCAAATGCCTATCTCACCATCTCACTCCACCTCTGAATGAATCTTACTGAGGACTGAATATGTTCTCAAACACTTGAGGATCATTGGTGTTCCTGTTTTTAAAAACATTGTTTACTGTGTTTCTTTTACTTCTGATGCCTTCTAGTGGATGTTAATTCTGAATGTTAAATATGGAGGAAAATGTTTACTGAAATATATTCATGTTAGAAACCTCGGCAGCAAAGGGGTTAACAAGTCACTTTATATGATTATTAGCAAATATTCATTGAAATTCATCTCATTAGGGACTCTCAAATCTCCATTTAGATTATCTTCTGAAGTAGACAGAAAAGCACCCAGGGACTTGGAGGTAGGATGTGTGCTGAGTCTGAGGGATGCACAAATTGCTGGCTGCAAGCACAGCTTTAAAATGGAACCAGATGTGCTTGTCTAGTGTAAGAGGGCTTTCATAGACTGAGTTCCAATAGAGAGGAGAAAAGAAAAGGGGAGAAGAGGGGAGGGTGCACGCGCACGAGCACACACACACACACACACACACACACACACACACACGGCTAGGTGGTGGGAAAGATGTGGTTATCTCAACCATTTACCCAATTCGAAACTATTCTAATTTTAAACAATTCAAAACAACATATAAAATTCTTCTGATTTAAAAGCCTTTGTTCGATAATCTATCCATTTAGAATACCTATTTTTAGTACTACCACGCTCGAGATGAAAGCCTAAATCACTTTTCTGTTGAAATAGCGTGTCCTCTACAATTTACGGAAGCTCTGACGTCAATGTTAGTTCGGTGTCAATATTTATCCGCATCACAACTGTGTCTCAATTATTAAATCATTACAGTTATGTTTCTCATCATGATCTTCCCTTAATAAACCGTGACGCCTGGGGCAGAATGAGATCATAACCTCCTACCCTATCTATCCAGAACTCTCCCACCCTACGACTGTCCCCACCAAAATGGGGCAAGTCTGTGGGACCCAGCTCCCAGCCCCACTCCCTCAACCTCAGGCCTCCCTGCTGCACCCTAAACGTTTTGCCTGTAACCGATTGTTCCTGCTGAATAACAATGCAAGCTGCAGGGCTTCTCTTCCCGGCTGCAAACAGATTAGGCTGCTCCCTTTTATGTGTGCAAAGACATTACCCAGAAGCCCCCGGGATTCCATTATCAGCGGCCAACAGATGGAGCCTATCAGCACCCTGTCAATCATCCCCCACCTGTGGCTTTCACAGCACAGCCAAAAAATTAATTGCTTAGAAAGTGTAAAGCCCACAGTCTCAGATCGGAAAGGATTAAGGAAGGGAAGGTTAAGCGAGGAAGCCCTGCTGCTTGGAAAGCCTTATCGAGTTGGGGCTTATCTAAATTTGTGACGTTTTGGGCGTTTGATTGGATTTTCAAATGCAGGAAAGACAGCGGGGTTAGAACTAGAAATGTTTGGAAATAAAAAGAAGTAGTTTACAAGAAAGAGCTTACTCTTTCACTCTTGGGAGGTTCCCGTGTATCAGAAGAAAAGACTGATAATATTATAATATTTTCTAGCACACACACATTTGTGGAATTACTATATATGTGATATATAGTAATATATGTAAATACATAGTAATATACATACATACATACATACATACATACATATGTATCTATATATTAATTCCACGTTTAATTTGTTGGATTTTATTCACTGCTCACATAGTGCGTTTTTTGTGTCTTTCAGTACCAGTGGGGAGGGGAGGTTTTGTTTTCCAGGAGGTTGTCACGGGACTATTTCTCTACCTCACACTTTCTTGTTCTCTTTGACAGGTTTTCAGAATAGAAAAAAAATCAGTTCTGATTCCATCGTGAAACTTGCTCCTCACAACGAGTTAGTCCTTAATCTTGTTAACGTTTCTGTTACTTCTGGAAACACAGCTTGATTGCTTCCATCTCTTGTCGTGGGGAGACTCCAAATACGGAAATAGGAGTGTAGATAGAGTCTTCTGCCCATTGCCCAGTGCCACGTTTCTTTCCCTCTGAACAATCAAGGTAGTATCCCCAAGGTCAGGGCAAACTGCAGTAAAGGTCTAAGTGATTTTGTTCCAGTGCTTGAGGTTATTGTTACCGATTTGTTAAAGTCAAATAAAATTAACAAGTATTTTGTTCTCTTTCAGTTTTAAAATAAACATATCGTTAATCCTGGTATGGCAAAGCATTGTATATTTTACATCCAATTTTTTTTCTAGCAATAGACCTTTAGGGACAACTTAATTCAATTAACAATGAGCTAATTCAACAAATTTATTACATTTCAACTGCAAGCATGTGCTGGACATAAGACACTGCCTTTCCTCATGGTGTTTAAGCCCAGTAGCTTGAGTAAAAATCACAGCTGATTACCTCTTATTTGGGCATGTATTGGCTGCATTCAGACACATGTTCCGTATCTAACACACCTGACCTTCAAAGCACCGCTATCAAGTTTTCTCAGATGAAAGCAAATCAGTGAGTTAGGTGGCTTGCCAAAGATAAAAAACATGATGACATGCATTTCTGAATGAAGATCCTGGTGACCAGCACCTTGTGCTGACATCACAGTGTTTATATTATGCTTGTGGGGAGGAAATGAATGGAGCTTCCAGTGGGGAAAGCATCAGTGCAGTCCATGGGCATTCTAAGAAGGAAAGCAGCTGATCCAGAAAAAGGAATTCAAACTGAGCTTTACTTCTGGGCATCCCTCAACTAAGCCAGATCCCAGATTCCTGACAATCCTCCACCACCATAGTCTTCCCATTCCCTGCCTTGAATCTCATGACCCAGATTTGCTATTCCCATGGTTCAACCATCCTTGACCCACCCACAAGTCAAATGTTTGAAAACAGAGCAATCATATCACAGGGGTGGCCATACCACATTTTGCTACTGCTCACATGAGTGTCTGTGACCTCCCACTTGCTCATCAGTGTACCCTGGGTACCACAAATGACAGACACCCAATGTTTCCATTCAAATAATGTTCATTCCTTCCAAGTTGACATTTCTAGAAACTTACATTTCTACTTTCATCTTGTTCTTAGTCATGTTTGTTTAATGTTAACAATTGGTGAAGGCTGGGAAGGAACCCAGGTAGTCACTAATTCTACCTGGTAGCTCACTATCATGGCCACATTTGCACACTCATTTACCATTATGTATGACCCTTGGTTGAGAGGGAGAAGAACAATGTAGATATTACCTACCTTTGGGGATACATTAAAATCCTGTATTTATTATGTTTTTATATAACAGGGTATTATTAACAGTGTCAGGGATTGGTGCTTGTCCATGGGATGGGTCTTAAGTTGGGCCAGTTATTGATTGGCCTTTCCCTCAGTCTTTGCTCCATCCCCAATCCTTGCATTTCTTATAGACAGAATAATTTTGGGTCAAAAAAATTTATTGTTGGGTTGGTGTCCCTATCACTCCCTGGAATTCTTGCCTAGCCACAGGAGGTAACTTCACTAGACTCCATATCACTAATGCTGTGAGTCACAGCTAAAGACACCCCCATTGATTCTTAGGAGCCTCCCCTATCCCAGGTTTCTGGTGCCCCCTACTTCCTTCCCCTGCCCCATTAGTTACAAATTTCCATTCATTCTTATGGCCATCTGGCCATTTGGCCATCCCACCTGCCCTTCCCCACACCTGCCCCTGAACCCCCCACTCCCCTCCCAGTCCTCTCTCCATCTCTCCATCTGTCTTCCACCATCATTCTATTCCCCTTTCAAAGTGAGACTCAAGCTCCTTGCTTGTGCCCTCCTTCCTGTCCAGCTTCCTTGGATCTGTAGAATGTAGCATGAGCATCCTGTATTTTATGGCTAATCTCCTCTTATAAGTAAATACATATTGTGCATGTCCTTTGGGGACTGGGTTATCTCACTCAGGATGATATTCTCAAGTTCCATACATTTGTCTGCAAAACTCACAATTTTATTTTTAATATCTGAATAGTAGTCCATTGTGTAAATGAACCACACTTTCTTTACCCATTCTTCAGTTGAGAGACATCTAGGTTGTTTCCAGTTTCCGAGTATAATGAATAAAACTGCTATAAACATAGTTGAGCATGTGTTTTTATGGGATGGTAGAGCATCTTTTGGGTATATACCCAAGAGTGGTATAGCTGGGTCTTGAGGTAGAACTATTCCCAGTTTTCTGAGAAATCACCAAACTGGTTTTCAAAGTGGTTGTACAAGTTTGCACTCCCACCAGCAATAAAGGAGTTTTCCCCTTGCACCACATCGTCACCAGCATGTACTGTCACTTGAGGTTTTTATCTTAGCCCTTCTGACTGGTACAAGATGAAATCTCAGATTTGTTTTGATTTGTATTTCCCTGATGACTAACAACTTTGAACATTTCTTTAAGTGTTTCTCAGTCATTTAAGATTCCTGGTTGAGAATTCTCTGTTTAGCTCTGTGCCCAATTTTTAAATTGGGCTTTTTGAGTTGTTGGTGTCTAACTTCTTGAGCTCTTTGTAAATGTTGGATATTAGCACTCTGTCAGATGTAGAGTTAGTGAAGATCCTTACTCAATCTGTAGGCTGCCATTTTGTCTTAATGACAGTGCCCTCTGCCTTTCAGAAGCTTTGCAATTTCATGAGGTTCCATTTATCAATTGTTGATCTTAGAGCCTGAGGCACTGGTGTTCTGTTCAGAAAAGTGTCTCCAGTATCGATGTGTTCAAGGGTATTTCCCACTTTCTTGTCTATGAGATTTAGTGTATCTGGTTTTATGTTGAGGTTGTTGATCCCTTTAGACTTGAGTTTTGTTCAGGGTGATAAATATGGAGCTATTTTCATTCTTCTACATGTAGACATCTAGTTAAACCATCATCATTTGTTGAAAATACTTTTGTTTCTCCATTGTATAGCTTTAGCTTCTTTATCAAAAATCAATTATCCATAGTTGTATGGCTTTATTTTGGGTCTTTGATTTGATTCCATTGATCAACATGCATATTTCTATACATACTTTGTATTTCTAAGACAAGAACTAGGAACCATTGTGTAGGTTAAACTTCTGGTTCTGCCTTAGTCAACTCTACATTCCTGTGTTTCAGTTTTCAGTTATGGAATAAGAGAAATGACTGTATCTAGCTTGTGACATTTCATAGGGATTGGATATAGTGGTATATATATGTAAAGTGCTTATGTAGTGAACATGCTTAATGAATATTAGCTATTCCTATAGATGTTTATGCCTGAATATACCTTCACATCCTGCACATACTTCTAGAGTTTTTTTCTAGCTATGTTTTTTTTTTTTTTGACATGATTGACTGTAATACCTGAGTTTGACTTAGCTTCTGTTGTATACTTCTGTGTTGTGGATTGCCTTGATGCTGTTTGTATTTTGATGATAATCCTGCCCCTGATGAGGAGCAGATGACGTACTCAGGTAATTTCATGTGAACTTTGCACCCCATTTTAACTGGCCAAATAAAGGCTAGAGCCTGTGATTGGGCAGTGGAAGGGAAGGTGGGACTGGAAGTTTTAGAGAAGGAGGGAGAGGAAGAAGGAAGAGAGAAGACAAGATGGAGGGATGGAGAGAGAGGAAGACAGAGGAAGAGGAGGTGGAAGATGGAGTAGAACCACATGGCCTGGAGGAGGCGAAAGTAGCAAAGGATCTCATAGCTAGTGAATAGAGTAGTATAGTGGTTTATCTGTCTAATCTAGGTGTATAGTTTATATATATTATAACTGAGTTGTGTGTTCTTTGTGCAGGCATATTGAGGGTAAAGATTTACTGATACAAATCTGGCTGGTATTAAATATTGAGACTGGTGTTTTCCATTTGCGACGATTTAGGTGGGCAAGAGAGAAGGCGAAACTGCAGAGTGGTCACTGGTGGTTGGTGTAGCCAACCGCCAGGGTGGTCAGTCTATGGAACGTGAGTGAGTGGTATTCCAGGCATTATCTGGAAGGATGGGTTTGGAGGCTTAGCAACTTAGCCTCAGTAACCAGGCATTTTCGGCAAGGGCAAGGAAAAATGGGCTGCTAGTGATTCTAGAGCCTAGCTGAGGCTAACATGGTTTATTAAAATTACATGCATCACATTTTAATTAAATTTATTTAGTTTGTACACATACCATGTGGAGATCAGAAGATAACCTGGATAAATTGGGTTTCTCCTTCTATGAGGTGGAGCCCAAGATCAACCTCAGTTTGTCAGGTTTGGCCTCAAGTGTTTTTTGTTGTTGTTGTTGTTGTTGTTTTAAACAAAATGAGCCATCTTGTTGGCCCCTTGTGTTTTGAGGCTTTTGATCTTTTATACCAGACTACAAACATTATATATAATAAACATTAGATAACCAAAAAAGTCTGCAACATTCATCTGGAAGATGCCACTCTTTTTCTATATACTATTTCTTAAAATACATCTGGAGTTTGATGGCTAGAGTGTATCCTAGAAAATGCTGACCTGTAAGTCTTTTTATAATTAACTCCAAAAGGTGTTTTGCAGTGTTTGAAGTGAAAATAATCTTTCAGCATGGAAAAAAAACCTACACTACTCAGAATGATGGTGTCTTTCAGAATGTACTGTTTACTGTAACTGTCACCTAAGCTCGTTTTCCATGCTCAATGGGCCCGATCTAAGACTCCATCCATAAATAAAAGGAATTGAATGAGACATTTTATACTGAGAAACAGTGTGTTGCAGTCGAATGAAAACAGCCTAGAAGTAAGATCTTAGTCCTCTTCTGACCTGATGTAAATGGTGAGATTTTGGAGCTCTTCATGGGGTACCATCTGCCTTCTTATCTGTTAATGATGCTGATGGGCTGAGACAGGTGGTAACGTCTCTCTGCTTCTATGACTCTGTACCCGATGCATATTTGGTATCATCAGCCTTAGTGGCACCTGGATTTAATGAAGTGGATAGGACAGTTTAATCTGAGTTTTTTGTTTGTTTTGTTTTTTAGAATAGTATGCCTGAGTTGATCTCTCCCCCCCATATTGTCACTCATAATGAGTAGACGCTTTATATTACTTAATTCTAACCATACCCTAACTGTGAGACCTCATCTGTGCTACATGAGAAAGGAACGGCTCAGGATTTTAGAATGACAAAGCCTCAATAAACCCTTGGTGATTATTTATTCACATCTCTCGATGGCTTTGGTCTTTGAAATTTTTAAAAATTCAGTTGATCATTTTGGTTTAATCAGGGGCCTCAACAATCTTCTTGGCAGACTGACCAATTTGATTAGATGCATTCACAGGATAATCTAAGGACTCATCTCTCTTTCATTTTTTCTGCCTAAGGCACGCACCATATTTTACCTCAGATTGTTTTTGTGTCATGCCTGTGTGTTAATTTTCAGAGTCACAGAAACTTACTTGAGGCTTATAGCATAAGCTTTGATTTATGATTATGAGTCACCTAGGGATAATGCATTTTAAAATGTAAGAGGATTCCTCACTTTATTTTTAATTACCCATGCAGGACATCAAGTGCAGTCACATTACAAGATTTAAAAATTAAAAAAAAAAAATAAGTATGTGTGCAAACATATCATTCAGATAATTGAAGTCTTACCTAAGTTATGCAGTGTGCTTCATTCAGTTCCCAGGGAGCCCTGTTCAGCTCAAAGAAGCTGTCCTTGAAAGTCAATAAGAATGTCAGAGGGAAGGAGAGCCAAAGAACAGCTAGCATAAAGAACGGAAAGAGAAAGTTCAGCAGGTGTGGCTGGCTCCTGGTCCTCCCTTCTGAAAAACGTCAGTGGCTTTGAGAGCAATGAGACTGTGCAGGATCGGGGCACACTTATGTGTGCAGTAGATCCACACTTATGTATGCAGTAGACTCACTCACCTGAAACGGCTCATACTTATTTCTCAACTCCTTGCCTTGTTCTCTCTGGATCTGCAAGTGAAGAGATGCTTCTCAGTATAGCAGCCCTAACTGGCATTCCTGAGTGCTGGTTAGTATTCATTGTCAACTTGACAGAATCTAGAATCCCCAGGGAGAAGGGCTTCTTGGGCATGCTGGTAGGGAATTATGTAGATTAAGATTCAACTTAACTGTGGGTGATTTCTGGGCAGGGCATCCTGGACTATATAGAATAGAGCAAACCAGGTGACCATTGTGACATGAGCAGCAGCTCCAAGCCCCTGCTGCTGTGACTTCTTTGCCTTAATGGACTGTACATTGAACTGTGAGCTAAATAAATTAAGGGTTTTTAAAAAGGGATTTTTATCACAACTATAGGAAAAGAAGCCAAGTCACCAGAGAAAATATGCATTTGTATCATCTCAAAATTACTTCAACATGGTCAATGTATGTATGTGTGTGCATGCACTACAGAAAAAAAAATAAATGCAAACAAAAATAAAAAAATGTAAAGTCCTTCAAGACACCTGTGTGTGTTCTCTGTACTTGATTACCATTGTTGTCCTTCTGGCTTATTCAAGTTCTTTATACTACTAGATTTCATCATTCCATGACTAAATTTTTCTTTTGATTATCAGAGAAAGGAGGGGAGATGAAGATGGAAAAGGAAAGGGAGAGGGAGGGGAGGGGGGAGGGGGAGGGGAGGAGGAGGAGAAGGGGAAGAGGAAGAGGGAGGGGGAGGGGGAAAGGGAGAGGGGGAAGGAGAACGGGCCACAGTGGTTCCCTGGATTTTTTTTTACTGTTGTCAAGCTATAGCCAATATAATTCTGCTCTTTGTTTGTTTCTTTTGTTTAAACCATTGACAAACATTTTCATTCACTCTTACTCTGGCTTTCCATCCATATTGCCTTTGGTAAGCTATCGTTTGTTTGAATATCAGCTCCCAAAGTTCAGCACCCTGAACTTGGTCTTTCCTTAAGTGGAGTAAGGTATCATGAATCACCTTTCGTTTTCATTCTTTTTCATTTTAAAAATTCTGCTTACCAAGGTATTTTGTTTCTTTGAACTTATGACCCTGTTTTTGACTGTTTGTGTGTTCACATGTGTGTGTGCTGTTGCTGTACATCCATATGTCTGTATGAGTGGATGGAGGTCAGACCTCGATGTCAAGTATTGTCCTTGATCACTCTCTGCCTAATACTTTGAGGCAAGGTCTCTCTTTCTTCAGCTTGTGTAATCACTGTCTCCTACTTGCAAGTAGGCTGCCGTGCTCGCCTGACATTTTTGTGGGTACTGGGGATCTAAATACCCCCTAGTCTTTGGCAATCTCTGTAGCCTCTGAGCCACCTGCCTCAGTTCACCCTATTTTAGCCTATATTTTGGTGATGTTATTGCCAAAAAACCCCTGTAGCTTAAAGACATTATTTACTAGTGTATGATGCCCTTAAAATAGGTAATGACCACTCTGGGTCTCATTGCATCTTCATCAACTTTCCTTCAAAGATGAATGCACAGTCTGCATGTTTGGAAGCTTAGCTTCAGGAAAAAATATCTATTTACTCTGTCATCTGCAAATTTTTTCTGAGCTGTGTGTCATCATTTTCAATGGCCATGATTCATCATGATTATTACTGTGATTAGAAGTCTCTGGCTTTCTTATTTTGGGCACACATGTTCTCTGATCAGGCCATATCTGAACAATGCTCTCCCAGCGTACTTACTTTTCCTCATGAACAGCTTTCTACTGCTTCACTCAAAGCCCAGAGATGGCAACAGAGCAAAGAACAAACCAGAATGCCAGTGACTGGCTTGATGAATGAGAAAACTGAAAGAACCCAGGCTTGTTTTATTCTAGCAATTCTATTTTAGTTAACTGTTAATGCTAATGCTTTGATTCATGATAAAATTGTTATTAATATTTCCATTTGAGCTGAAGCAGATACATAAATATTGTGCTTGAATCAACCCAGTGCTGATAAGATGGCTCTGGACTCCTAGTTATGCCTAAGAATGGTTCCACTGGCCTGCAAGTGAGCACAGGTAGTAATGAGCATTGGTGCCAGGAGAGGCCAGCCTATCTCATTCCCAGGGATGTTCTCAGAATCAAGTCTCAGTCCTTCATCAGTGCCACTAGTCATATATGGACAAAAACAGTTGTATTAATTAAGCAGGCGGCATTCTGCATGTGTGGCTTATTTTAAAGAGTAGTAAGCTAATTTACTGAATGCACGTTTCCTCTTAAAGGAAGATTTTTATCAAATTAAACAATAAAAATTTCCAGTAAAAGTTACAATAGCAGGCCGGCTTTAGCAGGTAAAGGTGTTTGCTACCAAGGCTGATGACCTGAGTTCAATCCCCAGGATGCACACAGGGAAAGAAGAGAACCAACTCTCCCAAATTATCCTTTGGCCTCCACATGTCTACATGTACACACATGCAAGCACACACAAACACACACATACAATATATCAATGAAATACCTTTAAAAGTTACAATAACCTAGTCCCACCTACTCTAGTGGTGCAGTTCTGCAATCCTAACTTCTAGAGACACTGGCACAGGAGGGTTAAGGGTCAAAAGTTTGGAAGTTCAAAGCTATCTCAAAACTTAACAAAAATTAAGAAGGGCTAGGGATAAGGCTAGTTAGCAGAGCACTTGCCTAGCATTTACAATTCCTAGATTCAATCCCCACGTTTGCCAAAGGAAAAATAAAGTGGATTTAAATTACTCCAATTGCATCAATTTATATGTCCCCTCCTTACTTTCTGTTCCAGCATCTGACCTCTTTAAAAAGAACTGTACCGGCTCACATTTCCCTGCCTCAGATGATAATGAAGGTGATAGCAATGTAACTCAGAAACACCTGGATATTCACCAACTGTTTGGTTCCTTTCCATTTGGTTTCAAATCAAATCTTGGCACCAGATATTGTGGAACTGTGTCTATCACAGGACAGATCCTGATAAGCAGTCCGTGAAAGACAGACAGCAGCTAGCTGGCAGAGACGGGAGCTCTATCTCACTGCCAGTTGCTACTGTCATCGGATCACCAAGCAAGCAGGAAATGCCCACTCAAGACTTAGAATCCACAATACAATGCTTGTGCCCACCACTTGTTTATGACTGTCCTCCCTTTACATGTCTGTTATTCTAGCCTCAGGTGACCAACCAGCAGTACTAGAGATGGTTTACTGTCTTCCAGTTTATAAAGCAAGCCAGTGTTTACCCCAGTCAGCCAAGCATGCCAGCCAGTCTGTGGATTAAACTCTGGAATCTTATAAGCCTCAGTCATGTGAATTTCCCCTATGATCTATAAGGCGTTCTTGTTTATTTCCTTGAAAACAAGTCTGCTTTCATTCCTCAAAATGTAGCTAGGGACTGAGTAGCAGTAGCTTTGTGGTGGTGTGATTAAAATTATCTCCCATAGGGTACTGTATTTGAACATTTGGTCCCATCCCCACTCGTGGTGTTAGCTGGGGGTGTGTTGCAATACAGCCTCTCTGAAGGAAGTACATCACTGGGGCTGAACTTTGAGGGTTTATAGCCTCAAAGCCTTCCCGGTCTCTCTCCCTACTTCCTATGTGTATAGAAAGAAGTGATCACCAGCCTGCAGTTCCTACCATCCTGCCATGCCTTCCTGGACATTAGGACTCTTCCTATAGGACTCTAAGGCAAAATAAACTCTCCTGCAAGTTGCTTTGGGTCATGGCATTTCATCACAGCAACAGCAACTTAACTAACGGAGGCTGCTAACCCTCCTGGTACACTGCCACTGCCCATTGGCTCTGCAAGAACAAAGCAAGCTCATGGGACCGTTAGCGGTTTTTCTTTACAGGAGAAGGTTGGTTGTGCAGCTTCTAGCCACAGCCTCTCTAGGGAAGGCCCGACTGGCCTTGTGGCCTTGAATCACTTCACAGGCTGTTGTCTACACTCTCTATCAAGTTGACCTTTTTAAAGCCGAATTATTTACTCCTGGCTGTGGATGTATTGATTTTTGAAGCTTTCTCAGAGAGCGCCTGCACACCTCCTTGAATCAAACACAATTACTCGATACACAGTAAAATGAAGCAGTGCAGGGCAGATTCTGAGCCTTCTGTGAAGTACAGGATAGTCTCCAGAACAAAAGTCAACTGACTATTTATTGCATTAATTAATTAATTAATTAATTAATTAAGGGGGGGCTGCACACATGTTATGGTTTGTCTGTGTATGTGTGTGTGTAGATCTGAGGACAATTTTGGATAGTTGGTTCTTTCCACCAAGTAGGCCCCAAGTTGGAAGCAAACTGACCAACTGAGCAATCTTGTGGGCCCCCTGAGGGCAGAGAGAGCCCTGTTTCACTTGTGATCACCCTTGTGAGAGAGAGAGCCTTTACCTCAGGTATAGATCTCTGAGCCTGCTACAGGCTGTAGCTGGCAGCACTCTGTTCATACACCCAGGGCCTTTGAGTAAGAACATTTGCTTGTAGATACTTTTCTTAGGTCTTTAGAGAGATAGACCCCTAATGCTTCCTAGCTGGTTTATTAAAAATAAGGTAATTAACTGAGAAGAGACTTGACTTTGACAAAATATCTGAACACTAGAAGGCTTAGAATAAATCAAGGCTAATAAAATGCAGATTTGCAGACTTTGTTCCGGCCACTCTATTTCACTCACCAGGGCATAAACCACCTGAGGGTTCTGACACAGGTGAGTCCTCAAGCTTTATTCTGAGAAGCAGATAAAGTTTAAAATTCTAAGCTGTACTTCAGGACCTCTCTACACTCTCAGAAGAGAGAAATGTCTACTCTAATTATCCATGGTGGAGGCCTCAGAGATTCAAGGAAGCAGACAGAAAGAAATGATGTATTCATATATTCATCTGCTTTGCTTGCCTTGATTCACAAAGTCTTCTTTCTTATCTTGAGTTTCTAATCCACCTGTATTATCATATGATGAAAGTTCTGGAAAAAACTGGACCTTATATGGATTCATTAACTGATTAGAACTTCAATGATGTGTCGAGGTTGGAATGTTGCGAGTCCAGAGCCTAATTATAATTCATTGTGATTGATCTTTAGCCCTCTTGATCACCATTCTGTGACCACCTTTGTATCTAACGTAACATCCTTGTTTCTAACTGGCAATGACTTTTAGAATGTATTACCTTAAAAGACTAGCCTCCACCAACCAAATGGCTGTGGATATAATATGGGTAGATAGCACCTGAGCTCATAGCAAAGATTTTTCTGCACTACTCCTAACCCACAGACCTAATGTTTCCAACAATGTATTTGAAAGGTGCCTTGATTTCTGACTTTCTTTGTTACTATAAAATTTTACACAACTGTTACCACATTGGACTATGAAAATTGGAGTAGCTTTAATCAGTGTTTCTGGCACATGGTCACTCATATTTGTCTCCAGGGTAAACTAACTCTTCTTTCCTTTGTAGGTACAGTTGCACTGACTTGAACAATCACCTTATACTTAGGTGTGCTAGGTGTGGTGGTTTAAATGAGAATGGCATCCATAGGCTAGTATGTTTAAATTCTTGGCTTCCAGATGGTGGGACTGTTGGTGTGACCTTGTTGGATTAGGAGATGTGTTCCTGGGGCTGGGCTTTCAGGTTTCAAAATTCTCACCATTCTTAGTGTCTCTCCCTCTGCCTCATGGTTGTGTCTTAAGATGTGCATGCTTGGCTATTGCTTCAGCACCATGTCTGCTGACATGCTCTATACCATGATGGTCAAAGACTCTAACCCTATACAACCATAAGCTCCAGATTAAATGCTTTCTAAGTTTCCTTGGTCATGGTGTTTTTTTTTAATCACAGCAACAGAAAAGTAGGACCCTTAGGCTCTCACACTTCACCTGATCTTAAGAAACCCAGATGCTGTTGGTGACTAAAACACACTAGAAGAATAAATGTTACCCCATGTTAGAAAATCATCAAGGAACCAGGCCCTAAAGAAGAGAAGGCTGCAAGCAGGACAGAAACACTCCTAAGCCTCGCTGCCACCAGACTTCAATTCCTACCGCAGAGAAAGAATAATCCCTGTCACATAGCCTCAGTCATATATAGCCCTGTTCTCACACCTCTGTCACATAGTATAAGATTCAGATTACATTTGCGTCCCAGTGGAAGTACAGAGGACTCCAGTGAGCTCTCAAGTCCCTTTTCAAAGGGTTTTGACATAAGGTTTAGATTTAAATATGAGACAAGCAGTATAACTAAGAAGTCTTGGTTAAGATGTGGTTCTATCACTGGCCTCTTGTTAAGTTCTAGTCTTTCCTGGGAAGGGATCTGACAAGTTAATCATGACTGTGGCAGAATTCTTGCTTGGGGACAAGTTCTTCTTATGGGTGGCATAAGCCTTCAGCCTTTCCCTTCTTGTAGCATGGGACATCTGACGAAATTCCAGTTCCCTGCAGGCCAATGTTTCAATAATCAGATGACAAAAGCAGTATGTAAGTATTTGTCTAAAATATCATCATTCCTTCAAGAATGGTTATCATACTGAAGAGTCCTGAGCACACAGTCTGGAGGTTCCAAGTTGGAGACCTTCTGTTATTCCTTGCTTCTCATGTTTCTCAGCCCCAGCTACACATTGAAATGAAAGAAGACATACCTCAGTGGTACAGTTTGACCAGTGTATAAAAAAGCTTTGAGTCCCATCCCCAGTGCTTAAAAAAGCAAGGAATGGAAAGGAAAGAGGAAGAAAAGAAGAGAGGAAGGGAGAGAGGAAGGAAGGAGCAAAGAAACAAAGGAAGGAAGAAAGGAAGGAAGGAAGGAAGGAAGGAAGGAAGGAAGGAAGGAAGGAAGGAAGATTAACAGGCCCCCAGACTTTAGCACAACTGACTCCATGATGGAAGTACCACTCAGGCCATAAAACTTAGCACATAAAAAATACCACCAGCCAAAATGAAAACAAAGACCTAATCCATTGAAGTCCATAGTTCTGAGAAGGTCATGAAATACACTAATGTTGCTTTTTGTCTTCTGTAGTTTTGATTTCTTCTGCCTAACTGTGCTTGTTAACTGAAGTGTGTAAACCCAGAATATATTTTTGTGTGTGTGTGCTTGAAATCTTATTCTGAGAAAGGCTCAGGACTACACTAGGATTCTGAACACCCAATGTAGTCACTGGCCATCTAATCAAGACTTTCTATTAGCTGAAACTGTGTCTGACTAGTCTTCTCTGGTGGATACTTCATAACAGAAGGAGGAGTGACTTTACCTTTGAGAGCCTTGATAAATTCATACCAGTTGTAGAGGGAATTGTATCTGAGTTGCTTCAAAAGCAATACACCAGAGAGGGTGCCTGGTATGAGGAACAGTGCTGTAGTTAGATCCCTGTTCTCTCTCCCGGTGCTATGCTCCTAGAAATAAGACTCAGACTCAAAATATATTTACAAATACCTTGGCCATATACCTGGGCTCTACTTTGACTACAGTAATAACTTAAGATAATCCATTTATTTTAATCTACACTTTGCCACATGGCTTGTTACCTATGCTCAGGTTCCATGTGTCTGTCGCCATACATCTTCAAGGATGGATCTCCCACCTGGTTCTATCAGAATTCTTTCTCCTTCTGGATGTCCCATTTCCTGTCTAAGCCATAGGCTTTTAAACTGACGGGTGATGAATCCGTACAATACACAAGGCATTCTATCTACAATTCCTTTTTAGTCAGACAGAACAGCTGCTGCATGTGATACTCATTATCTACCTACATTTATCGAATATTTACTGTGTGCAGGGTTGTTTGCTAAGACACAAAACCTGTTCTCAAAGCAAACTTAGAGACCAGAGATTTTAGCAAACAAGGTCTCTTTTGTCCAGTTTATTGTATGCCAGACACTGAATACATTTTCAAAAGGTGAGTTTACTCTGAGGGCAACCCAACATATGGATGTAAGAGTGTTGTGTCTCAAGTCTGGCGTCCTGAACACAAGGGATGGTGATAACTAGGGAATAAAGAAGCAGGATTGTCTAAAGCATGGGGCAAAAAAGGGGGAAATGATGAATGATGTGTGCTTGTGCGATAAAATGTCATGTCTCTTCATGCAAGTTCATAAATTGTAGCATAAGCATGTAGTGAGAGTGCCTAGGTCCTTTGATCTCAAAGGGTATGTGTTACACAGGCCTTTGGGACAAGTTAATGGGTTCGTCCGGTGTGAGCTAGCTCCAAGTTCTAGAAATCAGCTTAGGCTCTCATTACTATTGTTATCCCTACATTGAAGGGATCTATAGAAAGGCAAACAGGTACACACTGCTTGTTCAGGTAGCCTTTGAAATTTTATCTAAGAAATTAACTAAGAGGGCATGCAGCCTGATGCGTGCGTGATTTTGGAAACCAGAAAGGAACATCTTAGGTGTGGTTTGGCTGGCTGGACCTCCCTGAGCCTGCCTTTGCCTTGGAAACATTTCAGTATGGCAGCAAGACCAATCCTCAAATCCAAGCTCAGACATTGCCCCTCCTGACTCCTATCAGCCTCAGGATCCAGGAGGCTGCTTGTTCTGACCCTTTTCAGTTCCCTTTGTACACTTGTTTCCGCCACCTGTCTTCCAAAGGTTCAACCCTTTCTCATACTCAGGCCCCTTAGTGAGTGAGCTTCCTGCTTCTGGTCCTTGTAGCTTTTGCACTCCATGCTGAAGCCCCATCCCCGATACTTCTGCAGGATGTCCTTCTTGCTTTCAGTCTCTGCTCAAATTTAGCCTTCTGAGGAAGTCTGGGCATCAGCTAGGATCTGACAGAAAACAGCATGTGACTCCCCAGCTGTCCAGTCTCCATCTCTTCTGCTGTTTTATGTTCTCATAGCCCTCTTGCCTGTGTATGTAGCATTCTCAACCTTTCCTTGCTGATTATGACAGGACTGTGTGCTCTGTGTAAACAAGGATTTACACTGGTGAGATCTAAGCCGGGCATACCGTGTGGCAAAGAGGCAGCACCCAATGCTTGGGTCTGTAAATCATAATGGAAGAGTGAGAAAATTAGTATTTGGGAACCTGTAAATAATCTGTCATGACTGAATCTGAGGCCAGGGATGGTGAGGGCTGGATACTGGGGCTGAAGGGCCTGGGAATAGGTAGCTTATGTTGGAGCCAGGTGTATTCTGAGAAAAAAAGTACTAGTTTGTTTTAAACAAATTAGGTTCAGGATGGGGAGGTGGGAGTGGGGGGACACATCCTCATAGAAGTAGGAGGAGGGGGGATGGGATGGGAGTTCCTGGGCAGGAGGGAAATGGGATAAGGGGATAACATCTGAAATGTAAATAAAATATCTAATAAAAACAAAACAAATTAGGTCCAATCTGTATTTAATAGGAAGCTCCTTGATCAGAGTATAAAAAATAGGTCCAATTTCTCTCCATTTCACAGATGAAGATCTGAGTGATAACTATTTCATCTAAGCCCTCAAGACTTGTGGGTTGGTGAGACAAACCCAGGAAACTCAGCACCAGAGTCTGTTGTAATGCACAGGTGTGACATTGTCCATATGATGAAAATACTTTTTGACCTGGATTCTTTCATTTGTTGTATAGTTTAACCCCAAACACAACATCTAAACTTAGAGTAGACATGAATTTAATTCCTGTTTTCCAAAGTGAAAAGAATCAATAACCAAATAGTTATACCATGCAGAATCCCCCACTCTCCCATGCAGGCACTGCCCATCAATCCCAATCTAGAATTTGAAACCAAGCTCTTGAGTTCTGTGTCCCATGAAATGCTTACTGAGTATGTTGAGAGTGAGTCACTAGAGTCTGGATTGCAGTGGCCCCAGTGAAGGCTTTCAATCCTTGTGGCAGGCCCAGTGTCCTGGGAAGGCTTGGTGGCAAAGAATGACTGCAGTTTTGATTTGATAAATGGAGATGTGGGAGGGACCAAGGGGCAGTTACCTTCACTGGGTGGCCTATCTGTCCTAAGGGACTGAGGGGAAGAATGAGGGAGGGACAGAGGTTGAGCAAGAGCATCTGTGACAAAGGACACGCAGAGAGATGAAGCAAGAGCAGCTCACCGCCCAAAATAGTGACAAATTCTTTCCCATTTCCTTTGGGATGTCTTTGACCTCAGTTGAAATTCATTTTTGTCATCTGGGCTTGAAACTGGAGGCATGTTCACACATATAGAAGTGTGATGTGTTTCTCTAACTTTCAAAAGTCCCAGTGTCTTTATGACAAAATAATGAACTGTCACTCAAGATTATTGTCAGGGCTCAGATGGACACTTTAGCTAATATTAACATGTCCACTTCTGGAAAATAAGCTTGTATTGCCTGTTGTGCTTTTTTTCTTTTAAATGTTTTAAAGCATCAGATAACATATACACTTAGATTTCACTGTGTTAGTCATGGAGGATGCTAAAATGAAATGACCAAGAAAATAAATCTAAACACAAACTGGTTTCCAATTATATTTTAAGAACAACACAGAAGATAAGATGCAGGCAAGGCATAGATGCCCCTCAAAGTCAATGCTTTACTCCGGTGTTTTGTGAAGTAGGTTTGTGTCTCATGTAGTTGTACACACAAGAGCACCTAAATTTTCACTTTTACAAACATTTTCTATGAAGCATGCTAAAGGACCTTTTTGTCAATCTCAAACTGAGAGAAGAGGTTAAGTGTTTTGTGCAGGGTGATTATATATGTATCTATTTGCCTTCTTCAACATGCTGACATCCATTTCTGTCGAAAGCATCTTTTCCAAGATGCTTTCATTTTTTCCATTGTGTATTTCATACTTCTTTATAAAAATCAGGTGTCTATATGGATATAGATTTACGTCTGGGTCTTCGATTTGATTCTATTGATCAACCTGTCTGTTTTTATACCATACCATGTGATTTTTATGGCTATAACTCTATACTTGAAATCATGGATGGTGAAAACCTCCAGAAATTCTTTTGTTGTTCAGGATTGTTTTAGCAATCCTGTATTTTTTTTTCTTTTCATATGAAGTTGAATATTCTCTTTTCAAACTGTTTAAAGAATTGTGCTAGAAGTTTGGTTGGAATTACATTAAATCTGTAGATTGGTTTTGGTTGGATGGCCATTTTGTCCATTAATTAATTCATTAATTAATTAACTTCACATGCTGATCAGGGTATCTCCTTCCTTCTCTCCTCCTAGTCCTTCCCTTTCATCTCTCCTCCCACTTTGTCCCCTCCATTTCCCCTCAGAGAAGGGGAGTCCTGCCTTGGATAGTAACTTGCTTTGGCATATCAAGTTGTAGTAGGACTAGAAGCATCTTCTTCTATTGAGGCTAGACAAGGCTGTCCAGTTTGGGGAAAGGGATCCAAAGACAGGAAACAGAGTCAGTGACAGCCCCTGATCCTGTTTTTAGAAGTCCCACATGAGCACCAAGCTGTACATCTGTTACCTATGTATGGGGTGACTAGGTCCATCTCATGCATGTTCTCTGGTTAGTGGTTCAGTCTCTGTGAGCTCCTAATGTGAGCTCCCAAGTTAGTTGATTCTGTAGGTTTTCCTGTGGTGTCCTTACCTCTCTGATTCTTTCAATCTGGCCTTCCCCTCTTCCACAAGATTCCCTGAGCTCTGCTTAATGTTTGGCTCTTGGTCTCTGAATCAGTTCACATCAGTTGCTTGGTGAAGTCACACAGATGACAGTTATGCTAGGCTCCTGTCTATAAGTATAGCAGAATACCATCAGCAGTGTCAGAGGTGGGCTCTCTCTCTTGGCATGAGACTCAAGTTGGGTCAGTCATTGGTTGGCTATTCCCTTACTTTCTCCTCCTTCTTTATCTCTGAACCTCTTATAGGCAGGAAATAATGTGGACTGAAGGCTTTTGGACTGGGCTGTTATCCTCATCCCTCTGTTGGAAATCTTACCTAATTGCAAGAGGTGACTGTTTCGTCTTCCATATCCTCTACTGCTAGGAGTCTTTGCTAAGGTCACCTTCATATATTCTTGGGAGTTTTCATTGTCCTAGATTTCTAGCTTGTCCCAGAGATACACACACACACACACACACACACAGAGAGAGAGAGAGAGAGAGAGAGAGAGAGAGAGAGAGAGAGAGAGAGAGAGA
>JANHMN010000006.1:59779526-59791945 GCA_030674055.1 Rhabdomys pumilio
AGAGAGAGAGAGAGAGAGAGAGAGAGAGAGAGAGAGAGAGAGAGAGATTCTAGTATTCTAGTTCTCTCTCCCCGGTTCTCTCCCATGATCCTCTCCACACTTGATCCACCCAGTTTCCCCCTTCACCCCCTCTCTCACCCAGTTCCCTCATCTATTTGCTCCAGATATCTGTTTTATTTGCCCTTCCTAGTAAGATTCAAGCATCCTCCCTTGGGCCCTACTTGTTGCTTAGCTTCTTTGGGTTTGTGGATTGTAGCGTGGTCATCTTGTATTTTATGGCTAATAGCTACTTGTAAGTGAGGACATACTATATTTGTCTTTCTGGGTCCCAGTTACCTCACTTAGGATGATCTTTTCTAGCTCTATCCATTTGCCTGCAAATTTCATGGTGTCATTTTTAATAGCTAAGTAATATTCTATTGTGTAAATGTACCATGATTTTTTCATCCATTTTTCAGTTGAAGGACATCTAGGTTCTTTCTAGTTTCCAGCTATTACAAATAAAGCATCTTTGAACATAGCTGAGCAAGTATCCTTGTGGTATAGTGGGGTTTCTTTTTGGTGTATTCCCAAGAGGGGTATAGTCTTGAGGTAGAACTATTCCCATTTTTCTGATAAACCATCAAGTTGGTTTCCAAAGTGGTTGTACAAGTTTCCACTTCCACCAGCAATGGAGGAGTATTCCTCTTGTTCCACATCCTTGCTAGCATGTGCTATCACTTGAGATTTTTATCTTAGCCATTCTGACAGGTGATAGAATCTCAGATTTGTTTTGATTTGCATTTCCTTGATGACTAAGGATATTTAACATTGTCAGTCATTGGAGATTCCTCTGTCAAGAATTCTCTGTTTAGCTCTGTAGTCTATTTTTAAAATTAGGTTGCTTAGTTCGTTGCTACCTAGTTTCTTGAGTTCTTTTTATATTTTGTCCATCAACCCTCTGTTAGATGTTGGTGAACATCTTTTCCCATTCTCCAGGCTGTCATTTTGTCCTTTTGATGATGTTCTTTGCCTTACAGAAGCTTCTCAGTTTCATGAGTCCCATTTATTAATTGTTGATCTTAATTTCTGAGGTGTTAGTGTTTTGTTCAGAGGTTGTCTTCTATGCCAATGTGTTCAGGGCTGTTTCCTACTGTTCTTTATATCAGAATGGGTATATTGGGTTTTATATTGAGACCTTTGACACACTCAGATTTGAGTTTTACGCACTGTGATAGATATGGTTCTATTTGCATTCTTTTACACGCAGACATCCAGTTTGACCAGCATCATTTGTTGAAGAGTGTGTATCACTGTATAGTTTTGGCTTCTTTGCCAAATACCAAGTATTCATAGTTTGGTAGGTTCACTTCTGGGTCTCTCATTTGATTCCTTTGATCAATCTAACCTGTCTGTCTTTATGGCAATACCAGAGGTTTTATTATTATTGCTCTGTAGTACAGCTTGAGATCAGGGATGGTGATACCTCCAGAAGTTCTCCTATTGTGTAGGATGGTTTGAGTTATCTTGTGTTCTTTGTTTTTCCATTATGAAGTTGAGAATTGTTCTTTCAAGGTCTATAAAGAATTGTGTTGAAATTTTAATGGGAATTGCATTGAATTTGTAGATTGCTTTTGGTAAGATGGACATTTTTGCTATGTTAATCCTACCAATACAAGAACATGGTGGATTTTCTCATCTTCTGATATCTTCTTCAATTTCTTTCTTCAAAGACTTGAAGTTTTTGTTATCAAGATCTTTCACTTGCTTAGTTACAGCTATACTGTGATATTTTATATTACTTGTGGCTATTGTCATAAGTGTTGCTTCCCTAAATGATTCTTCAGCCTGTTTATCCTTTGTATAAATGAGGACTACTGATTTATTTTAATTTTGTATCCGGCCACTTTGTTGAAAGTGTTCGTCAGTGATAGAAGTTCTGTGGTATAATTATATCCTATCATATCAGCTAAAAATAGTGATACGTTGACTTCATCCTTTCTAGTTTGTATCCCTTGATCATCTTATTACTCTAGCTAAAACTTCAAGGGCTACATTGAATAGATATATTTTGTTCCTTGTTTTAGTGGGATTGCTTTAAGTTTCTCTCTATTTAATTTGATGTTGGCTAGCTATCAGCTTGTTGTTTAGGTATGTGCCTTGTATCCCAGATCTTTCCAAGACTTTTATCATGAGGGAGTATTGGATTTTGTCAAAGGCTTTTTCAGCATCTAATGAGATAATCCTGTGGCTTATTTTTCTTAAAGTTTGTTTATATGGTGAATAACATTGATGGATTTTTGTATGTTGAACCATCCCTGTCTCCCTGTAATGGAGCCTACTTGATCATGGTGGTTAATGTTTTTTATGTATTCTTGGATTCGGTTTATAGTTATCTTATTGTACCCATGTTCATAAGGGAAATTGGTTTGAAATTCTTTTTCTTTGTTGAGTCTTTGTGTGGTTTAGGTATCAGGGTGACCGTACCTCAAACAATGAGTTTGGCAATGATCCTTTTGCTTCTATTTTGTGAAATAGTTTGAAAAGTATTGCTATTCACTTTTATTTGAAGGTCTGGTAGCATTCTGTGCTAAAACCATGTGGTCCCTGGTCATTTTTTGGTTGGGGAACTTTTAATGACTGCTTCTATTTTCTTAATATAGGTCTATTTGATCTTGATTTAATTTTGGTAACTGGTATCTATCAATTTGTTCAGATTTTTCCAGTTTTGTGCAGTACTGAATTTTGAAGTAAAACCTAATGATTTCTTTGGTATATTTGTTGTTATGTCCCCTTTTCATTTTTGATTTTGTTAGTTTGGATAGTCTAACTCTGCCTTTTAGTTAGCTTTGCTTAGTTCTAAGGATTAGTCTGTCTTGTTGATTTTCTCAAAAAAAAAAAACCTACTGATTTCATTGATTCTTTTTTTTGCTTTCTTTGTTTCTAAGATATTGATTTCAACCTTGTGTTTAATTATTTTCTGCCATCTATTCCTCTTGGATGTGTTTGCTTCATTTTGTTCTAGAACATTCAGACATATTGTTAAGTTGCTAGTATGAGATCTCTCCAACTTCTTTAAGAAGGTATTTATTGCTATAAACTCTCCTCTTAGCACTGCTTTCATTGTGTCTCATAAGTCTGGGTATGCTGTGCCTTCATTTTCATTGAATACTAGAAAATCTTTGATTTTTTTTCTTTTATTTCTTCCTTGACCCAGTAGTTGTTGGGTAGAGAGTTGTTCAGTTTTTATGAGTTTGTAGGCTTTCTAGTGTTTCTGTTGTTGTTGAAGTCCAGCTTTAGTCCATGGTTGTCTGATAAGATATAAATTGTTATTTCAATTTTCTTTTATCTATTGAGGCGTGCTTTGTGACTGACTGTATGGTCAATTTTGGAGAAAGTTCCATGAAGCACTGAGAGGAAGGTATATATTTTTTGTGTGTTTGAGTGAAACATTCTGTGAATTTCTGTTAGGTCCACTTGATTCATAACGTCTGTTAGTTTCATCCTTTCTCTTTTTAGTCCCTGTCTGGGTGACTTCTTCACTGGTGAGAGTTTGTGTTTATAACCCCTGTGTTAAAAAGTAAAAATTATGATTTGATAAAAAAAAATAACACACAGTGTACCCCTGGTTCTGCTGACTTAGCTCCTGACAATCTATTATCTTGTTCTTAGAAATACTTTGAATTATAAAACATTATTGTGGTTTGTGTTAGTATGCTGGGTAAAATAATTTTTATTGATCTCATTTTGAGCTTCAAAGTTTGTAGTGAGTTAAAATGTCCTTCAACATAATTATAGGTCATATTTATTTTCATATTGTAAAATGCTAGTTAATCTGTCGAACATTTTAAAAAACTGTATTCCTTTTTGAGAATTTCATATATGAGCACTGTATTTACATAATTTTCCCCTTTCTCTCCTTCCTTCCACTCTTCCCAACCCCCCATACTTTTTAAATACATCTTATTATTTAATAATCATTTATATATGTATGTATATATGTATACACATATAAGTATACATGTTTATACAAATATTGATAAATAAAGTGTTTTAAACTTAAAAAATGTGTGATTTAATGCATGAGTTAAGCTTTAGTAATGCTTCTTTTATAAATGTGGATGCTTTTTGCATTTGGGGCATAAGTATTCAGAATTGAGGCATCATTTTGTGAATTTTTTTTCTTTGATTTTTTCCTGATGATTTTTGCCTTTGATGGGTGTAAAGTGTCCTTCCCCATCTCTTTTGATTAATTTTGTCTGAAAACCTGTTTTATTAGATATTAGACTGGCTACTTCAGCTTGCTTCTTGTCTCCTTTTGCTTCCTAGGTCTTTACCATTAGATAATAAAAACTTTTATCAGCCCTTTACTTTGAGGCAATGTCTATCTTTATTGCTGAGATATCTTTCTTGTTTACAGCAGAATGATGGATTCTGTTTATATATCCATTCTGTTATCCTGTATCATTTTATTGGGGAGTTAAGTCAGTTAATGTTGAGAGATATTAATGACCAATTACTGTTAATTCCTATTATTTTAATGTTGTTGGTAGTGTGTGTGTGTGTGTGTGTGTGTGTGTGTGTGTGGGTGTATCTTTCCCTTCTTTTGATTTTGTTGGTGTAAAATTATTTATTTCCTGTGTTTTCTTCTATATAGTTACTCTTATTGGGTTGGAGTTTTTCTTACTGTATCCTCTCGAGGGCAGGGTTACTGAAAAGATATTGTTAAAATTTGATTTTGTCGTGGAATATCTTCTTTTCCCAATGTATATCAGTTGAAAGTTTTGCTAGGTATAGCTGTCTGTGTTGGCATCTGTGGTCTCTTAGAGACTCTAAGACATCTATCTGTTCAGGCCCTTTTAGCTTTTATAGTCTCTTTTGAGAAGCCTGGTATAATTCTAATAGGTTTGTCTTTATATGTTACTTGACTTTTTCTCCTTGAGAGCTTTAATACTATTTCTTTGGTCTGCATATTTTGTGTTTTGATTATAATGTTGCAATAAGATTTTCTTTTCTGGCCTAATCTATTTGGTGTTTTGTACGTTTCTAGTATATTTATAGGCATCTCTTTCTTTGGTTGGGGAAATCATATTTTCATATATGGTTTTGTTGAAAATATTTTTGGGGCCTTTGAGATGAGAATTTTCTCTCTCTTTACTCCTATTACTATTAGGTTTCATCTTTTCATAGTGTCCCAGATTGCCTGGATGGTTTGTGTTAGAAACTTTATACATTTAACATTTTTTGACCAATATTTCAATTTCTTTTACTGTATATTCTACACCTGAGATTCTCTCTTCTGTCTCTTGTATTCTGTTGGTGATGCTTGTGTGTGTGGTTTTTGTTCTCTTACCTCAGTTTTACATCTCCAGTTTCACTCAGTTTGTGTTTTCTTCATTGCTTCTATTTCCATTTTTGGTCCTGAGCAATTTTATTCATTTCCTTCTTCTGTTTGATTGTATTTTCCTGTTTTTCTTTAAGAGATTTATTCATTTCTTCTTTAAAGGTCTCTATCATCTTCATAGGATTGAGTTTAAGGCCATTTTCAAGTGCTTCACCTCATTTAGAATATCCAGAGCTTGCTGTAGTTAATGTAGCTGGATTCTGGTGCTGCCATGTTGCCTGAGCTCTTGTTATTGGTATTCTTGGGCTGGCCTTTAGCAATATGGTTTCCCCTGTCAGACGCCCCATAATGTAGGCAGAGCTGTGAGCCAGAAAATGAGCACAGGTGAAGTTTACAGTTATTGAGAATGCTTTAAAGGAACTGAGGTGGAGAGAATTTGGGGAGAGAGAATCTCACCTGGTAGTCCCTAATGGCAGCAGGCCTCTGGAAATCTAGGTCAAGCTGTGGGCTTGGAAATGTACAAATCAGTGGTGCTCAGTTTGTGTGGGTGGGAGAATAGGGGTATTGGGGGATAGGGGTTCTCACCTGGTTGTCCCTAGTGCCAGCAGGCCTCCAAGGGTGTAGGCAGAGCTGTGAGGGTAGCAGTGTTTTACTTTGTTAATCTTATTGATCATGATCATGGGAGATCCTTTCATCTTCTGATATTTCTTTCAATTTGTTTCTTCAAAGACTTGAAATTCTTGTCATACAGGTCTTTCACTTGCTTGGTTAGAGGTACACAAAATATTTTTATATTACTTGGGGCTACTGTGAAGGATGTTGTTTCCCTTGTTTCTTTATTAGTCTGCTTGTCATTTGTATATAGGAGGGGTACTGATTCTTTTTAAAATTAATCTTGTATCCAGCCACATTGCCGAAGGTGTTTATCAGCTGTAGGAACTCTCTCACAGAATTTTTGTGATCACGTTTATATACTATCGTAGCATTTACAAATAACTGTACTTTGACTTCTTCCTTCCCAATTTGTATGCCCTTGTCTTATTTGTATGCAGTTGTCTTATTGCTATAGCTAGAACTGTAAGTACTATATTGAATGGATATAAAAAGAATGGACAGCTCTGTCTTATTCCTGATTTTAGTGGAATTGCTTTGGATTTCTCTTCATTTAATTTGATGTTGGCTTTAGGCTTGCTGTAAATTGCCCTCATTATGTTTAGGTATGTTCTTTAAATCCCTACTCTCTTGAATACTTTTACTATGAAAAAATGTTGAATCTTGTCAAAGATTTTTTTTTTTTTTTTTTTTTTTGGCATCTAAGACCTCAATATAAAACCAGATACCATGAACCTGGGGAAATGATCTGAATGCATTGTGACAGGAGACAAGTTCCTGAACAGAGCACTGATAAAGCAGACACTAAGATCAACAATTAATTAATGATACCTCATGAAACTGAAAAGCTCCTGTATGCCAAAGGATGCTGTCACTAGGACAAAATGGCAGCCTACATAATGGAAAACATTTTCACCAACTCCACACCTGATAGAGGGCTAGTATACAAAATATATAAGGAAAAAGACTAGACATTAACAAACAAAACAATATACTTAAAAATGGAGTAAAATCTAAATAAAGAATTTTCAGTGGAAGAATTTCAAATAGCTGAGAAACACTTTAAAGAAATAGTCAATATCCATATCCATCAGGGAAATGCAAACCTGAACAATTTTGAGATTCCATCTTACACCTGTCAGAACGGCTAAGATCATTAAGACAACTGGCAACTCGTTCTAGCAAGGATGTGGAGCAAAGGGAACACTCCTTAATTGCTGGTGGGAGTGCAAACGTGTATAGCCACTTTGAAAGTCAAAATGGTAGTTTCTTAGAAAATTGGAAATTGGTCTACATCAAGACCCAGCTACATCACACCTGGGCATATACCCAAAGGATGCTCTGTCTTGTCACAGGGACACTTACTCAACTATGTTCATACCAGCTTTATTCATAGTAGCCTAAAACTGGAAATAGATGTCCTTCAACTGAAGAATGGATAAAAAGAAATGTGGTACATTTGCAAAGTGGAATATTTTTCCACAGTTAATCTAGAATGGGGATACATCTTTGTAACAAGCAAGAAATCATGGCAATGGACAGTTTCAGGAATCTATGAGGGTGACCTTTGCTAAGACTCTTAGATATGGGGGATATGACACCTGAACTGGACGTCTTCTGTAATTGGGCAAGATTCCCAATGATGGGGTTGGGACACCAATCGAGCCACAATACCTATGACTTACAATTTGTCCTTCCTATAAGATGTACAGAGGTAAAGATGGAGCAGAAAATGAGGGAGTAACCAACCAATAACTGGATCAGCTTGAGACCCATAACACAAGAGGAGTCCACCCCTAACACTGCTAATGATATTCTGCTACACTTAGAGACAGGATCCTAGCATAACTGTCATCAGAGAGGCTCCACCCAGCAGCAGATGCAAACACATGGAAAGACCCACAGTCAAATATTAGGCAAAGCTTAGGGAATCTTACAGAAGAGGAGGATGAAGGATTGTAGGAGTCAGAGGGGTTAAGTATACCACAAAAAAACCTACAAAAACTACTAATCTGGCTCATATGGTTTCACAGAGACTGAACCACCAGTTAGAAAGCATGCATGGCCCTTGGCACACATGTTACATTTGTGTATCTTGGTCTTCATATGGGGCTCCTAATAGTGAGAACAGGAGCTGCCTCTGACTCTGTTGCCTTACTTTAGGACCCTTTCCTACTACTGGGATGCCTCCTATGGCATCAGTAGGAGAAGATATGTCTAATTTTACTGCAACTTAATATGTCAGGGTTGATTGATATCGATGCAAGGCCTCCTTGAGGAGGAGTGGATTGAGGTGGGGAGTGAAAACTCAAAGGAAAAAAGGGAAAGAAAACTGAGGTTTTATATAAAATAAATTAAGTTAATTAATTAAAGAAAAATGACATAATGAAATTTGCAGGTAAATGGATAAAATTTGAAAAACATAAATCATCCTGAGTGAAGTAACCCAGATCCAGAAAGACAAACATGGCATGTATTCACTTAGAAGTGGACATTAGCTGTTTAGTAAACGACAATCATGTTCCAATCCACAGACTCAGAAAGGCTAAGTAACAAGGAGGCTCTGGAGGAACACAATGATCTCCCAAGGAGGGGGAAATAAAAATGATTTTGTGGGTGGACTGGGAGTTAGTTGGTATGAGAACAGGAGGGATCAGGTTGGGTAGTGGGTGGAGGGAGAGGGTACTGAGAGAGACTATTGCAATTAGAGGACATTTAGGGAGCAATGTGGAAACCTAATGCAGAAAAATTCTCTGGAATCTACAAAGATGACCCTAGCAAGGACTCTGTAATGAAGACTATAAAGCCTGAATTGTCCATCTCTTTCCTATAGCAAGGCAAGGCTTCTAATGGTGGGACTGGAACACCATTCCAGTCACAAAACCTTTGACCTAAACTCTGTCTTGCCTTCAAGGTATGCTGGGGCAATGGTGCCACATAAATTGTTGGAGTGGTCAACTCACAGCTGATTGAATTTGAGGCCCATGTAATGAGAAGGAGCCAATGTCTTGAGTCAATGCCTGACATTGCCTGGATAATTAGAAAATGGAAGCTGAATAGCCCAAAGACCTAGGATAGAACCATACAAAGAAAGAAAGAGACAGACAAGTAAAAGAAAGAATGAAATGATTCCTAGAGATACTCTGCTATACTCAAAGATAGGTGCCTCGTCATCAGAGAAGGTATCCCTGGCAGCTGATGGGAATGGATGTAGAGACTTACAGCCAAATATTAGGCGGAAAGAGCACCCAGGTTGGAAGTCTCCATTGGCTTCCTCCCCTCTGAGCTTTCGTAACCCTGTGGAAGAGGAAGAAGAGGAATTGTTAGAGACAGAGAGGTTGAGTACACTGAAAAAGCAGGGTCACAGAACCAACTAATCAGGACTCATGGGGTCTCAGAGACTGAAACATCAATCATAGAGCCTGCATGGATCTGCATTAGGTCCGTTGCATATATATTATGCTTTTTTTTTTTGCGGGGGTGGACTCTTGACAGTGGGAGTTGGGGTGTCTCTGACTTTTTCATCTGTTCTTGAGACCCTTTTTCTACTACTGAGTTGCCTCTTTCAGCCTTGATGTGAGGGTTTGTGCCTGGTCTTATTGCATCTTGCTGATGTCCCTGGGAGGCCTCTTTTCTGGTGGGAAATACATGGAAATGGATCAAGGGAAGAGGGGAGATGGTGGGGAACGGGGAGAAGTAGGGGTAGGGGAAGCTGCAGTCAGGGTATATGGTATGAGAGAAGAATAAATAAAATGTTTATTATTAGTTTAAAAATATATACTTTGATTTCTGTGGTACAATTTCAACCACTTGTAATTTTATTAAGATAGAATTTTAAAATAAAGAATTGTTCCTATTTCTTTGAAAAACAATGATAGAACAAGTATGTTTAATTTCCTTATTAAATTAAATTACACACCTAGTTCAATGGCAGGTTTGCCTGAGGTCAAGTCTGATAGATCTTGCAGAAGCTAAATCTCTTCCTCCCACAAGGTAGATGGTATCTAGTGAGCACACTGAGGGTAAAGGAAGGAGTCTTAGAGTTTTAAATTATTTCTTTTGGTTCTTTTGTTTGACATTGAAAGATGACTTAATATGTCAAAATCAAAACATTACCTTCTACTGGGGATAAAAAAAAAGTAAGATTTTTTTCCCCCAGGCAGGCATGATGGTGCATGCCTGTAATTCCAGGACTTAAGACGCTGAGGCAGGAGACTCACACATTTGACAGTCTAAATTTCATAGTAAATTCAAGTCCAGCCTGAACTTAGTATAGAGATGCTGTCTCAAAGAAACCAATGAACTATCCAAACAGGCAAAAAGGCTTCCCATTCAAAAGCATTTACTAAAAGTAAATAAATAAATTATAGAGTAAACAATAAAGGAAACCTGAATTCAATGTGATTTTCATTTCCCAGACATTGTGACCTGTTGTCTAAGAAATGAGTGGTTTTTATAAGACTTTTAAGCATGCCCAGGGGTGAGGAGAAATGACTCAGTTGATAAAGTCTTAGTTTGCAAGCATGAGGGAGGACTTGAGTTTCATCCTTAAATTCCACATTTCAAAAGATGAAACAACAGCAGCAACAGTAATAACAGCAGCAGCAGCAGCAACAAAATTCTGACATGATGGTGTGAGTTGAATATCAAGTGCCAAGAACAGGAAGACAGACATATCTCCAGGGCTTGCTCTGCAGTCAATTGTGAGTGAGCTACAAGCCAGTGAGAAACAATCTCAATGAATGAGTGAGTGAATGAATGAATGAATGAATGAATGAATGAATGCATAGGTAGGTAGCAGGCATTTGAGAAATGACTTCTGAAATTGGAGGTTATCCTCTGACCTCTGTACATGTACATACCCATGTATATACACACAAATACACACACACACACACACACACACACACACACACACACAGACAGACATGCAGAAAAACATATGTACTCACACATACATATGCAGAAGAATAATTTTGGTATAGCCACTTCAAGCTTGGCTTCTTTCCTTTTGTATCCCAACATATCCAGACAGAAGGACACTGTCAATTTTTAACTAGTTGGAGTGGAGATAGGTAGATTTTTGCTTTGTTTTAGAATCTAAATACTTTTCAAAGGCCCAGTCCTAAAGAGCTTGTTATCAGTGTGACCATGTGGAACCTGTGGAGCCTTTACTAGGTGGGGCCCAGGGGAGGTCTTTAGGTCATTGGCACCATAGAGAGAACTTTAATGGGTTTGCAGATCTCCAGCTTTTTATCTCACCTTTTCGTTCTGAATGTGAGCTAAGAGCTTTTTTTCTTGTTACATAGTGTGCTACTTTGACATACATCTGAAGCAATGAGGTCAACCAATTTTGAACTGTGAGCCAAAATAAGTAGACTCTGTTCATAAGTTGGTTGTCTTGGGGTTTTTGTTATAGTGACTAACACAGTACATGATGTCCCCAAAATCAGTCAGTTTGGATGATAGAGACCACCAGACCATCTTTTCAATAATTTGAACTATGGGATTACATATCATTATCAGAAATTAAAGATCAACATAGCAAACTACAACTGCTTTTTTAAAAAAGAGTCAAAACAACAGAGAGAAGAACAGTCAATTTGGAGAGGTTGAGGAAGGTACAGGAGAAGAGAGATTGACATTTAATGGAGGTACAGAAGGAGGGGGAAGTGAGGGTGTGTGTGGCCAGAGCAAACTTCTCACAGAGAAGCAGAAGGGGTGAACGAGGAGAGAGGAGGCAGGAAGAAGAAAAGGTACAAGATGAGACAGAAGAGACCCAAACTTGGTTATTCAATTCACAGGTATTAACTAACAGTTTCATAAAACCGGCTTTATTTTTGTTTCTTTTATGGAACTCAATAGCTTTCTTATGTTTGCTGTATTTTATTTCACCACGTCTTCCTTCCTTGCAACCATGAACTTCCACGAGAACGGCTATTTCAAAGTTTAAAACCAAACATTTTTATCAAAGCCAAATAAATATGGCACTTTATGCTTCAATTTTGTTTTAGGTGGCCTCTTTAGTAGGAATATTATGCCAGTGGCAATAACAGGGCCATTCCTGGTTCTCACTGTCACCTATGACCTTTGAGCAAGTAGATGGCCCGTATTGTCTTACTGACAGGCTATTTAAATTGGTTTCCAGAAAATTCTGGCACTTTGAACTAATGAGTATTTTTAATAGATCCAAAGCATCTGAGTAAGAAATATAGTTTCTGGGAGAATAAGGAAATATTTGGCTTCTTTGAACATGACAAATAACTCACTTGCTAGTAAATGGCTAATGTCACCCTGACATCCACATGGATGAGTGATTACCTCTCTTAGTTTTCCAGACAGTTTTTATTTTGCTAATGCAACTGTGATTTATCATAGCAATGTTCCTGACATGGCTACTCCAATGAAAGCTATGTACTTGATATGCAGCATGGCAAACACACACACACACACACACACACACACACACACACACACACACACA
>JANHMN010000006.1:59791955-59869201 GCA_030674055.1 Rhabdomys pumilio
ACACACACACACACACACACACACACACACACACACACACACACACATACACCTTGGTATGTCTAGAAGGCCATGATCTATGGGAAGAAGACGGTTCAGACAAGCACAAACATGTATGCTCCACTTAGGCATTCACCATGCTTGCCAGATTAAAATGGATGGGCAAATGTGTGAAGATATGAACTAGCAAGGTCATAAGCTGGAAAGCATTGCACATGAAGCTCAGTGCACCTGGGCCAACAGCAAGCTCTGCCAGGATTCAGTGATCTCAGTTATAATTTTCTTAGTGTTTATTCAGAGCATTAGAGTTTCGATCCATGCCTTTGAGCCCCAAATGTTCTCTATAGTAAAATGAACTAATCCGGGCCACTGTCTGTATCTTCACAAACCTCAGAGGATTGGCTAATATAGAGATCTTACCTCTGTCCTGTGTGTTTCACATCCCTGTCCATTCCGATTAACACTTACACCAGAGAGAGACCCAAGAGTTGGCGCTGGCTGTTCACCAGCTTGGGCCATTGTCCGCTCTGCATTATTTTAAACCTCTGACAGAAGGAAGTTCAAGCTTAGCAAAGAATTACCTATTGTGGACATTTGTGACTTTCATGTAACACAAATTGAGAATCTACTGGCACACAGCCATTAGAGGTAGCAATTCAATGGTTTTATAATAGTGGTTGTTTCAGGTAAACATTTCAACTTAGTAAGTCCAAAGTTAAGGTTTTTAGAAATGCTATTGATTTTGTATCATTGATATATTTTATTTTAAAGAAAGTTTTACAATTCATCTCTTGAATAGCAGAGAGAGCCTATGATTTGTCTCAGGAGTTGAGAGCTATTGTTCTCTTTAAGAAGACCTAGGGTCTATTCCGAAAGCCAACACAGTGGTTTGTGACCATTTGTGGCTTTAGTTTCTGGGAATCCAAGTCCTTCCTTTGACCTCTGAGAGCAACAGGCAAACAAATGGTGTATGTACATACATGTAAGCAAAAAGATCATCTACATAAAAATAAATAAGTGAAAGGAAAATTAAAATGAATTAAGAATTTAAAAAAGAAATGACAGCAGAAAGAAAAGTCTGCTGACTCTTCTGGCCTTGGCCAGATAGGTTAAACATCTGTATTTCCAAAGAGGTAGCTTTATTTTCAAGTGTGGGTTATGCCAACTAGTAAATTCATTTGGCAACCTCAAGTTTTCTCAGACTGGAATGCTAAGGCACTATGCACAGTATGTTAGAGACTACCTATGGTAGCATCTGCTCTATATTGTCAAGCTAGGGTGAGGATGTAACAATAGGGTTCAGAGGAATCTAGTAATAATTAATACAGGAGAGAAACTTTGTGACTATAAAATTAGAGAATGGTAGAAAATACTACAACCACAGAGAATGCAGACCCAAAGCCTGTTCTAGGTTTGCATCCCAGCCCTACTCATTACACATGTGTGATATTAGGCTAACCATTTAACTTTACTACTTTCATTGTGTTTTCTAAAAAATGGAAGTGGATGAGTAATGAACCATCTGTCACACAGAGAATTCACTATAATTATCTAGACTCATGTTTTTGAAGTGCTTAGAAAAATCTTCAGCACAATTACTATGTTACTTTAATTACATAGTATGAAGCAGAGGGATAAGAGAGATTCTGTACTGATCTCTGTTCTCTTGGAAGGTGAACTTACAAACTTGCCTGCATGTACAACCCCAGATCATAAGCACTGTGTTCTGGATCAGACTCTCATTCCTACTGATAATGACTCTGAGTCTCCAGCAAGGATCATGCCTAGGGTTCACTTCTTTCTAGAACTGAATACTAACTAACTAACTTAGAGAAATCATGTCACACAAAGATACTACACTTAAAATAAGAACTGAAAGAATGAAAGGGAATCAAAGCAAACAGGCTTAAGCATATCAGATAAATGTGTTTATGTGTGTGTAATGTCATGGATGCAACTATGTGAATTCATGTGTTCACACATATATACATAGAGGCAAGAGCAACATATATGTGACGTGTCTTCCTTTGTTGATTTCCATTTTGTCTTGAGACGATTTCTCTCATTGAACTGGAAGCTTGCCATTTCTGCTAGGATAGCTGCCCAGCTCACAGGATCTGCCTGTTAAATACATTACTGCACAACTGTACAATGAAATAATAACAAATGGAAAACAGAGCAAAACACCAAAACTCCAAAATCAAAAACATCCAAAAATGCAAACACAAAATTTAGTCTAAGGTATACCATTAAACATTATGAAGCTGGAGTGCAGAGATGCTCATGAAGATATGTCAGCTACATGTGTGGTTAGAAATTTGCTATGAAAAAACAAAAAACAAGAAAAAAAAAAGAAATTTGCTATGAATTCCTTGGTGACTTTGAAAACCTGCCATGGTTTCTTGTCTAACTTTTACAGAGCCTGACTGACCCATGAGCAGGAAACATTTTCCTTTAGAAAAAAACAAAGCTCAAGTGCAGATGTGTAACTTAATTAAATTATTGCTTAGCCATATTTTCATAGTGGGTATATCACATCACAACTTGACAGTGTCTTACAAAGTCAGACACTGTGATAGCTTAAAGCAAAAATAAAATAAAATTCTGAGATAGCATAAGGAGTTGGGTTTAAAAACTGGGTTTCTAGTCCTCCAATGTTATTGTTGTTGAAATCTATCATTGTTCTGAAAGTGTCAGATGGGTTCTTTGAGCAGTCTAAACTTAAAGCCCCGAGTTTGAAACCAGAAGTTCATACTTTGTTAATACTATATACCATCTGTTAATTGCTTTACTTCTTATAGATTGAACATAAGATTTTTGAATGCATAGCTCAGTTTAATTAAGGACTCTTGGTTTACCCAAACTCATATTTTATGCTGTATTTTGATAACCAATTAGAATAATCTTAATATTTAAATGTCAGGTTAATCTTAATTTAAATGTCGTGACCAAGTCATGTCCTCTCCAAAAATATTCATTATGTTAGATGTGTCATGGCAAAAAGTATATATGAAACAAAACCATGAATCATAAAATTTAACAAGAATGTGCTATTTCCTTGTAACAATGTGACATTTCTAAGACTTCTAGATATTCTGCAGATTGTGCTAGAGATAGAAATGGCCATGTAAAATACAGAAAGCACAATGCACTTGAACCGTAACTGTAAAATGTCAAGAGTCTCCCTTGAGTCTTCATTTGCATTTGATGTCTTCCTTCTGAAGAGAATTCAATGTGTCAGGATCACCCAACTGCCCCACTTTCTTCAGATTTTTACAGTAATATAATTTGCCAAAACATCTACTTGATGAGCAGAGGGTTCAGACTAGCTGAAATTTCACCCAGTGCTCACAGGAGAAAGAATGAGCTAAGATGTATGCTAGCTCCTCGGTTTAGACAGGCCCCACTGACCTGACCTTCCAGCATCACTCACAGCCATCCCTCTGTGTCAACTCTGAGAAATCAGATTTCTGCTAATGCACATGTTTTAGTAGGTAGGGACGGTACAGTGGATGGGCCCCCACCTTACCAGTACTGAGTAAGGTTGAAGAAAACATTCTTCCCAGTGGGACAGGAGTTCAACCCGTGCAAAGTCAGATACAAAGGGACCTACAGAGGACCTTTGTTGTGGTAATTATTATTCTGGGGGTGAGGTGGGGGAATGTTGCTATAACTACTTATGGTCCTTAAAATATCTTCTAGGTGTTTCTACCCTACTTCTGGCCATATTGTTCTCAGATAAAAGACACAGAAACCTTTAGATTTATTTAATTTATTAAATAATTATTTTATTTTTTATTATTTAATTTTATTATTTAATTAATTTATTTTAATGCTTAAAAGCATTAGAGCTGTGCAGATATTGACCCTCTATGCTATTTTGTCTATTTATTTCCCTCTGGTGATCCCCGAGACATCACTCCATGTTCTGCCTGAGCCACTCCTGCTCCATCAGGCCAGTCCTCATAGCCAAGTGCTCACAACTCATGCTGCCCGTGGTAACTTCTTTCTTCTTCCTCTCTCTCCTGTATGAGACCTCAAAGCCACAAACTTTGCTCCACCTCCCTCTCTTCTGCCCAGCTCAGGCTGTATACATCTTTGTTAGCCAATGGGGATAATTTGAACACATAGCCGCAGCATGCCACTGGACCCCCATCTTCCTGCTGAGGAGGATCAAGAGCTCCTTCTCCCTGTGGAAGCAGACACTGTGCTCTCCGCCCTTGCTTGCAGTGCTGGGATTGTACCTGTGCCTGCCACAGGCTGAACAAGAGCTGTACTGCTCACCCATATCCTCGGCCAGACTTTATTTTCACTTTATATTTTAAGACTGTCTTGCTAGGTTGCCTAAGCAGGCCTTGAGTTTGTGATTCTGCTCCACCCTTCTGAATGGCTAGTGTTACATGTGCCACATCACCAGCCCCCATCTAAAGGTTATTTTTTTTAAAATCGCTTTTCTGATTGCTAGTTGTCAGTTCTCCATCAAACCTATCAGAATTCCAGTGACTACATTAAAATAAATTTACCGAGAAATAAAATCTCACTCTAAGGAATCTCAGGTTTAATTTAGAATAAAAAGTGAAAGTGAAACTGATTTAGTTGATTTTCTATTTTTGTTGTTACTGACAGACATCTGGGTTTTATTCTTTACACACATTTCCTTCTAATTTATTGGGTTCACTATGGATCTATTCTCATTTATTAGCTCAGGGCTATACTCTTCTACTTGTCTTAATTTCCCTTTTCTCATCAAATGCACAAACAATCTCAATCTTCTGTTTCTGTACCTCTTAGGTAGATGATTCAATGCTTTGCAGTTTAGTGCTGAGGTCAGAATACATGCTTATATGCTCCCAAATCTCTGAGATTTCCTAAATGTGCTTGGTTAGTCTGGTAAAATCATCCATGGACTCAAAGCCTACAGGTCTTCTTTATAGAAAGTGCAAAGAGACCGCTTTGTCTTATCATGAGAGGTGGAATGAGCTAGGGTGGCTGATCTTGCTGTTTGTATTTTCTCAAAGCTATTTAACAACCCCTGTGCTTTGTGTTTGGGCTTTTGATAGGAATGTGCTAACAGTTTTCCTAATAATGCTAGAATTTGTTTCATGTGTTTCAAAGTTAATGAGCTATTCAATGCAGTGGTTAGCCTGGTGCTGCTTGTATTCAAATGCTAATACTGGTTTCTCAAGACTTTGTTCCCACAAGAGTTTATATGCAGACCCAAGTGACACTGTGTGACTTTGCCTCCAGGTTATTTCTGATTAGGGAATAAAGATGCCAATGGCTGGGCAGAAGAGACATAAGAAGGGTTGAGTTTCCCATACTTGGGGGTCAGAGAAGAACCATGAGGTGAGGAGAACAAGAGACACCATGGTTAGGAGTTAAGAAAGCATTGCCCCAAGGGCTGGCCAATTGGAGTTAAAAGCTGCTCAAATGTAAGAACTCGAAGTTATCGATAGGAAAGTAGATTCTAATAGCATAAAGGGCAGATATATGTGCCCAGCTTTAGTGCTGATTAAAGCTTATTGTAAATATGAAGGTTGTGTGTGTCTTTTATCTGGGAACTAAATGGTCAAAGGTGGTATAGAAACCCTGCATTGGGATTAAAACTTTCTACAACAATTCAAGTTCAAGTCTATGATGACACCTGCTTGATAAAATTTCTCTTGTTTTTATGTTCTTTCTTTTTTGTCCTGTCAATACATTCTAACTTGAGTTACACCTTGCTTGACATCAGGTTCTAGGCACCCTCCCTCAGGTCATGGCTTTTATCGTTTATCCTTCCCTCCTGTGCTTTAAAACTATCCATTACTTGTCAAGAGTGTGTTGCCAGTCTCTCTGTAGTCTTTCCTTAAGCTCATAAGCTTTTTTTGTCAAAAACTATTTTCAATGCATATTTATTATCACTGCATTAAAAAATATATAGATATTTTAATTTATAGATTTTAAAGTGAAAGAAAATTTAATGGGTCCCACGAAAAACTAAGGGGCCCTGTAGATTCCTTCTCCCTAACCTGAGTAGCTGAAGCCACCTTCAGGTTTTGCTAACCAGAGGCCCAGTTAATCAGTTAACAAAGAATGCGGCGTTTCAGGACAAAGGGCTGCTGAGTCATCCCAGGAATGGGCGGGCCATGAAGATAAGAGAGATAAACATCCACCTGCAGGAACTGCACCCCACCCCATGGACCGGTTAGGCCTGCTGATGTTCAAAAATTGTAAAACAACCAATTGTGTGCACCCGCATGAAAGTTTCTCCTTTCCCCCACCTTGAGCTTATATAAACTATAAATCCCTGAGCCGGAAGGTCGGTGCCCCTGTCTCCTACATTGAGACACGTGTCGGACCAGAGCATTCTACCATTAAACTACCTCGTGTTCTTGCAGCAAGTTGGTCTCTCATGTGTCCTTTGGGTGCGCCCCATCCTGAGACTCGAGTGGGGTCCCCTTGGGGGGTGGGGTGTTCATGAGCCTTTCAAAAGCACATTCTAGAATATTTCTAATAGTTCATAATTATTTGGTATTTCCTTACTCCTTTTAAGCACGATGCAGGCCTTAGTAAGTTTTACCTACCCTTTGTGTAATTATTATACTAGCATTGCTTCTTTTATTGATACTAATAGCCAACACTTGTGTTGTCTCATTATGTTCTAGGAACAGTCCTGGGTGCCTTACACACTAGTTGGATCATTTCTTACTCTGACCTTTTCAGGTAGTTGATATCAGTATTCACTGTGGGTTTGTGTTCTGTCCTGCCACTGGGATATGGGAACGGCCACTGGGATATGGGAACGGCCACTTGGGCAGACAGAAAGTGGAGATACTAGACTTAATTTGCCCTGCACCAGCATCGGGTGTAAGGTGATGATACACCACTCCGGGTGTGAAAAACCCTGATGTAGGATGTAGGATGTAGGATGTAGGATGTGGGTCTGTGTGGGTTGCCCACTGGAGCATGTCCCACGTTGTAGGTGCCAGATGTGATTTTGCATTCTGCCCTGCTGCTGGGATGTGAGAACGACTGATTGGGCAAGTGGAATGAGAAGACACTAGACTGCATTTACTCTGTGCCACCCGCTGTCTGGTGCTGGGCTTGAGAGAAGCACCAACATGAATGAAGCTCGAGTTCCCAAGCTCTCAGGCATCCAATCGCCACTGGAAACTGCATGGAGCCTGAACTAAGGGCCCAGAGTCCACAGGCATATGATGAGGAGCCTGGGGTTGGGGACTCCCAAACGCCTGGACATCCAGAAGCTGCTGGGTCACTGAGACTTGGGAACAAACTGGGCCCATGGGCCTGTGGGCCTGTGGGCTATGGACGAGTCCAGGGCTTGAGATTCTCAGACTCCTGGACATCCAGACACCTCTGGAATTTGAGGAGAAGTGGAGAACAGAGGAGGGCTGTGGGCCAAGGACAAGCCGGGGGACCTGGGGGAAGGAGAAAACCAGCTTAGCTCATCAGTGATTGTCTGGGAACACAGAGCAGCCTTCTGCAGAAGACTTAGGCAGCACAATTCCGTAGACAAAAGCCTTCTTCATGCTCCTTATGGAGGTTCTTGATGAGAGACAGTCTTTTGGTTCCAAACTGTTTACTAATTGTTTATAGTGGAAAATAGGTGCATACCAACTCCTCAGAGTGGATAAGATATTAAATACCTTTTGCAGGAAAGAATATCTGGAAAGGGAAACTTATTGGCTAAACCCCTCAGGGTCTCTAGATACCTCATTAGCATGGAGAACTCTGTTCTGATCTACATGACCATAGATCATGTTCCTATGTAGGGAGTGTGGTCACATAACAGGGGCCTGGTTGGAAGCAGGTGAAGCTTCTATCATCCCCTCTGAGTTCCGCGGCTTCCCACCTGCTCAACCTTACCAAGTGTCCTGACACAGCCCACTGCCCCACAATAGGGTTTATCATAATGTGGTTGTATGAGATGCTCTCTTTTACTAATTGGAGTTAGGAGACAAGAACTGGGTTTGGTAGATATACACTTGAGAAGAGGGTTGGAAATTCTATGTTTGGAAAAGATTTTAGGCAACTATGAAGCAAGTTCTCCAAGAGCTCCAAATGGTACAGAGTCATTTGGTTGATTTAGTTAACTGCAATCAATTCTTCTTTGTATTTTAACATCTAGAAGAATTTTCAATCATTCAAAAGAGTTTTATTTAGTTATGAAATTAAGTTATCAAAATGCTAGAAATTCAGATCAGCAAATGCTTATTTCGTGTTACATTTTGTATAATGGAATGTGAGAAGCATACACATAGTATGTATGACAGGCAGACATGAGGCACTCCTCTAGGCTAACTGAATGCAATTATTTCATCATATTTTCCCACATTCCTTATTTTAAAAAAATGGTAAGCTCAGAACAGGTCTTCCCAGGGATTACCCTTTGGGAGCCTCATTTGCATATGTTTTATAGTTTATTTTTGCATATGTAACTATGACATAACACACACACACACACACACACACACACACACACACACACACACACAGAGCTTGTTCCTGTCGCACATTTAGTAGAATTGCATTCTGATGCCTTTCTGCAGCTTGCCTTTACCTCCATGCATTTCCAAGTTTATTATCCTGGCCCTTTGGTAGCTGTGGTTTTTTAGCCTTTGCATCTATTGTTTTTCAATGCCACAGTTTAATGTTCTAGGCAAGAGCAATCTAATCCAGATGATGACTTCCGTGAGTGTCTAAGAGTGGAACTGCCACCAGTCGGGTAGGTGTGGCTTCCTCTTGATTATGTAGCTACATGGATCTCCAAAATTGCTGTCTGATAACAAACATCCTTGATTCCAGCTGTGTCTGGACATCCAGGAGTCTGAAAACCTCCAGCCCCAGGGTTAATCCTCAGCCCTTGGGCTCACTCGGGATGTCTAGGAGTTTGGGAGCCTCAGACCCCAGGCTCCTCATCGCAGTTTTGACTCAGTGTGGTTTCCAGCGACAACTGGATGCCTGGAAGCTTGGAACCCCAGTTTCAGCCTCCCACATCTTTTGCTGTGTTTTCCCACCCACTGAGTGGTATACCAGTGCTTCCCTTGAGTCCAACACCCAACAGGGAACAGGGTAAATGCAGTTTAAGTGTCTCTGCATTCCTCTTCCCCACGCTGCGTTCCCATACCCCAGAGATGGGGCAGAAGACAAAACCACACCCTATATTCTCCTGATTCATCTCCCTATATTTTTTAAGGCCCAGAGCATATAATGAGCATATAACGGCCTGGGCTTTTCTTTGAAACACAAGCACATAACTTTCCCGGTAGTTTTCAACAATCTCATTCCTCTCCTAGCCAACAGGTTCAGGTTCAGGGTTCATCTACATTTGCTTTATTGAATGAAGAGGCTGGAGGGGCATCACTGTTTTATTTCACCAGTGCAGACACAGCTAGATTATAATGCTGTGCAATGCCTGTTACTTGACCTTATTCATATATGATATGTATCAATTAAATATTCATGAGAAACTACTGATCCATCAATAGAAATTGTCTCTCATCTTTCCATCAGAATATATACCACTATTGCTGGGCGGTAGTGGTATACACCTTTAATGCTGTAGTGCTCAGGAGACAGAGGAGGCAGAGGCAGACAAATCTCTGAGTTCAAGGCTAGCCTAGAACATACAGGGCTACACAGAGAAACCCTGTTTCAAAACCAAACCAAAACAAACCAAAACAAAAAAGCAAAAAACAAAATACAAAAAAAAAAAAGAAATCAAAAAGGAATATATAGAACTAGAGAAAAATGGCCCCTCGAAGAACTGATAGACAATTATAGCACGGACCCAGGCCTGCTATGAGAAGACAAAGGCCTAGTTCCCTCATAGCAGAGAGACCTCTTGGCTCTGACATATCTAGGAGTCCCAAATGCTATTGACACAGACCAGCATATCTTTGACATAGACCATCATACAATGGGAGTGAGTCTTCTTCCCTAATTAAGAGTAGATAAATGAATAGGGCCTAGTTGTCTAGCTATATATGAGGGATCTATTTTTACCATTGAATAGTTTGTGACTTTCAGATCTTTAAAATGATATTACTATTTTATAGGATGGAAGGAATAAGGACAAATCATTTGTGGGCAGGTTATTAGCATGCTGCAATGAATCATGATAAGCCCAGGGCCTCCCATAGAAGTATGCTATCTTTTGTCTATGGGAGCTGGAGTTTCCTGGGATAGTGGAATTATCTCACAGGGGAGGGTCCTACTCATATCCAACTGAAGAGCTTTCTAATTGCTATGTCCGATTTTCCATGAGAACTTTTTCATCTGTACCAGTGAAATCATTGTCAACTAAAATCCTGCAGAATGTTTCTCTACACAACAAACAGATGCTTAAGCCAAGCTGTTTGCTCCAGAACAGATGCATGTGTAAAGGAATCTGGAGGTGCAGGCACACAACACAGAAGATAATGAGAAGCTGTGCATTTGCAGAAACCAGATTGTGTCTGAGGTTTGAAAGAGTTTCTATGATACAGCAGGCTAAACACCCCCTATAGGAAAATATCAAGCTTGTGTTTATGGTGTAGCAAGAAGGCTGCTGTCTTATTATTAAGGACATGCAAGGAAATATACTGTCTGTGTGATCCTATCGGTGTTTTGTTTTGTTTTGTTTTTTAAGAAAGTAAAAATTTAACGACTATCCCCACAGGACAGGGCTCATTTTTTTTCGATTGTTTACTACTTTCTGAGTTAAGAATATAGATACCCAAGGTCTGAAATAACAAACTCTGGAGTTAAAATGAACGCCTCTTTTTTGTTTTTCATGCTTTTCCTCCTCTTCTTCCAGCACCATTTCCCCGAGCTTTGTATTGTGTTTAGCTGGGGAGACTACTCTCACTATCTAAAGTGACTGAATAAAGGGTTGCTATCTAGCTTCTGCATGACCATTTCCTCAGTTGTCACAACTTTTGGATTTTGAAGTCTTCTACCTATTTGCACTTCCCTTTAAAGCTTGTTTTTCACCATCTCAATTAGTCTTGTCTAGGCAGATTCCAGAGAGAGAAGGGAAGTTTTGTTAGTTGATGTTCTTTTATGATGTTTAGAGAACTGAGTCTGGAGAAATGGCTCAGTAGTTAAGAGGAGGCAGAGAAGAGAAAGACACTGACTGGGCATCTGGAGAAATGGCTCAGTATTTAAGAGGAGGCAGAGAAGAGAGAGACACTGATTTGGCATGACATGCTTTTTTGAAGCCTACACCCAGTGACACAACTTTTCCAAAAAGACTATCTCCTAATCCTTCCCAAATAGTTCTCCTAACTGGGGACCAAATATTTAGACATAACAGCCTATGATGGTCTTTTTTTTATTCAATCACACAATGTCTAAAATTGTTATGGGGTCAGAAAGGTATCTCAGGAGTTAAACGTGCTCATTTCTAAAGCTAACAATCTAAGTCTGATGCCCAGGATACACACAATGGAAGCAAGAACTGATTCCTACAGGTTGCCTTCTGACCACCACACACATACTGTGCTATGCACCAATATGGGCACATAAAATTAGATAAAATTTTGAGTGGTTATAGTTATGGATATTTTGTTACATATAAGCTAAGAATCTTCATGTCCTATTTGGCCAGCTCAGTGCCTTCTAAGCATAAGTAATGATCTGCATCTGCTCTTTATCTCTCCCAGAGCCTTGAAATGTTCCTCGCCATCATTTGCAGACACAATGCGTCTCAGATACCTACCTAACTGGCTTGGAGTGGACGCCAGCTGACATAGTAATAGCTCCATGGATACAAAAAGGGCTAATTAACAAAGATACATTTATAGCCGATGGAATTTATGGCTTTAAAAGGAGAAAATTCTTCTTGAAATTCATCATATGGGAGAAATTTGTCCTAAAACACTTGGGAGTAATCCCTCCTTAAGTAGATGGACTGGGTGTAATGTAAGCTTTTGATGATGGTTCATTATCAACACTGTGAACGTGGGTCTGTTATGTACTGGATATTCTGTAACATTTATCGAGGCCCACTGGAATATGTAAAACTATTTTATTATAGTTCGGGCTTGTGTTCCCAAGGGGGCCAACTTTGGGCTCTCTATTGTAAACTCAAATTACTGAGTCAGTGCAATTTAGTTCACAATACTATTAGTCTGCTCCTCTGAAGTTGGGGAACTCATGCCCTTTTCTAGATCATGGGTGTTGACCTGGCCAAGCAGGCTTCCTTAACTAAGAGAAGGGACATGAGAGCTTCTAACAAATCACTCCACATTCCAACTTCAACCAAGAGACTCTAGGTTCATGGGAAATGTCAAGTAGACAGGCTCTTTTGATGAAGCTTCAAAATGTCTACATGAGCATAAGGACCTGAGTTATGTATGTATTAGCCACACAGGTTCGTGAATAAATCAAATAGCTTTTTAAATTTTATGTTTAATTTATAAATCACTTTATCGCAGAATGATTGCTATACTAAAGGCTGTGTATGTTAAAGAATACAACTTGATGAGCCTTAGAGTTAAGGGGACACCAAGGGCCCCATAACCATAACCCATGTCATAAAGCTACTCATCCAATTTAAATGCTTCCTCTGCTATTGGAACACTTACCACCTTTTCTTTAGTGAAGTTTTAAGTACCTAATGCAGAACAGTTGCCTGTGGTCACTGTATTATGGAGTAGGTCTCTGGGACTCACCTATTCTGTATGAATGGATCTTTATGCCTTTTGACCAACACCCCCTTCTGCTGGCTGTCACCATTCTTTATACTTGTAAAGTCAGTGGTTTAAGATGCTTATGAGAGGGTTCATGTCATATATTCTTCTATGCCAGCTGCTGGCTTAGTCTAAAGTCTTCTCTATATAGCCAAAGTCATCATTTACAAAGACGTTACTAGGCAGCCAAAGAACTGAGGAACTTCACCATTAAATACGCTGAGAGACAGTGTTCAAGCAGAAGAAAATGTTTGTAGCTGAGAAATTTGGTAGTATGCAAGAAGAAACACACACACACACACACACACACACACACACACAATGAAGTCAAAGTTCTATTCTTAGTCATCTATTTCAGATGACATCATACTCACTCCAGTCAAACTGAACTATCTGCAGGCCCACTGATGTCTTCTGCATCTGTTCTCTTGATACAGGTGATATTCTAAGCATAAGTAGCTATTCTCACTGAACCCTTCATTGCTCAGTATATCACCTTTTATTTTGTATGTCATAACACCCCAATTTCTATGCTTTGACCTTTCTCAAGGGTCCTCTGTCTTTTAGTTTGTAAACATTGACTCAAATGGGATGCTGTTCTGTGTTGGGGAGGCTGGACATTTATTAAATATCAGGGAATATTGCAAACACAGTTTTCCTTTATGGAAGGAGAAAAATGCAAGATGCTGATTACTCAGCCTCCTTTACAAGTTTTGTCTACCTTGTGTATGGCCCCATGTGACTTCAACTTGAGGTAAATTTAATCATGAGGGAAAGGATGGCGACCTGAGCTGGCAAGGATAGTGGTGACAGCCAAGTGGGATGATGGCTTGGAAGGCTGGTAGCCATGCTGTAGTTGGTACTCATTGATTTATCTTTATCACTGCTGAGAGCAGTGCCAGCTGTGCTTTGTGGAGTACACAGAACAGGAAATGGATGGATGGAGCAGCTTGGCTTGGTGCTGGCAATTCTGGGTTCCTATCTAAAGAAAACTTTGAGTCAGATTTGAGTCATAATTCTTGAGACTTCCTCTTTCACATCCCAGCTTTTAAATGATAAGCCAGCAATGACAAATCATGGTGGAAGGGCTGCATGAAACACAATAACTGAATGAGAAGAGTACAGTAGAGAGAAAGCCTGAGCCAAACCCAACAGAATGTGTGCACTACAAATGACCTGGGGGCAGGGTTTCCAAACAAACTTCAGAAACTGTGTTGAAGTTAAAAGTCCAAAAAAGCAATTTGGAGAATCTGAGGGACCATTATGCATTTTAAGCTCTAAGTTAAAGTGAGCTTTATTTTAACTTGTTTTAAAAATAAAAGTTAAGTGAAAGCAGCATAGAAAATAGTTTGGAATTGGAGGTTGAAATAAAGATATCAGTTCAGAGGTTGAGAGACTACATTCAGGCCTGGGCTATAGACAACCTGCTATGTGTACAGGTACCAGGCACCCAGGGCTGGAATATGTGCCAGGAATATGTGACAAAAGGAAAAGGTGTTTGGCTTGGGAGTGGGAATGAAGATGGATCTTAGGATGACACTAGAGATCTGGTTGAAGTGTTCTTCTTGTATGGATTGCTGTCCTGGTGTGACATGTAATTGCCCTTTTGGACTTTCAGCTAGCTCTGTAAACGGTTACTGACAGGAGACCTGGGCAGATTGGGCCCATTTACTTTCCCTTATGAAGTACCAACTGACTTGTGAGGCCCTGACTCTTCCAGAGGATTTACAGGCAGTTAATGGTTGCTGAAGGAAAGTAAGGGATATAATGAAATATAAGGAAATGTAGAATGTCAACTCAGCTCATTTGGAAGTAAAGCAGGTGCCCTGGAAATATGTCTGATCACAGGGACTGGACAGGACATGGATGGTTAACAAAAGAATGATAGGGACATATATTTTCCAAGTCATAATAAGGCTACATATTCTTACATAATTAATCAATAAATGTGTGTATGTTTAGTGCAAACACACACGGTGTGTGTATACATATGTAGCATGTGCCTTGGAGGTCAGAGGAAGAAGTCCTCTGAGACTGAGAGAGTATTCTCTATCATGTTTAATCTTCTCTTGAGACAGAGTCTCTCCTTGAGCATGGAGCTGGCTGGTAGCTATTAAGCCCTGTGATTTTCCTGTCTTTAACCAACAGTTCTGGGGCTACAGGTGTTATTTGGTCATAGCATAGTTTTATCCAGGTGCTGAGAACTTAGGTTCTTGTGTTTGCAAATCTACAACACATATGTGTCTCCTTACAGAATGGAAGAAACCAGGAGCCTATTGCTTATATTATTGATAAATGAGGAAAATAAATTTTTCAGAACAGCCAGAATATGTGTGTAATTGAGATTTCTCTGGGTTAGGAAGAATTTTTAATTTTCTTCTTTCCCTATGAATACACAGACCTGTTTTCCTGGTGTCTACACTCACTGTATTTCCTCCTACGGAAGGGGGCAGTTTTGTACAACAACCTGCCGATAGTGGTTACTATAGCTAATCTGATGCTGTCTTAGTTCATGGGGTTTCTGATATTTGCATAGCTCAGTACAGGGACTACTTTGAACTATGATGGTATTGTCCCTGATATAAACAACTCTTTTACGTTTTAACATATTCATTTTGGGGTTTCCTGAGTTCTATTTTGGGGGACAAAAATCTCTGCTTTTTCATTGTTTTCTTATCTTTTCCCTTTGGCTTGGGATTTTAACTTATTAAAGTCTTATATAGCTTTTCTTTGAAGAAAAGAGCAGGGTTTGGATATTGGTGCAACTGCAGAAGTATTTTTCACAAGCTTATTATGGGGATGCTTGGTTTTACTATGCAATAGGTATCTTCAGTGGAGAGTGCTGTGAACATTGAACACAACCAGCTATAGCCTGATAAAACAGAAAACACTGGCTCCCTTGTCATGGCCCCCACCAGCCTTTTCTGAGGATGCTGTGTATGCTTTGTTAGATTCACAGCCACAGACACACTAAGTATAGATTCTGTTTACATGCAGAGGGTTTGTGTCCAGTAGGCTTCCTGAGAGAGGATGTATCTTGTTTTTTGTTTTTACAAAATAAAAATTTCAGAAATGTTTCAGCCACATTCAGAGGTTGGAGAGAACTGGGTATGAATGCTAAGAGGAAATTAATATTCTACACACGGACTGCAAGCAGTTTATTCTGGAGTTCATTCTGAGGAGGTAATGACTAGGAAAATGACAAAGAAAACTGTTACTGACCATTAGTGAGCAATCACCCTGTCATATTATGGAGATAATTTAGATAAATGTGGGGTTTTGCTGTCTCCCAGGGAGACAGGCTGCTGACATCTTTGATAATGGCAACCTACTTAAAAGCTTCTTTTGACAAATGCATTGCTTTATCATGCAGATGTGAAACAGACATGCCCATGCCTGCTTGTTGGACATAGTAATAGCATCCATGAACTTTTCCACCCAAGTTTTTCAAGAAGACTGTCAATCCTTGCTCCCAAGGACATACGATGCAACGGCCCCATGAAGGCTTTGCATCCACTGTGAAAGCAGTGTTTGGAAACATAAGGTAGTTAATAAATGACTGCCATGCATACCATATTTTTGTCCAATTGACTTCTATTATTTTAGCAGCTGCTGATTATACACTGTGGAAATTTGGAGGCTGGTAACAGACTCTCTGTTCCATCTGGGCAACTCAGCTTTTCCAGAATGGACTTTTCACCAGCCTAATGTTGGTAGGACTTCGACTACCACATGATAAGGACGATTATCACATGAAAATGAGCATGCTAGGTGGAAAGAGTTTCCAAGGAAGAAGAGTTTCCAAGGAAGAAGATAAAAGTTCCTTGAGGTGTTCACATTTTTTCCTCTCTCTTTTATGTTTGTGGTACTGGGGATCAAATCCAGAGTTTTCTACACACTTTCAAGTACTTTACCGTTGCTTGCAAACCCAGTTCTATTTTATCTTGGTTGTCATAGAGTGCTCTCTGGAGTCATCTATGCCATTTAATTTCAAGAGAAAAATGGGAGCCACTATGCTCATTTGGACCATGAATAACAGATGTGTAAGTTCTGAGAACATTTTGTATTGAGGAAGCATGGGTCAAAGATGGTTGTGAACTATCTACCTAACATTTTTAAGCAGCCCCAGGAAATGACTCTGGTGTAATAGTCACAAGGAGTAAGGCTGAGGAGGAAAAAAAGAAAACCTCTGCCTTGAAGCCAAACGAGATGCTCAAAGCTGGACAGTGCAGGGCTCTAGCTGGGCAAATGGACATGGAAATGAGTTTCGTCATAGGGAAAGGGGTATCACATTTTAAGACCAGTATGTCAATGTCATAATGAACATGAAATTCAAGTAAGATAATTATGATTACTAATGACAATTTTAAGGGTTACAGACCTCATTGTGAAAAATGCCCAGGCAATATATTACATTTGTTTGAGGGAAAACAGCCAGGCTCTCTTTTGCTTCTCATCCCAATGGGCAGGAAAGTAAAGAGGAACACAGACATGACAGTCGGTCAGTGGGGGATTAAGTTCAAATGTTCTGCAGCACAGTTTAGTGGTGGCTAAAGATAAGAAAAGATTTTTAATGTTCCCAATACAATGAAAAGATCACAGTTTCAGGTAATGAATATGGTAATTATCCTGATTTGACGGCTCTGCCTCATTTCCATGTGTAGAAAAGCCACTGTACATATCATGAGTACGTATTAAGTACCAATTAATGAAGGAGCCTAATTGTCAACTATTATTTTGCACAATTTGTTTTTTAATTTGCTCTTACTTTAATGTGGCTAATTAATTGGTGACTTCCCAGGGAGATGAGTGGCCTCTCATTGGTGAACTCAGAAAAGAGTAGGCTTTAGTATGGTCATCCATTCCAAGTGTCAACTCTATAACTATAACAAAAAACTCACATCTTGGTAACAACTCAAGCTCTACACAAAAGAAAATTAAAGACACCAAGTTAAATAAAATATGAAGAATTTCATAATAAGGCACTTTTTGAGTAGAAATCTTATTTCCACAGAAAATATGATAACATCATTTGAGGAGTTTATGAGGTTCTTGATATTCTGTGCTTTTTAATTGCAAATAAGTATGTGGTATGGTTTTAGTTCTATGAATTTAATAACTAATATTCTTAGGTTGATTCTACATCCTAGCTATCATGAGCAGTGTTATAATACGCATAGGGTTCAGATAGCTGTTCTGCACAGTGATTTTCCTCCCTCTGGATCTACACTCAATAGTGGTATTGATAGATCTAGTGATATTTCTAGTTCTGGTTCTTTGCTTTAACTCCAGATGGTGTTTCTATAATGGCTATGCTATAATCATTTACATCCCGCATTCAATACATGGATGACCGAATGGATAAAGGAAATATGGTACATATACAAAATAGAATGTTACTCAGCCACAAAATAATGCCAACAGATGGGCCAGGAGATCATTATGCAAGGTGTTCTTCTGTAGGCACAGAAACAGTGCATGATTACACTCACATGTGGAAGCCAAAAGGGTTGTTTTCGCAGAAGCAGAGATTAGAATAGTATTTATCCATGGTAGGGTAAGGGTAACAGGAAAGGGGGAATAGAGAAAGGATGGCTACCTGGTATGGGAGTGCTGCTGGTCGGGAGAGAGACTTCTAACAGTCTGTAGTGCAGTACACGTGGTTTTGAGTGTATTGTTCCTCACAGCCTCATGTGTTGGAACACTTGTCCTCAGCTGCTTGGGGGAGTCAGGCAGTCTTCAGGAAGTGGGACCCAGGTGCAGAAAGTGGGCTGTGTGGGGGAAGTTGTTTTGTTTCAGGGTCATGGCTTAGTTCTACTGTTGACATCAAACTCTCTGATTCCTTTCCTACCAAGATGTAAGGGAGATACGAAGCCAAAGCATCATGCTCTTGCTGACTCGGAGCCAGGCACAGTTATGTATTCTCTACCATAGTGGTCTGTATCTCATTAGAATATAAGCTGAAATAAACTACCCCTCCCTTTAGTTGCTTTTTGACAGGTGCTTGACCCCAGTACAGAAAAAATAGCTAATATAGAAAACTGGCCCTGGGAAGAGGGATCATTGCTGTTGCTGTAAGTAACCTGACTGCGTGCTTCTTGGGCTTTTGCAATGAGTTTCTGGAGGGAATGTGGAAGAGTTTGGCACTGTGGTTCAGAGAAGACCCGAATGCTTTAAAGACATATAGTCTACCAGACTATTCTGATGGAAGTCTGGAAGACCAGAAAGCCAGTAAGATTGGAGAAAGAGGCTGTGTTAATACAGTTTCAGAGAGGACCATGGTTGGCATTACTGTATTTACTCATTAATAAATTCACTAACTAGTTAAGACTGCCAGATTTCTTACAGACTTCATGATAAACAATATACAAGTTCAGATATAAGCTTTCACATATAAACTGTTACTTTCTTACCTAAACTCAGTTTCCAACAACTAAATGCTTCATATTCCCTCTTCTTGCTATCACTAATAAACATTCTACTAATAAACATTCACTAATAAACATTCCAACTGTATAATTACAAATTCAAATTTTAAGTTTCCTTTGATTGTCTTTTAACTAAGTTTAAAGTGATATATATTCAGTCTCTTAGACAGAAGAAAAAAGCCCTTCTTGTTCTTTCTGCTCCAGAAAAGGCTCATCTTAAAGACTGTTCATGTTGTTATCTCTTTTGTAAACTTATAAGATACAGGAATCTCACTCAGACCTACCTCTCATGGACCAAATAGACTTCATTCTGATAAATACATCTGTTCATCAATAGCCTGAAGTTCCCACTTACTACCTATTCCAGAGGATGGGATTCCTCTGGGTTTCAAATGTGCATCTAAAAATTAATTTTTTTCTCCCAAACATACTTAACTTGATTCTCTACCTAAAGTGTGTGTGTGTGTGTGTGTGTGTGTGTGTGTGTGTGTGTGTGTGTTTCAGCATCTGGTCAAGTCCAGGCATTCACTATGATCCAGGATTCAGGAGAGCTCCAGAAAAGCAACCTCCAGATGCTCCAATCTTCTCTCACAGACACAGACAATTCTTCTGGGCCTGTTCCTTCTGATCTATAAACGATAGTTCCACAGACCGTGGACAGAAAGGAAACAGCCAATCCTCCTAAGACTGGACCGACATCCCCATACACATTTTCTTAGGTTTCCTAGAGATGTGTTGCCCCCAAATCAGCAAGAAGTAGCTAAAGATCACGACGACCCTATTCCTGCTCCACCCTCACCTCTTTCTAATTTTTTTCTTTTTTAATTAAGCCAAAATGGGGGAATGCTAGCATTTTGTCTAAGCTCTGCCCCACAGTTACCTGGCAACAGCCAGGTGTGCCTGACTATAAAAGGAACTCCTTGCTCCTGCTCTTTCTTGCTCTTGCCTTCTTACTCTCACTCTGTCCTCTTGCCCCTTCCCTCTATCTCCCCATTCCCTTACCCTTTTCCCCTCATTCCCCTCCCCCTCTCTCTCCATGTGCTCATAGCCAGCCTCTACTCCTCTCTTCTCTCTCTCTCCCCTCTCTTTTTTCCCCTCTCTTCTCTCCCCCCTGTCCCCTCTCCTCTGGCCCCTCCCCCTCTCTTCTCCCCTTCTCCCTCTCTCCCCTCTCCTCCTCATCCTCCCTCCAAATAGGTTGAATGTGAAATTTCCTCTACAGACTCAGGTTTTCACATGCTTGCTTCCCTGCTGGGAGTTCTATTTGGGGAGGCTGTATAGCCTTTAGTAGGTGGGGGCTAGCTGAAAGAAGCATTACTGGGGTAGGAAGAGTTGGGATTTATAGCTCAGCCCCTTTCACCCCCAATTTCCACGTCCAGCTCACCAAATTGTGAAGATGTGAAATCCCAGCCATATGCTTCCACAGCTTTGGGGCTATCTGCTGCTGTGCCTGCCTAGGCATGATAGACTTCAAGTCCTCATAATGTGAGCCAAAATAAAGCCTTTTAAGTGGATTCTCATCCAGTAAAATGGTCATGGTGAGAAGCAACTAATCCAGGCGTTAAGACTGATAGTTATTGTTTGTTTCAAAATACCTAATGAGATTTTGAATGCTCCCCAAAGAAATGATAGAAGGTGGGTGTGATAAACATGCCAGTTATGTGATAGAAATCTGTGTGTGCATGTGTGCCACATTTATGTGTGCCACACTGTGCCCCATAAACTAGTACAGCATGTTTCCAGTAAAATTTTTAAAATAAAATTAAATTTAAAAGTATATAATGCAAATTTTGTCAATGCTGGTGGCACAGGTTTATTTCTTCTGTATATTTTGTTTGTTTGCTTTTGTTTCTAAAGTGCAGTCTTGATCTCTTTCCAAGGTCACTCAGATGACAACTTCTTGATACATTATTAGGCTGGAAAAGTACCCCCGGGATTCTAATTCATTATCAGGATTGATGGCTTATTCAGTGATTTCCAACTCTGTCCCAGATGCATTAAGATCAGCTCTTAATTTTTATGAAAATAATGAAATCACAATACAATAAAGCAAGAATTATACGGCCATTCTGTCGTATATGACCATCCTTGCTGAAACTGGTCGACCTGCAAAATTATCACCTAAAATGATCCTGTCACTGGGTGAATAAAAATTAATTCATTTTCTTGTAGACTCAACCCCCCCACCCCCATGGCTCCCAACTCACTGAGAATAAAAGGCAAGGTTCCTGCAATGGACAAAAAGATCTTTGACCTTTCACCTTTTGTTCTTTGACATAATCAATTCCCCTCTGCCCCATTCACCTCTACTGCAGCTGACCTGCTCTTCCTCAAGATGAAAGGGTGTGCTCCTACCTCTTAGCCTTTATTTTAACCATCCTGCTTTCTAAAGTTCTCTATAGCAGATACTGAAGTTGCCAAAGCCCCTATGTCCTTCCAGCCTTTTCTTTTTCAAATAACACCTTTGTAATCAAAGCTCCTCCAATTCCCCCTTTAAAAGTTTAAATCGACACCCTGTGCTCCTTTATGACATTCTGATATCTATTGCCCTACTGAATTTTGTTCCCCTATGGAACTTTTCACTTTTCTGTATACTTTAGAAATTCTTCCACTACTAGGTTAATTACTAGTCTCCTACTACTGTAATGTATATTTCAAAAATATAAGGCTCTTTGTTGTGTATTCTACCAATATATCTCACCCCCACCTTTAGAATAGGGTCTTATGTATCTTCCAACTCCTCTGTGTAACTTAGGAGGGCCTTGAACTTCTGATAATTTTGCCCCCTCCTCATTCTTAATGCTAGGATTCCAGACATGCACAATATACTCAGTTTATACGGTGCTGGGGATTGAGCCCAAGGTTTCATGTATACTCTAAAAGCATTCCACTAACTAAAAGCATTTTGTCTGTTGTAGGAGGTGTGTGTGTGTGTGTGCATATAGCCCCAACGCTGAATTATCTTCTAAGCACTTGGCAAACAGTAGCCATTCAATGCATTGTTGTTGAATAAATGAATGAATTATCTTTGTGAGCTTCTGATACTCTAGCTATGATTTTTAGGTTTCTGGAATCCTACCCTCCAGTGTATGATTGTCTAAGCCTGATGTCTAAGCCCCTTAGGCAGGCATGGTAGGCAGAAAACAGTGCATGGCCAGGATTACTCTGTTTCTGCTTTCATTCCTAATACAGAAATTAAGAAACATCAAACTAAATCACCTCCGACCGATGGAAATCATTAGGCTCACAGTTTCTCAAAACATCCCATGATATTCTCCATTGTCACCTGTCTTATGTCTCGGACCTCGGTTTTTGAGGAAGAGAAAATTTTTTTTTATGGAAAACCCTTTTAACTCTTAGGAGGCAGACTATGGCGATACGTGGATGATGCTCCCCATTCCATTTGTAGCTCTCAGTTCAACATTATTCTGGCCAACTTTCCTATCAAAGATTCATTTCTGTTGGTTTCAGTGGCATCTATTGTGATTTCAGCTTCCAGAGGCAGAGATGTGAGGATTGTGAATCCATGACAGTGGTGAAACAAGGAGAGAGGATTTCTCATCTTCATTTCAACCCAGATGTGATAACTGTGACGGAGACACAGTTATCAGCATCAGCACCAGCCTTCATCTCCATCACTTTGAGTTAATAGCTCTTACCTTACCTTCAGCTCCTAAGCCACAATGTCATGAGGAAGTGGTCCCACAGAAAGAAACTCCTAGTTTAGAGCAGTGAAATCTATCCTCCCTGGAGAACAAAGCCCAGACTCGAAAGCTTGCTTCATTTACTTTCCCCTTTTCTGTCACGAGGCTGATCTATTGGGAGAGAAACATGATAGTATCAGAAATGCAGTTGGCTTTTCCTGGAGCCTTCCGATTTCAATATGTGGTTTTAGGAGGAAGAGGCTCTCACTCAAACACGTCATCAGCAACAAGAGTAATAGAGGGGAAGCTGTAGCCAAAGGTAAGTGGCTTTGAGTACATATATTCTTTGCTCCCCACGATTTACAATTTATATAAGTCTTTTAGTGAAATTACAAAGCTTTCATGTTCTCCTCTGTTATTTGGCTGTACACGAAGAGAGAAGAAAAATATGAGTACCTATGAGATATTGAGGCCTCAGTGTCTAACTTTCTGAGGAGGGTTTTTTTTGTTTGTTTTTTTGTTTTGTTTTGTTTTCTAATTTTGTTTGGTGGTATTCTTCATCTTCCACCTCATTGCTGGAAGTGGCTACTCAGAGCATGATGGAAAGAATAGGAAGGAAGAAAGCACTCTTCTCATCAGGGTAATGGAAACAAAGATGAGCCACATTGTCTGTGCAATAGCCCTTGCAAGGTTCTGGCTCCTAACTGAGGGGCAACAGCTGGATGGGCAGCGCTGTCAGAGAGGCAGAGGTTATGCCACATGTGGCTCTCAAAGGCCAGCACACAAATGGGCAACGAGTGCCTTCAGCTGTTGCCTTGGCATGTGGTAAGGAAGAGACCCAGCTGCTCAAATTGCAAAATGAACTTGAAATCCACCAACTAATATATGCACAGCTGAGAGGGGGCTTGTCTTCAGGAGAAATGATCGTGACTCGCTCTTACCATTCATCTGTGGCACCTGAAACCCCTTGTGCTCAATATGAACTATGTCAGTGAGCCTGGAATACTTTGCTTTCTCATTATGAGGCCCTATTTGTCAGTGTAACTTGCTCTGTTATGCCAGGGTAGGATGCTTGGTGCCCTGGAATAATTAAATCCTGCTTCCTAACCATTTTGACATCTGTCATTTTTCTTCTCAGGGAGTTCTTAATGACCCCACTCTCCTGTCATCATTACACAGCCAATAAAGGATAGAGCATGTGAGGAAGACTCTGATTATGTCTCTTTAGTCCTTACTCGATAGCATCTGACCTACTGGTCCTGTAACTGAGCTTCTGTTGGATCAGTTACCAGATAGTCTTCTGTCAACCTCCAAAGTCCTGCATGTGTTTGCTTTGCTATACCAGTGTCTAATCAGGTCGCATGGGTCCTGGGCACAACATCTCACCAGATGGCATTAGGGGACAAGAATCATTACAAAAGAATCCTTCACTCAGGGTGTTGGAAAGTTCAGTACCTAGCGCTCATGCTTTGGCTGTCCACAACCTTTGAGCAGAGAGGTTTGGGGAGCTACAATATCTTTGAAGAATAAGTTAACTGATGTCATACAATATGTACTGTTGGAGGGGAAACTATGGGAGGGAAATTCAATCTTACCAATTCACTGTTGAGAAAATGAAACCCAGAAGAACTAGAACCAGGTAGTATGCTTTGAAACCAGGTGAAAATTTGGACCCCAAAGCCTTTGGTTCTGTTTCTTGGTCAGAATGGTGGTTGTTCTTAGTGTGCACTGTCTTTACAGAGAAATCGGCATCATTATCATGCATTGGAGGAGAGTTCTCACTTGAAGCCTGGGCTACATTATCTACCAGGAGACTGATATACCAACACAGATACCACACCAAGACCCATGCATAGGTCCATCAGAAAGTTCTTTGCACAAGCAACTACAAACTTATAAATTAAGACATCCTAGGAAGGAGTGAATTAGGTCCCACCATAGACAGCTAAGAAAACAAGAATTCGAATAAGTAAGTGACCTTCCTGCTCAATGACCTTTCATTAACTCAATTTCTATTGTTCTGTCCTTTAGTTTCAAGAAGGCAATTAAGTTTCCATAAGAATTTACTGAACAGCAAAATGTCAGGTAGAAGTATCTCTCTACTTTAACCCACAGTGCTACTGGCCTGTCATGAGCCTGGGGCCCTGGATAGAAAGCACATTTAATCCATAGTCTGACCTTTGTTGTATGAATCTGGAGTTGACTAATGCTCAGACAATGCAGTCAAGCTATTCAAAGGTCCTATGTAGGGTACTTAACTCACTGACGCACTAGAGAACATAGATAGAAAGAAAAAGATCAAACCGGGCCCAGTCACTATTGATGGAGAAACCTTGCTAAGTTACCTCCATCTCCTCATCTGTAAGTGGAGAAGTTGCCAGTGCATTCTCTGGAGCTAAGATGGAATGACTGGGATGTTCTTCTAGTCTTTTGAACTAGGGGAGAGATTGCTGTACACATGAAATTGGTCATCTGGGCAGCTTTTTTTTTAAAACATTTCCTGGAACTTTTAAAATCACAAACTTTATTGTTTTATCAGGAGACAGCCTCTAAGAAGCACATCATTGTGTACATGGGCCACAACAGCCAAGTAAATGGCTCATCTGTAGCTACTAACAGACTTCTGATGAGCACCCAGAGAGTCACGAGCAGAGGCTGAGTCAGCCTGTCTCATTCTAAATACAGTCTGGTCGTGTCTGCAGCCTGACAGGAGACCTCCCCATGACTTCAAAGAAGTGATCTCTGCAGGAGATGAGCATCAGGGTGCTGCCTGGTTGATCACAGGCTGCATCTATGTCTGGAAACAGTGGGCAGGTGTCTCTGAGTCGAAGTCCCCTGACCTGCTGTCTGATGGCATATCCAATTTAGAATCACAGCAGCACAGCTCTGTGAAGGAAATGCCACAGGCATCTACTGAACATGCTTTTCTCTTTTGGAAAACAGTTCGTGTTTACAGAGATGTATTTGGGATATTAAGATGAAGAAAGACTAAGAGTCCTTTCATACTTTCAACCAGAATATTCTAGAACGTGTAAAAAGCTCCAAATTAGAATTTATGAAGCCAGAATAAAGAAACAGTACAGATGACAATCAAAAATACTCAAGAAGAAAACAAAAAACTAGTAATTGTTATCAATTTATGAATAAATGTTTATAAATAAGCACTTCTTAATAATAAATATTTATTAACACCAGAGGGAAAAGTTTAAATAAAAAAAACCCGAGTAGAATTTATCAGTAAACAGAAAGTATTGAACCATAGGGCAAACAGGGTTTATTGTGGAGACTGAGTATTGCTGCGCTCAGATTGTGTATATGAATGGTGTCTCTTCCTGCTCATGATCTTCAGCAACCTGCTAAAGCTCTCCATCTCTACTTCCTTATCGGTAGAAAAGGGCAATTGTATTCTTTGCCTGGTTCAAGTACTATAGAGAGTAAATGGGTCGGTACACCGTAAGTGAAGAATTTAGAATAGGCATGTGGCAAGTTATCTTTTTTCGTTGTTGCTTTTCCCCCAGGGATTCAACCTGTAAGAATGAATATGTCTCAGAATTTTTTCTTAAATAAAACAAATTTGTTCAAAAATGATCTATAAAATGATGGTGTACTTTCTGGCTTATTTCAAATAACGGACTTTATTTTAAACCTCATGGTCCCTCCTAGACTTACCATTTCCTCACATTTATTTAAAATTCTATTTAAAAATAATTTAATATTTAATACATAGGTGTTAATTTTATATTTTAGAATCTCATACATATGTACAATGAAATGTGATCTCTTTCTCTCTCTCTTTCTTTCTCTTGCTTGTTCGTTCACTCGCTCAGAAAACCTACAAAACCCTTAGTAGTTACTGATGTTCATATGTGTGTGGGTATTGGGCCATCCTCTGGAACATGAGAAACCTACCAATGGTTCACATCATCAATAAAGAATGAGTGTCCCTCCCACTCCACTGCCAATTGTTTTCCAAAAAGCGTTGACTCTTGGATCATCTATCATGGCTATGAGGGAATTTTGCCTGGCTTGTTTTCGTGTGGGTCTTGTGCAAGTAACAGTAGCTGCTGTGGCTTCATGATTGTGATAGTCAAACCATGTCCAGAAGCAATGACAGCAATCCTCCTTCCCCTCAGTTCTTACACTCTTACTCCCTTCTCCTGGTGATGTTCTCTGAGCCTTGGAGATGGTGGTGGGTTCATACAGCTGTCCAGTTGGGAGTTGAGTTCTTATTCTCAGCACTTTGACTTTTATATCTCTCCCTTGACTGCTGCCCACTTCAGGATCAAGCTTCTAACCAAGACTGAGAGCAGTCCATCTATAGGAATAAGCTTAAAATGCATTTTTAAATATTTTAGAAACACGTATATCTCAGCATTTTCATTGCTGTGAAGAGACACCATGACAAAGGAAACTTCTATAAAGGCAAACATTTAACTGGGGCTGACTTAAAGTGTCAGAGGTCCAGTCCATTATCATCATGGTAGGAAGTATGGCAGGATCCAGGCAAACATGGTGCTAGAGAAGGAGCTAACACTTCTACATCTTGATAGCAAGGCAGACAGCAGGAGACTCTAGATCAAACTGGCCAGACTCAAACTTATATATGAGACCTCAAAGCTCCGCCTTCACAGTAACACACTTCCTTGATCAAGGCTACAGCTCCTCTAAGGCCATACCTTCTTATAGTGCAACTTCCCATGAGCCAAGCATATTCAAACTACCACAGTGTACAATTGCTCCTTGTTGTTATTTGCTCTAAGTGATCTTGATTGTTTGACTTTATTATGTTTCTTGACAGAGCAAAAGGGCAAATGTCAGTGTCATGACTATCTACATAAAAATTTAAATAAAATAATAGCAAAGACATTTTGGATGTTATAATTATTTTTGAGATGAAAACCATCTTAATGATTTTTTAAAAAGAAATTTATATAAATTTTATTTCCTAAATCTCAAGTTTTGTAATATTTCTATGTAATTTAATAAACATTTGAGTGAATAGATATAACCACCTTTATAACAGTGTGTGCTGGACATTAGTCCTTTTAATTTCATGGTTCAAAAACACAGCTGATGTGATCCCTCCTTGGAACGATGAAGTGGTCTTGTAAAGCGATTCGAACCCTATTCACCATTCGTTTCCCCAATTGCAGGTCTGTGGTGAACTTGGCTTTATTATGTTGTATTTATGTTAATAGAGATGTCACTCTCTTCAAGGAGCATTATTTTCAATACTGTATATATAAATGTGTTCAGTACAAATCCCCCAGACTTTTTCCACAGTGCAGCATTTTCTATTTGGATTGATTCATTTTTGGAAGTATGCATAATATTTAATCTCTACCATATTCCTGGAAAATTATGTACTTTCCAGACTCCCAAAATATTTTTCTAATTATCTCAGCATGTTCAAACTTTTAAGAGCTCTTCTTCCTTTATTATTGGATTGATTTATGGCTTGGTTGTTTTACAGAATTGGCCCTTCCTCTGACTTCTAGGTTCCTCGTGGTAACTGTACACATGCCAGGAACTGGTCATCAATGTTCTGTATTTATTCTTAAAATACATGACTTTCTATGTTTTAAGCTCTCATACGTTTTTTCCATGGCTTTTCTAGAGCATCACATCTCACTATTAACAGAAATACCAAGGAAAGGACCTGACTCTTGATCTAAGCCAATACTTCTTTATTGGAGCTAGCCTCCTCTGCACTGAGCTACCATCCATCTCTCTACAGAGTCAGACTGTATACACACTTAACAACTTACCATGTTCATGAAAGCATGAATCAGCCATCATCGACTGAGTGCTTATTTTTGATTTAGTAGAAGGTGATCGACTCTCATAAGACCATGAATCAATTAGATGAACATCAGGATAAGATACCAGGTTAATGCTCAATCTATAGTATCGAGCATACTTGGTGCTGGAAAGTATAGAACACATGGAGGCCTCCCTAGTACTTTACACAGATGTCAAAATTCACTCTCTCAAGTGCCATGTTTGCATGTAAGCATACACTACTATCTAAAAATGAATTAATATTCCAATGATGTATACATGTAAGGCAGTGGACTGTGAGAAGCAGCTGGGTGTTTGGTTGAGCATGAGTTTCGAACCCCGGAAACTTTATCGAACGGCAGGAGTTCAGCTCTGCTCCCAGGCCCTGGTTCTTTTCACTTAGCTTCAGTTCTCCAACAACCCCTCCCACAGAGAGGTTTATGACCATCAGTCACGAGGAAGGGTCCCTCAGGCTCTCCCACATGCAGATGAGGTATCTCCAAGCTCTCAGATCAAGCCAATAGACATTATCTGCTGTCAGACCCTAACCCACCCGAAAACTGTATATAAGGGCTCTATTTAGGGGAAGTAAAAAGCGCATGCTCAAGAATCATCCTGGTGTCTGAGAGTTTTTGTCACAAGAGCTGTAACACTTGGGGGAAGAGCCCTGCTCTTCCGGAACCTGCCTGGGACACCAAGCTGCCTCCTTGCCAGCTAGCTGTTTCCTTATTGGCCCAGCCCAGGCAGGCTCAGCACAGAGAGACGGGGCAACACCTGGGAGAGATTGGTCAGCAACAGGGCGCCAGAGGCAGTGGCAGGGACAGGCAATCTCCCTTCCTGTGTGTCCTTTGGCCTCGACCCCTTGCATCAGGCCAGGCCAGAGACCTACAGACAGTGGAGACGCACTGAGACAGTAGCGAGCCCTCCCTGCTCTCACCCTGTCCCCAGTCGGGAGATCGTCGTGGGACACCCTCCAGAACAAGGGACCCACATATACAGGTTGTTTATACTTCTGCAACAACTATGTCAGCTCTCTGTACACCAAAGTGAATGCGTGTCAAGAACTTTAAAATCTATTTTCATCTCCTCTCCATCTAACTGAATCTCACTGAAAGTTGATAGTAATTTTGATATTTTCCATTGCATTTTGTCTTTAGTAATATAGATCATAAAACATCTATTTATATAAACAAAATAACTTCTATTATAGCTTCAAATGCCATATCCTGCAATCAGTAAGTCCTACCCAAAGACCATTCTGTACAAATACGTTTTGCCTCAAAAAACAAACAAAACGTTCAGTATGTTCACCCACTTTTTTTTTTTTCAGAAATAGTCTTCACACAATATCTCACAAATTCAGACCTAGATAAATGTCTTGGAAGTGTTACCACAAAGAATGAATGATGACAAGACTTAACTATTGACTACGAGATGTTAGGAGTCAAGCCCTTGGAAGCAGACATGGGTTCTGCTGAATCTCTGATTCATTTTTTGTTTCTTCTGATCAACACACAGCGGATGTATATACAGCAAGCCTAGTGCAGATTTCATCCCCGCAAGTCAATATATCCAAGGTCATATTTTGAATTAATCAAACCTGTTTCTGAGAGATAAGCTAAATTGGTTCTTTAAAAGGAGCATGTGAAATGAAAACTTAGGTATTCGTCATTACATTTAGCTTCCAGGAATCACCTTACATAACCCCCAAGTGTACTTAAATGATGACTAAAACTCAGCTCCAGGTTTGAAGCTGCTATAAAGATTCTTAAAATAATATGCACAGTAGTTTTCTGAAGTCATAGGTTGCAGGCAGTATGTTCCGTATGTCTCTGTGCATCTGCATAATTATAATTATGGCACTGCAACTCGGCGACATCAATCAATACTTTTCAAGTACTCCAATTTACACTGGATACAGACGAGGTGTATGAGCTATAATCTTTCTACTTACGGAGTAAAGTCTTACCAAAGAAGAAATATTTATTTAAATACATGTAAATAGTTACAGATAAATACAAGTGTACAAAAAATATTTAAGATTCATCGTTTCCTAAGTCTGTGATATCCCCATATGTGCTCACTGCTTCATCATATTCTGAAACTTAACTCTTAACAATCTAAATCCTGCCTGCAGAAACCTCATAGAGTAGTGCAGTTCAGTGACAAAGCCCTTGACTGGCATACCCTAGCATATGCTGCGAGGCCCTGGGTTCAATCCCTGCTACTGCAGAGGTGGGCGGGAAGAGAAAGGGCAAGCAGGAGAAAGAGAGGGGAAGAAGAAAGGGGAAAAGGAGAGGAGAGGAAGGAGAGAGTTCACTTCTTCATTTATTCAGTGGAAATTCACTGTATGGGAGTAATTTTAATGAAGCCCTAAACAGCCTATTAAGAAAGAGCTTTTGTGATAATACAGAGGACAACTGAAACCATTTAAATAGATAGTACATTTCCCTTGTAAATAAACTGAAACCTTTAAATCCATATTGATTTTCTAACTGGTAGGTACTTAAGATTTCAAAAGTGTCATTTCTTCGAAGGGTAGAAAATTTCTGTGTCAGTTGTCCCAAACCCAGCAGAGTATTTAGCACACATTAGAAACTCAATATTCCCTTCTTACTTGATTTTAAAACAGTGAGCATTTCTTTCTCATAGATGTTAAAACATAATTCTAATCGGCACAGTGAAAATTGGAATACGGCATCCAAATGAACAGAGCTCTCAATCTAAAACAGCCTGTATTTTCTCCATGTTTGCTTTTGATAGTTGATCACACCATAGCCAGCAAATGGGACTTAGCAGAGCCACAGTGGTGGGTGGTAGCTTACTACTATTTGACACTATCCTCAAATGTGAAAAGGGCTTGATCACCAGCCTGTGGCACCACTGGAGGCTGATGAAATGTTTAAGAGGAAGACTGTGTGTGAGCAAATAAAGCCCTTAAATTCTCAAGTTGCAGGTGGGAGCACCAGTCCTTCCTCTCTTTGCTTTTCCAGATATAAGAAGCAAGCTGTTTCTGCCACTCTGTGCTGCTCCCTCTGGTGATGTGCCATCTCCCCAGAGGAACAAAGGCATCTGGTCAAATGACCATGGACTAAAGCCCCTGAAATTATGAGCCAGAATGAACTCTTTCTTCTTATAAGTGGATTTCCTGAAGGAGTCTTTCCCCACAGCAATAGAAAGATGACTGGCTACTGCTGTATTCTTTTGATTATGGATACATAAAATATGGAGGTATATACGTACATGTATAGTTGATGTCATTTCTCCTGGGATGTTAATCTCCACAGTTATAGACTCTCATGTATTAAACCTATGGTTGGTAATCAAATAAATGTCATTGTAAAATTAATCATTGAAATACCACTGGTAAGTTTCAATATCTTCCTCTTGAAAAAATAGCAGTTTGAAAAGTAGCAGCAGCCCTGACAAGAGAGCTAGCTGTGCCTCACAAAATGAAAATGACTATTTAGAGTCTCAAATGATTTTCTCATCTATCAAGAGAAATTGAGAGATCAATTAATGGTTGCACATACAAATGGATTCCTAACTACATCGAGGTGAGGGCAGATAGACCCTCTCTGATCCTATAATACATCAAAAGCCGATTTTCTGGTGCTGCATCTCAGAAAGTATGAACTGCCCTTACATAATCAGAATGCTCCTCTCACAAGGAGATCTAGCCAGCTCTTCTGCAGATGATACAGTAGTGCTGCAAAAAACCACAAGCAATTGCCCACCTGGACGCCTAGACATTCAGAAAGAGCATCATTACAGGATTCATTTCCGTGGAGGTTGCTATGGTTTCTGGCTGCACTTTCTCTTCTCGCTATAGTTGGGTGATTTTAGTTAATCAATGGCTAGTCACAGTGTAATCATTTTCTCTTCAGAAACCACAAAGAAAGAAAAGAACTAGACTGGAGTTTCAGTCACAATGTCAGTGAGGCCAGTTCTTTTTTACTACAAAAGAAAGATATATTTGATATTAATGCGAAGGAAGAAAGGAAAGTCATGAGAAAATAGAAAGCAGTTTGCAATTCAGGGGCTGCCTTTTGAGAATTGTCAGAAAAGTTGCTCTCCCAAATGATCTCATATGTATGTATACATATATACACATACACATATGTTTATATATATATGTGTGTATATATATGTACAAAGGTGTATACGTATATAGGTATATACATGTATATACATATATGTATGTGTCTATGTATGTATGTGTATGTATGTGTATATATGTGTGTGTGTATACATACACATACATACTATCTCAACATGATGTGAAGGAGATATGGTCCCCACCCAGAAAGAATTTGCAGTCTTAATATATCAGCAAGGTATCTAATATTGAGAAACTATAATGAGAGATTAATGTTATTCTGTCTAATGTTAACTGTTGCAGTCTTTTGCAGACTTTTTTTTTTACTAAATTTATTAAAAATAAAAGAAAGCAAACACCAGGGACTGTAGAGATAGCTCTGAGGTTAAGAGCACTTTCTGCTTTTGCAGAACTCCCAGGTTGTAGTCCTAGTATCCACATGATAGCTCATCTGTAACTCCAGACTATCTGGTATTCTCTGCTAGCCTATATGGGCACCAGGCACACATGTGGTGCAATACATACATGCAGGTAAATACTTATACACACAAAACAAAAGTAGGTGGTGCACATGCATACATGCAGGCAAATACTCCTACACAAAAAACAAAAGTGAGTATTTCTAATCTTTTAAAAGATGATTCTGTAAGTCACCAAGCCATAATAAAAACAATTCTATTAAAAGAGCATGAAAATACAGCGTTTTAGGTAAACCATGAAAAAGACTTTGAAAGGTGAATTGGAAAGCCTATTCACAAATTGGTACCAGCTTTTCTGTCTGTTCACATGAATTGATTTGGTATAATTTAAGGATTTCACACTTACTAGATTGCTGATGTGTTTAACAAATCTAAAGTTCTGGACAGATGTTGAGCATGAAGGCCATGAAGATAATGTCTTTGACCCTGCACCCTTCTGTACCCTCACCTCTCACTTCAGACAGTAGGCATTATGTACATGAAGAGACAAAATGGAGGAATCTTGGTAGTTACTATAGTTTGACTATAAAGTGTCTCCAGCAGACATCTGTTTTAAATAATTACTCCTTTGTAGGAGGCTGTCCTTGCTGACGCCTGTGTGCGTGAGGTAACAAACCGCGCATGCGTAGCGTCTTGGTTACGCCTAATTTCCGACATCATATCCACCATTAAACTGCGCATGTACAGCGCAGGGGAACCTGGGAATTTGAGCAAGCAGCCAATGATAATTGTCCACCCCAAAGGGTATATAGGTGGGATCAGGCTCCTCTCGGGCCCTCTCTCTCCAAGCCATGATGGGAAAATAAACTGCGTGCCACGAGAGAATCCCACGTGTTCGTGTGAGTTCCTGCGGGCAGGGATACCACGCACGTTACACTCCTTGCCTGGTAGCACTGTTTTGAGAGACTCTGCAACCATTAGAAAGTGGGGCCTAATTGGTGTAACTAAGTTACTAAGAACAATCCTGATTCCTGCAGTGGTCTTTTCTGCTCTCACAGCCTCAGCCACCACAGACTGAGCCACTCTATTCTGCCCTTCCCACTACAATGAGTTGGAAACTGACAAAATAAATCTGTCTGTTGGGTATCTTGTCATTGTGACACAGAAGAAGCTAATGTAAAGATGACTTGGCTTTTATCCACCCCAACATCAATAGGCAACTGTGGAGGGAAACACTAGGCAGGCTGCCTGGTGCTCTGTGTCCTGGGAAGCCTGGCTTTGTATTGTGGAAATTATCAGCCACTGAGTGGTTTGGAGACTCTGAGAAAACAACAGAAAATTGGATTTCTTTTTTAAAATGTGTTGCTTTGTATAGAAGAGCCACATCACCCCCAACTGTCTTGACTTAAAAACACGCATTCACATAATTGAGTATGACGTTGGTTCCTTTTATAAACAGGCTTCAATAGTACAGCTCTCTACAAAGGAGATGTAATGCTCTGAGCCTTAGTGTATACCACTAGGCACACAATTGCAACAGTGATTATATAAGATTTATAATACTAATGTTTGGAAAGAAAGTGGATCTAGAATGAATATTATTTTTCTTTAAAACAAGAAATATAAAGTGTAGATAATTATAATATTCAGTGCTTTCACAAACATAAAGTTTTTTAATGATAAATAAGTATTGTTTCAGGTACTATCAGACCCTGATTTTTACCATTTACATCTTGACACATACTTTCTGTATGATTACAGTAACAATTATGATATTGAAATTCCCAGAGTGTGGCTCTCCTGGAGTGCCACCTGAGGCCAATAAACCATACAGAGATTATGCATCTGTACTGAGTGGTCATTTTCACCATTTGTTTTCTGGAAATCAGCTAGCTGAGTTTTACAGTTGCTCTTTTAGTTTATTAAGCTCTACATAGCTCAGTTATAGAAAACACTTTTATATATGACTACTGAGCCATGTCAGTGTGTGGCTTCAGCACCAGTAGCAGTCAGAGAAAAGAAATTCTGTCTCCCAACTCATACATATCAGTAAAAAGTGATTTTTTTAATATATAATAACCCATAAAATTCTTTAAGGTAAGTGAAATTTACTATAAAACAAACTAAAAGGAGCTGATAGATACATGGGAGAGCATCCCGCACTGCTCTGCACCCTTCTGTGCTCTCCCACCATGCTGTACATGAACAAAACATCAGTATTCTTGTCTTGGACTTCATCACTATAACCAAGTCTCTGCTGCACCTCATGTAATTGAATTTTTAAGAACTATCTAGAGCTATGTTTCTATTACTTCATTTCCTTGGCCTTGCTTGGACTATCATGATTTAACATAAACTTCTGTGGTTGGGGCTGGAGATGTTCAGCAATTAAGAACAGTTTTCTGTTCTTGTTGAGGATCTGGTTTTGGTTTCCAGCACCTACTCAGTGACTCACATCCAGTCATAAAATGCAGGGGATCTTATGCCCTCTTCTGTCCTCTGTGGGTACTAGGCGTGCACAAGGTGCACATAAAAGCACACAGGGGAAATATCCATATACATGAAGTAAAATAAATAAACTTTAAAGGGATTAAATGTTTTCCATGACAACAGATACATACATTACAAATTTTACAAAAGACAAACACTATCATATCAAAAAGTAAATGAACTTGTTAGGAACAAAGGACAGCTTTGGCTTTAGTTGTTAGCAGAACATTTCTAAGCCTGCCTTTCTCGATAGATAGATAGATGATAGATAGATAGATAGATAGATAGATAGATAGATAGATAGATAGAAAAATAGATAGATACATAGATAGATACATAGATAGATACATAGATAGATACATAGATAGATAGATAGATAGATAGATAGATAGATAGATAGAGATAGAAAAATAAATAGATACATAGATAGATAGTGAGATAGAGAGAGATAGAAAAATAGGTAGATAGATAAATAGATAGATAGTGAGATAGAGAGATAGAAACAGATAGAAAAATAGATAGAAAGATAGATAGATAGATAGATAGATAGATAGATAGATAGACATTTGCATTGTTAATATAGTATTTCTCCCTGGTTTATATGAGAAATAATTATTCATCACACAGACTGATAACTCACCCTTGTAGAAGCAAATTTCTGTTCTCTGACTGCTAATGGTACTAAAGCCACACACACTGACATTGCTCCTGTGTGCATAATTCTTCACCAGAGCATGCAAACCCTCTCTTATGCAGTTTTCACCCTTTGAACATATTAAATGAGTGAACAGTATGCACTGAACATTTACATTCACATGTGAAATATACATTTAAGAATTGTTTTGGTTCTAGTCTGTTCCTGAGTACTGAGTAGAGCTTGAGCTTCAGCTCTACACCCAATCCCACAAAACCCAGAGGAGGCTGGACTCCCAGGAGCTTTAACCCCCTACAAGATCTTAGTATTTATTGTAAATTGCATTGACTGTATACTTTCTAATTGTGTTAGTGTGTTGAAACCTGGCATGTCTATTATGGGGGTCTATCCACCAACTTTTGTCTTTCTACCTTGAGTATTAGAAAACCTTGATTCTCTTAAAAAAAGCTTGAAAGTGCTGGAAGAAGTGAGTTAGGCTTTAAGCAGAATCAAGAGGGTAGTGGGCTTGATTATTGCTGGTATAACAGTTTTAATTACATTAATTGCTAGCACCACTGCTTCTGAAATAGCTTTAACACAAGAAGTTAAGACAGCTACTTTTGTTAATCATCTAGCAAAAAAAAATGTTACTAATGTGTTGAGTATACAAGAGGATTTATATAGGTGTTTGGAACAATGGATTGATGCCCTATATCCTATTCAAATTATCAGAAGGAGGTTCAAGATTTAACAGTTAGGAGTCATCTCAAGTGTCATGACAAATAATACTGGAGTGGTGCTACTTCTATAATTTACAATCATAGTCATTATACTAGAAAAAAAGTTTAAAGACACCTATAGGGTATTTGGCATAATTCTAACACCTCTCTGGATGTTTTAACTTTGCATACTGAGATTATGAATTTAAAGAATGCTGCTCTATTGAGCTTTGATGCTGCAGATAATGCTGATAAAATTATCCATGGTTTGAGGTCAGTATTTCCATTTTGGTCAAACCTCAGGAATGGCATATATAGCTTGATCATGCTAGCCCCTTTTGTCCTGGGAATAATTTTATTCCTGCCCATCATGTTAAAGCTTGTCTCTAACTACATCAACAGGTTGGTAGCCACAGTACTTGACTTGAAACTGAAAATGGACCCCCAGAGTTATTAAAGTAACAGCCTGTCAAGCCAAGGACTGGTAAGATTCTGCACAGAGTCTTACCAACCTAAGACAGAAGTGCATTGCTTTTGACAATGCATATTTCATGACGGGTAAGGAAAGCATTCTTGTTAAAACAACCTAAGACAGGCTCAGTCTGGTTTATGCAATAAAAAGGGGGAGATGGGGAGAGCTTTTGGGGCTGCCTGGCAGGAATCTGACATTGGCCAAGAACAAGGAAATGGACTTCTTGGAAGGAATCTGACACAGGCCAAGGACAAGTAAATGGTCTGCAGGCAGGAATCTGACATTAGGCTAGAACAAAGAAGTAGTTTCAGGCAGAAATGTCTGACATTAGACTAGAACAAAGAAGTAATTACAAGCAAGAATCTCAATCTTAAGATAGAACACAGAAGTAGGCTTCAGGAATAAAAATGACTTTGGGGTAGGACAGGGAAATAGGCTCAGATATTCTGGTCATCCTGATAAGCCCTTACAAATATTGATCACAGGAGTGATCATGGGACTCTGTTTATTGTCCTGTGTGTTCTTTGAATATCTGGGTTTATTGTCTTGCTTGTTTTTTGATTATTTGCATCTATTATATTGCTAGTACTTCAACCTAGAATTGACCTTAATACTTGCATATAATTTAAACAGTGTAAAAGCAAAAGAGGAGGTGGACGGATAGGATAGGGGAATAATGGGGTGGCGTGGAGGAAATGGGGAAAGGGTATAACATCTGAAATGTAAAGAAATAAAACACTGAATAAAGAAAAAATAAAAAAAGTAAAAAAAAAGAATTGTTTTATTTTTATTTTTCATTTGTCTTGCACTTTCAAGGACTTCATAGGAACATAATCATATGTAGTTAGTTTAAATAAATTAACTAAGCAAATGATTGCTTTTATGCCTTGAAATTTTTTCCTATATCAAATTCTAATAGTTTGTATCTTACATATATTATACTCCATATAGTACCCATTTTAATTTACTGACCCCAGCTTAGTAATAATATCAGCAGCATAGTTGACTATTTATTGATTTATAGTATCATTTTAATCTCCTACTTTTATTTATCTATTAAGATTTCTTTCTGGGCTAAGTATGTTGTATATGCACTCATTTAATAAATGCTTTCTTGGACTTGCTGTAGATAAAATTTCACTTGGGAATAAGGCAAAATAAGTAAAGCAAAACAAAGCAAAATCAATATGCTCATGGAGATTTTGTATTAATATTATGAAGTTTCTGATCTGGTACAGGTCTTAAAACTGATCAACAAATATAAGATGAACAAATAAAATATGTGGTAGATAGCAATGAGTCCTATGGAGGAAAAAAGAAAACAAAGATGATGCCATGATGTTTGAGTGTAATGTACAAAACAAAAAAAAAAACAAAACAAAAAACAAAACAAAAACAAAAAAAGGAATATATTCTTGGGCATGAAATGGTACTGTCTTTTAGCTCACTTATACCAGACGTCTGAAAAGGTGAAGCAATTTCCTGCTGAGACTATTTCTGCTTCTTGTAATTTGTCAAAATTGAAAGAGAGCCTGAAAATCTTCATGGACTCAGCCTAAGTATTTTGGCCATGCGATACGATGATGGTCTGAACTATCACACTGAGTGAATAAAATTCTGCTAATATGATGGTGTCTTTTGATTTTACTTTTCATGTTGAATCATTCACACTTTAAAATGATTTAACACTGGCATCATTGATAAGATTGGTAAGAAGTTATTGATAATTATATTGTGCAATATAATTATTACAATTTATTATAATAAATAATATTGATAAGAAAACCTATGAAAAAATTAAGTTAAAAGAACTATCTTGAACTGACTCTAAATACTGGGGGTATTTATGTTGATTCTATTGCTTTAGATACCAAAGGGAGATGCCTGGACAATAATGGATTTTTAGTTATGAAAAAGCTGTAGCCAAAGACCAGACTATACTCTATTATGTGAGAAGCGTTTATCTTATCTTTGCCCCCCCCCCCCGATCTTGACAGGCTAATTAGAATTGCCCTAGTTATAGGCATATCTTTGTATCTTTGTTATGCATGAGCCTCTCAGACTCTCCTTTGGTTTTTATCAATGAGCTAAGTGAAAACAATTGACCATGATACCTCCAAATTTGTAGTTACAGGATTATGGCTTTGATCTACATGGTAATAGCTTAACCTTTCAATTCCCAGGAGAAGAATGGGGATAGAAATTAAAATCAGCCCTGTGGACCAATGGGTCAAAAAATCAGACCATTATTATGAAAACTGAATAAGAACTCTGAACTTCAAGGCTCACATAAACTTCCTGGATGGTAAATGGATCAGGTGATGTGTGAAAATTTGGTACATTGGAACTCCATGGGAAGATAACAGACTTCTATGTTTGGAGTTCTCTTCGTTTTGAACCATCTTGTAACCTTCACTTATTAAGTCCAAGTTTCTATTCTTTATAATAGAAACTTTATTTTAATTGCAATTATACCTGAATGGACAGGAAATGTCTCAATTTGTAGCCAGAAATTAGTTTTGGTTTTTATTGCTATGATAAAATACCATGACCAAGAGCAACTTGGGGGCAGCAGAAAGGATTTTTTCATCTTGCAGTTACACATCACAAGTTTTCACTGAGGGATGTCAGAGCAGAAACTGAAGCAAGGCAGGAACGTGGAGGCAAAAACTGGTACAGAGGCCATGGAGGAGTGCAGCTTACTGGCTTACTCTTCATGGCTTGCTCATCTTCCTTTCTTATACATTACAGGACTGCCAGCCCAGGGTTAGCACCACCTACAATGGGCTGGACCCTTCTACAGCAATTACTAATCAAGAGAATAACTACCCCCAGACTTGCCTACAGGCAATCTTATGGAGGCATTTTCTCAACTGAGGTTCCTCTTTCCAGATACATCTATGTTTGTGTCAAGTTCACAAAAAACAACCAAGCATACCTACAGGCCCCAAAACTTGGAGTTGGCATGGGAAATTAAGGTTGCCATGATGATGATGGTATCCTTAAAAGTTGTATAGTGTATACTAGCTCTGGAAGGTCAGCATCAAAATTATGTTATGCCATTGAAAATAGACTGACTATATCTTGTACCAGTAATCAAGGTAGGAAATGCCATACTGAGGCCCAGGCATGCTATGAAACTAGAGGGATGCTGGATAAATCTGAGTTTGCTTGGGTCCAGTTGATAGCAATCCTTCCTTGTGCTCCCACCCAGCCCCTCAGCACCATCATGGAACATCTATACGCTCATAGGTTCTTTGCTGCCCAAATCCCCACAGACATTCTAGCTTTCCTCAGCATATCTCACTGTGACTCTTTTTCCTCAGATTAAGATAGCCAGCACTCAGAACTCCATCTTGACAAGATAATGAAAGCTGTCATGTTTTCAGCCGTGTTGTTTCCCGCGGTGAACAGGAGCTTTGCTGCTGTACCCTCATGATACTATGCCATCCAATGCAGACCTGCACATGGTATCGGTTTCATCCATATGGCTCCTGATGGAAACACCCTTGGCTTTCTCATTTGTACATTTGCCTAATTATCACCTCTCCTGCTCTTAGCCATCCTTCTAACAATCTGCTCTACGGCCTTGTGCTGATTTGAATATGCTTGGCCTGTAGGAAGTGGTACTGTTAGGAGGTGTGGCCTTGTTGGAGGAAGGGTGTCATTATGGGGGTGGGCTTTGGAGATCTCTTCCTATGTTCAATTTTAACCCATTGTGGACCAGAGCTTCCTTCTAGCTCCCTGCAATTGCCAGTCTCTTCCTTAGCTTCAGGATGTAGAACTCTCAACTCCTCCTGCACCATGTCTGCCTGCGCCGCTGCCCTGCTTCTGGCTATAATGATAATAGACTGAACCGCTGAAACTGTAAGCCAGTCCCAAATTAAATGTTGTCTTTTATAAGAGTTACCTTGGTCATAGTGTCTCTTCATAGCAATGAAACACTAAGACATGCTTTTTTGGTATTTAAAAAACAAGCAAGAAAGCAAGCAAGCAAACAAACAAACAAAAAATACCCTTCACTTTCCTAGCCAACTCTATAAAAAAGTAGTGGTGAGAGAAAAGAATGCTTAGCTTTTACCTGGAAGAAAACAAACGTGTTTGTGATTTCTTCTTTCTCTACAGTTAGGAAGAATAGTGGAGAAGATGTTTCTGGAAAACATATCTCAAATGTCTTTCTTTAAGATGTTTTTAGTGATTCTTAAGGAAGAAAGACTACCAAATTTTCCAGTTAAAGCCCTTGAGATCTGGGACCACTGGAAACAACTTCCTTTACCATTCTGCATCCTTCAGCAGGAGAAATTTCTACAAGATTAAAAAAAATAAAAAGGCTGTGTCTAGTTCACTTTACTGTGCTCTGTAGAGAAAATCTAGTGTTTTATATATTGATAAGTAGTATTATAAATAAAGTATTTATAGTCATGGTAAGTGTGATAAATATGTGGATTAATTAACAAATAATAAAAATCTGTTAGAAGCTAGTAGGATTTTCCCTTGTGGCTGGGTAAAGTTAAGAAAACATCATTCAACTCTCCACATAAATTCTATTCTTTTATTGCTAATCAGCATAGACACAGTCAAATGCCGACTTTATTTGAAGTGTTTCTGGATTCATATATAAGTTGGATTTTAAAATTAAACATGAACCTTATGCAAAAATATCTGAGTTACAAGAATTTCCAGCATTACAGTCTATGACAAGTAAATTAAGTTTTACAAGTTAAAATAATGAGTGACATTATTATGTGCATTTATACGCATGAAAATTGATCAATATCAGTAGAATGCTCTAGAATTCCTAGAATAGGTTTTGTTGATACAATATGAAGACATCCCCTTCAGCTCTGACAGAAACTAACAGAAAGCCATCTAATGTAGTAGTTAGCACCATCAGTCTCTTTCCTGTGAAGCATGCAGTTCGCTAGCTTTAATCATAAGGTTCATTATCATCCTAAAAACCTACATTTTCATGACTCCAGCTTTCTACAATCAAACCATCTTCAATATGGATATCAGGAATCAACAATGGGGAAAGAGAGTTTCTCCAATAAACGATGTTGAAAAAACTAGAGCATGAAGCATGAACAGAAGGTGTGTGTGTGTGTGTGTGTGTGTGAGAGAGAGAGAGAGAGAGAGAGAGAGAGAGAGCGCTCATCCCATAATTTAGGGAATCCATTTAAATGCACTAAGTACTTAAACAAACACCTGAAACCACAAATCTAGTAAAAGAAAACGTAAGGGAAAGTTTCTTGAAATAGCTTTTGACAGTGAGTTTTGGCTATAAAGCAAAGCATAAAGAATAAAACAAATGTGGGTGGCTGGGGTTATATTAAATTGAAGAGCTTCAAAAGAGCAAAGAGAACTGACAAAAAGAAAAGAAAATCTATGGAAAAGGAGAACATACATTCAAACCACATGCCTTCCAAAAGACTAGTGTGCAAGATGTATTTGGAGCTCACACAACTGCACACCACACATACACACAAGCACACACACGCACACTCAACATGCACAAAGAATTGAGTGCACACTTCTCCACAAATGACATACAAATGACCAAGGATATAAATATAAAAAGAGCTCAACATCACTAGCCAAGAAATGTTAACATAACTGACAAAAACGATGAAAAGTGAGTCTTGGAAAGGATGATGAAACCGATCCCTTGTATATTGTTGATAGGGATGTAAATCAGTGTAGCCATTATAGAAGATACTATGCAGTCCTTTGAAAACATAATCAATATTTGACCCGGAAATCTTAATTCTTGGTATATTTCCAAAGGAATGAGGATCACGTTCTAGTAAAGATGACTGTCCTTTAATGTACATTGTCATTTTTTATGGTTTCCAGAAGATGCATACAAGCAACAAAGTGTCAGTAAACGAGGGAATAAAGAAAATCTGGCATGGAACTGCTCAGCGAAGTGAGGAGGATGGATAACCTCACTTGTTTACTTCTCCAAACCCAGTTTCCTAGTTTCAACTCCCAGTTCTGTAGCAGACCACCCCCTGTAGCCATCTCTCCCTCTCACACTCAGTCTCCAGCAGGTCTCATAGGTCTTCTTCTTCTCCAAACTTCCTCCCCAGCCATCCCTTTCTCTCAGGTTCCCAGGGTCAGCAGGCATTCCCTGGAAACCCAGCACCCAAGCAGGCTAGAGAGATGAGTAGGGTGGCAAAGTGGGTAGGAAAGCTGCAGATCCTCGCCCTCCTTTTTTCCTCCAAATCCAATTCCCCACTCTCATCCCAGCTCTGTAGTAGACCACCTGATGTGGTCTCTCCTCACTCTCTAACCCATTCTCAAAGAACTAAGCAAATCCTAGTGGAAACCCTCACTTTTCTCCTTCCTGTGGACCCCTCAAAACGCCTATTCCATCTGATGCTCATTTCTGAATATCAGCTTCCCATGCCTAGAAACACACTGTGCCTGCACACCCAGTGGCCACAACTGGCAGGATCCCAGAAGTTATCCCTACCAGGCAACCACACTCTCCTAAGAATCAAATAGGGCAACAGAAACCAAGGAATAAATACCTACTCAACAAAATGAAGATTTGATATCAGCACCTAGAATTATAATAATCTTAAACCTTGATACCAGCATAAAACCACAATTAATAACGGCCAGGAAATGTGTACTGACAAGACATAGCAACCTTATTCTAGGTCCTGAGAAATACTAAATAGCTGAAGCACAAGAAAAAGACCTTAAAACAGCTTTTATGAATATGATAGATGTCCTTAAAAAGGAAATGAGTAAATTCCTTAAGTAAATCATTTTAAACACAAACCGTAGGAGGAAATGAGAAAAACAGTTTAAGACCTAGACCCAAATTGAGGGAAATCTGGAAATTAAAAATTAGCAACTCAAATAGAAACCTCAGCAGCAAACCGATCAACAGAATAGAAGAATCTCAGACATTGAAGACATAATAGAAAAAATGGGTACCTTGGTCAGAAAATGATAAATCTAAAAAAAAAAAAAATGTAAATCTACAAAATCTAGGAAATCTGGGAGCCCATAAAAAGACAAAATTTACAAATAATAGGAACTGAGGAGGAAAAGAAACTCAGGTTAAAGACACAGAAAATCTTTTCAACAAATCATAGAAGAAACTTCCCCTAACCTAAAGAAAGAGAAGCCTATCAAGACACAAGAAGTATAGCAAACACCAATAAATTGGTCCAGAAAAGCAAGTTCTCTCAATACATAATAATCAAAACACTAAATGTACAAATCAAAGAGAGAATATTAAAATCTGCAAGGGAAAAAACTCAAGTAACATAAAAAAGCAGACCTATTAGAATGACATCTGACATCTCAATGGAGATTCTAAAAGCCAGAAGGCTCTGAAAAGATGTTATACAAACTCTAAGAGACCACACATGCCAGCTCAGACTACTGTACCCAAAAAAGACTTTCAGTCACAACATATGGAGAAAGAAAGATAATCCAAGAGAAAACCAAATTTAAATAGTATCTTACCTACAAATCCTGTCCTACAGAAAACTCTAGAAGAAAAATTTCAACTTAAAAAAGTTAACCACACCCAAGAAAACCCAAGGAATAAATAATCCCAGCTCAGCAAATCAAAAGAGGAGAACAAAAACAGACAGTAAATAAACAAACAAAACCACCACAAGAACAAAATAACAAAAATCAATAACACTATCATTGATAACTCTCAAAATCAGTGGTCTCAGTTCCTGCAATAAGAAGACACAAAGAGAATGGCTATGAAACTGTAGCCATTAATCTGCATCCAAGTAACACTTTAACATTAAGGATATACATCACCTCAGGTAAATGGATGGAAAAGATACCTAAGAGATACCTTGTTTCAAGTACCTAAGAAAGGGGCTGGTGTAGCCATTTTAATATGATAGACTTCAAACCAAAACTAATCAGAAAAGATAGGGAAGAACATTGCATATGCATCCATATAAGCATCAAAGGACAAGAACTCCACCAAGAGGACATGGTAGTTCTTACTATCTATGCACCAAACACAAGATCACTTGATTTCATAATGGAAACATTGCCACAGCTTAAATCACACATTTGCCCTTACACACAGATAGGGAAAACTTAAATGTCTCTCACTCACCAATAGACAGGTCATCCAAACAAAAACTAAACAGAGAAATGCTGCAGGTAACTGATGATATAAACCAAAAGGACCCACCAGATATTCATAGAACATTTCACCCAAACACAGAGGAATATACCTTCTCAGCATCACCTGAAACTTTCTCTAAAATTGACCATCGTCTCTGTCACAAAGCAAGTCTTAATATATACAAGAAAATTGAAATAAGTCCCTAAATCCTAACAGACATAAATTAAAGCTGAATATTGCCGGGCGGTGGTGGCGCACGCCTTTAATCCCAGCACTTGGGAGGCAGAGGCAAGCGGATTTCTGAGTTCGAGGCCAGCCTGGTCTACAGAGTGAGTTCCAGGACAGCCAGGACAACACAGAGAAACCCTGTCTCGAAAAGCAAACAAACAAACAAACAAAAACAAACAAACAAACAAACAAAAAACCACGTGGAAAACAGCAAAAAGCTTACAAACTTTACAAGCTTATTCCGTGGAAACTGAATAACTCACAACTGAATACAAACTGGGTAATGACAAAAATTAAGAAAGAAATTAAAAACTTTCTGGAATTTAATGAAAATGAATTCACAACATACCTAACTTGATGAGACACAATGAAGGTAGTTCTAAGAGGTGGGTTTATACGACTGGTTAACTAAAACCAAACAAACAAAAGAACAGAGAGATCTCATGTTAGTTACTTAAGAGCACAACTGAAAGCTCTAGAACAAGAGCAAAACAAAACAAAAACAAAGGAAAGAAGGTTGGGAGGAAGGAAGAAAGGGAGGAAAGAAAAAAGAAAGAAAAAGAAAGAAAGAAATTAAAAAGAAAAGGAATTCACACCTAAAAGGAAGAGCAAACAAGAAATAATCAAACTCAGGGCTGAAGTTAAAGAAACAGAAACAAAAAAAAAACAATACAAGGAATCAGTGAAGTGAAATAAAGAGTTTTTGAGAAAATCAGTAAGGTTTACAAACTCTATTATATATATATATATATATATATATATATATATATATATATAGTTTATTCAAATATTGGATATATTTATACATATTTTTATTTATTTGTTTATTTATTTATTTATAAATTGGCTATATACATATCTCCATGTTTATGTATGTAAATCATAAAATTTTTTGAGTTTTAAGTTATTACAAAATAATTTGTAAAAAATATTTTGTTAAACTCAGTCACTCTTATTGAAGAAAAACACATAGCAAAATAGGAATGCTATTTCTTCTCATTTCTTCTCATGAATAGTTAAAATCAGACATCGCTACAGCAAATTTTGCAGGATTGTTATTCAGATTTTTAACTTTGGGCCCCTTTTAACAGAACCTGGTGATCTCATTTAAATCTGGGCCTGAAGTCTTACAGTGTGTGTGTGTGCGTGCGTGCGTGCGTGCGTGCGTGCGTGTGTGTGTGTGTGTGTTTGTGTGTGTGTGTGTTGAAGTATTAACATGCAACATTTAGTATAAATGTTAACTTTTACATATATAAAGTCTCAGTAGCATCTCTAACCACAGTCTTGAGATGAGAAATTAATGTCACTCAGCTTTGTTTTGTTTCTATTTTTATCTTTCAGTTTCCATTATATGAATCTGTTTTTCCTTTCTTCATTGAAACTCTCCATGGAGCATCAGTATCAGCAAGGAGCATTTAGTGGCATATGTGAACCTTGTGAATGCATAAAAGATGAAACCATTTTTTTCAAAAGCAGCTTGAAATTTCAAAATTTATATGAAACCAAAAAGTGTCCCACAGGGAAGAGCAGTCCTTCGTAGTTATCAGTCAGCTGTGACCTGCCCACAGACGCACAAGAGGAGCTCCCTTTCACTGGAACCTGGAGCTGACAGCCTCACAGACATGCTACGTCAACTAGCCAAAGGGCCTTCACAAATCATCCCTGCCCTCATTTCACATCGAGAGCACATGCATCTGGCACCGTTATGCTTGACTGGTGCTAGCTTGTGGCATATGAACAGCTGAAGAATAAATCTGGGGACATTATTAGCCATGACCAGAATGTGCTGCTCTATTTCACAAGTTTAAAATAACAGCTCCTGTTTTCCTGATGTATAGTCATTTTCCTATTCAGGGATGTACATTTCAGTGTGCTTCTAGCAAGTTCATAAACAGTCAGCTCATAAGACAGACATTGTGTGAGTGTGTGTGTGTGTGTGTGTGTGTGTGTGTGTGTGTGTGTGTGTTCTGGCAAACAAAACACCTAAGGAAATTTTAAGTTGATAGTTTAAAAGGTATATGATATATTTAAATTTGGGGGAGAGATAGACCATCTTTGTGCAGTTGTTTATGATATTCAAAGTTAAAACCCACTAGGAAACAGTTTGAAGGCTTTTCATATGCTTACACATTTACATATTGAGGCAGCCAGAGACACAAACCCTCAGCATTAAGGTTAAGCCAAACTGTGTATGGAACTGTGTGGAGACAATAAATCCAGGAAATTCCTACCAGGAGACCTGGAAGCCAATGACTGTAGAACAAGAGGGTGGCCAGGAGAACATCACAGCTATGTGACAAGTAACTAGAGATGGGACACCAGGATGCGAACAAGGACTAGGCAGGCTTAGGTCTGAGTGAAAGTGAGGCTTGTGCTCTGACCTTTTATTAGTTTGACAAGGGCTGGAAAAGGAGACTTAATATTGGTTCATTATAGAACACTGGGAAAATAGGGACAATTTTTCATCTTTTGTATATCCAAAACAGGAGCTGCCTTCCCAGTAGATCTGCTCTCCTCACTCTAAAGCAGAAGGCACAGGAATCAGGAGAAGCTCTCGCTCCTACACTTCCCAGGATAGGGTAATTCTGGACTGAATTTTGAACATGAATTTATAGTTTCTTCTTATGTTGCAGTATATTATAAAATAGATATTGGGGCTGAAAGATGTACTGAAACTATCACCATACTAGTTACTATTTATATTCTGAGATACCCTATCTCTGTGATAGCTCAATAGACCCTGAGGGTCTTTTAGGGACTCTCAGCCTATTCAGTGCTGGGATTATAGTCATAAATCAACACATCTATCTCCAGAAATGCTTATTTTAACTGAATATATGATACAGCAAGATGGGAATAGTTTAAGGTGAATCAGCCAAGAAATGTCTTCCAAATCACCATATTGTACCAATTTGTTATATAGAATTCATGAAATTATGGGGTAATAAAGGCAACCTTTATTCTGTCATTGCATAAAAACTATTTTGGGGTTTACTAAAGGTGGCTATAAAATGTGTCAACTACTAATTATTAAAGAACAATGTTTTCTCCATAGAGGTCAAGCTAGACTGGAGGCTTTGAGCACAGACTGATAAATGAGAAATACATTTTTATCTAAACACTAAATTAACATTTTATTTTGAGACTTTTTGTATCTGTACAAATTGTAATTAGGCTAATTAATTTGTGCAAATTATAACCTGGAACTACAAATAAATTTGTCAACTATAAGTATATCTATGATCTTAGTATATACTAATTTCATCTAACTTGCCAAGAAGCCATGAACTATGACACATACTAAGATTCTATGTTTGTTTCCTTATTTGTTTGTTTGTTTGTTTGTTTTATTTGTGGCTCTGAATCTGAACCCAGGTAAGTGCTCTAGCACTGAGTCATATGGAAATGAGACTCCCAAACCCTCAACTCTTCCACTGCAGCCTCCACAGTGGTGAGGTTCAGAGGCATGCACTGCCACGCCTGGCACACTGGGAATCCTTTCATTTATAGTTTTACTCACGAGCTAGCTTCTCATGAAAATGTGAGAGTAGTAAAAATATTTCTACAACACTAGACAATAATTACTTTCTAGTCATTGTAAACTAAACTGGTACACTATCCAAATTACATAGTCAGCCTAGCTTGTGCACTTAGCCCGACAAACGTTGCTTACACATTGTGAGTTTTGAAATAACCACCAAATATTATTATTGAAATAATAACCAAAATTATTTTGAAATAATTTTGAAATAATCAAATATTATTAATCTTTTAAAATTCCATATTGGGTGATATTGAAGACTCTGGGGAAATTGAGTCTTCCCAATGAAGGCAACAAGAAACTGTAAATACGTAAATAGACAAGAACATTTCCAGTCCACTCTGCAGTCATTTGGACATTGATCATTACTTTTTGCCCATTGCTCTCCTTCCACCGTCATATGCAGTAGAGACAAGAATTTTATTCCTCTCCATGTTTTTGATATTTTCTTGACATGAAACAATACAATTGCACACTTTCCTTCTCTCATTTCTTGCCCCCCATCCCCTCCAAATGTGCCACTTCTCTGTCAATCTATGGCCTCTTTCTTCTTTCTTAATGTATAATGCACAAATACAGTGCAGAATACTGTACAGTGCCACATGCATGTGTATGACTTCATGGCCAGTCACTTGATATTGAACAACCAATTAGGAGGTTCCTTCTGGGGAAGACTAATTCTCTCCCTCTCAACCTTCCTTAGTTGCCTATAGTTGTTTGTTGAGGGGTGAGGCCCCATGAGATTCTCACTTTCCACAGTAGTATTTCTATTGGTGTTTTGCTTGTTCAGGACTTGTTTAGTCAAATGTGTTGAGGATGGGTGCAGCTTCCCTGTTATTTCTGGAATAAACCACACCAATGACTAGAATACCAAGTTATCCCTGAAGATACAATACTGGCGCTCGTACCTACTTGGTAACCAATAGCTCTCTAATTGGAGTTTTGCTTCATTCAAGAGGAGGGAATTTGTGCCTAGCACTGAAAATCTAGGTAGCCATCAATGGCAAGTGAGGTTATAAATCTTAGAGGAAACCCTACTACAGCTGTTTTACTAAACTAGTGTAAATCCTAACCGCATTCTAAATAGCTATCCTTATTTCCTCAGGTAAGTGTAGTTCTCACCCATCATCAAAGAAGCTTCTCTTTGGAGCAGACAGGACTTACAGAAAACTACCACTGGCCGGCATGCCAAGAATGGCTAACTGTAGGGTGTCCGGCCCCAATGGAGACCTCTACACTCCTGCACCAAAGGCTCAGGGAACATCACAGAAGGGGGTAGGGGGTGGAAAGTTTGTAAAAGCAGAAAAACAGGAAATCTACTATGAAACTGATTTGTCCTTTTAATCTTTACTGCTTCTTCAAAATCTTCTATACAGGGAAAAACAAAACAAAACAAAACAAAACAAAACAAACAAAAAAAACCTCCCAAAGGACTCTGAAAGTTCCTGTATTGATACTTAGAATGTCAAATCTTTTTGTCACTAAAGCTCAAACCAAACACTGAACACACACAATAATAGTGGAATAGTGGAGGACTCAACATCCCACTCTCACCAATGGACAGAACATGGAAACAGAAAATAAACAGGGAAACAATGAAACCACCAGATGTTATAAACCACATGGACTTAACAGATATCTACAGAATCTTTCCCCCCAAAACAAAAGAATGTACCTTCTTCTCAGCAATATACAGAACCTTCTCCAAAATTGATTGTATAATTATTCACAAAGCAAGCTTCTACAGATACAAGAAGATTGAAATAATATCCTGCATTCTAACAGATCAGCATTGATTAAGGCTGGACATAAAGAACAAGAGAAATATCAGAAAGTCCACATGATCGTGAAAACTGAACAACTCTCTACTCAGTGATAACTTGTTAAGCCAGGAAATGTTCAAACTCAGGACTGAGACCAATCAATTATAATTAAAGAGAATGCAAAAAGTCAATAAAGCCAAGAACTGGTTCTTTGAGAAAAATCATCAAGACAGACAAACCCTTAGCTAAACAAACTAAAAGACAAAGAGACCGTATCCAAAGTAACAAAATCAGAAATGAAAAGGGAGATATAATAATAGGAAATCTGGAAATCAAAAAAATCACTAGGCCTTACTTCAAAAGTCTGTACTCTGCAAAACTGGAAAATCTGAATGAAATGGATGAATTTCTACAGAGATAGCACATATCAAAATTAAAATTAAGATCAGTTAAACTGTCTAAACAGTCCCATATCCTCTAAGGAAACACAAGCAGCCATTAAAAGTCTCTCAACCAAAACAACCCCAGGGCCAAGCAGTTTTACTGCAAAATTCTACCAGACATTCAAAGAAGAGTTAATGCCACAACTCTGCAAACAATTCCACAAAATAAAAGCAGAAGAAACATTACCTAATTGATTCTATGAGACCACAGTCAACATGATACCTCAACCACACAAAGTCTCAACAATGAAAGAGAACTTCAGACCAATTTCACTTATGAACATTGACACAAAAATACTCAGTAAAATTCTTGCAAACCAAATTCAATAACACATCAAAAACATCATTCTCTACAATCAAGTAGGCTACATCCCAGAGATGCAGGGATGGTTCAATATATGAAAATCTATCAATATAATCCATTATATACACAAGCTGAAAGACAAAAAAAAATCACACTATCTCTCATTAGATGCTGAAAAGGTGCTTGACAAAATCCAACAACACTTTATGCTAAAAGTCTTGGAGAGATCAGGGATTAATGGCCCATGTCTAAACATAATCAAAGCAATATACAGCAAGCCAGTAGCCAACATGAAATTAAATGGAGAGAAACTTACAGCAATCTCACTAAAATTATGAACAGCACAAGACTGCTCTCTCTCTCTCTCTCTCTCTCTCTCTCTCTCTATATATATATATATATATATATATATATATATATATATATATATTCAATATCGTACTTGAGGTTCTAGGTAGAGCAATAAGACAACAAATAGAGATTAAAGGGATAAAAATTGGAAAGGAAGATGTCCAAGTATAACTTTTTTCAGATTATATGATAACATTTATAAGCAATCCCTAAAATTCTACCAGAGAACTATTATAGCTGATAAATGAATTTAGCAAAGTGGCAGGACATAAAATCAATTTAGAAATCAGTAGTTCTCCTTTATACAAACAATAAATGGGTGGAGAAAAATTAGGGAAACAAAATCTTTCACAATAGCTGCAAATAATATAAAATATCTTGGTGTAACTCTAGCCAATAAGTAAAAAATCTGCATGACAAGATCTTCAAGTCCCCAAAGAAAGAAACTGAAGATCTCAGAAGATGGAAAGATCTCCCATGCTCATGGATTGGTGGAATTAACATAGTAAAATGGCCATCTTGACAAAAGCAATCTACAGATTCGACACAATCCCCATCAAAATTCCAACACAACTTTTACAGACCTTAAAAGTGCAATTCTCAACTTCATATGGAATGCAAATAGATCCACATTTATCACCCTGCACAAAACTCAAGGCCAAGTGAATCAAGAACCTTAACATAAAACCAGATACACTAAACCTAATAGAAAAGAAATTGGAGAATAGCCTTGAATCCATTGTTACTGGAAACAATTTCCTCAACAGAACACCAATAGCACAGGTACTAAGATCAACAATTAATAAATGGGACCTCTGAAACTGAAAAGCTTCTGTAAGGCAAAGGATACTGTCAACAGGACAAAATGGAAACCTAAAGATTAGGGAAAGATCTCACTAACCCTACATCCAACAGAGGGCTAATATTCAAAATATGTCAAGAACTCAAAAAGTTAGACTCTTCAAAACCAAATGACCCAATTAAAAATGGAGTACAGAATTAACAAAGAATTTTCAAGAGAGGAATCTCAAATGGCCAAGAAGCACTTAAAGAAATGCTCAACATCCTTAGTCACCAAGGAAACGCAAATCAAAACAACCCTGATTCCTCCTTACACAAATCAAAATGACTAAGTTAAACAGATCAAGTCATAACACATGATGGCAAGGATGTGGAGAAAGGAAGAAATTCTTTTATTGCTGGTGGGAGTGCAAACTTCTACAACCACTCCGGAAATCAGTTTAGTGGTTTCTCAGAAAAATAGTTGACCTGAAGACCTGACTATACCACTCCTTGACATACACTCAAAATATGCTCCACCATACCCCAAGGACACAAGTTCTACTATGTTCATAGCAGCTTTATTTATAAGAGCCAGAAACTGGAAACAACCCAGATATCTCTCAACCAAAGAATGGGTACAGAAAATGTGGTTTATTTACACAATAGAATACTATTTACCTAATAAAAACAAGGACATAATGAATTTTGCAGGCAAATGGATGGAACTAGAAAATATCCTGAATGAGGTAACCCAGAGCCAAAAGGACATGCATGGTATAAACTTACTGATAAGTGGATATTAGCCATAAAATATAGAATACCCATGATACATCCCACAGACCCAAAGAATTTAAATAAGAAGGAAGACCTTAGAAGGGGAAACAAAATAGTAATGGGAGACAAAGGGAGGGAAAGAGGGAAGGAGGAAAGGAGGGAAGGAAGGAAATAGGGAGAGAGGGAGAGAGGGAGGGAGGGAGGGAGGGGGGGAGCGAGAGCGAGAGGGAGGGAGGGAGGAAAGTGGGTGAGAGAAAGGAAGGGGAAGAGAATGGGGTGGCAAGGTTCTATGTGAGAAGAGACGGGAGAGAGGCCCAGAGGGCCAGGAGAATTAATGGAAATCTGCAGCTGTGGGGAGTAGGGGTTGAAGGGAATCTCTAGGAAGTCTCAGAACCCTGGGATAGAGGAGGCTCCCAGGACTCAATGTGGGTGACTGTAGCTGTAATGTCCAACAGTAGGTCAAGGAATCTAATGAGACTACCTCCTATAGCTAAGCGACCCCAGGGAAGGGATATGAATACCACCTCACCTACAAAACTTTCAACTTCAAATTTATTGTGTCTAAAATAAATGTAGGATTGGAGCAGAGATCAAAGGAAATGTCAACCAATAACCAGCCCAACACCAAACTCTTCCCATAAACAAGCACCGGTCCTTGACAGTATTAATGATACTCTGTTGTGTTTGCAAACAGGAGTTTAATGTAACTGTCTTCTGAGATATTCCACCCAGCAGTAGAGTGAAACAGATGCAGAAACCCACAGCCTAATATTAGACTGAGGTCGGGGACACTTATGGAAGTTTTGGGTCAAGAAATGAAGGCCCAGAAGTAGAGAGCAAACCCACAGGAAGACTAACAAACCTTGACACCTGGGAGTTCTCAGAGTCTGAGCCACCAGCCAAAGAACATCTATGGACTGTAATAAGACCCTTAGAACATATGTAGCAGACAGGCAACTTAGTCTTTTCATGACTGCCTTGCCTGGCCCCAGTGGGAAACAATATGCCTAATCTGGTAGAAACTTGATGTGTCAGGATTAGGGGACACTGAAGAGAGCCCTATTCTCTCAGAAGAGAAGGGAAAAAAACAGGAGAGGGATTCTGTGAGAGAGAGACCAGGATGGGGAGCACTATTTTGATGTTAATTTTTTAATTAATAAAAAAGAAAAGAAAAATTGAGCTATGAATATTACCTTTGATTATTTAAAATGAAAATTAGATTTGGTGCTTATTATAATCTTAGAAAATATTGCAACTAATAGAAAAATAATTTGTGGAATCTTTCCCTGGAGAAACCAGAGATTGTTTATTCCTTTGCCCCATCTCTGTCAAGCAGTTGTGATTTCACCCACAAGAAGGCTTCATGGGTCACTGTGATTGCTCAGACCCTAAAAGAGATCTCCACATGAGCCTATTAATGGGGTTCTACTTCTGGTACCCAATGTGGAAAGAGACAACCAATTTCCAAGAGATGTGCTTTAAACTCCATACACACATCATGTGCACACATGTTATGTGAATAAATGATAGTAAGTAAAAACATTGCTTTACAGATAAAATGATTTTGATGACTTTTCCTAGTGTTTCACCTTCACACCTAGAGATGAAGCTTGTTTGGGGGTCTGCTGATTCAGCTGCCAAAATTTGCCCTTTTCACCAGAAACAGTTTAGAATTATGACACTTGAACTTTATCCTCCTAAAGTGGTTAGTGAAATCCACTTAAATCAGACTTATCTTAGGAAATGAGAGGCCTCCCTAGAGGCCCCTTTCCACTAGAGAGAGGACAGAGATATTGTGGGAGACATCCACTCCCCAGAAATACTAGATAATTACAGGAATCTGCATAGTAAATAAATTGTGCTAATCTGTATGTCATTAATGGGACATAAGAACAAATAAAAGCATGTGATGAAATGGGCACCAACAGTTAAAGCATTTGGGGGTTAGCAGCTCCTCCTAACAGACACCTGGCTGTGGACATTAACGTACAAGCAAGCCTCGAGAAATTGAGACTGACTGCTGGCCAGCAACCTAGGTCAAGTGTTTTCATGTGTGTGGGTATGCATGTTTGCGTGTAAGGCTGAATATATGCATGCACATGTTCACTGTACATGTTTGCGGAGGCCAAAGGCAGATATTGGATGTCTTCTATCAACTTGTCATCAGTCAATCAACTTGTTCTGATTCCCACATGCTGGAACTGAAAGTGGGCCACCATGCTCACTCAGCACTTAGATGGGTTCTGGGGAGTCTGAAATCCACTCTTCACATTTTGTGTGATATTCATCCTATCTGCTGAGCTTTCTCTCCAGACAGACTTACTGTTACAATTCTCTTAAGTTGAAAAAAAATAGTTAACAGGAACAAAAAACAGAACTAAAGTCCATATTCTCATCGACACCAACACTCGCTTCCCTAATCCAATGTTCAAATAGTCATACGGGGCCTGAGTGGGTTTTCTGTGTGAGTCATAAACACGTATTTGAAAATACTACACAATTAAGTGATGAAAAGAGACTAAACTTATATTGATCATTTGATCTTAGACCACTTTAATGAGAAATATTTGGTGTCTGGGCAGTAAAACAACAAACTTATTGATATTAAAATATATTTTAGTTTTTCATTCTTCAGTGCTATCATGGTTAATATTTATTGATTGGCAACCTACCAACTTACCAGGATTTAGATTTTTCAAGGAGACAAATATCAGAACCAAGGGACTATGTTGATGTCATTAGTTGAGGTAGGAATACCTACTTACTGTGGATGGAGTCATTCCATAAGCTGGAGTCCACAAGAGGATAAAAGAAAAAAGCTAGCTGAGCACAAGGCATAGTCTTTCTTTTTCTTGGTAGCAAAGGCAACATGACCACAAGTTCCTCCTGCCAGACTTCTATGTCACAATGGACATACTCTCAAACTGTAAGCCAAAATAAACTCCTTTTCTTTAAGGCACTTTTGTGAGGACATTTTATCACTGCCACAGAAAAAGTAACTAAGACAAATACTAACCTAAGAATCAGATTTTGTTACATAAATCATGAGCTTAGTTGAGTTTATTTAGTTATATTTAGAACTATTTTGGATATTTTTTTCTCCTTTTGAGACAGGGTTTCACTCTATGTAAGGGTCTGAAAGTCGCTGAACGAAGACTCCAGACTCAGAGAGTATGCAAAGACAAAGAACGTTTACTCTGCAGAAACATCCAGCATACACGGGTCAACTATTCTTCAAAATGATGACCCCAAACAAAGGCACAGACCTTCTTTTAAGGAAATGGAGAAACTCTCTAGAAGGATTAGATAATCTAAGATTTCATTGGTGGGTGTTGGGGAGGTAACAGGTGGTCTGCACACCTATGTTCTGAATATTTAACCACAGGATGAGATAGGGCTGCCAGGATAGCTGGCCCATCCTGAGATAAGATATTTCCCCCATTTTTGTGGTTATCACCAGGCTGTTCTTTGGGAGAGGGGTTTATGACCTTGTTTCTGTATTTTACAATCTATTCCTGGAGCTGGTGCCTTACAGCCTAGTTTCTGGGACTTACAGTATGTTCCTGGAGCTGGTGCCTATGGCCTTCTTTTCTAAATCAGTCCTGGTCCTTAAACAGAGATAAATGGGTTTTATGCCGTCCTTTCATTTGTAACCCAGACTCATCTTGAACTGTCAATCTTCCTGCTTTAGGCACTGAGATTACAATCCTTCACCACAAGCCCCAGCAAAGATTACCTATATAACAGGTAACTAAATAAAGTTCTTAATTCAATTATATATTATAGATGGAACCTCCTTCATTCATAAAATTGAGGCTAAGTTAGGCAATTGTTAACTATACCAGTGCGTATGCACACTGAGAGCACAGAGGTCCTTTCTTTGTAAGATTTGAATTCATCCTCACAGAAATGTGGACAAGCCGACCATGTAGGATGTGTGTTTACTTCCACAGTTTAGATAATGTGATTGAAAAGTCAAAACACTTGATGACTTCCTTGGGAGTCAAATAAGTCTGTATATAGTTGGATTTGACAAAATTCAGGACACAGTCCTGTACCACCCACTAGGTGTGCCTGTGTTTTTAATGATGGGTTTTGAAGGTGAAGAAGAAGAAGGCTTCTTGTAATAGTATTGGAAAAACCTTTCATCTCAACCATGACTTGTTGTGCTCCCCACACTTGGACCTCTTGAGCTTTTCAAGTAATTCTGAATTTGACTTAAAAACAGAGTATACGCTCTTGAATGTCCCTGATGAGGTCCAGCTCTGCTCACTGAGAACAGGACTGTAAGCTCTGTGCCCACGTGTCTCAAGCAATCCCAGTATTCTGTTGTTTGCATTTGGCCTCATAGTCACAATTTAGTTGATATTTTTGCAATAAAGAATCTCTGAACTCATTACTCTGAGCCTTCAACTAGACCTTGTCGCTCGTCTTTATCAGTGATTAATGATCCACATGAGCTTGCATTTGACTCCTCCTAGTTTTTTGCCCATCATATTTTATAATACACATAGCCTTAGGCAGTAAACGCTATCCAAGGGAAAATTATTGGCTATTCATCTTCTGCCCATCCATAAATCTTCTTCATATTTCCAGCTGCTGTTTTGTTTGCTCTTAGCTGTCTTCCAAACACCGATCCCTTAGCCCTGCAGCACCCTCGCCCAGTTCTTTCTCTGGACTCTGAGCTTAGCCATTCGCTTATCATGGTTTAACTGAAAATGTTTAAGGATCTAATTAGAACTTGTTTGAGTATCTATAGCATGGGACAAGGTAAGACTATGTATGTCTTTTCATTTTAAAGCTTCCTCTCAGATAAGATTAATGCTTTAAAATGTGAGAAGTCTTGAAGCAATGCAACTTGGTCATTTTAGATTTTCCCAAAAATTTTGTGTGTCATCATGGGTTAAATTTATGGGTTTATTTCAGATCCACAGTATTGTACCAAAATGTACAAATACATACCTATAAATATAAACATTACCATAAACAATCTAAATCTAAATGAATATGAATATAAATATGAATACAAAATACAAATACAGATAAATACAAACATAAATACAAACATGAGTATATAAAATAAAAGTAAAAACATAAATATAAATAAATAAAAACAAAAATACAAAGCAAAAGGTAAATAAATGGTAAAACAATAGGTTCCTGAGCCTCTCGTGTTAAACATTCTTTGCTTTCGCACTAGGCAGACCCTGAAAACTGCTCTGTCTGTATGTCTGAGTCTGAAGCTTCCTGCTCACTCGTTTGGTTTGACATCTCCCCTCTGTCTAGTACATTGTTTTGTTAGTAGTATTACTGGTAATCACTAAGACACTATGATGGTTAATGCTGATTGGCAACTTGAAAAGGTCCAGAATCACCCAGAAGACAAACCTCTAGGCACGTCTGTGAGGGCGTATCTAGACTGGACTAGTTGAAGTTGGAAGGCTCACTATAATCTAGACAGCAACATTTCATGGGCTATGGTCCCAGACTGAATAAAAAAGGGAAAACTGGCTGGGGAGGTGGCTCAGTGGGTAAAGTGTTTGCTGAACAGGGCTGGAGATAAAGAGTTTGGAGCCTGGAACCTGCTTAAAAGCCCAGTGTAGCAGCAAAAGTGGCTATAATCCTAGCACTGCTTTTCCACAATATGAGGCTGGAGAATCATGGGAAGCTCAGGCCCCGCTGGCATGACATTCTTTGCAGTGAACAAGACAGAAAGTGGGGACCAACACCTTTGATCTCCACGCAGAGGTGATGGCATGTGTGTACACACGTGCACAGAAAGAGAGTCTAATGCCAACACTAATCTCTATGTGACTAGTTCTCCCAAACTCCAGAAATCCTAACTTCCTCAACTTAATGAATACTATCTGCATAAAATTATAAGTCAACATAAACTCTTTAGAGCTTCTTTTCAGGTATTTGATCACAGCAGTGAGAAAAGGAAATATCATAGTATATTAATTTATATTATATTATAGTATACATTATATTAACTATATAAATTTCTGCTCATCCTTTCTTCTCTCCCACTTCTACTTTCCACATATAAGAGCAAACATGTGATACTTGTTTTTCTGTATCTGGCTTATTCCACTTAACATTTAGTATTATTCATGGACAAATAATACTCTATTGTATGGCTCCCATGTCACATAAGGTTTCTGATCAATGAGTTAGCTATGCTTTCACACATTTGCCTTTTGTTAAGAAGTTACCAGACTTTATGACAGCTTAGCAAATTAAATTACTATATCCCCCTACACAATTTTACAACTCTTGAATCTCAGTTTTCTCTTATATTTTTAAGGTTATAATATTACATCATTTTCCATTCTTTCTCCTTCCCTCAAACCCTCCCATATGCCCCTTTTTGTTCCCTTTCAAATTCATATCTCCTTTTTTTATTAATTGTTCTTATGTATTTATACATGCATGAATATGTTTGAACATATGCATTTTCTAAATATAACCCACTAAGTCCGTATAATGCTATTTGTATGTATATTTTCAGGAATGGCTGTCTGGTATTGGATAATTAATTGGAATGCTTCCCTGTAGAAAACTATGTGTCCCTGTCTCAATATTCTTTAGTTGCTTATAGTTCTTTTTATAGAGTTGAGGCCTCATGGGCTTTCCCTCTTCCACTTAGGTGCAACAGATGGAGACCATTACAGAAAACAGCAACCAATTAGAAAGCAGAGTTGTGGATCCTAGTCCCATGGATACATCAAGAAACATTCACACTTCTAGGGCTCAGGGACCATTTCAGATGAGGAGTTAGAAAGACTGCAAGAGCCAGTGGATCAGAGTTTATAAGCTGTAAGTGTGTTTCTCTTGGTAATGTCAGAAGATACACTCATAAAGTCTCACCAAACATGATTGCCTAAACATAAACTGAATCTAAGTTTTAAATTTTTCTCTTCTAGTAACTCATGATCTATTCTTACTTATAAAGCACCAGCCCATTGTGGATTTTCGATTTTGTTTTTAATGTTCCTTCAAGTGGTTTAAGACATACATTTCTGACAGATTATCAGTAAGGTTCAAGTTTGATTATAACATTGGTAGATTTGTTTCTGATGATAGTACCCCACATTGGCATTGTGTGCAGATTGTCCTTTGCCTGAGCTTTTGGATGAATGGACAAGAGCAACTGCAGAAGTGCGGAGTCAACAGTATGAGTCGAGTAGCTTCTTGGGGAACAGAAAAATGCTTCTTTCTATCATGGCTTATTGAGGCTCTCAGGGGCTAGTGAGAAGTCAAAGCAAGAAAGTCAAGGATGGTGATCACTAATACCATAGCAACTGTACAGAGAAATACTTAAGAGGACCTGGTTATGGGTATTGGCAAGGGACCAGAAATAGCACCATGGGTAACATATTTTTCTTCCATGAACATAAAATCCCAACCAAAGACATTTCAGTTAGATTGTAGCATGCTTTTATACATTATTTTGTTAATCTCTGCCCATGCAACCAGGAGATTATGTATGTGTGTGTGTATATATATATATATATATATATATATATATATATATATATATGTTTCAGCTTAGTATTTTTATAGGACTCCTGAGTGTTTTAATAACTGGTCCTCTGATTCCTGTGCCTTCTCTTGGGCTCTTTTCCTTCTATTGGTTTGTCTTGACCAACTTTTATATGATGATTTTTGTTTGATCTTACAATTTATTTTGTTGTTTTCTCTTAGGTCTTAGATATCTGCTTTTCTAATGAGAGACAGAAAAGAGAAAAGAAGTGGATCCCGAGTTGAGAGAAGGTGGGGAGGAACTAGGAAGAGCAGAGGAAGAAGAAACTGTAATCAGGGTATACTGTATGGGGAAAAATTCTTTTTAATAAAGGAGAAAAAAATTCTTACTAAACAGAAAAATGTGGAAGTCTTTTTTGGATTTTAAAGAGTTCGTGAATAAAATAAAACTAAGTACACATTAAGTACAGAAGTGTGAAAAATAAATTCATAGGAGTATTTAAGGAAGTGTACACTTCACTTAGTCAATAATATCTTGTGTTAATGCCCTCTACATGGTGTAAGGTAGTATTAATCTCCTTATAGTCTAAAAAGCCAGAAATCATATGCATTCACATGATGATCAATGTTGTGAAACAAAGTATGCTAGAGAGAGGCCAGCCAGTTTAACATCAGAGAGCACTGGTGAGCAAAGGTAGATGCCAGAGAAGATGCGATTGTAATGGTAACACTGATGCCAAGACCTGAAACAATAGTTACTAATCTTCACAATCTAAGAGCAAAGGTCTGGAAAACAGAGCCATGGGCACAGAAACCTCTTGAGGACAATAATTCACATTAAAGCTAAATGATACTATGTTGTTAGCCATGAGAAAATACTTTGAAATGAGGATTTTTTAAAAAGTGCAAGAGTACAAGAATATTCTTACCACTTTCCTAAATGGCACTATATGTTATTCGTACAAACAGGAACAAATTTAAAACATCAGAGGACCCAGAGCTCCTGGGTATTGATTCTGTTTATAGGGCTCCAGTGTCCTGTCTGCTCCCAGCATGTTCCCTTGCACATTCTTGGTCTCAGAAAATGAAGTCTATACTAATGGGAAGATCTTTTGTTATTAGAGATGACACTAGATGTGAGACTTGAGTTCATGCAGGAGGACAACTTTCATGGGTCCAAAAGTTTTGAAGACCCTCTTCTCAGTGTAAGGAGGTTTTGTAGTAAAAGATACGTGAGGCTAGTGATCCACAAAATATCTTCTGGTATAAAATACAAGGAAAATATGAGAGATCTTATCTATCCTATTTGCCTGGAACTGGGGGTAAAGTTCACCAAGTCTGTTATTTCACGACATTTAATTGAGGATAAAATACTCATCATGTTAACTCTGACTTCATGCAGCATCTAACTGTGCTTCTCATCTGACAACCTGGTCAGTTGTCCTCTCTGTGAGTTTAGTACCAAAATGCATCTGAAGAAGGAGACACATGGAACCCCGTTATTCTGTGGCCTTGAGATAAAACTGATGGAGACAGAAGAGCTAAGCACTCTTTTGAAGGCACAACAGAAGATTTCCGATGAGGGTGAGTGATATTTCCTTGATCTGACAACTTAAGAAATGCTTGCCAAGGAGAGAAAATTAAATAGAACATGAGCAAACAGAAATAAAATAACTTCTTCAAAAAGAAATGGGACAATGACTGGATAAAATTACGGAATGAGGATGAGTGATGTATGCCCAGGGACTTGGTTATGTTAGTGGCTCCCTGTGTGTGCCAGATGAATTGTTGGGATAAGAAACAGAAGCCAGTTCCCACACAAGAGCCTATCACATAGGATCTTGATGATGGACATGCTGTCATCAGAAAGGAAAATTATGTCCCAGTGAAATATAGCTCTGAGTATATCAAATGTGTCCTTGTGGAAGCTCTGTTTCCTTTCTGCTAATGATGTATAATTGTTTTGTCTTTATTTTACCAGCTTAGAGTTCCATAGGTTTCTAGGATGCCAGCTTAAAATTGACTGTTGTTTCTCCTCCTTAAAAAATAGAAATAATTACACTCCACGTGGGAAGTCCAAACATAAGAGAATACATTACAATAATTTACATTTCTGTTCGTAGACTAGAAATTTATGGTAGAAAAAAACCTCTTAAAATAAAAACAGCCCATGTCTTTCAGTTGGCAGGATTCAATATGCTCATATTCCTGTGCTGGATATAATTAGATGTCCTGGGCTCCTTCCATCTTTTTAAAATTTTCTTTTGTTCACATTCAAGAAATGTTCCACCAGTGAGCTACATGCCAGTATGGAGAGGTGTCTTTATTTAGAGCAAGAACTTTTTACTATACCAGTGAAGGAACATGTCAGATGCCAAATCACCCAAGATCTTGTAAGACAAGTTTATTGTTTCCTCATGACCTTGAGAACTTTGTGTTTCAGTTTCTCAACCGATGGACAGGAACTTTTCCCAGATAAGTTGACAATTTGGAGCATAGAGTTCATGAGGTTACTGGAATAATGAAAAAAATGTAAAGAATAAGTTTATTCAGAAAGGTAAGCTATTCCATGTGATTCTATCTTTCTAAGACAGACTGCTTCCTTGTCCCATTTGGGGGTGGAAAATAAAGGCATTGTCCTGAGCAGAAGGTGTGAAAGGCATTGAAAAAAACCTCAGTACACTGGCACCCCAAGTAGACTGGTGATCACTGTGCTAATTCTTATCATTATACTGAACTATTTGAGATAGTTTACCTGAAAGAGAAAAGGGTTGTTGGCTAACGGTACTGAATGTTCCAGTTCACAAACAGATGGATCCTTTGCATTAGGTATCTTTCTGGATTCCAGATGCCAGTGAAACTGATCATGTGGCAAAGTGGCTGCTTAGGTCATGGTGAGCAGGTGAGGCAAAACCAGAGATGGGACTTTGACGATCCCCAGGAATTCAGGCCCCCAATAACCTAAGGACATTCCATAAGGTCTAGAAAAGAAGCTTCCACAAAGTAGGTGATAGAACAATAGGAAGGAAAGAAGGAAACAAGGTGAGGTGTGGTGGTTTGAATAGGTTTGGCCCCCATAGACTCTTGTATTTGAATGCTTGGCCTGTGGAGAGTGGCACTATTAGGAGGTGTGGCCTTGTTGGAAGAAGTGCATCATTGAGGGAATGGGCTTTGAGGTCTCTAAATGCTCAAGCTTTGCCCAGTGCAGAATGAGACCCTCCTCTTTGTGTCTGCAAAGACAGTCTCCTCCTGGCTGCTTTCGAATGAACATGTAGAACTCTCAGCTCCTCTAGCACCATGCCTGCCATGACGAGAATGGTCTGAACCTCTGAAACTGTAAGCCAGCCCCACTTAAATGTTTGCCTTTGTAAGAATTGCCTTGGTCATGATGTCTGTTCACAGCAGTAAAACCCTAAGACAGGAGGGAAGGAAGAAAATCTGTCACCAGACCCAGATTTCATCAATTGACAAGTACAACCTAATTGTCGATTGAATGGCAACATTTGAAGAAGCAAAAATGGAAGTAAAGAGGTAAAGGCATTTATTCCAGCACTGCCCAGTTTGGGGTAAAGAATCAGATCTTAACCTTAGGTGTGGTCTGAAGGAGAAGCCTGGCTGAGTAGCTACAAGCCTGGGTCTCACCTCTTCCTTTAGTTCAGGAAGGCCATATACTGTGGCCCAGGACTGGATTACTGCAGGCTGACAGCCGCATAGACCTGGCTTACGATGACCTCACAGAGTAAGCTTTGCTAAACTTCTGAGGCAGGAGTGAAGGATGGGGTGAGAGAACTGCCTGAAATGCAGTGTTCGAACAAGACAGGCAAACATCACATTCTAGAATTGGGATGCTACGTAGTCGTGTTCCTTTCAGAGCCACTTATCTGATTGAACTCACCCCTCTCCCAGCTACAGAGGACTAGAGTTACAAAAGGCACAGAATAACAGAAACTACTTCAAAACACCTTTGGGCTCCAGTTTTCTCTATAAAAAAAAAAAAAAAAGGAGCCACAAATGCCTATCAGATTCCTGAGCTTCAGGTACATCTTATGATTTAGAAGAAATAAGCCCCAGTTCACCTTCCCTCTCAGTTTGGTTTGAGAAAAGCTATCAAAGGCAGGAATGGAAGGAAGCACCCAGGAGAAGAAATCAATTCATTCTCAGATTCCTGATCCTCTTTGAGATCAAGTCTGAATTTCAGATGAAACAAAGAGGTTTGTTTTAGTCTATGGCCATTTGATGTATGAATCTAGAGTTATTTTAGATAATAAAGGGAAGGCAGGAAATTGCTTGATAAAATCAAGTAGGTTTGTCATCATCAAAGATTTATTGCAAGTTTTGACATCTTCATGACCCTTGAACTCTACATTATCCTGATTCAAAGAAAGGGTAAGTTTTTACTTTACTAGACTTCTGTAATTTTAAATGTCAGGCACCCTATGTAAGAAAGCAATAAATGTGGGAATAAAAGTGGGGTTTGCCTCTGAGACAGATCATATAATGAGTCACTGTTCAAATGAATCCGTGGAGCTTTGTGGAGTCTTTAAAAGGACCATTTAATTGTGTACACTGATTTCTTAGCTTTATGGTGTCTGAGAGAAACCGCTGCTGTGAAATGGCAGGAGGTAAATGTGTTCACGTGATGGTGAAAGAGAACAATGGCTCAACTGTGAGGAGGAAATGGGTGTGTTGGATTCTGCAACAAATTGCAGCCATCAGGAGTGCTGCCTGGGAAAGACCTGTCAAGCAGTGAGAACAGAAAGTGCAATTGAGAGGACAGCAGGCTGATCCTTCTCACTTTGAGGGACACATCTTGACCAGAAGAACATCTTGAATGCAGAATCAAATAGGAACAGCCCATTCTTTCTTCTCTGTATCTTTGTTTCACCTAAAGGGACCTCTTTTCTCAATTCTTTGATAAACTGCTTGAGAAAAAAAAAACCTACACTATGGGTTTATGACTGTGATTTTCTTCTATTTTTTTCTTTTTTCTTTCTTTTTTTTTTTTTTTTACATTTACAAAAGGTATTTTTTTCTCACATAAATATATCCTAATTACAATTTCTCCCCTGACTCTTCTCAGTTTTCCCACCTCTTCTTGCATCTGGATCCATTCGCTTTTGGCTTCTCATAAGAAAACAAATAGGCTTCTAAGTGAAAATAATATAATATAATATAATATAATATAATATAATATAATATAATATAGTATATAATATAATATCTACCATGTCTGAATAGGAAAAAACAAACCAACAGAAGAAAAAGGCCTTCCAAAAGGCACAAGAAACAGATACAGACATAGAAACCTACACATTCCTGCACTCAGGAGTCCCATAAAAACAAAACAAAACAAAACAAAACAAAAAAACTGGAAACCATAACATTTCCTCCAAAGACCTGTAGGATAAAAAAAAATGATGCAAATAAATTAAAAGTAATAAAATAATTTAAAACAAAACAATTTTGACACAACGTTATGAGACAAGGAACATCCAAAGATGCCTTTGAGTTCATTTTCATTTGACTATCTGCTTCTGGGCATGCAGACTATCTTTAAGAGTAGTTTGTTACCAGTGAGACGTCATAGGAGTAAAATAAATTTTCGTTTGCAAGGTGTTATCAATTAGTAATAGTTTCTGGGATAGGGATGGAGGTGGGTGTACACTAGTCCTGTCAGCTCTAGAACCCTTATCTATTTCAAACCCATGCAGGTTCCGTGCATGCTGCCATAGATTCTGTGAGTTCATATGTGGGCCTTGTTACTTTGGTGTCTTCTATCTCCTCTGACTCTTACACTCTTTCCTTCTCCTCTTTGGGAGGGTTCCCTCATGTTTGAAGTGAGAAATTTAATGGAGAAATCCAATTTAGGGCTGAATGTTACAAGCCCTAAATTACAAGGTCTTTCACTCTCAACATATTGGCTGACTGACTGTGGGTCTCGTATTAGTTTTCATCTGCTGCAAGAGGAAGCTTCTCTGATGATGAGTGAGCAAGGCACTGGTCTACGAAAAAAACAGAATGTCATTTGGAGTCATTTTATTGCTACATTCTTTTAGTACACTAATAGCATTTGGTTTTACCCTGGTCTCAGTTCTATCTAGTCTGAGAGTCTTGTTTGCTCAAGCAGTGTTGGATATGGCCCCATGTCATAAAGTAGGCCTTAAGTCAAATCAGGTATTGCTTGGTTACTTCCACAAGTTTACACCACCATTGCACCATGATATTTTACAGGCAAGAAACCACTGTAGATCAAAGGGTTCATAAAACTTGATTGGTGTTTACATTTCTCTTTTGGTAGCATGCAGAGTATCTTCTGACACCAAGAACACTAGACAATAGGGATAAAGGCTCTATGTAGACATCAGCTTGACTACTCCATATTCAATGAGTTGTTTGGGAATTCCCATGGGACCCCTTTGGCTGGCAATTCAATTAAGTCTAATCCATTCCTGGTACTAGATGCTTCAATGTCAAAAAATGTCCAGTTGTGTTTCTGTCTACCTCATTATTTGACAAGTTTCTTTAAATTTTCTTCACATATTTGTATAATTTAGGAAACTTGTGCTATATTAGTTTTCCATGCTACCCCTCAAATAACCCTTAATTTTAGCTGCTCTCCCTGTATTCTCTCCCTCACCCTCTCTTATCACCATTTGATACTCCTATTCCAGCTCCCCCCACCCATCCACAAATACATATTCTATTTTCCTTTCCTAGGGAGATCTATCTGCCCCCTCCTGGTCCCTTACTCTATACATAGCCTCTATGATTCTACAGACTGTAGCTCAGTTATCATTGACTTAACAGCTAATATCCACATATAAGTGAATACATGCCATATTTGTCATTTCTGGATCTAGGTTACCTCACTGAGGATGACTTTGTCTAATCCAGTAATTTTCATGATTTTATTCTTTTTCAAAGCTGAGTAGTGTTTGATTGTATAAATTTACCACATTTTCTTTGCCCATTCATCTGTTTACAGACCTCTAGGTTGTTTCCAATTTCTGGCTGTTATAAATTGAACATCAGTGAATATGGTGAGCAACTGACTCTATGGTATTGCGAGGCATCCTTTAGATATTTACCTAAGAGTAGTGTAGCTGAGTCTTGAGTTAGATTGATTCCCATCTTCCTGAGGAAGCCCACATTGATTGCCATAGTGGCTATACTCACACCAGCAATAGAGGAGTGTTCCCCTTCTTCCATCCTTGCCTGTATGAGCTATCACTTGTTTTATTGATCTTAAATATTCTGACTGGTGTGTGATAAAACTTCAAAGTCATTTTAATTTGCATTTCCCTGATGGTTGAAGACGTTGAATGTTTCTTTAAGTGATTCTTAACTATTTGAGTTTCTTCTTTTGAGAATTCTCTGTTTAGGTCTGTGCCAGATTTTTTTTTAATATCTAATATTTTTGGTTCTTTAAATATTTTGACTATTATCTCTCTATAGCATGCAGAGTTGGTAAAAATATCTTTTCCCATTCTGTAGGCTGCCGCACTGTTTGAATGATGGTGTCTTTTGCTGTGCAGAAGCTTTTCCATTTCATAAGGTCCCATTTATTAGTTGTTGATCTTACTTCCTGTGCTAAAGATATTCTGTCCAGTATGTCATTTCCTGTACCAATGTGTTCAACGTTCCTCATCACTTCCTCTTCTAGGTTTAGTGTATCAGGTTTTATATTACAGTATTTGGTCCACTGGAGTTCAGTTCTGTGCAGGGTGATAAGTATGGATCTATTTACATTCTTCTACATTCAGCCATCCAATGTCACTAAGACCATTTGTTGAAGACGCTGTATTTTTTTCCAATGTGTATTTTTGGCTCTTTACAAAAAAAAAATCAGGTATCCATGGATATATATATTTATGTCTGGGTCTTCAATTTGATTCTAACTATAAACATGTATGATTTTGTACCCATGCCATACTGTTTTTATTACTGTAACTCTGTGGTACAATTTTATGTTGGGGGTGGTGATACCTCCAATAATTCTTTTATTATTTAGAATTGTCTTAGCTAGTGTGTGTGTGTGTGTGTGTGTGTGTGTGTGTGTGTGTGTTTCCATATGAAGCTGAAAACTGTCCTTTTAAGATCTGTGAACAATTGTGTTGGAACTTAATGGGGATTAGATTGACTGTACGGGATAATCATTTTTACTATATCAATCCTATTGATCCTTGAGCATAGGAAGTCTTTCCACCTTCTTTAGTTACTTTTCTTCAATGTCTTAAAGTTTTTATTATACAAGTATTTCACTTGCTTGGGTAGAGACTCAAATATACTTTATCTTATTTGAAGCTATTTTAAGGGTAAAGTTTCCTGATTTCTTTCTCATCCTAGACATCATTTGTTTATAGAAAGGTTACTGAATTTTGCAATTTTATTTTGTATCTTACTACCTTACTAAAAGTGTCTATCAGTTATAGTAGTTTAAGGTGGTATCTTTAGGGTCATTAACATAAATTATCATATTACACACAAAATAGATACTTTGACTTCTTCTGTCCAATGACTGATTTTCAACCACACCACCCTACTCCCATGGGACCTGAAGCAGTATCTGGAGGCATTTTTGATTGTCACATCCAGAAGGAGAACTTACCACCAACATATTGTCCTAGTTTGCTTGCTATTTTGATAAACAGCAAGAAAACTTGTGGAAGAAAAGGTTTATTTACCTAACAATGCATCAAGAAGAGAAGTCAGGGCATTAAGTCAAAGCAAAAACCTGGAGGCAAGAACAGAAGCAGAGATGATGGAGGGATGCTGCTCTTTGACTTTCCCCCAAGACTTGCTCGTCTACCTTTTGTATACAACCCAGAATTTTCTGATAATGCAGAGCACTTCTTACAATGGGCTAGGCCCTCTCACACCAAACATGAATCAAGAAAATGCCCCCACACATTTGCCCACAAGCTAATTTGATGGAGATAGTTTCTCAGTTGAGGTTTCATCTTCCTAGATAGTCCAAGGCTGCATGGAGGCAACTAAAATAAAGCAGCACAAATGGAGGACAAGATGCTGCATAGCAGCCTGTACTACGTGACAAGCAGCTCACCACTTGCACCCCAAAAGGAAGTTTGCAGCACTATTTGTCAGTGGTGCTGAGATTGAAAAGCCCTGGTTTTAGATCAATTCTGTTTTTTTGCTTTTCAACTTGCCCATAGGAATCCTATTTTAATGATTTCCAAGACTAAAGTATCAACATGCAGGTAATTGACACCTGAAGTATCTATTTCTTGCAAATTATATGAAGAATATATTCATTCCCTCAAATAAAAAGTCACAAGTTGTTGCTTTTTTATTTCAGGCAGATTTCTGAGAAAAAATCAGCTAAATAAGTAAATAAAGTCTATTTATATAAAGTCTTGATAGTGCATCTTTATAGTTAAGTAAGGCTCCTGCAAAACAAGGCAAAAAATACCCAGCAAAATAATAAATTTGATAGAATCAGAATCACTTTTGAGCATCTTGGATATATGTCAAGCTCCAGTGAAATAAATGTATTTTTTATGATCCTGAGAATACAAATGGCCACAAAAGATATTGTCAGTGTCAGAAAAAATTGCTTCAACTCATGTAAGATTCTTTGTCAAGATAATATAAAAATAGTACTTTCTTGTTTACTAGTTTCTTTCTTTCATAATATGTGATTTATTTTATTTAATATTTATAAGCCTGATTTGAGATATGGAATCGGTATTCTTCCTTGGGAAGATGGGTTGCCATTGGCAACAAAGCAATAAAAGATTTCAACCAACAGAGCAAACCCAAACATCAAATATGCTTCCCTCATCCTTTGGGTTCTGATAGGTGACAACTAGGACATAACAGAGGAGGGGGAATGGAGGATTATAGCTCACAGCCTAGATAAGAAATCTGATATAGTTATCTTCAGTAGTCAACTAAACACAAACCCAGAGTTACCTGGGAAAAGAGAATCTCAACTAAGAAACTGCCTGGATCAGATTGGGCATCTCTTAGGGCATTTTCTTAACTGCTAACTGAAGTAAAATAGACCAGCCTACTCTAGTCAGTGCATCCCTAGGCAGGTAGGTCTAGACTGCATCTGAATGATAACCAATTAAACCGGACTGATCAAGCCAGTAACCAGTGTTCTTCCAAAGTCTTTGCTACAGTTCTTGCCTCCAGGTTTCCATCTTGAGCTCCTTCCCTGGTTTCCTTTGATGTTGGACTGTAAGCTAAAGCTGAAATAAACCCTTTCCTCAGCAAGATGGTTTGGTTGTGTGTCTATCTCAGCAACAGAAAACAGAGAGCACTGTTATAGCAGAGAAAATGGCTTTGTTGCACCATAGGAGACAGTGTGAGTTTTCTCACACTCAGCCTATTGATGAGAAGCCTCTCCTCCCGTCACAAACAGAAGGTGAAGGTAATGGAACTAAATGACCATGACCCACAGTCACAGGGAGTCTGCTAGCTACAGAGGACAATAAAAGGTGTGTTCTAGAGCTAGCCGAGGAGATCAGGGAGCCAAACGCCATCAAGAAAGGGTACCAAGGAACAAGACTGCCAAGGTAGGCCATTGGAAAACTCTCTACAAAATGGGTGAGAAAGACAAAAATAGGAACTGTAAACTCATATGTACTTTCCTTTATTTTGGAGACACAGTGAAGCTGGGTGATGGGGATTCTAAACTTAGGTGCTATCTGCTCAGGATACCAGCATGTACCCCTGAGCAGCCGGGTGAACTCAGGGAAGTCATTTACTTTTTTATGTCTTGGATTGTTTCCTTTGCCCATATTGCCTCTATCTCCCTTCATTTCACTGATATACTGAAACTCATTTAGGACATCCTTAACAGTCACCCAGCCTGTAATTGATCCAGAAATCAGCTCTGTGCCTTTTAACTAAATGTCTCAATGTTTATTACTTGCCATAAAAGGCTCCTAACAGAGACAGGCTTTTCATTGGTGTTATGGAAAGCAGCAGGAAGAGAAAGATGAATGTGATGAACAAAAGAGAAGAAAGGAGAAGTGATACAATTAGAGCAGAAATGGGAGAAAGTCAAATAAAACAAACATGGACAGAAGTCGTTAGTGGTTAAAGACATAATATTTATGTATCTTAGTGATGGGGAGAAAGGAACCTTGTGAATTACAGTATTTCTAATTTAAACAACAATTTCCAAGCTATAAATGTTATAATGAGTGTAATGTGTTCAATTTATGTTAACAGTACAAAGTAAGACATGGTGTTGGCCATTAAAAGATTCTTTGTTGATTTACAAATGTATAATTAATTTAAATGGAACATAATCAATTCAAAGACAAATAATGCCATTGAACATACAATTCAGAAATATATGCTTTCAATAAGCCCAAGGCACAGTTCTGTCTATAGCTGCATTGATATCTGCACTTCATATAAAATCAGGGTCACTGTTCAAAATTAAAGAGGCTGAAGAAAAATTACAAATAAATGCATTACTTGATATTGATTATATCCTTGACATAAAAATAACTCTCACTGATATTGAAACAAAGAATGAATACATATTTTCAAAAATATTTCAAATATAATCAGATAATTTTATGATATTAATAAGTATAGTAATATTTTGGCTTGCTAATCACTGAGTTTGCTCTGTAAAACTATGTGCTGAAAAACTTAAACCTAATGCGCCATGAAGTCTGCAGTTTCTAGTCTACTTTCAAATGATCCAGAAATGCAAAACCAAATCAGACACATACACAGAGAGGTCTAGATGTGGGTAAATAACAGTAGTTGGTGGAGTCACATTGGTAATATGTAGATATTAATGGACATTTAAAAACAATTTTCATCATCTTTTCTATTTTTTAATTGAAAGAAGGGAATATATGATTTTGATATTTGTATATAGTACATTTTGTGTTATAGTAGAGAAGCATCTTGCAGCAAGTGACACTCTGCCTTCAGCAGCAGAACATGGTAGAAAATGACTGAAGAAGATAAAAATCCTAACCTGCCCCATCAACATAATTGATCTTTGCAGTTAAAGCAACTAAGACAAGCTACAGACAAAGTATAGAACAAGGACTAGATGCAATGTGATGGAAGTTATAGTGTCCCAAGAACCCAATGTAGGACAAGAAGGATCCTGAATAAATACAGCCATTGGCAAGTATGAAGGTTGAAATTCAGAGAAATTATGCAAACAAGACAGCTCTTCTAAATCCAGTGCAAAGGGAGAAAGATGAATGAGCAGAACTAAGAAGCAATAAAAGAAAAAATAAAGGTAGTATTTTATTAAGACCATAACCATCTAAAAGCATAGATTGTAGCCACTGTTTATAGCTTCGTTCAGAAACTTGGGGTTTCAGGATGTTGTCCACTACTCTATATCTAGTCCTCACCATTCTTGGAAAAGAGAAAGTATTTATGAACTCTCTGTGGATGGAAAAGACAAATGAGTGAATGTTCTAACTAAGAGTCTGAGGAATAAGTGAGACAAAAATTCAGTGTAAAAATTCTTCCCCTAAACAGGATTTACATGTTCAGAGCTGTCCTAAAAGATCGTGAAGAAAGGTTTTGATGATAGGCCAGTGTGCTGGTTAGGTTTTTGTCAACTTGAGGCAAGCTAGGGTCATCTGAGAAGGGAAACCTTCAATTAAGAAAATGCTTCCATCAGATTAACCTATGGGTAAACCCTGAGATAGGTGGTCTTGGGCAGTGTCAGAAAGCAAAATGAGCAAGCCATGCATAGGAGCCAGTTACCAGTCTTCTTCCATTACCACTGCTTCAATCCCTGCCTCCAGGTTTTTGCTTTGAGTTCCAGCCAAGACTCCTCTTCATAACGGACTACAGTGGTAAGCCAAAATAAATCCTTTCTTCCCCAGTTTTTTTAAAAATTTTTTCCCTTTATTTATTGGCTATTTTATTTACATTTCAAATGTAATCCCCTTTCCCCACACCAAGGAACCCACTATCTCAACTCCCCTCCTCCTGCTTCTATGAGGATATGCCCCCACCCACCCTCCCACTCTCACTTTCCCACCCACGATTTCCTCCACACTGGACCAACGATCTCCTCTCCCACCTAAGCCCGACAAAACCATCCTCCTCTACATATACAGCTGGAGTCATGGGCCCCTCCCTATGTGCTCCCAGTCTGGTGGTTTAGACCCTGAGAGCTCTCGTTGGTTGGTATTGTAACTCTCCTCATGGGGCCACAAACCCTTTTAGTTCCTTCAATCTTCTCTCTAATTCCTCCATTGGGAACCCCATGATCAGCACAATGGGTAGCTGTGAACACCCACCTCTGTATATTTCAGGCTCTGGCAGACCTCTAAGGATACAGCTATTATCAGGCTCCTGTCAGCATGCACTTCCTGGCATCCACATCAGTGTCTAACTTTGGTGAATGCACAAGGGATGGATACCCAGGTGGAGTAGTCTCTGGACAGCCCCTCCTTCAGTTTCTGTCCCATGCTTTGTCTCTATATTTGTTCCCCTGAGTATTTTGTTACCCCTTCTAAGAAGGGCCAATGCACCCACACTTTGGTCTTCCTTGTTCATGGCCTTCATGTGGTCTGTGACTTGTATCTTGGATATTGCGAGCTTTTGGGCTAATATACAATTATCAGTGAGTACATACCATGTGTGATTGGGTTACCTCACTCAGGATATTTTCTAGTTCCATCCATTTACCTAAGAATTTCTTGAATTCATTGTTTTTAATAGCTGAGTAATATTCCATTGTGTAAATGTATCACATTTTCTGTATCCATTCCTCTGTTGAAGGACATCTGGGTCCTTTTCAGCTTCTGGATATTATAAACAAGGCTGCTATGAACATAGTGGAGCATATGTCCTTGTTATATGTTGGAACATCTTCTGGGCATATGCCCAGGAGTGGTATCACTGGGTCCTCAGGTAATACTATGTCCAATTTTCTGAGGAACCACCAGACTGATTTCCAGAGTGGTTGTATCAGCTTACAATCCCACCAACAATGGAGGAGTATTCCTCTTTCTCCACATCCTCACCAACATCTGCTATTACCTGAGTTTTTATCACTTGGCCGTTCTGACTGGTGTGAGGTGGAATCTCAGGGTTGTTTTGATTTGCATTTCCCTGATGACTAAGGATATTGAATATTTCTTTAGGTATTTCTCGGCCATTTGATTTTCCAAGTTGTTTCTTACCAGGATATTTATTACAGTGATAAAAAAAATAAGATAACAAATATCTTTAAAGTAATGCATGATCTTGGGTTTTGTGTCTGTGTAAAGGCAGCATTTAGATAGTTCCTAATTTTTAGCTTTTAGAAAAACACAGAAATTTACATTCTCATGTATGTAATGTCATCATTTGGACAAAGAAGCATCCTAAAGAATGGAAAACAAATTGAACAACTACACCAGCTTTGGCCTCTTCTCTCTGTAGCTATTCACAGCCCTCCCACCACAGACCTCTGCTCCCACTGAACCACATCAGCCCTGCCATGATACACTGTACTATGAGCACCCATGAGCCAATACAAACTCTCTCTTAAGTTTCATGGATGGTTTGCTGCCAGCATTGAAAAACAAAACAGTATGTATCTTGAATCATTTCTCATGAGAAAAAAAATTACTGAAAGTTAAAGAAAACACAACCAAGAAATAAAGACCACTCTGACTTCATACCACCTCGTCAATAAGATCTGAGCTGGGAGTAGGGGGAGGATACCTTGGTCTGCTGAGGGAATGATGGTGAGTCACTTACAATCAAGTGTAAGGACCAAATATAGACATTTTCTGACACACAGGACTGAATGGCTTGGAACTGAGTGTACTTGGGAGTGCAATGAAAGTAAGCTGTCGGAGGTTTGGTCATGCTTCTCTCTGCCAAGAGAAACTAAAATAAAAGTATGGATATTTAAAATGGGAAAATCATCATAATGAGGATGAGAGATTATCCATGGAAAATACATCTTTAGCTTTTCTAAAGAAACATATTGAAAGTGGGGAAATAGCTGTTGCACAGCAGAAAACACAGCAGGGTAAGGCATGCCATATAGAAACATGGAAAATAATGAGACCACAGCACTTACCTCTCGCCCCTGCAGAAGGCAGGGAAATAAAGGCCCTCAGGAGCATAAAGAAAATGATTTTTAAAAATGGAGCTAGATTCAATCAACAGCTGAATATCTATCTATCTATCTATCTATCTATCTATCTATCTATCTATCTATCTCTATCTCTCTCTCTCATACACACACACACACACACACACACACTGTCCATGTAAATGAAACACAATTACTCACACAGGTAAAAAGTCAGAGGTTTCAGGGGCACCTTGCTCAGTTGAACAACCATAAAAAATCATAAAGCCAAGAATGTTCCAGAACCACCAACACAGGATTCCCAGTCAGCTTCTTAGTGCCTTGCCTTTAGCATCACCCGTTATATGAAGAGAATTTTTATTAATTTTTTATAGATATGGATGTGGTGGTCTGAAAGAAAATGGCCACCATAGGCCCATGGGGAGTGGCACTATTAGGAGTGTAACCTTGTTGGGGAAAGTGTGTTACTGGAGGGTGAACTTTGAGGTGTCAGATGCCCGAGCTCGGCCCAGTGTGACCTTCTTTTGCTGCCTGCTGATCTATATGTAGAACTCTCCATTACTCTCCAGTGTCATGTCTGCCTGTGTGCCACCATGTTTCCCTTCATCAGGATAATGGACTAAACCTCTGAACTGTAAGTCAGCCCCATATTAAATGTTTTCTTTTATAAGAGTTGCTTGATCCTGATGTCTGTCTTCATAGCAACAGAAACCCTAACTAAGACAATGGGTGCTTTGCATGTATTTTAGTGCACCGCTTGCATGCCTGGGGCCACGAAAGGGCTTCAGATTCCCTAGACTTGAAGATACAGACAGTTGACATTTGTGAGCTGCCATGTAGGTCCTGAATGTAGAACTTAAGTCCTCTGGAAGACCAGCCAGTGCTTTAAATTACTAATTTATCTCTTTGGGTCCCAAAACAGGTGTGTGTGTGTGTGGTGTGTGTGTGTGTTTGTGTGTGTGTGTGTGTGTGTCTAAGAGACAGAGAGAAAGAGAGAGAGAGAGAGAGAGAGAGAGAGAGAGAGAGAGAGAGAGAGA
>JANHMN010000006.1:59869211-59939981 GCA_030674055.1 Rhabdomys pumilio
AGAGAGAGAGAGAGAGAGAGAGAGAGAGAGAGAGAGAGAGAGAGAGACTCACTATCTAGCCTTGGCTGGCTTGGAACTTGCTGTGTAGACCAGGCTGAAGATTTCTTTGCATAATGGTAGAAGATTCTTCTTGAATAAATCAGAAGAAGAAGAAATGATCCAGTCAGGAAACAAATCAAAGGATTAAAACTTTTAAAATCTTTATTAGTCATTTTTCAGAAGCTTTAAAGATCAGAATATTTAAGTTTTATAATAAGGGGTAAACAAAGGTAGATGAAAGACAAAAGGCACATTAATGAATGAAGACAAGAGGTAAGAACACTCAACTCAGAAATCCTAACATCTCTTTAATGTGTATTACAAAAGACTGTTTTCTGAGCATTCCATAGCATTTTGCACTCATGAACTGACAACATCTTTGGTTAAAATGTAAAAGACCTGTAGATCAAGGCAACCTGAGTTTGTATATGAGTAAGGAAGGAGCTCATGAGGTCCGACCCCTAACTGAGGAACCATTGGTAGTCAATAGCTACTTGTGGAAAGAGAAGAATTTTTCTTCAGAATGTGGCCAGTAGTAGGCTGCCTGTGCTCCAGTGGGTGGCCCCCTACCCTTGTACATAAGGACACCACTAATTGGAGTTAGTGAATTATACTTCTAAAAAGGAGGAAGAGGCAAATGAGGACTCATCAAGTTGAAAGGTATATGTCAAAAGAATCTTGGGTGAGGTAGAGAAGGAGGGGAAAAGGATGAGGAGAAGAATTCATGACTTTGGGAGGGGAATATGTTAGGAGAAATCTCAGGGAGGTGGAGCAGAAAAACAGAATCATAGCACATTGTATACATGGATGAAATTTTTAAAGACTAAATTAAAAGGCAAGAAATTGGACTGGGTTTGTAGCTCAATGTTGAAGTGAGTGCTTGACAAGCATGAGCAAAGTCCTCAGTTTTCATCTTTGTCACCATAGTAACAAACAAACCAACAAATGGATGAATGAACAAACATTTTAAATAACAGGAAATAATTTTAGAATTAAGGAGATTACTCAATTTTTGAGTGAATGTCTGGAAAAGTTAGCCACTACAAGATGTGAAAGAATATTCAACCTTTACAAGAAATAACCATATAAATAAGTAAAAAAAAAAAAGATACTGAGGAAAGATTATTATTAAAACAACTATATTAAAGTAACTATGAAGACAAAACTAAAATGAATTTAAAGAGTTCCTTCTGTAGAGTAGAGTTGAAGATGTAGCCAGAAACAGTATGAAATGCTATTTAAAATATTATACATTATTTTTTTGAACTCATGTAATTTTATTTTTTCCAGAAAATGGCTATACAAAAGTAATCTATAGATTCAGTGCAATCTCCATCAAAATTCCAATGACATCCATCAGAGATACAGAAAAAACAAACAAACAGACAAACAATTCACATGAATACACAAAAGACCATGGATAATTAGTAAATCCATGAAAGCATAATGCAGGATTTGCAAGACTTCAAACTACACTCCAGAGCTATTGTGACAAAGACAGAATGGTTCTAGCATGAAAACAGATATGTAGACCAATGAATCAGGATATGGGATCCAAATATATTAGAAAAAAATCTATTCAGCAAATGGTGGTGTCAGTCTTTAAAAGAATGACATTAGATCTACATTTCTTGCTGCACATAAAAAAATCATTTGAAAGTGGGTCACTAACCTTAAAACCTGAAACTCAGAGACTGTTATAGGAAGACAGGAAATATAATTCAAGGTACAGTGCTCTGAACAGGTCTCTAATAATTCAGGAGATGATTCCAAGGAGACAAATGGAAAATGATGAAATTTAAAACTTTCCGCACAGCCAACTATCCAGCAGGGTCAAAAGTCCCCCCATAGAGTGGAAGAAAATATTTGCCAACTGTACTTCAGACATGAGTTAATATCTAGAATATAAAAAGAACTTCAAAGATATAACAGCCTCAAAATAAAATTGCTATTCAATAAAGGTGCCAATGAGATGAACACAAAAATTACAAATTTTGGACAATAAATATTTTAGGGGAGATTGAAATCCTTAGCCATGAGAGAATGCAAATTACCACCACTTGGAACTTTTATCTCACCTCAGTTAGAATGTTGACTGTTATAAGATTATAGTAATGAGGATTTGGGAATAATGAAACCTTAGAGTTGGTAGAAGTGTAAACCAGCTCAGTCAATATGGAGAGCAATATGGAGGTTTCTCCAAAGAGTTAAAAGTAGAACTATTATTATTAGCCAATAATATCACTCCTGGGCTTATACACAAGAGACTCTATACTTACCACAAAGATCCTTAAATGTCCATTCTTGGATTAGTCATAATAGCAAGAGTATGGAATAATTCTTGATGCCCATTGGTAGATAAATGGATGAAAAATATGGCATAGACAATGGAATTGTGTTGAAAAATAAAGAAAAATAAACAGTGATTTTTTTCAAAAGAACAGATACATTTGGAAAGTAATCTAATAAGTGAGGTGACCCAGACTCAGACAAAGACTGTGTGTTCTCTCTCATATGCATATTGTAACTTTTAATGCTTGCATTAAAAAAAAGTGGGCATGAGAGTGATTGTAGGGTGTGAAACTAGACAGGGACCGTGAGAGGGGATAAAGATGTCTTGAAAGAGTTCAGGGAGAGCAAAAGGACACACATTGCATGAGCGTCGGAAGGATAATGCTGGCAGTGGACAGGCAGAACGGGGAAGGGCAGAGGGAAGGAAAAGAAAGGAGAGGCAACAGAAACAAATTTCACTTGGAAGTTGCTCCAATTAAATATAATGTTTTATATGAATGTAAGAATATTTTAAGACTTTGTATCACTTTAACAAAGTAATTTAAGGGATTTTTAAAAATTTAAAACACAATCCTAAGGCAATGTGTATCAGAAAGCAAGAATGACACACTCTTGTAGTCTCAGCTACTCAGAAGGCTGAGGCAGGTGGATTGCTTGAGTCCAGGAGTTCAGGGCTATAGTGTGCCATATGATGCTGTAAATTCAGCATTAATCCAGTGATCTCTAGGGAAGAAGGGACCCCCAGTGTGCCTAAGGGAAGGTGGCCCAGCCCAGGTCAGAAAACAAGAGAGTAATTGATTTGGGGAGAGTGTAAGTTTTGGTTTCTACATGAGAAGAAGAAGATGTCTTAGAGATGGGATGGCAAAGAGCAGTAAAAAGATTTGAAAGATGAAAAGCAGCCAAGAATTGCAAACAAAGGCTAAACGAGAAAAATGTGAACTGAGGCAGAATCAAAAACCAAAATAAATGTGACCTTGAGCTTAATATGTGGGGCATTCCCTCTTGACAGAAAGATTTTTATGGACAACATAATATTGCTCATTTCTTGGGAGATCAGGACTCTACATTGGAGAGAAGTTGATGTGAGAATAAATCAATTTCTTGATGCAGTCTTTAGGCTCAGAACAATAATGTTTAAAAGAACAATTTTTATCAATTTGAGGACTGTCTCAACATTCTCTGTGGTGAGATGAGCCTTTTTCTCCTGGCCCAGGCAGAATTCTTTCACTCCAATCTCATTGACTGATAGTGTGAAAATTTAAGAGTAATAGAGTTGAGGGTTCAGTTGGGGAATTTGAACTAGAAATGTGTCCAAAAAATACTAATAAAGTTAGAAAAATAGGAAGAAAAATAAATAGCTATGTGGGTTCTCCACTGGAGAAGAACTAAATTAAAAACAAAATGTGTATGAGAAATAATTTAAACAAAGTAATTCTTTTCATTTATTTTTCTCTTCTTTTCACTCTGTAGACCACGCTGGCCTCGAAATAGCAGTTTGGCAAAAGATGCTATATGCCAGAGATTATTGCAGATCCTCAAGAGTAGTTAAAACAGCATCATCAACAACAACAATAACTTCTCAAATATTAGACCCTCTATGACTGTTTTTTACATGTTGGGTTATTTTATTCCAACTACAATACTGTGGTGTAAGCACCATTATGACTGTCTTATGGAAGAAATTTTTGAGACACTGTTAGGGGTGATTAGAGGCAGATACTTGGGCTTCGCACTCTTCCTTCTAATAGCTTACACTGTGAAGTTCCAGAGAATTCAGGCAAAGTGAATTGCCATCCAGTCTACTGTTTAGTCAGCTTGCTCTGCTCTGAACCACCATGGTATAGAGATTCAGGAAATAAGGAGTCATCAAGACACACAAGGACAAGGTGACTGAGTTATAAAATTACAGACAGATGGATGAAATCCAGAACTATTTTGCAAAACAATTACATAGGATTTCACAGTGCCTAGAATCAGATGAAAAAAATGAGTCAATGGTGACTCAAAATACAAAAGGCTTTTCTGTGCAGAAAATGATGGGGTCATTGACAGCTAGTGGAAATGAATCAGTAAGTGAGTTGGTGGGTGGAAGGTGATGATGAATGTGGCCTTAATAGTCCAAGGAGAAACTTCTGTAGACTTTTAAAACACTGCAGGACTGCCACAAAGACTGAAATGAACATGGGGAAACAAGGAATTTGGGGAAATCACAGCATATATGAGACTATTGAAATATTACTTTTTATCTCGTTCTTAGTGAGATATTGAGCAAAGGCTTAATCCCTGTTTTATCACACAGAAAAATTAGCAGCTTGAAATAAAAGAGGATTGAATGATTATCATTAGAATTTTCATCTTGTTTTTACCCAAATTGATTGATTTTTTAAAATTGATCTTCCTCTTTTTAAAACAAAATGATTCCATCTTTTCTTCACTCTATATAGAAGGTCTGATCTTTGGACCAAATGATAATGGTTTTAATGGTTCGTTGTTGTTGTTGTTGTTATTGCTGTTGCTTTTGTTTTTACAGTTCTCAGAACAGAAGTGGTTGCCAGTTGTCATTCATATTCATGTGAGATTTTTGTCTTTCCTTGCTTTGTTTGAAAGTCTAAATAATAAAAAAGTAATAGTTTTGAGATTCATGTTTCAAGTGATGCATGTACATGTATTTCCCTAGAATGTAGTGTGTTTCATTCTTTTTCTTCTCTCATTAAAATATACCAACACTGACTATTTTTACAAAAAGACAATACTTAGTCACAAGTTTTTAAATAAGTTTTTCTTCTCCAGTGCCTGGGAAAGTAAATAAATAGGCATAGCTATAGCTTTGACTTAGCTAATAATAATAGTAGTGTTTAAATAAAGTAAGAAAACAGTAGATGAAAGTAAACAATAATTTCTATTCTTTTTCGGTTAACATTTCATATAAACATTGTTTAATTTGGATTTTGTTGTTATTTCCTAAGTCAGTATTGAGCTGCTAATAAGTCTTTGGGGGCTTGTCCTCTAACTACACTGGCACCTATCTGCCTCCCTCAGCAACCCTGCCTTCATCTTCAGCTCTGAAAAAGCATCTCAGCTCCAGCATTCTCATGTATTTTAAACTTTCCTTGAGGGTTCATTCCCTTGGGGCACAAAGAGTGGAATCTGAGGTTGGTAGGGCAGGTAGTTGTAATAATCTGGTAAGTTAAAAGAGAAAGGACTAGAAACTGATGAACGTAGTACCATCATGCCACATGACATTAACCATTAGGAAAGCTAAGTATGGAGAATGTAAGTACTCTCTTCTGGCTTTTTCACATTTTATATTTAATAAATAAATATATAATAAATAAAAAGACCTATGAACTTTCTGTTTTGCTTTCCTTCCTATGCTTGATCCCGATATGCTGCTAGAGTGTAGTATTAGTCTATCTCTGTAATATGAAGTTTCTCTGGCTAAGGCTGACAGAATCACTAGTGTATGAGCATGAATGCAAGTATTTAGATGTAAGTTTGACTACTTGTTAATTTAGCAAAACTTCAGCAATAGATCCCCCCAGGGTTTGTGATCTTCCCAGCCACAGGCCTTTGTGCAGATTTTTAGTACCAGACATGCATTCTTCCCTACACAGTAAATCCCAAAACAAAGCAGTTGGTTGCCCCACAAACAGTCATACCACTAAAGCACCAGTGGGAATACCTCACCTGGCAGGTCAGGACTGTAGCATCCAGAATCTATAGCTAGGTAAGGGTATTGATGACCTCTCTCTCTCAGCAATCTAAATAGCATGGCCCTGTCCCTACGAATGCTAGCCAGCATTGAAGAAGCTTCCAGATCAGTTCCAGTCTAATTTCTCCGTGTTCTGCAATGTACCATCAGCAACAGTATCTTCCTAACTTTCTGATGGAACCAAGAACAACAACAATAGCCTGTGTTATTTTGAAAGCCTCTGTAGACTCCCTGGTGAATAATTCTCAAAATTTGTTATATGTTAGGACTCCTGCTCCTGGCACAAGGTTTTTCTTTTAAAAACCTATGAATTTTGGTGACATAAAGTAACCAGTTTCTTCATCAGTAATAGATTTTCTCTCACTAGGGCCTGTGACCTTCTCAGCCATAGAATGTTTTTTACAGGTTTATAGTACCAAGTATGCATTGTTTCCCACACAGCAATTTCCAAAATAAAACAGTTGGCTACCCCCCCCCAAAAAAGTTATGCTACTAGTGAGTCATTGGGGGTACCTTGATGGGCAGGTCATATGCTTTTCAAATACCCTTAGTGTACTTCTTCCCCATGTCTCTTCCCCATCCCTGTCCAAAATTAAAACTCTGCATGACTTGTGTTCTTCCCTCTGTATACCGCGCCTTTCATATAACACATGTTTTATTATGCCACTCCCAGGAATCTTTTCTCGTTTCTTGCCTCTACAGAGACTTGCTCCAGGTTAAACACAGAAGAAATCCAATGCTAGGATGGGACAGTATAGCCTTTGATGTTTTAAGGCCAGGTAACATGCAAGGTAAAATAGTTTCCAGTTTCATTGAATCACCTGCAAATTTTATAATTTCACTCTCCTATTACACTATTCCATTGTGCATATGGTTTAAATGATATATTGTCTATCTTACGGTTCTCCAGGGAAATTCTTGTCTTACACAGAATCAGAACCTCAAGATGCATGTTCTTTCAGAACACGATGAATCAAAGACACTGTGAGAGCAAAATGTTGGGCATTGTCTTTCCCTAACGCCTGCTCCTGCTCTAGACCCCAATGTGCTGTGCCAGGGGAGCTCCAAAGTTAGCTTTGGCCAGTGAATGGAAGTATGATCAACAAGCTCAGGTCATTTACTTGCTAGGGCAAACAGCCTCAAATTCCACTGAATCACAGGGACAGGCAGCCTGACTGCTCTATTATGTCAGAACCCATGGGAAAAGCTGAGATCCATGTAATGCAAAGAAGAAATTACACATTGTCATAAGCTCTGAGATTTTAAATGGTCCAGATCAGTTCCAGCCTATCATGATCAGCTATCATGATCGATTACAATCAGTATAGATGTATGCAGCAAAATACACTGCCCATCGAGGTAAGGATGCTCTGTCGCTATTTTTTGTGCTGTGGTCTAATTTCTTGGTCAGTTCATGTCTTTGCTGTTCTACTCTCACTGTTCAACAGTCTGATATTTCCAGTTTTGTCATATTTCATGAATTATTATAAGACTTCAAAAAATAGATGAGAAGTGTGGAGAAATAATGGACTTGTATGAATAATCAGAAAGCTCGTTTGTTAGGGTAAGGTGTGCTGAATAAAGTGAACATCTTTTGAAGAAAAAGAACGCTTATGTAAGTGGGCGAGCACCTGCACTTCCAGAGAGACTCGCCAGAGGGTGCACGGAGTTTAGCGTAGAATGATGATAACCTTTGGCTACCGAGAATGAGGAACAAGAGGTGATATTTATTGTTCAAAGACTTGCTCAGAGTTTTTATTTGCTGCTTTCTCATATTTAAGGCCTTTAAAAATTATACTTATTGGCTTCCTTTTATCCAATGTCTATTCTGAGAATTATTTTTTGTTGCTCTTGAGTTATTACATTATTTCATGCTAAAATCTCAGAATTCAAAGTCATCTCAGCAGGGATTTACGGGCTCTCATACAAGAGTTTGCTTGTTTATTTGCTTGTTTGTTTGTTCAGGTGCTGGGGCTCACAGTGACATACACTAAGCATGTGTTCTTCCACTGAGTTACATCCCCAGCCTATAGAATTATATTTCAATCCCAGTTCCTATCCAAACTTGCTCAATGGTTTTCAATGTTTATGACCACTTTTCTCAAAAGTAACATTTCTTGTTCTCCAGTTCCTGGGAAGGACATGCTAGGTGGCCAAGTTGCCATTTGGGTGACATAATGCAAGATAATTCATGACTGATGACTGTTTACCTGTTGCTGTTTTTAATAAGCTCGAACACCAATATCAAGTCTATCAGCAAGGATGAGTGTGAGAGTGTTACCAGAAATTTCAGGATTAGGACTGAGCCATGGCAACCCCAATAATTGAAGCTCAGTCACCTGTCCCCAATGTGCTCATTAAAAAGACTAATAATAGTGGTATCGAAGAATGGGAATTTATTCAATGTGGCCACATCAGGAAGAGGAGCACCTTAAAGGGATATAGAAATCACCCAGTCCATCTTCTCTGTAGGTTTAAATAGAGGGTAATGGGCTCTCATAATTAACCAGAACTGCTCAAGGTGTGGCTCTGCACATCACGGATACGTCATTATTTTGGCTGCCATCTATCTCACAAGAGCTCCAATAACTTGTCATTGTATGTGAATCTCCAGGAAGAGAAGTTTCTCTGATGGCCATTTCCAGGACTTCAGTCTTTCTCTTCTCCCAGCATGAAATTTTGGGGAAATTTCCATTTTCAGGAGGGCTCACTTTTTCAATAGCTTGATGACTGAAAGGATGACAAGGAGCACACTTTTTAAAGATGTGTGTGTGTGTGTGTGTGTGCACAAGTTAATGTAGTATGCACACATATGTGCAAAAAAATGAGCTTGCATATGTGTATCTGCTCTTACAGCACAAAGACTAAGCTAACCTGGCCAGTGAGCTTCAGCAATCTGCCTGTCTCCACTCCACCACCACTGGAGTTACAAATGCACTACACTATGACTGTACAATTACCCGGGGACTGGTGTTCCAAACTCAGGTCCTCATGCTTGTGTAGAGGTACTTTCTCCTAAGTTCCCAACATAGAGCATCTCCTCTCCTGACAGGATGGTGGCTGTGGAAGCTGGAGGTGAAGGGAATTCCAGGACACAATCCTGCAAACAACTTCCCATAAGAAGCTTGTGATGGCTAGCTTTATGTCAATCTGACACGAGCTAGAGTCATCTGAAAAGATAGAAACTCTATTGACAAAATGCCTCCACGAGATCTAGATGTAGGCAAGCATTTGGGAAATTGTTTTAATTAGATGGGGAAGGGCCTATCCCATTGTGGGTAATGCTATTCCTGGGCTGATGATCCTGGGTTCTTTAAGAATGCAGGCTGAGCAAGACATGAAGAGCAAGCCAGTAAGCAGCTCCTCACCAGGGCCTCTGCTTCAGCTTCTGCCTCCAGGTTCCTGCCCTGTTTGAATTCCTATATTAACTTTCTTCGATGATGAATAATAATATAAAAGTGTAAGCCAAATAAGTTCTTTCCTCTCCAACTTGCTTTTTGGTTATGGTGTTTTACCACAGCAGTAGAATCCTAAGACAAGTTGGTACCAGGATCATGAGTATCAATCACTGTGACAGACCTGACCATATTGTTTCAGGGAGGATTGTCGAAGCAGTTTGGAGCTTTGTTTTAGAAAAGCCATTGAGTGGACAGTGTTTAGTGATGTATTGTATAGGATATTGAAAGATAAGGGTGTTGAGAACAGTGCAAATGATAAAGTCCTGGCTTGCAAAGTTTCAGGGAGAAGTTTAGATTCTATAGGGGCCATCTGTTTATTTGAATTAAGATTCTGTGGTTCTGGTTAGCTGATACTGAAGAATCAACTATGATTAACAAGATACCAGAACTACTAAAATGAAACCTTTGCTTTTCCAAGTTACTTGATGCTTCTCTGCTGGAGCTGAGATTTTAGCAGTAATTAAGGAGAGACCAGTAGCTTTTGGGTGAAATCTTCTGGAAAGTATTTCCTCAGGGTCAGCACACAGAAGCTGTGTTTCAGAAGTGACTGCTGAGGTTCTACTTTGGCCTGCAGCTGAGCTTGGTGGCTTAATAGTCACCCAGATGATACTACCTTTGAAGGCATGGAAAGGAGCTGAGGCTTAGCACTGTGAGAAGCCAGGAGAGGCTGTCAGTGAAGGTGTTGCCTTAGTAGCCATTGAAGGTCCAGGATTGAGAAGTTGAGTCTTAGCACCATGAAGAAAGCCTATGAAAAGATTTTGGTGAAACTGTAGCCAGTTGCAACAGAAGACCCCAGCACTTTTGAGATGCCAGTACTATGGAATGCCTGCCAAGAGTAATAGCAGCAGTGGAGTGGAGCCAGCCTGAGCCTAAAAGACAAGCTTTGTGCATACTGCAGAGTGCAGAGCCAGAGAAGGGACTCATGCCCAAAGGAGGAGTCCAGAAGATTGTGAGTGAGTTCCAGACATTGGACGTTGAGTTCAGTTCACACTTTTGAAGTTTGGTTTTGCTTTGATTTTATTGTGACCGTGCCCTGGTCCTTCCCTCTTGAAGTAAGAAGGTATTTCATTTATTTTTGATTTTATAGAATTCCACAGTTGAGAGATATTTAATTCTAAAAGATTTTATATTTTAGAAGAGATTGGTATTTTAAAGAGACAATTTTTCAGTGTTTAAACTTTTAAAAATTGTGGAATTTTTAAAATTTAGAATGTTTATTATGAATGTTGATATTAATGTGTGATCTTGGAGAAGAATAAGAAAGGAAAGGTTACTTCTTAGCAGTGTTACATTTGTGTGTTGACAAGGGGTCATTGTGTCGGCTAGTTTTATGTAAACTTGACACAAGGTAGAGTCATCTGAAATGAGGGAACATTAACTGAGAAAATGCCTCTATAAGATTCTATTATAGGGCATTTTCTTAATTAGTGATTGATTACCTAGCTTACCGTGAGTGATGCCTTTCCTGAGCTGGTAGTCCTGGGTTCTATAACAAAACAGGCTGAGCAAGTCATCATGAGCAATCCAGCAAACAGCACCCATTCATGGCCTCTGCATCATCTCCTGCCTCCAGATTTCTGCCCTGCCTGAGTTTCTGTCCTGACCTCACTCAGTGATAGACTATGAGCTGGAAATATAAGCCAAATAAACACTTTCCTCCTCAACTTGCTTTCTGGTCATGGTGTTTCATCACAGCAATTGAAACCCTAAGACAAATCCCTAAGCATTTCTAGGTAGATGGTCCTAAGCTGTATAAGAAAGCTAGCTAGGTATGAGTCAGAAAGTGACTCAGCAAGCAGCATCCTTTCACTATCTCTATTTGAGTTCCTGTCCTGACATCCTTCATTTATGAACTGTGACTTGGAAATATTAGCTGAATAAATCATTTCCTTCCCTTAGTTGCTTTTATTTTATCAAGGCAACAGAAAGAAAACCAGAATCAAAGTTAATAAAGCCAATTGCTCCAGGCCTTATGGTAAACTTAGTGAAGACTCAAGGCATGTGGCCATGCAGGCTCCTACTGGGACAGCATCCCCACACGTCACTGATGAGCTCTAGAGCCCCAGATAAGCCTCCCTCCTTATTTCAAGTCTACCTTATAACCCACCTGAGTCCACAAGAAAAGTAAACAAAGAAAAGCAGGGTAGTATAAAATCTTGCCTGCACTGTTAAAACGGCATCTAAGGGTTTGCTTTTCCATTGTTTAGTTGGTTTTTACAGTGTTGAGAGTGGGACCAAGAGACTCATGCATGTGCTCTGACACCAAGCTACAGCCCCTGCCCTAAGGGTCATCTTTCCAATTAGACCTTTCAATACAATAATGTGATCTTCTTAAAAAATGTTTTCCCTCAGGTCCTGTATTATCGTAGTGTTTGTACAAATAACTGTATAACATTAAATTCACTGACTGTGCCTTTCATTTGCAAAGTAGCCAATCATGTTCATATTATTTTTAAACCAGTTGAAATAGAAATCCAGACAGACTCAATAAGAAAAATATGTGGATATGTGTGTATGTTTAAAGAACCATGTGCATTTTAAAAGTGTTTATTTTAGAGAGAGAAGGAAATGATTACTGCAATGTTAGTGATTCTAATAGCAGCTCATGTGGTGTGTGTGTGTATGTGTGTACATGTGAGTGTGTGTGTGCATGTGTGTACATCTGTGCACTGGAAAAGATACATGTATACCTGTTGCACATGTGGTAGCCATGAGAATGTTGAGTTTCTTCTATTACTGTCTCCTCATTGACTTGAGACAGGTTTCTCACTGAACCTGAAGCTCACTGACGAAGCTAGGTTGGGTGATCAGAAAGCTGCTTGGATCTGACTTTTTCTAACCCCCAGTTCTGGGGTTATAAGTTTGAGTGACAATGTCCAGCTTTTATGTGGGGGCCACAGATTCAATCCAGGTCCTCATGCTTAGACACCATGCACCTTACCCATTAAACTATCTCCCTAGTTCCTAATAATGACTCCTATTTCAGAAGTGAACACAGAGGGAAGTGCATAATTCCACAAAATGCAGGAGTCTATTCTACAGCTATTACCTTTGATGCAGAGGGCTATATAGCCCGGGGTGACTTCAAACTCAAAATCCTCCTGCCTCAGCCTTCTGTGTGGTATAATTACAAGTGTATACTATTGTGTCAGTTTTAGGCCTAGTCTCTGTTGGGCCTTGACCTGATCCTTGATACTCTTTTCAGCAAGTCTCTCGTATTCCCATTCAATTCCTGAAGCCAGTGGTAATTAAACTGCAGAGTGGGTGGTGCATGGTAGTTTCTGCTGAGTCTCAAAATCCCTCTGAGAAATGAGCTTGAGTCTATTTCTTCTTCCTAGAGGGACAAGTAGCCCTGAGCAATGGGTAAATTTCCATGACCATCTGATTATGGCATTCCATTAGAACTAGGAACGGTGATTGGTCTACAACAGAACTGATTGGCCTACAACAATCCACATGTGCTCCCTGGGACTTCAGTGTAATGTATAATTTTGTGCATTTCAAATCTACTTAGTTAAGATTTTATAGCTAAATTTTGAGCCTTTCTCTGCCTGTTTACATCATTTTGAAATCATGGATGTTGTTAAATAAAGTTAGATGGAATTGCTTCGGTAGCTGACTCTACTGTTTCTAGTTTCCCTTCCTGTTTCCCAAGGGAAACAAAACCTGGATCCCTCTACTCCAATGAATCAGCTTATATATACATGTATATATACATATGCATATGTGCATATACACATATATTAATTAATTATATATTTAATATACATATATGTATAAGGCATAAACACCCATGAGACCGACTCTGAAATAGTTGGAATTCTTCAGTACTTTCTGGGACATAGTTCCTTCCTCTATAGACTCATATGCGTTAGTAGATGGTATTAAAAATACATTAGTATTAGCTATAATTTAGTAGTTGATGTCAGGGCTATACAACGCTTTTATGGCTCTGACATTGAGTGATATCTGAGGAAAGGCTATCATGTGAACAGTACTGTGAATGAGCTAGCAAGGGCATCTAGTCAGTAGAAAATGTGCTTAGGAAACAAGGGAGAGAAACTTTTGGAGAAATCCCTGCTGATATTGTCTATATTGTTCTGTTAAAGAGGAATCAAGGCCATCACTGAGAATCAAGCACAAGGAGTCTGAGGGCTTGAAAAGACTAAGGGTCATCTGAAGTTATCAACATGTCACAGCAATGAAAATCTACATACATTTTAACCAAATGTCAATCCTTCACTTTGTACTGACTGATGGATTACACACAGAATCACAGAAAAAGAAATCTATGTTCAACTAATTAGTCAAGCTAAGAGACTCATATGGCCATACTGACACTCTCCATTCAGAAGAGAAGGGAAAAGGAAGCCCAAATAAGTTTACAATATTAATCTATATCATGGGACCAACTGCGAGAGATGCCAAGAGATCACTACAGATTTTCCAAACTCAAACCAAGAAGGAATGGAACATGATACTAAAATCACAACACCTACTTTTAGAACAGATGGTTTTGTTTGTTTCTGTGTGTTTTCCACAAGCAATGGCAGACTGAATAAATGATGTTGGATATCCAGTTTTAGTAAAATTTTCTCCTGAATTTTGGAAAGATTTTAAGTTGATCTGGTCCACACTGGCTTAACAAAACAGACAAAAAAAAAGAAGACACAATCACCTCATTATTACCAATATCCCAGTCAGAGCTTTTTATTTTTTTCTTCTCCAATTTCTTTAATTGTTATGTTGTAACATACCCTGGGATGTGATTCAGGCCCCTAGGAGCCAAAATCTAGACACATGATTTTGAGCAAGATGCCTAGCCTGCTTGTATGTGCTTCCTCATTTGCAAGAGTGAGAAATAGTACTTGTTCTATTCTGGGGTATTTCAGGGGTACTGGAATGTCTCTTGTCAGGTGACTTCTTTGTCACAAATGAGATAGATAAGATTACAAACCTAACCTTCCTTGCTAAGACACATCCTCAAATTCCTAGACATTCTAGAGTAAAGATGTCTGGAGATAGGCCCTGAGAGATTAAAGTTGATGTTCTGGGGGACTTTGAGAAATTCAAAATATTTAAATGAGTTTGGAATTACCAGTGTAGCTCAGTGGTACAGTACACAAGGCCTATTGATCTCCTAAGATTCGCCTTGTTATATTTTACCCTTAGTTATCCCACACTGGTGAGATTTCTCACTAAATGGCACAGATATAAGAATCAGGAAGAAGTGACTAAGTGGGCATCCTGTATCTTGTGCTAATGTAGACAGTCCTGAGCATGTGCAGAGCAATTAAAGTCAAGATCAGTAAATGGAAGAGCCAGGCGAAAAGCTATTAGTACAATTAATTGGCTGGAATTTCTGATACATTCTTAAGTAACAATATTTACTGAATTTTAAAATCATTTTCTTGAAAGTACACATAAAACCATGCAAGTTGGTGGTATTTGCTTCCCAAAGTCATAATGATAATAATCTAGAAGAAAAGCCAAAGATTATAGTAACAATTATTATCAAATAAAGTATGGTTTTCGATAAGTAGCTCCCAGTTACTTTCCTTGGAGTTTCCCTATGCAGTGTCTCACTTAATCGTGACAGGCAAGTGGGAAAGAATTGTCTTCTTCCAACTACAGACAAGGAAGCTCATTTGTGCTCCTGTGGTTTTTTGTTTTTTGTTTTTTGTTTTTCATTTCAGTTAGATATCTAACTGCTCACTTAGGATAGAAAATCTCATCTATTGCACACAGTCTATTTTTAACATTATGTACCTGGGTTTGGAGACATGCTTCTATGGTTAAAATCACCTAAATTTGATCCCCAAGCCCTACATTCTGACCTACAGTCATCTATAACTTTAGTTACAGAGAATCTGGCACCCTCTTCTGGCCTCTGTGAGCCCCAGGCACACACACAGTACACATACATACGTGCATACAAAATAGTTACACATAAAATAAAAAAGTAAAATTGTGTAGGAGGAGCTAAGGTGGGAGGAGTAAGGAGAGGAAGAGGAGGAGTAAAGGTGGAGGAGTGGAAAGAAAAGGAGGAGCTAAGAGAGAGGCAAGAGAGGAACATGGAGGGGGATGCTTACTTGTCTTCTGCAGTCAAAGGTAGTTGGTATATCTAGATTGGGCATTGGATTATACTTCTGATTTAGTGGGCATCTTGTTATTGATCATTACCAAATATATAAGCCTTTGAGTATCTAAGCATTTAGAGTCTCATTTGCGGGTGGTCTGGGCAATGCCCAGCCTTTCAGAGACAGTGTGGAAGATTGGCAGAGCCATCTCTCCCACACTGGCATCTCGTGTGTGGCAGGGCTGGTGTTTCTGGCTGGCCGTTTCTAGCTGTGACGCTCTAGCCACGGAACATGGTGGCTGAGCTCGGTAGACCGCTTCAGCTTAGATAGTCGGCTCACCGGCGGCCATTTTAAAATATTTACCTCAACAAAATTGTTTTAAAAATTCTTTATCACGGTGTAGCCAGGGAGTTCCACTGCCAATACAGTGTGGCAGAATAAATATCCTGCTACACCACATAGCACACGGTTGTTTACTTGAAGTCACTTCATTTTGATTAATGCATAAGCAATGAACACCAGAACCATTCCTGAGGTACCCATACAATCACTGACCCTGCCCAAAGTCCCACATCTTACAAACATCTCCCACTAAGAGCAACCTCCCATCACTGTGAATGTGAAGTAAAGAATGAGGGATGCTGCAGGAGGATGCTCTACTGTCTCATTATCAATTGTAATTTCATGTCGAATTAGCTTAGACACAAGGGCAGACTTCCCATTTCTTCAGCTTCATTGTCTAGGTCAGGCCAGTCCATGTACAACCTGCCTGCTGCAGCACTCACCAGAATGCTCGTGGTGCTCAAGCTCACTGAGCTGAGCGGGTTTGTTAGCAAAGGTCAAAGGATGCTGGCATACAGGCAAGGACCGCCAAGGCTCCTAGTGAAGGGCTCCCGTAAGGGCTCAGCATTTACTTCCTCTACTGAAATGCCTTGGAATGGCATAGCCAAGCCCTTGTGAACTGCAAATCCAACTCTACAACGTGACACTCCCCTTCTCCTCTGGCTTCCCACAGAAGCCATGCAGCTGCCTCAGCATCTCAGCTTTCAAAAGAGGGAAAATGGTCATTTTTCAAGCATCACCTATCAGATCATTTCTAATATAAAACATACTGATTACTTTTTTATGATGCTAAGCACATCAGGAAGACATCAGTGTGGGCCTTTCCTATTTATGTGCCTTAAGGGTATACAGAATACCTAAATCATAAGAGGCTTTTGTCTCAATTATACTCCTTTAGCAAACCCTAAGTCATACACTTCACAATGAAGAATGCAATGTAGTTATATTATTTGGGTCTAGGAGATCTCAATCCAGTGCTCATTCTTCCCACTACATGTTCTTGGCTTTAAGGAAGAGTAGACACAGAGTTCCAAAAGGATGCTAGGGCTCACATGGAACAGACTCAGAATCCATTCACATCCAATGGTAAACCATGGTATGTAAGCAGATCTGAAATCACAAGTCCACCTTAACATCCCGCTTCCTTAAGCTTTGAATCTGAACTAAACTAGATAGTCTGTGCATTGTAGTTTCCTTTACCGTGGTCATTGTTTGGTCTGTTTTCTGGTCATTCAGTTCACAGTGGAAGCTCAGCAGTGGGCCCAGGTTTGTGCAGTTCAGTAAGTTTTACTACGTTCTCTACTATCACAGTGTAATTTCTTTCTTAGAACAGTCCATTGGGTTTTGGAGATGCAGTTACAAAACTAGCTAGTTAGCAATAGTCATAGGACCAGAAAAATATTACATTTCAGCATCCATGCACAATACCTAGTGTTTCCAGTTCCAGAAGTCCAGAAGTAGAGTTATTATTTAATTCCCATGACCACACCACTTCTTGAGAACAGGTAATGCTATCTTTCTTGTCTTTGCACTCCCACTGTTTTGAGGAATGCCCCTCATGTACTAGGCACAAACATTGAAGCATGAGTTGAATGAATTTCACTGTGTATCCAGTTCCTATCAATAAGACCAAAAATTATTTTTATCATAAGCTTGGGTGAGAATTCTATAACAATTTTAATCACTTTATTATGTTGTATCTTTAACATATCAAATATTTGTTTAGAAGCTTATTAAAATAAACCATGCTTGTCATTCACTTTTGTTCTTAAATTATATTGATGTCCTTTTCGCATCCTGAAATTTTTGTATTAGAACACACCAAGAAAAACATTAAAAGTGTTTCTGATGTGCTCTTCATTGGCAGGCATTAACCATATCAGATATTTTCTTAAACAATGCTATCAGCACTGCGCACACATGCTTAATCTCTTGCAGAGAGCCCTACAGTGACACACATTCTTATTTATCACAACACTGCCTGCTAATCATTCACGCTGCTCAACCCCATCAGAGGTCTTTCCATCAAAGTGTGTCTCCATGGTAACACAAACCAGATTTGGCCATTTGGTGACTGCTTGGAACACAAAGGTCACTTGAAGGTTTATGGCATTTGGATCCTGGAGCACATTTCCAAAACTACAGATTCTGCATGGTTTTGACATTTGGACCTGCTCTATCCACAGTACCTCCGTTGGCTTCCATGTATGCTTTCGTCTGAATGACATTTATTTATTGGAAATGAAAGCAGTCAATGTAATCAATGGTAATAAAACTCACTTTCTCTCCCTGCATTTCTTTTCAAAAAATAATTATTACTGCTTAAAAAAACTTCTGTGTATGAAAGTTCTTATACTGATATTGCTAAAGTGATCTTCAAAAATCACAACTGGAAATTGGATTATTGATTGAAATATGGTTAGTTTGCCTTGTTACATTTCTGTGCCTATTTTATGGAGAGTGAAAAGAACAAATGTGTCCCACTGAAATATACATTTACATCAAACGAAAGATTATCTTTTTAAGAAGCTTAAGTCTTTAATAAAATGTTTAAAATGCTGGTCTCTTACAAAGAAAATTTAAATAAACAGTTTGTGGCTAAGAAGGATTAATATCAGACACTTAATGCTCTACAAATATGTCTGTTTAAGATAGCAATTGTTAGTTCACACTGCATACCATCTATATGCCTGGTTCTTTTCTAAAAGGCCTGTCACATTAATCCCTTTAATCCTCCCAGCAACCCAGAACTGCTGCTATAACAGCCTCCATTCTGCCTATTAGAAATTGATACACAAAGGATATAGGGATTGGATGCCCAGGCAACGTATTTTACCACCGAGCTGCAGTCTAAGTGCCCCTCCCTTGTTTTTTGTTTGTTTGTTTATTTTTGGTGGTGGTGTTTGGTTGTTTCGGGCTGGCCTTAAACTTGAGATCCTCTTGCCTCAGCTTCCCAAGTGTGGGATTATTCGATGTTTGCCTATAGCCATGGCATGTTCTCCTGACCAAAAAAATGGGTCAACTGAAGATTGTAGGATTTTCAAATTATATCATAAGTAAAAATAAAATTTCAAATTATATCATAAATATTTTATGTCAGATGAGTTACATGATTGTATTATATATATGTGCTCATTTTTATTAAAATTACAGGAACTTAGAGTAAGTCACAATTCAAAGTAAGGGTGCTTTATTGTGTCCTTGTTCAACTCTCTGTTTTGCTTTAAGGAACTGAAGATGCTGGCTCTCTGCATAAAATGGCTTCATCAGCAGCAGAAAGATTTGCCTGTGCAATAGCTCTGCTCTGTATCTTTTATCTTTGGGCTTGCAATAAGATAAATAACTTGCCTAAACCAGGTGAGAAGGGGGGTACAAGGTATTAATAAACAGAACCTCTTTGACTGTCTAAGTTTTAACCATAAAGTGAGGCAGGCCAAGGAGCAAACTCTTGTGTTAATACACCTTCCAAGTGATTTCTTCCCCCCCCCCCAGCTGATACTTTGTAAAGAAAGGTGAGCATGCCCAAAAGCATCCCTAGCTGCTTTTCTTTTCAAATTTATTTATGTAAATAAATAATTATTTTAAAATAAATATTTTTTATTTTTAAAAAAATAAATATTTTTTTCAAAGCCATTTTATGCAGAGAGCTAGCATCTTCAGTTCCTTAAAGCTGTCACAAAAGATACAAAATTTCCCAGTACGTATGATTTTTTTATAGGCACATCTGGGCACCAGACAGAAATCTGGTGCCCACGGAAGCCAGAAGAGGGCATTAGACTGCTGGAGACTAGGGTTTCAGATAGGGATGAGGCACCCGTGTGGGTGCTAGGAATTAAACCAAGTCCTTTGGGAGAGCAGCTGGTGCTTTTAGCTGATGCTCCAATTCTCCAGACCTCTAGTTGCCAACTTTATGATGGTTGGTGCTTGGTGAGCATACCCCACAGTGGCCCTGGTTTTTATTTTAACCTTTCAAACTCTATTGTCTTACATTAAGCAGCCCGTCAAAATGTGTTAGCCATTCTTCCTTCTTAAATAATAACCTTACACTGATCATGCTCAAGAATGCACTTCTAAACATGCTCAGAAACGTGTCCACTCCTTAAATGCTTTCCATTATGAATACACATTAAATAAAGTCTTGAAGCTTTCTGTGTTCAAAGGGCACATTGCCTAGCGGCCCCGCTCTCCTAACATGCTTTGGGCATTTCAGCCCTCTCTACACTTTTATGTCTTGGCTGTGCTTTTTCTAGCTTTGCACTCTGTAAGATGTGAGCCCACTGTAAAAACAGCTGGCACGAAAGACACAAAATTCCCCAGTACGTTATTGAAGCGGTTGCAGAGAAGGAACATTCTAGGGAGGCAAGTAGAAAAGAAGTGGATGCCCGCCTTGTGCAGTGAGTGAGCGGAGGGAACTGGTAAGAACAGTTTATCAGAGTACAGCTGGAAAACGCCAGGATTGAAGGATTCAGAGCAAAGATGAAGATGGTGGTCTCAGAGTCAAGACTTGAAGAGCAGAGCTTCAGGGCTGGTATTCTCAGTGTGTATTGAGACCGGAGCAAGAGAGCAATGAAGATGTCAGTGGAACTGGTCCCTGGGGCCCCATTCAGAGTAGAGTCTCAGACCATTAGAGTGAAGGCTTCTAATGTCTGGTTTCCAGCACAGGCTGATCTTGAGGGTGAAAGTCAAAAGGGAGGAAAATTATTGCCGGAGCCACAATTACCAGCCTACCTGCCCTGTGCTTAATGTTTCGTCTTTAAGACAATTCTTTGGGGTCTTTAAGGGACCGTTTAAGATGACAAATCTTATAAGAGGGTTAACACTAAGTCTATAAGAGACCCACCATTAGCACAGTCTAGATTAGCTGTTAGTTTCAAATAGAAACAGTAAAGGCCCAAGGAATGAAAAGCAGGCTCTTAGATTAAAGAGTCATTTGGAGAGAAAACAGAGTTCCAGTGTAGGAAACCTCCTCCTGCACATTGGTGATACTGCAGAGATTTGCCTTGCACTCCTCAATTTGCTTTGCCCTGTGGCCCATATGCTCACACAGAGCATGTTAGGCCATGTTAGACATGTTTATTCATTTCATACTCCACCTGGGTAGGTGCATTCTATCATTTCCATTTTAGAAATGGGAAAACTAATGATCAAAACAGTTCCTAAGATTAGAAATCTGGTAAACGACCAACCCTCCAGCAAATGACACTCATATGTCTATTGTCAGAGCTGTTAGGATCTTCGCATGAGCTCTGGCAGCCCTAACAAGCTAGGCTCAACACAATATCCTCAATAGGGCAATTAAACAGACAAAGACAGTGGAGAGCAGAAAACAGGTATTTGTCCATAGGAAGAGAATCAAAGAGGTCCAGTAACTACCTCCACCATCCCTACACTCACATACCAAGTCCATCTTCAGGTCCTGACAGGAGGTCTAAACAAAATACAGACATAAAGAAGCAATCCTGGTCAAGGTGTGGTCCCACACATCACTGACCATTAAAGCCTCAGCTGTGTAGTCTCTGTAAAATGGTCTGACAAATTGACAGGATCATGTGGAATCACTCCTCTTCTGTCTGGCAGAGGTTTCATCATTTTCTATCTTCTCCTGAAGGATTCCTGGAGAAATACCAGTTTGTTTCAGACTATTGTTTTTAATAGTCTGATAGCTGAAGGGAGGGTATAAGTGTCTCTTTGAAAAATCTACATTCCTGCTAGGATGGTACATTTGTCTGAGAACCCAAATATCCTTATTGAAAGGAGTTTTTAAATCCAAGAGACAGCCATTGGCAATCTCATTAGGATGGATGTTGATGGGAATCAGAGGAGAGGAGACAAAAACTAAATACCTTGCAGAACACATCAATGGTTACTTTGGTTGTCATTTATTTCAGGTCTTGTGTTGAGTACTAAGAACAAAGCTAGAGTTAGAGATGAGCCATCTCGCACTATGCCATATGGGGTATGATTATTTCATACCAAATTCACTCAAATTTGGACTTTGGAAGAGGCCATTCAGACTGACCTTTTCTCCACGGACAAACTACAGAGTTTGCTTTGAAGAAAATGACATTCACATACCAATACTGCACAACAGCCTTGATCACCCAAACTGGTAAGGGGGGTGTTCAATGAATCTGAATAAGCAAATCCCAGCTAACCCCAATTTCACTGGCTTCCTGTCTCGCTTCTGTATTTCTAAGTGGTGTCCCTGTAATTTTCTACCTTTACTCAGAGATCCATCTATCCTGTCAATCTTTTGTAAATTGATCATTCTTTGTCTAAAAGTATTAAGGTATGATGTTTTAGTAATTTATCTAGATTCATCCTCCAGTGAATGCCCCATGTACATGTAAAGCTAAAAAGTTCTCCTGGGTGTTTTATTCTAGTTAGTGCCTATATATATTAATCAGATTCCTAGAATGATGTCATTTTGAAAATATAAGGAAAAAGAGAAAAAAAAATTTAAAAAACAGTAAAAATGTAAGAATATACAGAGCTTCACCTCACAGCCCCAGCCCACTGCACAAATATGATTCAGCTACTACACAGACTAATATTATTACAGGGAATAGACTGTCAACACAAAGAGGTGTAAAACAAAACTGCAAATAAATTGTGTATACATTTAACTGTTCAAATGGTTGAAAGTAGAGGTACCATGTGAAGGCTAAGGGTAGATCGAAAAGTTCTGTTTAGTTAACTGTCATTATTTTGCAAATATTTCTAATGGTGAGAAATGGAATTAGAACAATCTAGAGGAAGAATAGCTTGAGATAGGAAGGGAGAATGTTCTGAATTGGTTTTACGATAACGTATATTTAGAGTGGTGCAAGTATCCACAGATAGCATTTTCCCAGCAACTACAGATGCAAGGACAAGAGACATAACCATAAGCCTTGGAGAAATGCTTTCTGTGCAACCATACTGCATCCATAGAAGAAAGGAGTTCAAGGTGGTCCCTGGCTTGTTCTTTAATATGAAAACCAAGGTCTTCATTTCTTGGGCTGCCCTATAGCAGAAATGGAGGAAGAGGTCATGGGTTAAAAGAACACAAGAGGAAGCAGTGTCTGGCAACTGGCATTACAGGTACTAAGACTACAATCTTCCCTCCTCCTCCTCCTCTCCCTCCTCCTCTTTCTCCTCCTCCTCCTTATCTTCTTTTTGTCTTTTTGCTTCTTCTTTTTCTTTTTAACCTTCTCTTTCTCCTCCTCTTCCTCCTCCTTCTCCTCCTTCTCCTTCTTCCTCTTCTTCCTCTTCTTCTTCCTCGTCTCCTCCTTCTTCTTCTTGAAGTAAGTTCTAACTATACAGCCCCAGCTGGTCTAGAATTCTCTGTATAGACAAGCTAGCCTCTAGCCTCAGACTCACACAGATTCTTTTCTCTCTGTCCCCCATATTCTGGAATTAAAGGCAACATGGCCTGGTTAGGTCTATCTTTTTAAGTAACAAGACTGAGTTAGTTTTGTAGTTGAATCTATCTTAATCCTTCCATCCCTACTGTGAAGCACCATTGTTATCCCTGTGAATACTAAGATAAAGGAGGTCAAATGAGGATAATTCCCTAAGTAACATGACTGTGGAGGCTATTTTCAAGATTCAAACATGGGCCAAGAGCTTTCACAAAGGATATAGATAAAGTAAGGAAGGATGAAGTGTTATTGTTGTTCTTGCTGCTGCTGTTATTGCTGTTGGGGTTTTTTTGTTTGGTTGGTTGGTTGGTTTTTTGTTTTGTTTTGTTTTTTAACATCTTGAGTCAAAGAGGAGAATTAACATCCTTATTTTCTCTTGCAAAGATAAAATGCTTAACTTAGTGTGGTGATGCTGTTGGGGAAGCACACCTCCTATCCTGCCTCTCTCAGGATTCAGAAGGATTTAAATGCATGTCACCAGACCCTGATCCCCTTGTTACCCTTCTAATAGGGGAAGTGGGCTGCTCCAGTGGGTTGTTATATTGAAGCTCTCCTTCTAGCTGCTGCCAGAAGAGCTTTGAAGCTGGAAGAAAGTAGTACATCAGATTGGAGAAGCACTAGGGGATAGCTAATACTGGAAAAATTGGCTTATCAAGAAACTCCCACAGTGTCCTTTGAAATCTACGGATAGATTCGAAGACATCCAACATAGCAGAAGGGACTGACTCTTCTTGGCAAATGCCTGGTGTGACTGTGGGGAAATTTCCCGAGTACTCAACTCCTGTTCTGTGGTTAAAGGCTAACCAAAAAGCCTTTCTGAATGGTTCTCGGAAGAATTTAATGAGATGATGATATGAGCCTTTGACCTAGGGTATGATGTAAAATAAGGCTTCAGTAAATCTCTACCTCTAAAAATGGGAGCTAATAAATGCAAAAACATTTTTTTTAAGATGTGGTCAGAAAATAAAGACAATGCATTGTGGCTCTGTAGCCTCTGGAAGCCTTGTTCTTACTGAAATACTGAAACAGCTTTTCTATAATACATTTTTATTCAGTTAACTTAATGTATTGGTATCTGATGTCCACTTAACATCTTCTGGGAAATGGTACCTTTTCAGAACTTAATAATAATAGCACCTTGGAAAGCAATATGAAACGTTTAAGCATCAGTGGCCCAGCATTCTCATCTAGCTGTGTGACAGTTATCTTTCAACATCCATGTTTCCATTGTAACTCTGCTGTTTCAGATAACAATGTTTTCTGGACACTTGCCTGATGACCATTTAAGAGATTAGGGGCTTTTTTCCCCATTAGTCTACCACTGTGTTGATCTCAGCTCTACAGTTACCATTTGTAAATCAGTGGAGCATGAAATTAAGTAGGCACTGGTACCCTGACTGTGAATGGCAATGAAGATGAAGGTGACATGCTGCCTCGCTGCCTGCCACACAGCACCTAAAACACCAGTAAGCACAGCTCTCTCAACCACCAGTAAACAAACAAATGGCAAAAATCAAGCAGAGTCAAGGTGAGGAGACAGACATTTAATAGATTTTACCTTGTGAAAATAAAGACCTGTGTTTCATAGGTTAAGGCTAATTTAGGTGGACTTTTCTACTATCTATAGTACTTACCTGGCTTTCGTTAAAGTACAAATTAATTCCCCCAAATGTCACCTAGCAGCTAGGAAAAAAGTCATTAAGTGAATCATATTTAAGTAACTCAGCTTTCCTTAGTGTTTGGAAGGAGCAAAATTTACCCAGCCCTACCCCCAAGTCCCCATCCCCCAACTTCCCACCCCTGTGCCTTATCTGTATCACTGCTCTTCATGTGAGCTCTAGAGAAAGAGCATGCTTTCTGTTCAGGAGAGATGGTCTGTACAATCACTCCTCTGTAACCTTCAAAACTACCAGGGTTCTGAAAATCAAGAGAATTTGGTGAACTGCTCAACGGTTTCATAGACACAGCAGTAAAACAACAACTGGATGCAAGGTGATTTTTGAACACATTATTTTTATTAATTTATTTATTAATTCATTTTATATCTCAATATCAGCCCCTCTTCCCATTCCCCTCACAGAGATCTTCCCCCCATCCCCCCTCCCCTTCTCCTCTGAGAAAGAGGAGCCTCCTGGGTCTCCGGTCATGTTGTCTCTCCCATACCCCTAACACCCTCCACACCCAGACCCCACCTCACTTCAACCCCACTCCCTCTCCTCCCAAGCACATTTTTAAGTCACTGCAAAACTAGGCACACCCTCTCTTACTGACAACAAAGCCCAGCCAGGGAACTGGGATTTACATGCAGTCAGGAGAGTCAAGGTTAGCCCCTGCTTCAGTTGAGGGACCCACATAAAGATCAAGCTGCACATCTCCTACATATGTACAGAGGCCTAGGTCCAGCCTGTGCTTGCTCTTTGATTGACGGTTCAGTCCCTGGGAACCTCCAAGGGTCCAGGTTAGTTGACACTGTTGGTGAATCACATTTTTTAATAAAAATGATATCCCTAGGCCAACTGAGAGACTGGAATGGGGCCTAAAGATTATGGGAAATTCTCTTTCATAGAAGAATCCTACATTTAATTTTGTTACATATGTACATATATGTGTAGGGGTGGGTGGTTAAATCATGAAACCAGGAAGAGGACTATGAGAAGGGTTTAGTAATGTCTTCTAAATTGAAACTTCTTGGTAGAGGGCAGACTGCTGCTGAGACTCAGAATATAAACAAACAGGAAAGCTGATAAAAGCACTTGCCATACAAGACTGGAGAGCTGTGCTCCATCCTGGATTCCATGGTAGGAGGAAAGAATTAACAAAATATTTGCAGACTTTCATCTACTGGTGCTAAATTAGACTCATGACATATGGCAAGGAAGTGTGAGCAGAAACTACCATATGACACTGTGAAGGAATTAAGTTTCTACTCAGAAACTGTTCTCTGACCTAATCATGTGTGCCATGCCAAGCTTGTACCCATACTCACACACATACATATTCAATAATAAATGAATAGAAAAATAATAAAATAGTGTACAAAAATTTGATTCTGTATATGAATATATAACCTACAGTTAGTGCATTTTGATAATGGATATGTGTGGGTAATGTCAAGATAGGTGACGTTTTTGTTATATTGAGACATAATTTGTCTCAATTTTCAGAATAATTTTAATAATAAAAGTTGAAATCACAACAGCAATTAATATAAGATAATATGTAGAGGAATAAAAGGAAAGCATATGATAGGAAAGATGTCTCAAGATGTAGAAGTTGCTGGCTATGATCAGCAGCCAGCATGGTAAAGGATGCACTGACAACCCAACATTTTGCCCTAAAAAGAACTACTCCCTAAGTTGTGAGTCAGCACACTATTTCTGTAGCTGCTAAAATACAGTTTCAATCCTTGAATATCTCCAGTGCAGAGCTGGAGGGAGATGAACTGAGCCTAGGATAGAGCCTCGCTGCTGGTGTTTCTCCTCCATGTTTCCACATGACCCCATTCCAGTGGCTGGTGTATGATGCTGCCCAACCTTGCACTTGCTCATGTCCCACCTCTGCTGGTATAGGGAACCTGAATTGCCCAAAATATCCAGAGAAGACTACGGGAGTGAGTCCCCATGACACACATCCTAACAGACACAATTTTTTTTTTAATCCAAAGGACCTGCTTAATATCACAGAATGTCAATGTAGCTACCAATCTTTTAGATCTGAAGCTAAGTACAGAATCCCTTTAGGAATATATCCTACTTGGCTTGGCTGTAGCAAATCTGAAGCCAGCCAGGATGCTTCTGTTGATGTAAAATATTTGCAGACTTTCATCTACTGATGCTAAACTAGACACATGACATATGGCAAGGAAATATGAGCAGAAACTACCATATGACACTGTGAAGGAAATAAGTTTCTACTCAGAAATATCTGCAAGTGTCATCAAAACAGTAAAATAAATTAACACTGCAGAAGGCTTAACTCAGAAACTAGAAAAACTGTATCAGCTTTGATGCTGGTTGAGTAGTTATTCTACAGATAGGTAATAGCAAGACAGAGACATAACTTATAACTTGAATTTTATAGTCTTTGCTTTCTTTTTATAGCATAGGCCCTTAATCCCAGCACTCTGCCTAGAGGCCGAGACAGGCAGATCTCCAAGTGTGCAGCTATAGAGTAAGTTCTAGTACAGTAAGTGAAGGAGGTGAGGGTTCCCTCTTGGAATCTGCATTAGGCACAAGCCATACCCAAACACCTATTTTTACTGAAAGAGTCTTTAATAATCTTGGAAGAAAAGTTAAAGTGGCTGCGTTCTGACTCAGGCAGAAAAACAGCAGCCAATGACCTTACAGGTATAACTTTTAAGAAGAGAAATGAGGGAGGTCTGTGTTAGAAAGGGTTAGATGCACTGGTGTATTGTAATTAGGCATGTTAATTAGGTGAGTCAAAGGGAGCTTTTGATTGCTAGACTTCAATACTTGGATAACTGGACCTTGGTAGTCAGCTTCAGGAGGAAGAAGTGGCAAGGGAATAGACTTTAGTGGCCAGCATTAGGGATCTAATCTAGTGGGTTTTAGCAAGGCAGAGGGAATGGGGGAGAAGGGTAAGGACTGCTAGAGCCATGCTTGCCAGAGCTGCCCAGAATCCCTTCATTCCCACTTTATTTATTTATTTATTTATTTATTTATTTATTTATTTATTTACTTTTTTTCTTTCTTCCTTTCTTCCTTTCTTCCTTCCTTTCTCTTTTTCTTTCTTTCTTTCCTTCTTTCTTTCATTTAGGGTCACTGTGTGTTGGGCAAATGGGCACTGTTCTTTCTGACTGCTTCCTGCTAATATTGGGGCATCATTGTCAGGGAATGCAAGGAAGCTTGGGTTGCTGGTCAAGGTTGGAAGAGCAGGCTGTCAGTCCAGGTTCTGTGGGAACATTGGAGACTGGGGAAGTGTAGTCTGTGAGGCTGCAGCAGGATGTAGAGTCTGAGAAAACAGCTGGTACAGGAGTTGCTGGAGCACTCCAGTTGACTTTAAATCTGTTGAGCAAACTAGGGACAGTAGTAAAGTTAAGGAGTTATGAAAATTGTTTTTTTTTTTTCCTGACTTAGATGTATATTTGAAGCTAATAGGTTTGTGGTCCTAATAGTTGGGAAGGGGAGTCTCAAGTCCAGGGAAAAAAGGGTTAGACCTCACCCTTAGAAATAGGCAATGGACAGAAAAGATTATTGGCAGAGGTACTAAGTTGGGGTCTGTTTGAGAGTTCTTGAGAGGAGCCAGGGAAATTTAGATTGGCTCTATAAGGTTAATTGGGGAACAAATGTTACCTGAAAGCAGGGTCTGGTTGAGTTGGTGAGACTATAATTTGAGAGGTTTTTGTTACATCAGCATAGTCTTTCCTGGGGTATTCAGGAGGATTTTGAAATTGAGATATTTTAGAAACATGGATAATTGGGGAGGCTCTTAGCAAGTGGTTAGAGGGTCTGAGAGAACATAGCTTGATTCTTAAAGAGGAAATTGAGTGGTTAAGAGACAAGCAGTCAGTAGTGGGGGTAGGACATTGATGACCTAGGTGTCTACAATGAGAGGGACTTCAACTAACTAATGGAGGGCTTTGAGGAGAGGCCAAACAACAACAAGAAGAACAACAACAACCAGTGAGAGGAAATGCAGGAGACATCAGTGGAGTTTAGGAGTTTGTTGGATGACCCAAACAAGGGCTTAGCCATAAGAGTGTATGTGTGTACAAGAGGAGATGACTTGGGTTTAATTATTGGTTGTAACTGAGAGTGTAGGGTATGTTCAGAGTGTTTAATGTCTGAAGATATCTGGACAGTTAATGAATTTAGGGGAGTCAGTTGGTGTTGGATGTTTGGCCATCATTTGGACAGAGGAAAAGCAGGAGTGTGAGAAGAGAGGTGAGATTTATAGGGAACAAGGTGATCTTGAGTTAACAGAAACAGGAGGGTGTGGGTGAGTATTAATAATGGAGGTGCTGTTATCCCTGTAATAAGAGTAGGCAGAAGTAGCTAGAGGAGCCTCTTGTGTATGAGAGAGAGAGGGTGGTGAGATCCAATGATATGTGATTATATTCTGATATCTTCATGATAGGTTGTGAGAGTGAATCCCAGAATTCCTTTTTTTAGATCCAGAGTTGAGCAAAGGTGCTGTGGTAAAAGTATAGACACAAAAGTCAGTCATTGATGGTGGTTCATAGTTTTGAAGAGGTAGGTGATGGGACAGAGATCAGTCCCTGGAATTGTTTGAAGATAGGAGAAGTGGCTTGTCATAGGGAGTGTATCAGAAGTGAATATTTAGGGATCTACAAATGGGAGCAATTAGCCTTTAAGACAGAGATAAGGATTGGCGGTGGGCAAGGTGGCCTAAAGTGGGGTGTTTATGAGTTGACATAAGAGAGAATCCAAGATACGTGACTTGAGAAGAGGAGAGTTGAGCTGTCATCCATATAATACATCATTCTGTAGCAGACAGAAGAAAAAGCAAAGATATATTCAGGCACCAGAATTACTGTTGGGTGCTAAAGTGCACCTTTAACATGAGTTTTTCTGATAGATGAGAGCATTTCCATTATTATAGGAAGCCAGTGACCACTGTTGAGAGCTAGAGTTTTCTGTCTCTTGAGAGGCCAAAACTTGGAGAATCTGTGACAGGAGAGTTGTCACCCAGACTTTGTCACCAAGAAAGGGACCCCAGTAGGTCTGAGGAAGAATTCTGGACCTGTCTACATGATTTTTTGGGGGGTGGTGAAAAGAACTGTAGATCACCAAAGGTGAGAAGAAATCTTGCCAGCCACACCAAACTGAACAGAATGTGCTTATTGGGATAGAAATGTAGGGAGTTTCAAGGGAAAACTCACCAATTAGCTGCTGTTGGATGAAGAAGGCTAGTGCCTGAAAGTCCAAATGTTTGAGCATTGGGCTAAAGGGTGGGGTGAGGATACAGGGAGTTCCTTCAGCAGAGATACACAGAGAAACCCTGTCTTCAATAAAAACCAAAAGAGAAAAAGAAAAAAGAAATGGAGACAACCTCTTGGGATTATGGGGTTTAAGATTTTAGTGTGATATTTACAGATAGCAATAGAAGAGTCTCTAGTCTTTATGAATAATGCTTAATAGGAGTTGTTATAATGATGGACTGGGGCTAAACCTAGTGCTAGAATACTAGTCTAGCACAGGTAAAACTCAAGATCCAATCCCTAGTACAACAGAAACAACCACAAAGAGTTAGTGTATGGTTATTATCCTTAGAGTACTTTTATTGCATGTAATTAACACTTAGTTGGCTTGAAAGTTGCACGGGCTTACACAGAGAGAGAATGTGAGAGAAGGAATAGAAAATAAGTGTTTACTTCATCTGACCACATACTCACCCCACTATTCTCACTGTTCCCCAAATTACTAGTGGACAACTACCTACTCAGTTAGTGGCGGCAAACACTTAGGATCCATTGTTTATAGCTCTGTTCCCTCATTGGATGGTGCCCACTTTTATCTTATTTCATCCTTCCTAATTCTCCCAATGCCCCTCCCTGGATGCATATAACAGCTTCTGAAATCTCCAAGCTTTCTCTTGGAGTCCTTCCTTGTAGTCTTTTAAAAATGTAAGCTGAGCCACCCCTGTCTCCTAGTCTGAAGCCCTTTGATAACTTCCCACTCTATTTCAAAAGACATGCAAAACACATTGAGTTATTTGACTCCTGCTGCAGAATACCCCTAGATACTACTTCCCACCATTCCTTTCTTCACCACAACTCAGTCCCTTGGAGAAGCCATTTTCCTGCCAGGTTTGATGGTGCAAACTTGTGGGTGATCCTAGCACCCAAGAGACTGGTGCCATAGGACAGGGAGTTCCACATCAGCCTGAGCCAAACAGCAAACCCCTGTCTCCAAAGATAAAGATAGATAAAATAAAAAGAAAAAAATGTTATTTCCTACTCCCTATACTTTACATATACTGTTCTCTTAGCCAAAGGCCACTCTCCATTTGTTTCACAAATGTATGAAAGAATTTTTAAGTCAAAACTTCATGGTCACTGTGGGGGTTTGAATAGGAATGGCCTATAGGGACTGGCACTATTAGGTGTGGCCTTCTTAGAGTACGTGTGCCTTGTTGAAGGAAGTGTGTCAATATAAGGTGAGCTTTGAGGTCTATGATGCTCAAGCTATGCCCAGTGTGGCACACAGTCTCCTTGTGCTGTATGCATATCAAGATGTAGAGCTCTCAGCTCCTTCTCCAGCACCATGTCTATCATTCTTCCCGTCAGGATGACTGAAACTGTAAGTCAGGCCCAATTGAATGTTTTCCTTAGAAAAGTTGCCTTGGTCATGGTGTCTCTTCACAGCAAAAGAAGCCTAACTATGACAGCCACTTTTCAGAGGATCCTTGTCAGCAAAGCAGCCAACCTAATCGTCTCTATTTCCATCAGCACCCTGTCTTTTTAACAACAGCAAACAAATTTTGTTTGTTTGTTTTTAAAGTCTGTTTTTTTTTAACTTTCTCCTTACCTGCTTCTCTAAGCAGGTACACAAAGTCAAGGCATGTTTTTTAATTACTGCCTTCATAGAGTTCAGTATTACCTATAGCACTTGGCATAGGGAAGACATTGAATTGATATTTGTTGAAAACAGAGAAAATTAAATATTTCACTTAGAAATTTTTATGTTAAAATGTCTTTCAGAAAAAATATTTTAATTTCACTCTTGATTTAAACAACTGAGGTGGGGGAAATGGCAAGACGAGATTTTTAATGTGTCTACTACACCAAAAAGGTTAGGGATAACTGGCTTTTTATGGACCAGGTTTTTAAGAGTTCATTACTTCCTAAAAAGAGGTCATGGCAAAGAAGCAAGTACAAGTCCAGGAGTTTTGTTGATTGCAGTTAATTGACACTTTCAGGACCATTGGGTCACATGGGTTATTGCTAAAATTCTGTTACTACTGTACATGACACATTGTTCTGAAGTAACCTTGCAGCCATGTGCTGCTCAAGATTCATCCTCTTTTTATCAAGGGCAGCAAAAGGTATTTTGCTGCTGATGTTGTTTTAGATGAGTGTTTCTTATTTGACTTGATCTTATTGGTCATATATTGTTTTCTTTATAATTTGGCCAATGTATAGAGGTGACTACAGTAAATTCTTTAGTACCCACCTAAAGCAAGCCTCTTGGGTTTGAGGACCCTCTCTCCCATATGCCAAGATATTGTGGAAGAGAGATGCATTGTTCAAGGTCATGGGTTAGACTAAGAAATGGTCCTCATCTGTTGCTGGTGTTGGCCATCAGTAGATATAGAGGTCTAGCCCTCTTTTAAGTGAGGAGATGGGAGATAGTTCTAACAGTTTACTCTAGCATCTAACTGCTTTGAGATGGCACAGTAGCCTGACGGTGTACCACAACCTTTGTTCAAATGACATTGCCACACTGAGTTTAGCTGTTCCTTCTGCCTCAACATTTCTTCCTCTATTTTCTCAATTTCTTCCTCTATTTACCCTGAAAATATATTTCCCTACCCTTCTTGTTTTTCTCAAAAAGAACTCCTCTGGGCCAGAGAAATGGCTCAGTGATTAAAAGCAGAGACTGCTCTTCCAGAGGACTCCAGTTCCGTTCCCAGAACCCACAGAGTAACTGACAAGCATACGTAGCTTCAGTTACAGGGGATCCAATGCTTTCTTCTGCCCTCTTTGGGCACTTCACACAGGAGATGCATAGACATACATGTAAATAAAACACTCATATACAAAAAGTAAAATTAAAATGAAAGCACGAAAATGAATTCCTATGGGAAAAGAGTGGATAAAGTGTCTATGGCACAACTCCTTCCCAGAAATGGGTTGAAGCTGATGGCAGATTAGAAATTATGCTGCTGCCAAGTCTCTGCATAGTGCACTGCCAAATGTAAGCACCATCCACTTCATTCCTCTATGGCATGGTGTCTGTCCAGTACAAAGAACAGCGTAGGAGGAACCACTCGTTAATTACTAAATCACTAACTGCAAATAATACACAAATTGACAGGAGCTATGGGCCTCTCTCTCTGTCTCTCTCTGTCTCTCTCTGTCTCTCTCTGTCTCTCTCTGTCTCTCTCTGTCTCTCTTTCTCTCTCTCTCTCTCTCTCTCTCTCTCTCTCTCTCTCTCTGTGTGTGTGTGTGTGTGTGTGTGTGTGTGTGTGTGTGTGTGTGTGTTCCCACACTACTAAGTCCCTATATTGGAGTCCTAACTCTATGCTCTTTAGAATATGAGGATATCTGCTAATTCAGTCAAAGTGAAATCACATTTTTACACCTCAATCTAACATCCCACTGTGTTCATTAGAAGAGGCAAAGTCACAGACACCAAGGGGGAAGACTTTGTGACATCCTCTCACTGAAGAGAGGAGCCTTGGGAGAAGCAGACCTTCCTTGATCTTGAATTTTTAGACTCTAGAACTGTAAGGAAATACATTTCTGTTGTCCAAAGGGCCAAATTCTGCAATACTCTGTTATATCAGTCCAAGACGTCTGTTGTAAAGTCTGTAGATTTTGTCTGATGACCTTTAAATGTCCTCATGTCTGATAAGGTGAGCCAGGAACATTCCTAAGAGGGATTCAGAATATCTCCAGCTCATAGATTTTTCAGCCCATGACCTGGTTTTTTTCCTAGACCATTTTTGTTTTCATTTCTGTGTTTTTGCTCAGTGTGAACACCTTGAGTTGATGGTTTGCCTTAGAGTCTCCTCCACCCTCACCCTTTCACTCCCATGAACACCTCCTTTTGTTTTTATGCTGCTCTTGGGCTGATTCTGTATGTTGTACCCTGAAACCCAAGACCCCAAAAGCTATACTGACATTAATCTAGGCTTTCTTGAAACAGAAAATGGTCTGGTTATAACAAAAGACATGCATAGGAACTGAGCACTAGTCAATTCACTTAGTTCTATGGCAGGCATGGTTACATTTCTGTAGTCACTTGGGAAGATGAGGTATGAGGATCGGGAAGTTCAAGGTTAACATCAGTCTGGACTATAAGACATACTATCAAAATATAAAGAAAAAAAATACTTTTTTCCTGGTTCCCATTTAGAAATTTAGAACGTATATCTTATTGAGCAACCCAATGATTCCTAGATGTAAGCCTTTGACTATATCGTGTCAAACTACTTAACTAAGAAAAATAAAAACTTTAACTTATTTGAATTTTTAAATTATTAAAAATATCATACACAAGCATATTTTCTCTAGGAAAGGATGTTTATTTGATTCTTTAGATCACTTTTTTTCCAGTCATATTGCTTCTGAGGCTTTTAGATTCCTCATGTTGCCATTATATCTCCCATCTCATTCCTGGACCACCACAAATGCTCAGGTACCTTTGAGGCATTAGGACTCCGTTTTAGCCTACAGTACAGGTAGGGTATTCTCTTTGTGTAAAAGCTATTAAAGAGCATCAGATCTGAGCTCGCCCACTAGAAGACACTTGTGTGACAGCTATTTGGTTTCGTCCCTTTCAGCCTTCTCAGATGCCCTTGGATGTAGTCAAAGTTCCAGGACTTGAGTGACAAGTTCTGCTCTGTACTCTGATGACTAAGGCATTGTTTCTGGGTCAAGCTTATCACGAGTCTTTTTTCCCTTGGGGAAGTGTTCTCTTAGAACAGTCCTCAGCAAGGCATGGAAAGGCTTATGGAAGGCATTCTGAAGTTCTCCAAATGTGCCTCAGAGAGCTGAACTGCAGTCTCAGGAAAAGCAAGAGCTTCCTGCCTCAGCAGCTCCCTATACATTCTGGGGGAGCACGCTATAGAAAGAATGTGAGGAAGATATGATTACTCCTCGGAGAAATGCTGACAGTGCTGGCTTGATCCTTCTCTGGATGTGCTATGCTCTGTTGTTCTTGTCATGTCTGATTTAGGACACCCCATTTCTGCATGTGATTATCACAGATGAGACCTTTGTGTGATTTTACCAGAGAATAACCATGGGAGATCCCTGTTCTGTCTCCTAAACGCCCCCAGCCTCTAGATTCCTGTCAGTAGAAATTACGTTGGGATATCTTCATGGCCCTGTTTTTACATGCTTTAGAATTCACTCAGTGAACCATGATATTAGGAGGACTCTGAGGGCTTTTATGGTAAGAATACTATTTTCTTGGTTAGAGATTTCATTAGTTCAAAATCTCACATCTGGTTTAATGTGAAATTTAATTAAATAAAAATACATACAGAGGTTAGAGCTAAGGTAGTATGGATTTCCTTTTCCTTTAAATTTTCATAACAGACTCTCCTGTCTAGCCCAGGCTGGTACTATCTATGTTTCTTTGAAGCATGCAAATAACCATGAGAATTAAGCTTTACCTGTGATCAAAGTTAAACATGAGAACTGAGGTAGTACTGGAAGACAAAACAATGCCAAACTGAGAAAGGATGGGGAAAGAAGTTCCTTCCCTGTTGCAGACCACCCCCTGTACCCAAGAAATGCTATCAGTAGGTCTTATGTGCTCAAATAAACTGAAAGCTAAAAACAATATGATGAACAAGAAAAGAATCGCAACTTGTTTGACTGAATTACCTACATTCCAACTCTGATATTGTTTCTCTAACCTCAGTTTTCTTGTCCTTACTTTGCTTTTAATATAAGTACATCTCATTGCTTGGCCATTTTGAGATAAAATCACCAAGTAGACATATAATTCACACAGATACCTGATAAGATAAAGGTGGTAAGTATATTAGATTTTCAGCAGCCCATGTCAATTATTGATTCATTTTGATCAAATATGTCCTAACTGATGTAAATTCCATTTCTGATGGTTATTGACACAAACATAGATAGATGCAAACATAGATACATGAGAAAAAGTGAATATCACCTTATGGTCTTTCCACCACAGGTTGCTGGGTCATAGTGACTGCTACACTTCCAGAAGTCTGTGTCATAATGTTTTCCTGATATTTCTTCCAGCAGAAAAGCTGCCACATGTGACTTACTTCCAGTTCTTGTTTCCAGTAAGGTTGCACAGCCAGGCTCTGTGCTAGCTGGCTACCTCAACATGAGCTAGATCTCCTGGCTACCAGCTAGAAGTCAAATATCAAGATACTCTCTTGACAGGCAATGGGGACAGGCAGAGACACTAGAAGTGGAAATCCCCTTGGCTTCCAGGGAACTGAAGTCTGGTTGTGTGGTACAGCTTCCAAGAATGCCAGACAATGACAGAAAACTCAAAGTTATGGTAAGGTGGGAAAATAAATTTAAACATCTAAGGCTGGATGAGATGTATGAACAAATGGTCTATTGTCCCTGACATAGAGAGATGGTTTTGGCACAATGGTTGTGCAAGTTGCCATTTGGTTTCAATCCAGGCTCTACTGTTGCAAACTGAAAATTTTGTCTAAGGTTTAAATATTTCCTCAAAAATGTGGAATGCCTGGAAAACACTTGGTGTATGTTGATCCTAGAAAGTCTCAGTCAAGAGAAATGTAACTTGTTAGGCCATGTTTAATTGATATCCGCAGGAGGCCTGTTCATTTTTAAAAAGAAACAGAGAAGTAGATCTGGGGGAGAGGGGAAGTGGAGGAAGGGGTCAGGAGGAGTGGAGGAAGAAAAGAAATGGCAACCAGGCTGTAATGTATAAAAGAAAAACAAACAAACAAACAAAGAGTAACGGGACAAAAAATTATGGTAAATGATAAACAAATAAGCAAACAAAATGTCAACTCACAAGTAAAGCTCTAATTCAAATTTTTATCTTGGAATTTTTTTTAAACCTCACTTTATACATAATCAGATTAGAGTATAATGGCTAACAAATCTCTGATCAGATTCTCTTTGTAAGTAGCCCAGACCTATGGACTAGAAGCAGCAGAAGTAGGCATTTCCAACTTCAGCTCAGGGCCACATGTGCCTCAAGATCATTAAGAATCTAGTTCAACATAGATTTAATCTTACAGGTTTTTTGAGACCTCTCTCTCTCTCTCTCTCTCTCTCTCTCTCTCTCTCTCTCTCTCATTATTTGTAACTCTATCTGACAGGTCCTCTGCTGATGTTCAGGTACTGAGATGGGGCACACATAGGTAGACTAGATGCTAATGACCTCTGGCCATTAACTCTCTCTTACTACTGTAGGACCAGAGCTGATGGCTTCTGGGAATTAACTCCTGCTGATAGAAGCAAGGGAATTAGAAAAGAAACTTAGTTTCTTTGGGTCTTTATTTTTTGACTTGGGCCTCTCATTAGCCAGGAGAAAGGCTTAGGCACACAAAAAGACACATATATATTGGATAAAGTAGAAAAGGGCTACCTAGCCACTTCATTGTGGTTCTTAGTTTTTATATCTTCTCAGGATAATTGATCACATGGTTTTCTAAGCACTTTTACATTTCTTAAGTTTATAGTAAGTTTAAGGCAATAGTTCATGTCATAGGTTGATTGGCTTTAGGAGTTACAGCAGAATTGTTTACATGTCTTTCCTTGAAGATCAGTACCTGACTAAACATCCATTATGTATTTTATGCATTCACAAGTTCATTATAAGTTTAAAGCAATAGTTTTTATGTCATAAGTTAGAATGGTTTTGTCAAGAGACAAATCATTTGCCTTGTGTCTTATTATTTTGAAGTCTTGTATAGATAAATTAGTCACTATTTTATTTTCTATCCTTGAACCTACAATAAATTATCCATTCCCATTTTGTGATCTTTAGTTACTAGATAGTGGCCTCATTCCTAACGTAAAAGATCCAAGCCTGTTTTGTTGTTGTTTTCTTAGTGCAATTAGCCAGTGATACATGAAGGTTTACAGAGTTCTATTTGCAGCTTTTATTCTATAAGGGACTTGAGATTAGGTGTACCACTTTAGAAATTTTATAAAATCATTATCAGGAATTATGAAATCATCAGTTTTTCTACATAGCATTACTACATAAAAGTACATCTTCATATTGATTCTTCAGGAGATCTACCCAATAGAGTGGGATAATGACCAGAAATTGTTAGGCTGTGTAATAGTGGAAGGAAAGGCATATCTGCAGCAAGAAGTAATCCTGGGATGAGGTCTCTGACGACCCTGCATCTCATAGTTTACCCATGGCAGCCATGCAAATGGTGGGCCATCTCTCAAAGTCTTACTTGTTTGCCATATCTTAGATGGCTTCAGATATCTATTATGTGGTTCTTAGAAACAAATTTAGATGATAGTGTCATTTATTAGTGCCAAAGTTAAGACCTCTATACAAGGCAAACCCACCTAGGACAAGGGCATAGACTCTTACTTTTCTCCTTTGTATTCCTCCAATCAGCAACACGGACAAGAAGATCAGGGTGTGAACACCCCCTACCTCATTTCATATCTACCATACATTATACAATAGCCTTTGGGGGGAAGAACTGTTCAGTAGTTTCAAGAACCATCCTCAAATGCTTTCTCCCTTACCCTCCTTACTAGTATAAATAATCTACCCCAAAGTTACCCTCAGTTTTTTCCCTTAAAATGGAATTAAACAGACAGCATACAGCTCTGTTACCCATAACTTACTTCTGTATTTCATAAGTTTTCTAATCTTAATGTAGTTAGTAATAAGGAGCAGCCCCATTTTCAGAGCAGCTAAGCTGTAGTTTACGTATTTGAGCCTTAGTTCATCTCCCACTTCATCTGGTCAAGCTCCACTTTCCTTAAAGATTTTGAACTTCTGCTGTGATCCAAGATGGCATGGCATTGACCATTGTACTGCATAGTGGGAAAATTTCCCCAAAAGTTGAGAGAAACTAGGGTGGGAGGAGAAAGGACAGGAAGTGGAGGAGTAAGGAGAGGAAGAGGAAAGAAGGAAGAAGGGAGAGGGAGAGATGAGAGAAAGGGGGGAGCATGGAGGCAGATGTGCACGGGTCTCTAGCATTCAAAGGTAATTGGTATATCTAAGTTGGGTATTGGGTTACACTTCTGATTGTGTGGGCATCTTGTTATTAAGCATTACCAAACATATAAAGTCTTTGGATAATCTAAGCATTGGAGTCTTATTTGTACTGGGCCCACATGGATGGCAGGATGATCTGGGCTAAGCCCAGCCTTGTGAAGACAGCATGAAAGATTGCCAGAGCCATCTCCCACACTGGCATCTTGTGGGTGGCAGGTTCAGTGTCTCTGACCACCTGAGCAGATGACTTGAGCTGAGCAGCAGCGGTAGGCCACCTCTGCTCCTGTCCACAGGCCTAGGCTAGTCGGGAACATGGAGGCTGATTAAGAAAAGCTAGATTGAATGCAGCCACTTTTAAATATCTCCTGCAACAGTACTGGACCAAAGATAAAGTCACAGCCTGCTCCTTTGCATTCTGACTTTGGTGTGAGTCTGCTTCAGATGGTGGAAACATGCAAAACATGGAGAAGTTCTTTAAATTCTGGAGAAAGACTGGGAAAGAAAGGCTCTAAGAGCCACTATACCTTACACAGAAAGTCTTCCAGGATATTTCTCTCCCTTTTAAAGCATCCTCCACGTCCCACTTCCTTTCTACCTCACTTTCAGTAGACCAGGTTGGGTACAACTTGCTACATTAGTAAATCTGATTTGTTAAAAACTCAGAGAGAAGCCGGAGAGGTAGCACCTGCCTGAAAACTAATATTTGTAAGTATGAAAGTGGGTGTGAGTTGGGTGCTAGTCTGGTCTACATAGCCAGACCATTTACAAACAACCTAAGTAGAGAATTTAGCTCTAAAGCCAGAGGATGAATGGAAGTAGTGACTGAGAGGCAGAAAGTAGGGCAACAGCATTTATTTTGCCAACTAAGTACCAGATATAGTGCCAAGAGGACTATATGCCAAACAAGCAGAAACAACAGGGTATATGCTTGAAAAACTGAACTATGGTATCAACCATCACTCCAATCCTGAGCTTTATTAAGTGTGTCATGCATCAAGCAGACTAAAATAGCCAAAAACAAAGGCAAAAACTGTACTGGTGTTAATATCACCCCCAAAGAGAAGGCCAAATACTGTTGGGAGTCATCTACGGTAATGCCCACAAATATTCCACACAAATCACTATCAAGCTCAACATATTGTTACCTCAGGTACTCAGATTTATTGCCTAGAATGTCTGTTGTTGCCTGGGAATTTCTTCTGATCATAATGTTATGGGATAATCTAGATATATGGGTACTTCTTGATTTTTTGAGATATATAGAAGGAGATATTTTCAGTTTTCAAACATTAAAAAATATGATATAACGAGAGATTGTTCTGGTTAGTTTTTTGTGCACTTGACATAAACTAGAGTTATCTGGAAAAAGGAAACCTCAATTGGAGAATCACCTCTATCAGACTGGCATGTGAACATATCTACAGGACATTTTATTGATTAATTATTAGTGTGGCAGGACCCAGACCACTCTAGTAATACCCTGGGCAGGTATCTTGGGTTAATTAAAAATAAAAACAGCTATCCAATAAACAGCTTTTCCTCTGTGCTTCCTGCTTCTACCTCTTCTTTATTTACTGCCCTCAGTGCTGGACAGTCACCAGGACAAGTAAGCCAAATAAATCCTTCCCTCCCAAGTTGCTTTTGGTCAGTCTTTTATCACTGCAACTGAGAAGAAAACCAGAACTTATATGCTGGCACATTTTTAGGATAACCTAGAGAATAGTTTTATATAAGCTATTAAAAGTCCCTTATAATACAAAAAGTTAGGTGTGGGTTTACAGGTAAAGAACTTGGCTTTGGTATCCTTGTTTACAAAGTGAACCCTGAGTCCTAGACATATACAAGTTTTAAAAAGTAACCAATGCTGTGTTAAAAAGACTAAAGGCTTTAGAATCCAAACAACTACATTTGAATGCTATCTCTGCCAAGAACTCCTCATAGGGATCACCAGAAGGTACAATACAAGAAACTGTATAAGAATCCACTTAGCTAACAGCAAACAACAGCTTTTAGATTTTTATGACATGCTATCAAATTTGACAGATAACTTAAGTACTCTAAGACAGACATCATTTCACCCATTTTTAATTACACATAGAATCTAACATGGTGATATATATATATATATATATATATATATATATATATATATATATATATAATTTATTTGGAATAAATAGGTGAATGCTTAGTCACAGAGAACAATATTAATGAGATGATTAGATATTTTAAGGAAAACTATTCAATAAAAATTGAAGAGGAAATGAGAAAGCATGTGTGGAGAGAAGCCCAGGTAAATTGCTTAGAGAATGCATTTTATACAATGACCAGAGTCATTTTATCTTTCTCAGATGCTCCTTTACTGCTACTAATGGGCCAGGTAGGTTAGTATTATATGGTTGCTAGCATAATTTTTTTTTAGAAAGAAAAAAAATGGACTGTGAAGTCCTGGGTCAAAGTGTCAAGTTCCTTAAAATTATTCCCAGAAATATCTAGAATGTGCACTGTTCAAAATTCAGGGAAATGGCTCATAATCATACACATGGAAGAAATAATATGCAACCTAGGCAAAGCATATTCTATCATGATGCCAATGTCTTGTCAGACATCCTTGTTAAGTGACCCAGACCTCTAGTGCAGCAGGTAGGCAGTTCAAATTCTCTAGTAATAATCATGGGTTCCTCTAAGCAGTCTTATTTGCATGTTTTATTTCTTATAGCTCTTATTTATACTCCACCCCCACAGAAATGCCAGCAGCTTCAGCTTCTTCACTACACGTGTCCAAATTCACACAAAAGAATGGCTGGGGAGAGCAGGTAACAGGATACATTCTGTGTATCTGCCTCCCTCTGGCCCTTTAGTCTGTTCTGCCCCTGTCTAGCCTCTGGTTTGAGTTGACAATAGCAGTTCCATGATCAAAGCTGATTCTGTAGGATAAGAATTTATATGAGAAGGAGCAGGCTAGTATTCGGACAGTCTCTGGTCCCTTCTCTATGAGAGCAGGATACTGAGTTTATAGCCTTGGTCTAGGGTTTTTTTTCTTGCAATAATGAAGGGAAAGAAACCTGGTTTAGTTTTAGTTGGTCTGTCTGTCTGTCCATGTCCCCACACTGAATTCAAGAACCCAGTTTCTTAAGTCATATACCACAAACCCACTTGGGAGTCCCATAACTGAATGTAAAAACCTCAAAAAAAATGACATTAAGGTAAGACTGCTTAGAGGAACCCCTTGTTTCTACTAGAGAATTGGACTTGCCTACAAACTATACTGGGGTTTGTGAAATGAGACTTGTGAAAAAAATTTGTGACAGTGAAAAATTTTTTAAGAATAACAAAATCAGAATAATAGAATGATAGAATATATATATACATATATATATATACATGTTTTTAAATCAATTTATGATTTATTAGGAGTGAAAATATTTGATTGTATACCTGTTTTACATACCTGAGGTCCTATGAAAATGTCTTTAAAGGCAAGGCATTTCAAATGGACCAAACTTAAGAACCCTTCTCTAGGCTGGTATTAGATAACCTTCCTGCCACCAGTATATCCCTGCTTCTGCCCTTGACTGTGTGCTGTCCCTGTTGCCAATTCCCAGCCATGAGTAGTCCACTAATTAAGTCCCTCCATTTCCATTCTTGAATTGCCAAAAACTGAGAGAGAAAACATTTCTACCTATGATCAGGTCTATTTCCTCCACTGCCCCACTGTTCTTTTCTATGTCACACACCGTCCTTCCGCATCTCATTTACTCTATTTTTCCACTTTCCTTGTTACAAACCCTTTCATTGGTCCAGAGGTGTCTTCCCTGATCCATGCATAATCTCTCCTCCTCCACCACCTCTCTCTTCCTCCTGCCCTTCTTCCTTCCTCCTCTCTCTTTTTCCCTCCTCCCTCCTCTGTAGAACACTTCACTGCCTGGCCCAATTGCACTTAGTATTAACTTATCTACTAAAAATGTCCCTTTCTTCTTTTGCCTGTGTCTCTGCAGACTGACCCAGCCTTAGTGTCAACTAAGAAGTGCTCTGAAGTGGATAGGAACTACAGAGGATAGTAAGGATCTCTCTTTATGTTAGATGATTCTACAACTACTTTTATAGTGTTTCCTGTACATTTCTCATTGTCTATACCTCTAACTCCGTCTGATTTCCAAATTCAATGTACAATTGTTCTCATCTCCCAAAACATTTAGAGAACCAAAAACTGTCCAGTGACTAAATGATCATCTGTATTTAAAAGTTACCAATATCAGTTAATCAAATGATGACAAATATATGGGGCAAGGATGTCTGATTATGTCATTTCTTACTGTCTACTGTATCTTACAATATGGATCTTCAAGTGATTTTTTTAAAGTTACATTATCAGAATGTCAAATACTATTAATACTATTATTTAGTCATTGTTGATATTTGAGACATGGTTTCTCTGCCTAGCCCTGACTGTCCTGGAACTAGTTCTATAGTCCAGGCTGGCTTTGTACTCAAAGATCTGCCAGTCTCTGCCTCCCATGTACTGGGATGAAAGGTGTACATCACCTCCACCTGGCAAAAGTTTATTTTTAAAAACAATAGTATCCTCAGTAAGTCTATAGCTTCAATAATTTCTGAAAGAGAATGTAGTATTTTCACTTATAGCTCTTCATTTTATAATATGTAGGTTCCACACAGAATGTGGAAAACATTTGATGGTTCATTATTTTCAAAGTTAAACTAAGCAAACAGAATATAGGAAGCATTTTCTCTAGAGAAACATAGAAAATGTCACAGATACAGCATGTAGATATATGTGCAGATAATATGCAGATAGTTTTTTTTCTTCTGGAATAAATAAGTGATCTCCATTTTTAGGTATAAAATTGAGAAGGACACAGTCTTGGCCAAGTGTTAGACAACTTTATGTTTACCTGAGGGAAATCAACTTTACTGAGGAAAATGTCTTGGGTTCGTGATTTTAGACATTGCTGTCCCCGGTCAATTTGTGCCTTTGCTGTTGGGCCTGAGGTGAAACAGAACATTTCAGGGGTTACACATAGGATTAAAGTCATTCACCCAGGCCAGTGGAAGGAGAACAAGAAAGGAATAAGCTCGGGTCCCAGTGTTCCCATCAAAGGCACACTCCACTGACCTAACTTCCTCCAAGGAGGCTATACCTCCTAGTAACACCACAGGCTGGCAACCAGACGGTGAACACAAAAGCTTCTGAAGGAAAGCAAGTTAGAGGCAAACTGTCACACCTAGGTGTTCCTGCAAAAGGTTCTTAACTCACGGTCATTTTCATGAACTCAAGGACTTGGATTCTACTTGTGCCTAATTTTTGATTCTTCACAATTTTTGCCTTTAGGATCTTTTACTGATTACACCAACACTTTTTAACTCCATTTACTCACAAACCTGATGCTCAAACCAAGTAACGCTACAGCCCACATTTCATCAGGATCTGCTCTATGCACCTCAGTCCAGTAATCTGCAACCAAGTCACTTCTTCCTTTGTTGTTTTTACAACTGCCTTCAGGCGCTGTGGGATAATCTAGCATGTGACGGCAGAGGACCTGGGTTTGGATCTCCTAGCTCTGTAATAACCAAGATGATAAAGGGTTCTCATACAGCTGCTGGGATATTAAATATATATGGCAAGAGCTGCTCAGTCAGTATTAATTAATAATTAATATTTGGAGTTTTTTGAGGATTTTTAACTACCCATATTATTGCAGAGAAATTCAGACATAGTGATAATTGGATAAAAATTCTTTGGAATACCTACCTGACTTTTCTATGTATGACTGCCCATTAAAAAACAATTGATACCCTCTTACCCAGGTCTATGAAGAGAACTACTCTGGTGGTTATATTAATAGTAATTGCCAACTTGATGAAATTTAGAAATAATCCTCGGTGCATGTCCATGATGGATTTTCTAGTTTAGGCTAAATGAGATTGGAAGACTTGCATCAGATGTGGGCCATACCATTCTATGGCTTGGGATCCTGAACTGTGTAAAGAAGAGGAAATGAAGCTGAGTGCTAGCATTCACATCTCTCTACTTCCTGTCTGTGGGTGCAATGTGAACTGTCTTGTGCTCCTGCAGCCTTCTCTACCCTACCCTGCTGTCATATAATATAATCTTTAGAAGTGTAAACCAAGTAAAGCCTTCTCTTAAATTGCTTTGCCAAGTATTTTCCCACAGCATAGAGAGAAATAATTAATATAAAAAACTATAAAAATAATAATAACTATAGGTGAAATTGAGGGAAAACAGTAATTCTTGTGTGTTGCTATAGGCAGTGTAAGATGGCCCCCAGTAGGGCTAACTCTATGGTGATTCCTTAAGAACTTAAAAACAGAACTGCCATTTGGCCTAAGAATTCTACTCCAGGCACATGCCTCGTATACCTGAAAGCAGATTCTTGGGGAGGTATTGGTACACACAAGTTCACAGCAGTATTATCTGTAACATCTAAAAGATGGGAACAACACAAATATCTCTGGATGGATAAATGTGTACACAGAGTGTAGGTTTTGTTTACTATTTAAAATACAAATATGCAACAATATTATTCAGCTTTAAAGAAGAAGAGAATTGCAATCGATGCAAGGATGGATCTTGAGGATATTATGATAAATGAATTATGGACAAAAGGATTAATGATCCCACTTGTTCGAGGTTCCCCGAGTGATCAAATTCATAGACCAAAAAGGTCAGAGGTGACAGGGAGGTGTTGACTGTCAGGTTCAACAGACAAGATGAAAATTTTCGTGGATGACTGGAGTGATGGTGACAAAGAGTATACATATCATTAGAAAAACCAAGTGAAAGCTAAAACATAATTAAAATGCTAAATTTGATATTCTTCATATTTTACCACAATTTTTTGTAAAGACAATTTGTCTGGCACATTAACATCTGTCATATATTACCAGTACAACTGTATGCAAAATAAATGTTTTGGTTTTTATTTGGGTGACATCGTGAGGCAAGTCTTTTATGCATACTGCACTCTAGAAAGTAGACTTTATCTCCATTACACTTGCTGCCTGGCTCACTTTCTTAATCTTGGTTTATCAAACTATTAGATGAGAGTTTCTCCCTAATAAGGTCCTCATGAGTATTAAATTAAATGATGCATGCAAATATACCAGGAGGTTTGTGGCACAGATCAGAGTCAAATACGCTTTGTTTCCTTTGACAGATAAATTCATTGAAATAATAATTAATTCCACCTTCAGCACACAATCAACTAAGATCAGAGGAGAGACACCATCAGAAACTGAGAAAGGTGGCTCCTTTTCCTGAAGGATGTGGATACCTGGCAGCTCTGAAGCATGCATGCTCACAATTTGATATCAGTTATTTGGCACCACAGGCAGCATTCACCTACCCTCCCATCTACTCTGGACTCTACCCAAGCAACAACTGCCACAGCCCCTTCTCCACAGCGCTCACTTTATCTGTTCTGATTTGCTTTGCTTGAAGGGTGTATCTGCATAGGATTCTAAGTCCCATCCAAGCAATTCTCAAAGATGGGCAAACACTGCATTCTTCCTATGCTCACGTAAAAACAAAACAAAAAAACGTTGGGCTCAGAAGAGATTTCACAACTTCTTTCCAAAGGTGACATTCATTCCTTGCTTGTTACATTTGCTTTGCTAGTTTTACTGCATTTCAAAGCTATCTCATACAGAATCTTCTCTTCCCCATTACACTAATTGGCAACGTAAATATTTTAACAAACTCCATGGGATTACTTTACCTCGGCTTTAGGTAAATGTGTAATTTAACACGATCAAGAGAGCTTACATCAGCCCATCATTTGATGCCACTCGGCATCCAATGAATTAATTACATGGCGAAAAAAAAAATTGCAGAACTTCAGATCAGAAATGAGTTTGTTTTGTAAGTATCAAGACATGTCTTCATCTCAGTCTGTGACCTCTCTAAAAGAGCATGCATTAGGAATGTTGCTGGTGTTTGTTTAAGTCAAAGAGGATAAACTTCTACAGATGAACGTGTTCTGAACTCTTGGCCTATTAATTATCTCATGTAATTAGAGGGAAGACTAATTATACTGCTAATTTGCAGATGCTCACCCTGAACAGTTTGCCCTAAAAACTCTATTTCATGTTCATTAAACTGCATTTGTACAACCTCTTCCCTTTTCACGGTGTTGAAGGAAGCTTGCTTTGGAAAGGGATACAGAAAAAAGATGTTTTCTTGCTTAATTTTTTTTCCTTCTCTTTTTCATCCTATTCTTTCTACCTCTGGAGTGTGATATTTACAAAAATCTGTTTCAGCAGCCTTGAACTAATAAGTTAGGAGAAAACATGGCAAGAAATTGATTCTTAACAATGACTCTTTTCATTTGTTCTACTGTTCACCTGCAATTGACCAAATGATTAAGACAGCCGGTCAGGTTTGGAATGAAAGGCTCTAAGCGGCTCTTTAGTTGTAATGAAGTCAGTCCTAGAAAATATAGTGTGGCCTCTCAGCCCGAGCCCTCACTGTAGTGGCACCATGTCTTGCTCTGGTACAACTTGATTCTGAGACATTCTGCAGTGACAGGACTAGCCCCCAGGGCAATGTTATCATTTCAAAAGAGCCAAACAGTTGTTTACATGTGTCCTTCATTCTGACACTTTTAGTCACCTACTTTAGAAAGATGGAAATCATAGTTCATAACTCTCATTCAAGGAAAACCAATATTTGGTGTGTTAACTTAGAATCTTTTCTTTTACTGAAATAAATTTTTCCCATACAATATATTCTGATTATGGTTTCTCTTCCCTCCCACTCTTCCTAGTTCTTCACACCTCCTCTCTCATCTGGATCTACTCCCATTTTGTCTCTCTTTAGAAAACAGTTATCTAAGGAATAATGATAAAATAAGATAAATAAGAAACAAATAAGTCAGAATAGGACAAAACAACAAAACAAAGAAAAGAGACAAAGCAAAGGCAGAAGAAACACATGTAGATTCAAAGACAAACAAGTTCGCACACTCAGGAATCTCATGAAAACCCAAAATCAGGAGCCATAATATATACACAAAAGACCTGCAAGGTTCAAAAACATTTTCTAACTTAACAAACATTATAAGACAAAGAACTTTCAAAGATACTGTTGAATTCATTTTATTATGCCATCTACTGCTGGACCTGGGGCCTTTCTTTAAGAATCATTTCCCCAGTGAGACTCCCTTGGAGAAAACTAATTCTTTCATTTGTAAGTAACTATCCATTGGAGATAACTTCCAGGTTAGGGATAAGGTATGTCTCCACTTCCAACCAATACCCAAAGCTGCTTGAATGGCCATGAACCTGAGAGTAGATAGGTCAGGGACTTAGAGGAAAGCAAATATCATTGTTCTGCTAAAGGAATGTAGAATTCTGCTGTACTCATAAGTCAGTGTCTTACTCAGCCATCATCAAAGAAGCTTCAATCTGTAGAAGATAAAAACAAATACTGAAGTCCACAGCCAGACAACATGCAGAGAGTAAGAGTAAAAGACCTTGGAGCAGTCAATCCTAAATCGAATGTCCTTCCTCTCGGGGAACAGGAAACACTACAGGAAAAGAGACAGTAAAAGTTTAAGAGCCAGACTAATAAATATTTCATACAGAAGAAACAAATGAAAATTCTGTTCAAGTATAGTGACACAGAAGGGACCGGACAACTAGTAGTTCTGAAATTGCAGTTAGTAGTACTGAAAACTGCAACCTCTTCATAACTCCAGGAGAGTTCTCCCATTTACTTTCTCTGAAATAGTTACTGCTGAGCAGTTTCCACACTTTCAACATGCTGAATTTTTTTTTCCTGATCTTGCCCACATAGTTCAGGATTCCTTAGATATCATCTATAACACTACATGGCTAATAGTATGTAATATCCCAGGAACATCTTGGCCATCAAGTCTCTCATACATATGTATGACAATATGATACCACATGGATGAAAAGTTGAGATGGCTAATCTCAGTGGGGGAGCAGGCTCTGTAAGGGAGTTCTCTCAGGGACATGACTATACAGTCATCAGGGATGACAGAGTATCATACGTTTCCACCATTGTTAAAGATCAACATCTAGACACAGACTAAGAGAATGTGTTATGGTCATTCCCTACAGTCTTTCCATCCACTGTGATGTCATACATTATCATGTAGCCACTGTAAAACTTCCATGTGTCATTATGAAGAATGCCAATGAAGTTTCACCATGGAAGTATATTTGACCTCTGTCCACTCCCTAGTAACTCCTAGACCATACTATGAGAACCACTGGTCTTCTAGAGATAATTTTCAGACGAAATCTGACATATTTGGCTGTTAAACAATAGTCAATCCCTGCACAGCAAGGAGTGTGCTGCTATAATCATTTACATTTTTTAGTTTTGTAGCGAGTTGATAAAAACTCACAGAGGTACAGTGTAACAGAGTATTGAAAAATATTCAACAAGGTGTGTCATGAATGTTTAAAATATTTATAGACTGTGGTCTGTGTTGTCATTCACTATTGTAAAGCATCTACAAAATTATTTTTAAAAGCTGAAATGTATGAGAGCCCAGGTATACAAACAGATCTTTCATGGCACCTGTTGACAATGAAAAAATTAAAATAAAGGTAAAGGTGTTACATAATGTGCAAACTACATAACATTGTGTTGCAGAGTGGGCTGGGCAATAATGTCACAGCCGCCACCTGCTGCTAGTGTGAGAGGGTAAGAACTGTAGACACATTTTTAAAATGTGCAGTGGGCTGCATACCAGTATTGCCAAAACCACTAATGAATCCCTACATTGTTTGAGGATCCATTTAAATTACGTCTTTAAAATCTTACCTTTCATTTAGGAATCTTGTAACTCCTTATAAAATATTTCATAAATACTTCCCCAGTAGACTCACTTTAAAAATCCCCCCACATTTTTCTTCTTGTGTGTGTGTGTATGTGTGTGTGTGTGTGTGTGTGTGTGTGTGTGTGTGTGTGTGTCAGTTGGTTATTTCCTAGTTCTGAATGAGATCAAATTTTCTATTGTATGTTAAGGTATTGTTTGTCTATAGTAAAATCACTGCTTTTAATCGAATGTGGATACTTACATATTGGTTTGTTGTTTATGGTTTTTGAACGTGTCACTATATAACTCAGACTGGCCTTGAACCCATGATACATGTGTGTGCTCTCATACCTGGCCTCATTAATATTTCCGTAATCCAACAACGACTAGAGTTATGTTAAAATATATTCATTGTGATTTTTTTTTTAAAAAAATGATATAACTTAAAAATTTTGAGCTGTTTATGTTAGCCTTTTGAACTGATGTTCTACAAAATAAAAATCTACAGTTCAGTTCCTTTATAGAAAGCCGTCTTATGGGGAGAGTCTTGAATGTCTACTCAAATACTCATTCTTATCTTTATAAAGGGAGATAAGGGTTGACAACATTTTGGAGGTCTCTTTTATATTTCTTCTTTTTGATATGAACAGTAGGCTCATTTAGGTAAATGATAGAATCTAAGGACATTTTGACTGTGAAGGGGAAGAAGAGATTACCCAAAATGCCTATTAGGACTGTCCAGGGAACTTAGCCAGCAGGGACCCACTCTGGCAGCCCAGTCTGTGAGGAGTGTGGGAATGGACTGTCCCAGGAGGCAGGTGAAGGTGGAGGTCTGGTTATGATAGGCTCTATCTGTAGTGCAGAAGTCCCAGCTCCATGCTTCCAGCCCCAACTTTCTCAAGGGCCAAAGAGAAGTTGTCCAGAGCTGGAGGTCTGGAACACAAGCTTGTTACTGGTGACAGCCTGGCCCCTCCAGGGTTTTCCATCTTCAGAGCTCCAGCACTTTGCCAGAGGTTTGTGTGTGTGTGGCGGCTAGGCATGGTGCAGGGGTCGGGGTTGGGGGGTTCTTTGAGGATTAGGTGAACCACAGGGATACAGGAGTGTCCCAAGCGCTGGTGCAGCCCTGTGGTTTGAGGTCAAGACCGGGAGCCTTGGCCAGGGCTCAGGAGCGTCTGGGCTGGAATGAGCGTCCAGCTGGCCACTGGACAGCAGCTCTGGAGACCTGGGTCCGTCCTGGGAGGTGCCATGGAGCCCGCCAAGCCCCGCCCTGCTGTCGGGTACGAGGCGCCAGCGCTCTAGGGCGGTGCAGAATCCCGAGCGCTGGGCTGGCGGAGAAATTGGAGTGGTCACATTGTGTGCCCACCTAGGGAAGGATCCTGCGCACCTCAAGACGCCTGAAGCGTGTGCAGAGTGAGTGCGGGTGAGCGCGGCGGAGCCGGGACTTGAGCTGAGCCGGGCGGGACTAGTGGACCTGTGGCATCCCTGCTTCCAGCGGGGAGATTGTGATCCGAGGAGAGGAGCAGCAGGGTCTGCAGACTAGGGTCTGTAGAGAAGACGAAGCAGGCACTAGAGGGCCTTTCAGTTTTCATCCGCTGCCCAGTTCAGGACTTGTTTTACACCGTGCTAATTCCCATTAGGGAGCTAAAAGTAGTATTGAAATTGGTCCTGCACCTTGAACTAACTAGCAGTGACTCTAAAAGTATATGTGTTTGTCACACAGGTGGGCACACACGTTTTGGAAAACCCTAAGCATCTTCATGAGTTTCTTGGCGAAGTAACTGGTCTTCCATTTGCTTTTAACCTCTCAAATTTTAGTTCTCATCAACCCGTTAGCTTCAGAGCTTTACACCAAGCACAAAAATGAGATGCTTTTGTGTTCCCTGTTAGCTGTGTGAAACTGCTAACTTTTTAAATCTAAATCATTCCTAAGTTCAATTTCTGATGTCTTTTTCCAGATCTTGAATGTTTATTCCTATAATGCTTTTTTTTTTCTGTTGCATTACTGGTCCAGAACCACAGCTTCTGTGGGGACACATATGCTTTGGTATTTAAATATCATGCATTGTTTTCTAGCTTAACTGAAGGTAGGTGGTAAAGTTGACAGGTTTTCTGGATTTGCTGAGGCCTAAGTGCCAAATTTTGACAGGTGAACAAAAGTGCATGCTGTCTGTGCCATTTTGGTCTTTCACATTTTGGGCTTTCATTATACTCTAAAAGATAGAAAAGTACAGGGATGTGTGCGCTTTCAAAGACAATGTGTTCATCGGTGTGATGTCTAGCATGGGAAAGATTACTTTCATCTGTGCTGCCCCTCTCTTATTACTACAGGGACAAAAATACAAAGAAAAAGAGTACATTTGATTTGATGGTCTTGAAGACAAGCTCTCTCTCTCTCTCTCTCTCTCTCTCTCTCTCTCTCTTTCTCTCTCTCTCTCTCTCTCTCTCGTGTGTGTGTGTGTGTGGTGTGTGTGTGTGTGTGTGTGTGTGTGTGTGTGTGTGTACATCACATTATGGCATAGCATCACCCAGGCCTTCTTTTTTTAAAAATATATTTTAGCAGTCTAATACATTTTTGTGCCTATATTCTTTGAAAAGTAACTTGTATCTGTCGCATAAAAAACATTTGAAGGTCCATGAGGTGGTGATGCTAACAGTCAGAACAAATAAACACTGGAAAGCTCAAATATACTTCAGAATATAGTTCTTTTGCATAAATTATGTAGGTTTTGGTTTAAAATATTTTAGTTATTTCTGCAATGTAGTTTTTTAAGGTTTTACAAATAACCATTAGTTTCGTCGTTGGTTTTTTTATTAATTGATAATTTGAAAGGTGATCGATAGCATATACTTCTTTTCCCTGGTAATAGGAAACAGTTATCCATTGGATCTAAGCAGAAGCCAATCAATTCATCAAGACAATTTTTCAGTGTGGGGCATGGGCTGGGAACATTGCTCTTTTGACCTGGTGTCTGTCACCAAATGCCTAATTTCTACCGTGAACTTTGGCAATATTTGCTTCTTCATTCTTAGTCACTTATACATTATGGTTTCAGAAACTCTTTAATCCCCAACCTTTTATGAAATTAGAGGCTATCAAATGCCTTTCTAAGAAGTTTTGTGATCTAAAATGATCACAAACTGATAGGATGATGGCAAGAAAGTATAAGCACACTAGGTACATGGACCATAGAAAGCAAACCCATGTGAGTTATAGCCACCGAGCTTTTCTTTATGTAGGAATGATTAGACACTGGATAGCCTTGTGTTTTCTGGCCATTACTTAATAAAGCACACAAAGCTTCATGCAAAATTCCGAATTGGTAGTTTCAGAGTTGAACTTGGTGATTTGGGTATGCTTTTTGTGGATCATTCAAGTTCTTTAAAATAATTTACCAACATTTTAAAAATTTTTTGCATACATTTTCAGAGGTCCCACATTTCCTGAAAAAATAGGGTTATTCTAATTTGGATATGATGAACTCTGAGTGTTTAGGTACAATATAACCACCACCCACTTATTTGATCCAGGCCTGCTTCCCTGATGTACTATACCCCATTCATCCCTGCAGACATTTGGGCTTGTGAGTTCTAGCTTTGGAAATACTTCTCCATAGGCTTAAATAGTGGTGTGGTCCAAACTCTGGCCCAGCTTCCATCCCTACAGAGAGTGAGGCAGCTATCTCATGTTACCAGGCGCCAAGCATTCCTTATAAAGCTGGGTTCTGATCACTGTTCAGAAGCACATTATTATTCTATTCTACAGTGATCATCTACTCACACTTTTATACTAAAACGTGGTTACCTGGTGACTTCTGTGGATTTGGAGGGTTTCTGACAACTGCCAGTTTTAAAAGATAGACACATTTTTTAAGAGCTGAACACCTTTCTTTGTGTTTATTTATTTTTGTACATGTTTATTATTCTTATTTAAAGTATAAAGCTGTGGATTGAGTTATGGTCTTTTCATACATATATTTTACAATGTTCATATTAGCCCTTCGGATTGCCCTGACACCTCTTCTTGCCAGTCCACTTCCTCTTTCAAGAGCCTTACTGCAACTTTCGTGTTATATATATATAGTCCACTGATTTCCTTTTGTTCCTTCCCCTCTTCTCTCCTAGTCCACTCTCTCTCTCTCTCTCTCTCTCTCTCTCATACACACACACACACACACACACACACACACACACACACACACACAAGAAAAAGTATGCCAGTATGCTATTTATAATTTTTAAAAGATTTATTTATTTTATGTATATGAGTACACTCACTCAATTTACACACACCAACCAGAAGAGGGCATCAGATCCCATTGCAGATGGTTGTGAGCCACCATGTGGTTGCTGGGAATTGAACTCAGGATCTCTGAAAGAGTAGTCAGTGCTCTTAACCACTGAGCCATCTTTCCAGCCTGCTATTTATATTTTAAAGTCAACCATATTTCACTTCATGCAGTGGTCTTTGTTCCTATCCACTTTCCTGCCGATGTTATAATTGCATTCTTCTTTATACATGAATAAAATACCATGCTTATAGGTACCACGTTTTGGATTTCCATTTATCTGTTAATAGGCTATTTGCTAGGATAGTTCCTTATCTTGACTACTGTGAATTGTGTAACAGTAAACATGGACATGCAAGTATATCTGTGGTAATTTGACTTAGAATCCTTCAGGAATATGCCCAGAGGTTTTTGGTTTTTAATTAATTAATTAATTAATTAGAGACAAGGTGTGATGGTTTGAGTATGCTTGGCCCAGGGAGTGGTACTATTAGGAGATGTAGCCTTTTTGGAGTAGGTGTGGCCTTTTGGAGGAAGTGTGTCATTGTAGGTGTGGGCTTTAAGACCCTCATCCTAGATGTTTAGGAATCAGTATTCTCCTCATAGCAGCCTTCAGACGAAGATGTAGAACTCTCAGCTCCTCCTACATCATGCCTGCCTGGATGCTGCCATCTTCCTGCCTTGTTGATAATGGACTGAACCTCTGAACCTATAAGCCAGCCCCAATTAAATGTTGTCCTTATAAGAGTTGCCTTGGTCATGGTGTCTGTTCACAGGAGTAAAATCCTAACTAAGACACAGGGTCCTTGTCCTTCACCAATGTCATGTTTCTGCCAAGCAGACCATTTCTTTGTCTTTGACCCATGTCAGATTCTTGTCTAGGAGCCCCAAAGGTTCTCCTTCTAAGAGCCCCAAAGGTTCTCTCCCTCTCCCCCTTTTTTATTTCATTAACAAGACTGAGCCTGTCTTAGGTCATTCTGACAAGAATGCTTTCCTTACCCATCATGCAACATGCATTATCCAAAGCAATGCACTTCTGCCTTAGTTGGTAAGGCTTTGTGCAGAATCTTACCCGTCCTTGGCTTGCTAGCCTTTTAAATTAGTAACTCTGTCTGGGGGTCTATTTTCAGTTTCAAGCTATATACTTTGGCTGCCAACATGTTGTTGTTGTTAAAGACAAGCTGTAACACGATGGGCAAGAATAAAAATATTCCCAGGACAAAAAGGGATAGCATGATCAAGCTATATATGCCATTCTTGAAGCTTGACCAAAATAGAAATACTGACCTCAGGCCATGGATAATTTTATCTGCAGTATGTACTGTATCAACACTCATCAGAACAGCATTCTTGAAATTCATAAGCTCACTATATGAAGTTAAAACATCCAGAGAGGTGTTAGAATTATGCGAAATACCCTGCAAGTGTCTTTAAACTTTTTCTTAATTATAATGACTACCATTATAAATTTTAGAACTAACATGAATCCAATAGTATTTGGCATGACACTCGAGATGACTCCTTACCCTTAAATTCTGAACCTCCTTCCAGTAATTTGAATAGAATAAAGAGCATCAATCTGTTCTTCCAAATGCCTATCTAAATCCTCTTGTATATCCAACAGATTAGTAACATTTTTTGCTAAATGATTAACAAAAGTAGCTGTCTTAACTTCTTGTGTCACAGCAATTGCAGAAGCAGTGGTGCTAGCAATTAATATAATCAAAGCTGTTATACCAGCAATAATCAAGCCCACTGCCCTCTTGCATCTGCTTAAAGTCTGGCTCATTTCTTCCAGTACTTGGAAGCTATTTTTAGAATACCAAGGTTCTGTGAGACTCAGGATACTAAAACAAAAGCTGGTTGATAGACCTCCATAACTGACATGCCATATTTCAAAACACCAACACAATTAGAAAGTGTACAATCAATGCAACTTGCATTAAATACTGTAGAAGAAACAAAAGTATTTTAACTTGACAATTAAAAGAACCTTAACACACATGCTAACACCTGTTTGAAATCCAGATCCTGCCCCAACTTTATCTCTTGCTAATAAAACATCATAGAGAACTGCAGCTAACTCCCATATCTGTCTCTGAAAATGTCCAGAACCGGACTTCCAAATGAAAACTGTTATTTCCAATATTGATTTCTAAACCAGTACATGATTGAGTCTGAATAACTGGTCACATTTAAGAACAATACAAGAATCATTATAACTTCTCTTTTTGATTGTCTGTTCCACGAGGTCTAAAATCTTGAGGCAAGGCAGCTTGTCCCATCAGGGATATAGGTAAGTGATAGTGGGTCGGGAACATATGTCCAATACAGCTTCCCAGTCACCATTGTCAGAGCACTCATCAAGCTCACAGGTCAGCATCATTCTTTGTCCTGGCATCATCACATCTCACCTGTTGCTCTGGCAGCCACCATGCTCCTTCAGCATCCTGCAGAAAAAAAACACAAACATACATGCCCTCTTCTCCATATTAAATACCTGATTGGAATCATGCCTTACGCTAGTAAGTGGATCCTTCCCTTTCACCTATGCATAAGTATGCCTAGTTGTAGAGTGCCATAGACACTCAGCAGAAAGTCCCTTGGCATCCAAAATTTTTTTAAAAAAACTAAAAAATAATTTAAAATAAAAAATAAAAAGAAGTTGATTTAAATAAATTTGTGGTGTGCAGGGATATATCTTCCCCTTTTTTATTTTATGAAGCTATTGTTTTAAAGTTCCATGAGCCCCTTCCACACTCTCTTGTTTTTGAAAATTGTAAGGAATCCCAGTAATATGGGTAATGTTAAATTGCTGCTAAAAATTCTCAAATGTTCAACTGAGATAGCCAGTTCCATTATCTGTTTCTGTATATTTGTTTGTTTTTATTTTTTGTTTCTTAATTATTATTAGATACTTTATCTACATTTCAGATGTTATCCCCTTTCACTATCCCCCCCCACCAGAAACCCCTTAACTTATTCTCCCTCCTCCTGTTTCTATGAGGGTGTGCCCCCACCCATCCACCCACTCCCACCTCCCCACCCTCAAATTCCCCCTCACTGGGGCATCCAGCCTTCAAGAGACCAAAGCCCTCCTCTCTCACTGATGTCCGACAAGTCCATCCCCCTCTACATATACAGTTTGAGACGTGGGTCCCTTTTTATAACAGATAGTATTTCATTTTACTCTTGCTCTCTGGGATATCTGTTCTCTGGTTCTTGGTCAACCAAGCAGTGTTAGGTATTACTTCCATCTTGTGGAATGGACCTTAAATCAAATCAGGCACTGATAGGTTACTCCCACAAGTTTTGTGCCCTCATTGCTGTACCATATTTTGCAGGCAGGACAGATTGTAGATCAAAGGTTTTGTAGCTGGATTGGTGTTTACATTTCTCTTTTGGTAGCCTGAAAAGTACCTTTTCTACTGAATGAGCTAGAACGTAGGGGTAAAGGTTCTATATAGGCACCAGCGCAACAACTCCATCTACAAGAAGTTGTGTGGGTTTGTTTTCAGCAATAAGGAATTGCTGGCCATTTGTAGAGAGCAATTCATTATCTTCAAAACTTCCTGGCTTGTTTAGGAATTTCCATGCTACAACTTTGACCAACTCAATTAGATCTAACCAAGTTCTGGTACCAGAAGCTTCATTTGGTGACAAGATGGTCAATTGGGACTCTGCCTCCCTCTTTATTTGGAAATTTCATTATCACAGTGGTTCCTGTGAACAGAGTCAGAAATACCACACACTTAACAATTTTTTTTGTTGGTGGTGATTTTGGAAATTTAGACCTTTCTGGTGGGATTGTGATCATTCTTCAGGTATAGTCTTCAGAGGTTCTTCAAGTACATTCTTCAAGTTTCTTCTCAAAGGTAATTGTTGCTAAGTTCTCTTTTATTCTTGGTTTTTTTTCTTTTTAAAAAAAAAAACAAACAAACAAACCTATCTTTACCATGCCTGTGGTCCTGTGATGGTTTTGTGGGCACATTCTGAGTATTGTAGACATTGCTTACAAACAGGATTATGTAATGTGTAGTTTTGTTACTGGCTTGTTATCTTTGATGCCCGCCAATGTTGTAATTTGTCCAAAAAAATCTTTTTAAGGCTGCATAATATTTAATTGTAGGAACTTATCACATTCTGTTTATATTCATACATTAATTAACCTATAGGTGATCCCATCTTTGGATACTAGGAATTTTGTTAAACATGTATAGGTATTTCTTTAGGCCATGTTTTTAGTTTATTTAGTTATTCAAGACATATATCATACGCCAATTCCATGTTTAATTTTTGTAGATCTGCTATTATACGTTCCTATGAGCAATGCGTGTTAGCTCCAGCATTGTTACAACCTGAATGACACTTTCAGTTTTGTACTTTGTTTTAATAATAGGTGTTCTTGTAAGTGTTTGGTAGTAGAATATCATTGTGGTCTTTTGATTCGCAGTCCCTCAATGGTAAGAAATTCTGAACACCATTGCATATACACATTGACCGTTTATATTTATTATTTGGTGAAATGGTTCTCTTTTTGTTTTCTTGAGTTATGTATGAGTTATTGGTCTCTGGATATGTATGAGTTATTGGTCTTAGCTCCTTAACTATATATGATTTAGAATAATTTTTTCTCATTTTCAAGACTGTTCAGGGACAGGAGAGTCCTTTCATATATGCATATTTTTATTCACGCCCAGGTACAGTTTCTCTGCTTTTCACTTTGCTGTGTGGAGTTTGTGTCATGCCAAAGCAACCATTGTCATACATGATTTCGTGAATCATTTGCCTATTTACATTCTTAGAGTTTTATAGATTTAGCTCCTTAATCCACTCTGAGTAACCTGTGTGCATGGTGTCAACTTCATTCTTATGCGAGCATCTAGTCTCCTCAGCTTTATTTGTTGATCTTTTCCCATTTGAAGATGTCAGCAAATTTTAAGGCAATGAAAAAATTGTGGGTTTATTTCTGGGCTCTCTTATTTCATTACATTAAGCTAGATAAATGTCCCCAAGATCACGACACATCTGTTTGGACTACTATAGCTTTTAGAAAATCTTGAAACCAAGAGTTATACCATGAGACCTCCAATGTTGCTCTTTTCTACACGATTCGAAGGCCTTTGAGATATCATAGGAATTTGAGGAAGTGGGAGAAAAAAGCACTTTTTGCTTTTGTGAAATTTTCACAAACTGTTATTGGAATTATGACAGCAATTTCATTAAATTTATAAATCTCTTTATGTAATATTGACATTAATAATGTTACTAGTATTATATTTCAGCTTGCCAACATGAGCTTTTTTTCTATTTTCAGCATTATGTTGTATATATTAGTCTGTATGTTTCACTGCCTTTGTTAAGTTCATTTGTATTTTGCCGAGGCTATTGTAAGTAGAATAGTTTTCTTAATTTGGAGGAGGAATACATAGGATATTTTTGCATCTTGATTTTTTATCCTTTAATTTTACTAAATTCATAAATTCTTAGAGAAGTTAGTGTGTCTAAAAGAGAGAAAGGCATGCATGTGAGAGAGCATTGTATATGTGAGAAAAAAAAAGGAGAAGAGAGAGAAGTCATCTCTAAGTAAAAGCAATTTATCTTCTTATTTTCAAAGACCCATTATTTTTTTTCCTTGCCTGATTGGTCTGGCCAGTGGGTTAATACATTTAATAAAAGTGGTAAAAGCGGCTATCCTTATTTTGTTCCTTATTTTTCAAAGGTTTAATATTCCCCCTATTAAGGTTAGCTGTGGTTGTTTTCATTTACATCTTTATTATACTGAGATAAGTTATTTCTGCTGTACCTAGTCAACATTATTGTTATCTAAAATAGCATTGTGTTTTGTCAAGTGCCTTTTCTGTATATACTTAAATGATACCATTGGTTTTAATTGGTTAACATGGTTTGCACTTCATTTGTTTATTTTCATATACTGAAATGGTCTTGTATTGCAGAAATGTCTCACTTCCCAGTTGCGTGTGGTCATTTTAATATATCATTAAGTTAGCCAGTATTTCATGAGAAATTTCATGAGAATTGTTCGCAGGGTATTGGCTTGTGTCTTCTTTTGTGTACTCTCTCCATCTGGGTTCCATATCATGCTATGGTGGTATCACAGAATGAGTTCAGAAATCCTACTCCTACTTACATATTTTCTGGAAAGTCTGCAAGATATTGGTACTAATTCTTTAAATGTTTGGTGGAATTCACCAGTGATACAGGCTGGTCCAGAGTTTCTGTTGTTGAGTGATTTTGATTGCTGATTCAATTTCTATATGTCTGCTTACATTTTCTCCTTTCCTTATGAGTCAACCCTGTTAGCTATGTATTTCTAGGCATTGTTCATCATTTAACTTGTCATGATTTTGGTCCATAACCATTCACAATACCCTCATAATTCCTTCTGGTTCTCATAATTAGTAACAGTTTTCTCATTTTCCTTTTTAATTCTGTCTGTCTGTCTGTCTGTCTGTCTCTGTCACTGTGTCTCTGTCTCTCTTTGTCTATCTGTCTCTCTCTCTCTCTTTCTCTCTGTCATGCACGCGCGCATGCACACACACACACACACACACACACACACACACACTATGAGTTGCACAATTGTGTTGTCAACACTTCTTTATAAGTATACTTAAAATTTTGACCACTTTGGAGAGAGTCTTCATCAGTCAGTTCTTGGTTTTACTTCTTTCCTCATTTTTTCTCTCCATTTTGTTTATGTTCATTTTCCTCTTTCCTTTTACTGCTCCAGTGTTTATGTTTCTTCCTTTTGGTTCCTCAAAGCACAAGCTGGCTGATTTCTCAGTGTTTCCTCCTCCTTTAATGTAATATTTTATAGTTGCTGGTCTCTGGTCTCTCTTACCTGTTCTCACTTTAGCCCATGAGATTTTGTGGCATTTTTATTTGTCCCAGCTATTCTCTGTGACTCTTGTGACATTAATGGGTCAATAATGTATAGTGTAATTCACACATGTTTATGTGTTGTTGTTGATTTCTTGATAATTTCTAGTTTCATTCCATTTTTAGAGTATCATTATTATACATATTTCAGGCTTAAAACTTTTTAGACTTATTTTGAAGTTTAAAATATAGTTATGCTGAAAAATATTCCTATGTACTCCAGAAAAATTTGTCTAGTCTTGCTGTTGCTTGGAAGTTGTTTTTGAACTGAGTTCAGTCAATGTTTGTTGATAAGTCTTGTAGTTTCAATGCTTGATATACATGTATTTATAATTGCTATTCTTTCTTGGTGAGTTTATACACACACACACACACACACACACACACACACACACACAAGTTTTAAACTTAATCTATTTTATTTAACCTTTGCCTAGCTAACCCACATCCTCTTTCTCTTCCTCCTCTTCCCTCTTCTCCTCTCTTCCTCTCCCTCTCTTTATTATCTTATTCCAAATACTAATAATGTTATACCATGTCCACCGTGCTCCACCAGGAAGGAAAGAGAAAACACCAGTAGACTTGTGAAACAACAAAATCTTGTTATTCCCACCACATAAGTGGAGTCACTGATTGATCATCATCACCAGACAAGGACTCTGGAGCCTTGCTTCTTCTGAGGGCTGAAGTAGGGTTTATAAGCATCTGGGCCAAGTTACAGTTATAACTTTTACCAATCAGAGCTCAGAGATTAGGGACTTTCCCCGGTGTTCTAGCACTGTCAGTGATGTTGAATGTGTTTCTTCTCAAACAATCAAATCCATTTATCCTTTCTGTTGTTGGATACAGGCACTATGCTATGGGTAACTATTGTTGCTTAGAGGGGGAGTTGGTCAGCTTATGTAAAATGGAGTCTAAAGTCAAAATGGCGATTCTTGAGACAAGTTTTCTTTATCTGCTCTTAACAATGGAGAAAGATTTACTATTGCTTTTGAAGAAAGTGGTTTTGGTATATCATGACAGTCTTCTCTGTTCTTCCATTTCTGCTAAATTTTGTGTTCAGTTTAAAAAAAATGTTTGCAATGACAAGTTTTAGTTGCACTCTCATTCCCCTTTCTGTAGATTTTGTGGTCTCTTTGTAGTTCCTGTAGAGACTAATTGTTACCTTGAATTGATAGCAACTTATTTTCTTTTACTTTTTTTTAAATTAAGTGTATATAGTATTACCACAATACGTCTATCTTCCCTTTCTTTAAACCATCCCATATACCCTTTCTTGCTCTCTTTCAAATCTGTATATAAAAATGATAACAACTTAACTGCACATACTCTCTCTATATCCTTTTGTCAGCTCTTCCCCCACTGTGCTGACTAGTCTTATGTCAACTTGACACAAGCTAGAGGTATCTGAAAGGAGGGAACCTCAACTGAGAAAATGCCTCTGTAAGGTCCAGCTGTAAGGCATTTTCTTAACTAGTGATTGATGGAGGAGGGTCTAGTCCACTGTGGGTGGTGCCATCCCTGGGCTGGTGGTCCTGGGTTCTATAAGAAAGCTAGATGAACAAGCCATGAGGAACAAGCCAATAAACAAGCCCCATGGCCTCTGTATCAGCACCTGCCTCCATGTCCCTGACCTGTTTGAGTTCCTGTCTTAAGTTCCTTCAATGATGAACAGTGATATGGAAGTATGAGCCAAATAAGTCCTTCCCTCTCCAACTTGCTTTTTGGTCATGGTGGTTTATCACAGCAGTAGAAACTGTAACTAAGACACTCCCAAACTCTATGTTATTGCTGTCACAAATTAAATCTCTGTGTATTATATACTTGTTATCATAGTTATACCTTTAAAAATATGTTGATTTTAGTAGTAGTATAGTAGTAATATTTACTGTTATGTGTTTATATGACATGGATGCACGGGCACAGTGTGTTTGTGGAGGTGTGTAGACACTTTTGTAGAATTCATTCTCTCCTTCCGCCCTTACTGTGGTTCTGGGAACCCATCACAAGTCACCAACTTTGCTTGAGCAGCAAACATTTTTACCCACCGAGCTATTTTGCCAGCCCTGTAACTTTTTATGCATGTATTTCATATCATGGTGAATTCTTTAAAATGGAGTTGTGAACTAAAATAATGACAATGTTGTTTTAGATTTGTCCATATAGCTGTGGTTACTGGAAAATGTTACATTTTCTTAAGGCTTTAGATTCACTGTCTGGCACCTTTTCGTTTTATCTTACAGCCTTTCTCTAGCATATCTTGTTCAGAGGGTATTACGGTAATGTATTCCCTATGTTTTGCGAAGGTCCAAATTTCTTCCACATTTCAATTTTTTAACTATATCTTATTTTCCTACTGTGTGCAAATGCATATACTTGAGCTAATAAATATGTTTGTGCCATGATGCAGGCATGGGTGTGAAGGTCAGAGAACAACTTGAAGAAGTACTCTTCTTCTGCCATATGGGTCTCGGGCCTTAGAAATCAAACTGCTTGTCCTGTTCAACTGCAGTCTCTGTGCCTTCTGAGCCATTTAGCCAGCTCTTTTTCCTCATTTTGGAAGATCAGTTTTGCCCAATACAAAATTCTTAGTTGACAGTTTTTATTTTAGTAGCTTGTAAGATGGCTTCTCAGTTAAGAAGTATATTTATAAACTTACAGGGAGTCCTCGGTATGCACTGAGTTTCTTTTCTCTTGCTACTTGCAAGATTCCATGCTTGCCTTTAGACAGACTGTCTGCAGTATGTTTTTGTGTGAGGTTTCTCTGAGCTTGGTGCAGCCTTCCACTTCTCTGAGGCCTTGGATTCTTAGATCTGTGTCTTTCCTAAATATGTGAACATTTTAGCCAAGATCTCTTCAGGTCATCTTTCTCTCCCTTCCTCTGTCGTCACTCACACTCTTAGAACATGTATATTGTTTTGGCTTGCGGTGCTTCTGCGGTTCCTTGGGCTTCGTTATTTTTATTCTTATATAACAATTTCAAACGCCTTCCCTTCATATTCACTGACTTTCTTCAGCTTGTTCCTGTTTGAGCTGGAGCCACTTTGGTGAGACCTTTATTCCAATTATCTCATTCTTTTCATATTCAGAATTTGTTTCTGTTTTAAGTAGATTAGATAGATTTTATATAATCTATTGGATTATAGATAGCTCTAAGTGTTTCTTGTATGTTTAGTTGCTGAAAAAAATTGCTAAGACATTTCTTTTTAAAGTATTTGATAGAATTCATTGTTGTAGTAATTTGAAAGTTTTCCACTTAATTTTTTTAATATTCCTTTGTAGATTTTGTGGGTACGTATATGGTATCTTCTTCCTGATAGTCTTAGTTGTAAAGTAGTCGTAAAGTCTTTGAGATATTTGGAAATGAGATAGACAAAAAGTTCAGTCTTTAAGCCAAGCCTGGCAACAAACATGAATCTATGCTCTTGGGAGGTAGAGATTGGAGAATTGGGAATTTAAAGTCAACCTCAGTTATAGCATAGAGTTAGACAGCAGCTTGGGTAACAGGAGTCATAAGATAAAAGCTTCTGGGGCTTCCACTCTAGTAAAGAAATAAATACAGTGATAAGGTACAAGAATAGAAAAATGTGCTACTTTAGGGGATTCTAAAGTGTGGTGATGGGGTTCAGGAGGAAGAGAGGGGTATAAGAGGAGAGCCGGCTGAGATTTTAATTAAGATGACCAAGGTAGGACTTGTTTATTGTGGGGGGCGGGGCGAGTAGTGGCTGATGTAAGATCTGAAGGGTGTGAGAGAGTAAGCCAGCTGCAGGATAGGTGGGCTTGGAAGTTCAGTTGTTTTCTAGGGAATAGCCAAGTGAGGGGCTATAAAAACAAGAGAATAGTTGCTGAGGTGAGTATTAAAGACCCTCCTGTAGTTAGTAACAAATTTTTGCTCATTGAATTGTGATTGTCTATCTTGCAAAAAAAAAATCTAAAAGTTCAATAAACAATAAATCAGTTTTAAAAGGATAAATCTTCATTTTTAAAATATCACTTTGGAAGTATCATTTTAGAATTATTGTAAAAACATATATTAAAATACATTAAGTATATATAGTGAAAACAATTCTGTTGGCTCACATGTTCATATGATTAAGAACTTAATTTTATGTTTCTAAGTGTATGTGCTAGAGTTTATTTTTCACCCCATGAGTGCTAAATAATTAAACAGAGTGTATAAACATTTGCTGGTATATAGAATGTAGTTTGCTCTAGTCACTGAGTAATGAGTTATTTACTAAGTGTGACAATTTCTTTTATTCATAAAGAGTATACAATTTAATATAGATGAAATAGTAAACAGATGGGATTTTTTAAATAAATTATAGTTTATAATATTTATATATGTACTATATTTATCCCACTTCTTTGTCCTGCAAGGCCCTCCCAACTGCCCCCCCTTTCTCAAATTTATGGCCTATCATTTTTTAATTATTATTGTAACATACATATAAATAAATATAAATAAAACCTGCTAAGTCTGCTGACTGTTGCTCATATGTACATATTTTTTTAGGCTGATCATTTGGTATTAGGGGCTCATCCCTGGGGTAGTGTAGCTCTTCATCTAGGGCTGGGCCCCTGGGACTTCCTCCACCCATGTGACATGTCAGCTGGTGTTGTCATTGCTCAAGACTTATTTAGGCAGCCATATTGTTGAGGTTTCATGGGTATAAATCCCCTGTCTTATCTAGAATGATCTTGCAACAGTTCTTCCTAGTCCTTTGGTTGTTATAATCTGTCTCCTCTTACACACACACACACACACGTGCAATTTATATTGTATGCATTATATATAATATATAACATGTTAGATCTATGACATAATATATGTTATATGTTGTGTGTTATATGTTACTTATTAGGTATACATTATAAATTTTATATATAAGTAAATTTAGGTAAATAATAAGATTCCTTATGACTTTTTCAAATATCTTTAGTATTATTTCTTTCTTCTATCCCTTTTTTTTGTATTGACCTCTCCTCCCCCTTACTAATGAAAGCTCCATGCTGTTTCTCACTTCCCCTTCCATCATGTGCATCCCAATGTTCCCGTCTCTAGAGCATTTCTCTAGTCTTATTATCGGAATTCTTTCTGTGTGATTTTGAAGAAATCATTTCCAAAGGCTTTACTCTATCTGCTTGAGACAGGCTTTGCTTGTTTAAAATGAGATTTAATTAATTAAATTCTGATTCCAAAAACTCCTGCTTCTGTTATTGTTTTATTATACAGTGACTAACTCCTGACTTTAAATATTTGACCATTGTTAAAATGTAAGTCATGTTATGGACAAAATTCCATTTATTTTTAGTGTCCAGCTCAAGCTCTGTTTATTTCAGGTAGCTTTCCTTATCACTTCATAATAATTGCTCAGTCAGCTGGGCTACTATAACATTTTATGCATACGCATCATAATAAGGTAGTCATGTGATTTAACCTATCCATGTATTTCTTATCTTTGTATATCAAAATTCATTGAAGTATATTGCCCATGTAGTGTGTTCAGAGTTTTTGTTTTCAATTTCATGCATGTCTATTGAAAATTCAATAGTTTATTCCTAATATTTAATATCTCAGAAAAGATACCTGTGCTCAATAATTCAACTATATGGAAGCAAATATTCTGTGTAATGACTGTTTCTCCTGGTTAGAAACTCCCATTTTAGACATTTAACAAGATGTAATTGCTCTCTTTGTCTAATGCTTATATTATATGCGTGGCGTAAGTGCTCATTTGCATGACTCAAGAATGGAGATGTAAGAAGCAGTTATTTTACCACTGATTAAGAAATCATTAGCAAGGATGATTATCACTGATTCACCTCTTTGCATCTTTCATCAAAGGCCCAAATTTCATAAAGATTGAGTATTCCAAGAACTATTCAGAAACATCTTTTTCTGTAGTGATATAATTTTTATCAGCTATTCATAGACACTTACAAGATGATGTGCCCCTTAGTGCAGCTAATCAGGATATGGTGCTTACTTTGATTTAGATTTCCATGTTCTTTTTGGTTCTCTATAATTCTGATTTCTCTCATCCACTTTCAAAAGAGAAAGAACAATTATTCATTCACTTATCCAACAGCCTTATGTTTTAAAATTAACTTTGTGATTAGCAAAGTTAAGCATTATTTGATTTAGAATTGAATATAAAAGGTAGAATCTTTGTTGTCAGAATTAACAGATTAGCAGACAGTTGCTCAGTTAGCTGGTGCTTGAGGACTACTTCCCACGTGCTAGCCATTGTTCTGGGAACTCTGGGTACAATAGCAAAAAGATTAGCAATGAGAAGCTAATGAGTCCTCCATGGAGGAGTAGCAGGAAGTGGGGGCACTATAAGGTTGGACAGGCCTTTCTAAGAAAGTTCTGGTTCATCTGGAAGGTAAGGGTAGGAAGGAACCAATCGATGGCAAATGGCAGGAGTGCACTGGCTTTGGTGTAGATTAGTTTGTAATTTTTGAATAAGAACATTAAGGAATTTATTTTTAAATTAATGATGTAAAGACTGTCCTATAAAGTTTTGAGGTGATCCAGGAGGCAGTGGACAGCAATAGAACAATTTGAGAGGAGGATAGGGAAAAGAATAGTATGCAACAGTAACTTCTGAGAGAAGAGACATTGCAAACTAGATAAGTGCAGTCGGAGAGTTAGGCAATATGGTAGTCTACATGTAGGTGTGCTGAGGTCGGCACTGGCGTGTGGGATTTTTCATTTCAGTACACAGATGTAAAAGATTCAAAGCTTCCTCCAAGTTGACTAGTTTTCCCTACAGGATTGTGGTTTCTACAAAGAGCAAAATAAGAACATTGATGGATTTGTAATAGTGTAAGTCGTAGGGTCTAGACTGAGAAAGGAGAAAGCAAATAGGGAGTGGAGTCAGAGGAAGGTTGGCAGGGTAAAGGAAATGGACAATGCACATATCGCTCACGTGGATAAAGTTGAAAGCCAGTACTGTGGTCTAACAAGTGAATTTCATGTGCTTATTATAGAGCATTATAGAGCATTAGAGAGATGTATTATTAATACATCTATTGTGATGGTTAATTTTCATGATCAGTTTGACTGGATGAAGATGCTCCAAGGATCATTAAATCAGCACACCTATAGATGCTGTGGCGTTGCAGAGATGATTCTGGCCTAATGAGTAGATTTCTGATACTCTGATGGATTCACGGTGTGATGGAAGTGAAAAGTAGGAGCTGGGCCTTGTTTGAGAAAGTAGGTTCCTGGGGAAAAGTCCTTGGGAGTTATTTGTCTTAGTTTCTTCCTGAATCCCACTTTTCTCTGCTTCTTGTTCTCCATGAGCATTTCTGCTCTGGCAGGGTACCTCCTGTCATCATGGGTGACTGGCACCTCTGAAATCATGAACCAAAATAAGTCTGTTCTCCTTTAAGTTTTTCTGTTGTTGCGTTCATTGCAGGTAAGAAGAAGTCAATATGTTTATCAGATGTTTATGTATCTGCGTATCAACTCTAAATCAAATTTTAACATTGAGAAACTGTGCTTTTGTATACATAAATGAAACATTTTGGCACTGTACCAAGTGCCAAATTATGGAAAGTAATGATGTCAAATAGCAGTGCAGGGTGCTGCTGCCATACAGGGTGCTGCTGCCATATAGGGTGCTGCTGCCATACACAGTGGTCACATTTGGAAGTGTGAGACATTAGGATAATCCTAGGTTAAAATCTATGAAGAAATCAATTGATGTTTCAGGAATAGCTGCATTTAGTGTAGGAAAGAGGAGATGAGAGAGGAGTCCAAGGAGGTGATGGGTTGATTTTTAAATCATAGCTCATAGCTTGTGGTAAGAAGACCTATTACTGGGTTTTATAGAAAGGTTCAACATAAAATATGATCACTTATAAAGTATAGAATTTTTATCTGAGTTTATTCTAAATCTATAGAATTGTTAAAATTCTTAAGGATGAAGAAATTAGTTAAAATAACATCAAAACAATGAGAAATGGACATATTTTTACCTGAAATGTATTAATGAATCAATATGAAACAATATTAAACATAGAAATAATGCATACAAAGCATTATTGAATTTGTTAATCTTAATCTGCTCATCAAAAAGAAATTAAATTTCCTCTGACTCTGAGGAATATTTAGTTAGTTTCTATTATACTTTCTATTATATTGGTGAAAATATTAGATAATTCCCCACCAACTTAAGCATACCATGTAATACTTCCAACCTAATGTAGGTGGAACTGTACCTTTTCTCTCTAGTGACAGAAACCTGTGATATGCTTCCGTTAATTGGAAAAACAATCATCTTTGATAACTTTCCTGATCCTTCTGATACATGGGAAATCACTGAAACCATCGGCAAAGGAACTTACGGAAAGGTTTTTAAAGTCCTGAACAAGAAAAACGGCCAGAAAGCGGCAGTCAAAATTTTGGATCCAATCCATGTGAGTTATTTTGAGGGATTTTTAAAAGAGTATGTTCATTTACTTGCTTGTTTGCATGTGTGAAATGCATGTTCATGTGTGGAGGTGCATGTGTAGGCAAATGTGCACATAGGTGCTTATGGGTGCATAAGAAGGCCAGAAGGCAACCTCAGCTGCTATTTCTCAACCTACATTTACATTGTTTTTCGGGGGAACAGAGTTTCTCACTGGCCTAGAACTCACTTCTTAGGCTCACCTGGCTGGCCAGGGATCTGCCTGACTCTGCCGATCCATCCAGCTTCCCTAGCTCTGGTGTAAGAAGAATGCACCACCACATTCAGAATTTTTACCTGGGTCTAGGAGTAGTGGGAAATGGATTTGGTTTTTGTGCTTATGAGGTAAGCACTTTACAATTGAGATATCACCCCAACCCCTAGCTTTTATTTTTCAAATCTCTAGCATATTTTTCTTAGTATGAAACACTTAAATAGTCTGAAAGAATCTTACATTGGCTCACTCACCACAGTGTCATTTTGGTACTTTGTTACCTGTGCAAAACACATAATTAATAGGAGAAACAATCAGAAAAATAAGCAGAGGGTGAATTATTTGCTCTGCCTGTTTATTATGTGTTTTGCACATGTAAAAAGTACCTATGTACCTAAGCAAATGCATCAGGACAGAAATGCAGCTCTCCACAATAAAGCACTTTACTGAATTGAGTTGTTTGAATAGCACCTTATTCTTCTTAAATGTCATAGAAACAAACTCTTGGGTCTAGAAGTTCTCTTGAGAATCCGGTTACACAAAGCTCAGTCCATTTTTCTCACACTCACTTGGGCTTTGGGTACTATTCCTCTTAAGCCAAACTGGAGAAGATTTTTAAAAGTGTTAAACTGTACAACTACCACAGTGGATACACCAGCATGCACGGGGGAAAGCTCACAGGCTCTGGGATGAAGAGATTCAAGCAATTATTGATCTCTGAGAGAAAAGAAATCAGCCTTTTCCAGGGATGAACCCCCTGTTAGTTCATACAATTCAAAGTGGTCAGTCCTCAATAAACAGGAACAGCACTAAAAGTTGTGTGTGTGTGTGTGTGTGTGTGTGTGTGTGTGTGTGTGTGTGTGTGTGTG
>JANHMN010000006.1:59939991-59986456 GCA_030674055.1 Rhabdomys pumilio
GTGTGTGTGTGTGTGTGTGTGTGTGTGTGTGTGTGTGTGTGTGTGTGACTGTAAGGAGAGGAATAACATGCATTTGAGAGGGAATGGGGCAGGGGCAGGTACAGGAGGTGGAGTTGGAGGCATGAGAGGGAAAGGGAAGGATAGAAATTACTTATTTTACTTATGTATGAAATTTCAAATATTTAAAAAGTGACATCGTCAATAAAAGTTTTCACAGAGGAAAAGATACTGATTGTTCAGAGAAGGGAATTTTACATTTGCCTTCGTGTTCTCATAGCAGAAATGGTGTTGGTTGGTTTATGAGGGTGATGTTTCTCATGAAGAACTGAACTTCCTGTATACCCCTACTGTTCTCTCAAGTCACCAGCAGGGGTTCCCTTCACTGAACTGTACCTAACTAGAGTTGGCAGTTTGTGATTATCTGAGCCTTCTAGAAATAACCAAGTTTCCCATAACATGCAAGTGACTTGAATAAGGTCAGAATCACATACGCCCCAAGTTCTACTGAGGGTCACACATATTAGAGACTCTTGCATGCATTGTGGAAGTGTGCCATGGTAGAAATGATAGATCACAAGTGCACACAACTGTGCCCTTCATTTTTTACATCAGAATCAAATCCCCAGTGAATGAAGTAGTTCATTAACTGAGCCATCTTTCCAGCTTTCTACTGTGTTTTAATGAAAGATTAACAACTACAGTAATTAGTTTGTTATTTTGTTGATTTTATTCTTATCATAGAATACATGCATTTTCCTAAAAATTATTTATTCTTCATTCATCATGTTACATCATACATGTTTCTCTTATTGTGTGTAAGTAGCTGCATATAGACATGGTGTTCTACAAACACACCCAAGTGATTTTCTAGCTTTTTATTCAAGTATCCACTCAGTCTGCTTCTGGTGGATAGCTGTCAGTTAACTTAACCTTATATTGTAGCATATGATTTAACACCATTTCGGTATTTTAAGTAGAAATTTATTGCCTGTATGATAGATTTTTTTATAACTTCCAAATATACCATGTTCTGAACCAAAGAAACTAATTTTTTAGTCTTACTTTTAAAGCAAAATCTTTGCCATTATGATCAAATCACTAATACAGTACAAATAAAATCTCCTGGAGTAGTTCTCCATGTGTATGCAAGGATAACCTTTTATTTCTTCCTTTTACAGTTTGGTTATATTAATACAGCTTGAGGAAGCATTGAATTAGTATAAAAATGATAAACTCTCTCGACAGTTTAATGAGAGATTTCAATGCTGTGTTACAAAACACAGTTCCAATGACTATGTCCTTGCTTTAATGAAGTTAGAATAATATTAATATCCTAATATTATTTTATTGGCATAATATGTGTTTTCTCATAGTTGTCTTTTTATGACCTGCTTAAACCTAGGATATCGATGAAGAGATTGAAGCAGAGTATAACATCTTAAGAACACTTTCTGATCACCCGAATGTGGTCAGATTCTATGGGATTTACTTTAAGAAGGACAAGATAAATGGAGATAAGCTATGGCTGGTTCTTGAGGTGAGTGCCAGCATTGCTTGTGTGATGAGATTTGTATTGTGGTCTTGGAATGATTTTGTGTTTATGTTACATCTCCAGCATGTAAAACCTGTGTTTAGTATGTTCCTTGTTGTTGATGTCCCCAGTACCATTTGGGGCATTGGCTTCTTAGACACATCAGAAAATTGAAAGTGTACAAAGACCACTGAAGATTAAAAGAAAATGAGTCCATGATAAAAAGACTAAAGAAACTAAGGTGATTTTGTCATACAGAAAGAAAAGTTACAAGGGAATCTCATCATAATATATATTTTTAAACATATTTGGCCAGGTGGTGGTGGCATACACCTTTAATCCCAGTTTGTGGGAGACAGAGGCAGGTGGATTTCTATGAGGTTGAGGCCAGCCTTGTCTACAAAGTAAATTACAGAACAACAGGGGCCACACAGAGAAACCCTGTCTCAAAACAAAACAAACTAGCTAAATAAATAAATGTTTAGGTCATATGTGAATGAAGTTCTCTGCTAGGGCTAGGATATAAGAAGATATTAATGCTAAGTAAGCCTCCTTAAAAATAACTGTTAATGCTTGCATGTAATTAAAATTGTATAAAAGAAAAAATGAGGAGGGGAGGTGGGTTAGGCTGTTTCTGGGGGTGAGGAAATGGAGAAAGGAAATGGCATCTGAAATGTAAATAACTAACATATCCAATAAAAAATTTAAAAAAATAAAAAGTAACTGTGTTCTTATTTGATCTTTATTAAAAGATAATGTCTTATAAAACTAAGTATCTACTTTTATTGAGAAAAAAAATCTTTTTTGAAAAAAAAAATTGCTATGTGCAGCAATGGAGAGCTCTTTAGAATCTCCAGAGTGTGGTTTCTTCTTCTACTGAGTAGTTCTGAGGCAGGTTACTGAGAACCCACCCGTCCCTGTCTGCCAGTTCTAGAATTCAATTTTTCATTATTCAAGTAATCATTAATTCAAACAAAAACTCGACCCCTGGAATTTTGGCCAGCAGAATGGCTCAGAAAGTGAAGGTCTGTCCGCCAAGCCTAAAGCCTGCATTTGATAACTGGAACCCATGTGGTAGAGGGAGAGAACCAACTCATGAAAAGCGTCCTCTGACCACAGCCTTTATTTGATGAAGTAACAGCATAATCTTTTCTGTGTCAATTACTGTCTCAGTATTTGATTGTTTCTTGTGGACATCTATTTGTTTTCCTGGGGTAGTTGATCTTTGTGCTGCTATAATAAAAAATACCACAGATTAGTAATTTATAAAAAAAGAAAAACAGTACAACACAGTGAGACTCTGCCTTCAACTCAAAAACTGACATGAAAACCAGGCACATGAACAACAGACAACAGCAAAAGCAGGCAATCCAAAGAGCTGGTAATATAATACCAAAATGTCCACTTACCTTACCAGGACCACCTTGTCCTGTATAGCCCTTGATATTGTGTACTGCTGTGCTGAGAAAATTAGCTGAGCCTCTCTAGTCTCCGTGGGACCATTTAAACATCAGGAAGATTTCTCATTCAGCCTTGAGACCCTGTGTGCCTAAGTCTAAAGGTCTGCCTATATCTGGTCTGGTTCCTCTGCTGGTTACCTGGGTGGATCTTATTCCTGGATCCTTGGCCTCTGTCTTGGATAGGGTTTATTGCTGTGAAAAGACACCATGAACAAGACAACCTTATAAAGAAAGGATTTAATTGGGACTGTCTTACCATTTCAAAGATTCAGTCTAGTGTCATCATGGCAGGAATCATGGCAACATGTAGGCAGACATGGTGCTAAAGGAACTTAATCCATAGGCAGCAAAAAAGGATTGTCTTCCATAGGCAGCCAGGATCACACTGGCCAGACTTAAGAATACATATGAGACTTCAGAGTCCTGCCCCCACAGAGATACACTTTCTCTAACAAGGCTACACCTCCTCCAATAAGTCCACATCTCCAAATACTGCCACTTCCCACGGGCCAAGCTTATTCAAACCACCACAGCCTCCTCCTACCAAATTTACGTCTCTACATTGCCTATAATGAAATAGTATGGACATAATTCATGTTAACCACTCTAATGATGACCTTGATTCCTTCTGCTTGTTTCTAATGCAACAGGAGAGCCACTCTCTTACCAGTGTGTGTGAGGCACACTCAGGCAGGCTCTTGGATGCTGATACTTTGTGTGTTGGATAAGAGGGTGTCCAATCTTATCATTAGATGCTTCCAGATGACCCGTTGTTTTCTGACTCTTCCCTTCTGGAGAGGCCTTCCCTCTGTCATACTGCATGGGGTTAATCTGTTCTGGCAAGCACGAAATGAACCTCAGTGAGCTCTCCAGTCTGTAGCTTCCTCAGCTTTGCTGCATCAGTTCTGACATGAGGATGTGATGTGATTCCATACATAAGAGTTGAAATCTCTGGCCCATCGCTATCCCATTTTCTGTTTTCTTTATCTTAGACTTTTTTATTCCTTTATTAGCATTTAAATAGATATTCATGAGAAAGAGGAAATTAATCTGTCTCTCACCTGCAACCTTTAATTATATTATAGAACCTTCAAAAATATAAAATAATATTTTAAAGAAGCTGTTAGGATTCTGAAAAGGTATATTTTGTTATATGACATTTATAAAATTTAAATCAGTGCTCCTTAGTATTAGACAATTTATTATTTCAAAGCTGCTTTTTATTTTTCTACTATAAGATAGCTTTATATCTTAAATTACATACTAAACAAAGCTAAACTTTTATTCATGTGAATTTAATTATCCAAGTCATAGAATGTAAATCGTGAACTTAAATCCTTTTTTCTTGACATTAGTGAAGAATTTAAGAGTCTTTACTTCAGTTTTGCATTCATATATCTGAGCTGTTATGCTGTGTGAGTCTTAAATGCATTTTTTCATACACATCAAATAGTTTCAATATGTGTGTTTAGCTTAAAAACAGATTGTCAGTGAAATAGAGAACTGGGTTCTCTGCCTGGTGTGGATCTGAATAGATAAGAAAACAATTTTGCCCAGATCTCAAAATAAGTTCAGTCCTTTTAGCCTGTCAAACTTCTATTCTGGTAATACTGGTATTTGTTAGTATAAAGCCTTGAAACCAGGGTTTATTTGGACTGAATTGAAGGCTGTCAATAATAGTTAATTGTGGGGGGTTTTGTTTGTTTGTTTGTTTGCTTGCTTTTTGCCTTTTTGTTGTGGTTATTGGTTTGTTTTTTTTTTGTTTTTGTTTTTTTTGTTTTTTTTTTTTTTTTGAGAAAAGGTGAAATGATTGACCAAAATAGTTTTAGTAGATTAAACTGACAAAAAGGAGTGTCCTTTTGGCTTAATGAATTAATAAGGCTCTTTGAATTTTGTCCATATGCTTCACTATATAGAAATGGCCTGAGATACGATAACAATGTCATTTAATAAACTAGCATGATGACTGCTCTTCATTGTCAACCTGACTGGATTAGGCATCCCTTGAAAAACACTGCTGTAGGTGTCTGTGAGGGGAGTTTCCAGGGATGAGTAACTAAGGAGAATCCTGCCTTCAAGGTGGCTCCCACTATGTATGTCCTGGGGTCCCGGAGTGAATTAAAAGAGCAGCCAGGGTATCACCAGCATCCATCCATCCCTCTCTGCTTCCCAACTGAAGGTACAGTGTAATCACCTGCCTCAAGGGTTTCCCTACCACCATGGACCCCTAGCTTGTGAGCCCAAATAAATCTCTCCTCCCCTTAAGCTGCTTTTTGTTGGATATTTTATTACAATAATGAAAAAAGCAAATAATATACATTTCAAGAATCTGATCTAGTTGAACTAACAAAGTTGGGGTGGGCATAAAGAAAGTGAGAAGTTGGTAAACAAGGGTATAATTATTATAATTTGAATATGTAAATTATACTAATTGCACATACTCAGAAGTGGCTAGAAGTACAATTACCTTATTTGTAAGTGTGAATGGTGCAGGTGTTACTTAGAGGCACATTTTACAAAATTGGCTGTGGCATCAATACTTTGTGCTCTGAAATGACTGATAATTATACCTCTTATCATAATAAAGCCCAAATAAATTATTTTACATTAATATATCCAAAGACTGGACAAAGAGGGGTAATATTACCCAAAGAATCATGCTAATAACACTCTGCTTTTAATGTGAGTCCCTATAAATAAGGTGTGTGCTGGAGGGGTTAATCTGAGCTGTGAGTGACAAGCCTCAAGATCCATCAGCCTGCCAGGTGGAAGGCCAGGCTAGCAAATGCAAATGCCGTTAGGGGCTTCAAACTCAGGCTAACTCTTTTCATTTAAATTTTAATCCAGAACTGAGAATGTTGGAATAGAAATTCTCCATATCTTACTCAGACAGTCTATTTTTTTAACTGGGTATTTTTTAAATTATATTTTTCAAGTTGATCACTTTCTTTTATTTTCATCCATTCTGTTACTCCACAAATGTCTGAACATCGACAATGCATCAGACTCTTTTCAGGAACCACTTCCATTTGTCTGATCTGTGTGTTCATTTGTGGTCTAAAGTTTCTGCAGGTTAGTGAAAGCAGCCATTGCTTCCTGATTCCACCTAGACAAAACCACTTCATAAAAAGACAAGGGAGTCAGGGTAGGTGGTGGCTCCTGCTTTGTCTGTTGTCTATGGAACACCTGTGGAGGTTTGTATTGTCACAGTATGCTCTGTTATTTGTCATGATGCACATATACAAGCAGGACAGGTGATTTTATTTGTTTTCCCCATGCCTCATTATATATTAATATGTCTGTCCTGTTTAGTAAGATATAGGTACCACTTTTGACTTTGAATTTCCTTAATCTCCTAGTGTTTACTGTTGAGGTCCATAAAGGAAAAGGGTGGTGTGGACCTGAGGAAGTGAAAGTGGGGGTTAGGTTTCTGAATATTCTTATTATCTAAACTGGGGAGACGAAAACAACAGAGCCATATTGACTTAAAGCATTTCCATCAATCCTGTGCTGCTGCTGAGCACAAAAGAAGGCCTGATATTTTCCTGTAATTTTCTGCTTCTTGGTCGAATGAACAGCCACATTTTGACTACAGAGGAAAACCCAGACTCTGAAGCCATTTGCTCAGTATGCCTTTAGCCGTAATAGAGCCAAAATTCAGAAGAGGACATCCTTCTGTTAAAAGAGCCTTTCTAGCCTAATGCATCTCTGTGCTAACTGCTCCCTCCATGGTGGTCCTACAGAATGTGTCCTTGTCTTCGTCTCAATCATTTATGCTTTGTTCATTTGTGACACTGCTTTCTTTCATGACCTTCCAAGTCTAGACATTTTTCTCTTTGAAATTATGTGCCTTTCAGGAAATCAAAGACTGTCAATTACAGGTGGTGTTTGAAAACAACAACAACAAAAAAAAATCAGTAAATTGTAACAAAGCCTCTCAAATATACATTGTAGGTCACTGAAGTGGTCTTCATACACCATGTGTCGGGCATTATTGATTATTCTGGGTTTTCTTATACCTACATCTAGAAGTAATATAAGGTCTGCCATAAGGGGGAAAAACAGGAAGATAAAAAAGACAACACAGTGAGTGAAGGTTTTCTATTTGTTCAGTATTAACACATTTATATTATGTAGCTAGGAGGGGTTGCAAAGCCAGGGCAATCCTGCTGTGTCAGGAGCAGGACAGGAGTGGAAGCTGGCTCCAGCTTCCTCTGATAACCCGGTATTGTTCCTTCTTCCCCGTGGCAGCTCACGATTGCAAGTGGAGCTGCAGACTGACAGCATGATTCCTTTTATGCTCCCGGGGCTGAAAAACCGTTCCCAGGTCTCATCTTAAAGGCTGTTATTTCATGTGTCTGCAACAGAATAGACAGTGATTACCTGGGGTCGTTTCATTTATGGTTTTGTTTAAAGAGCAAGATGGGAAAGAGCCTGTGTCCTCCTTTATGCTGTTTGTCCTAGAAATACATAAATAACATACACAAATCTCATTGTCCTTCTTGCCTACCGTATACATTAGAGTTTGCTAAAGTCACTGTTGCTTGCACAAGAGTGCCAGTTTAAAGTGTTACTTCAGGGATTGTGCTGCTAATTGCTAGATTAGTAGGTTTTCTTTATGTACATTAAAGTATTTCACCTGATAAATTATTTTTTTTGTTAAAGATTTTTAATCATTAAGTGTTTCCCCAAGAATTTTAAAACATCTTAGAGTAAAAGAACTGTTTTATATTTGGATTCAGTGGCTGGAGAGTTTCAAAATACATCGCAAATGAATCAGTTATCAATGATACCTTTAAACCATTGATTTCATAAAGCTCACATGACATGTCACACAGTGTGTGAGCACACATTAAAGAATGCCTCTTAGGTGGTGTCTGCTTTCATAATTGGTTTATCATGTTTTTGGCATCTAGAATTTAACATGTAAATACATTTTATTGAAACTTGTCACACTTTGAGCAGACCCTGTCCATACCATAGGAAAAGCTGACCTGTTACTGTGCACACATGTGCATTTGTGTGAATACCTTTATAGAATTTATATCTAGTCCGTTATTTGTATCCGGAACTCACCTCTTACTATGGGCTGGCCAAGGTTGGAGGCTTTCAGTATGGGACCAAGATGAACTTACATTAGAGGTGATTAGTGTAGTGGTGGAGAAAGTATTTAAAGCTAAATTAATTATTGTTGCTAGTAAAACAAAGAGTATAAACAGGCATGTTAATAGAGAATAAAAGAGAAGGCCTTTGACAAGAAGCGATAAGGGACCTGTCATCTTAACTTGCTGACAGAAAGGAGATATGGTTGCAGGAGCTTTCTTCTCTGCAGTATCCTCCAGACGTCAAGTGTAGACTGCTTGTACCAATGAAGGAGAAAATTCATGAATGAAATTTGGAAGCTATTTTATTTATTTATTTTGAGACAGGATTCTCTCTCTATTATATAACCCTGGCTCTCCTGGAACTCACTATGTAGGCCAGGCTGGCCTTCTTACATCTCTGCCTTCCAAATACTGAGATTAAAGGTATGTGCCACCATGCCCATTCTTGAAGACTCAAATAACTCTTATCTAATGAGAGACTAGAAAGCACTCTTCCAGGTTCTTCATTTGCAGAGAAATAAGTGGTAATCTTCACATACACAGACAGAGCACTAGACAAAACTGCACAAAAATACAGCATCTTTCCAACAGCAGGAAAGTGCTGAGCTTTATAAAGCTCACCTTTATTCCTGGAGGCAAGCCTATACCATAGGCACCAAAAAGGCATCACTTAGGAGATGTTTGAGATTTGGAAGTCCCTCCACAAGCTCACCTATTTGAAGCTAGTCTCTACCTGGTAGTGGTATTTAGGGAAGTTGTGAAACCTTTAAGCCTGATTCTCAACCTTCCTAGTGCTGAGACTCTTTATTGTAGTTCCTTATGCTGTGATAACCCCCAACTATAAAATTATTTTTGTTGCTACTTCACAATTATAATTTTGCTACTGTTATGAATCATAATGTATGTATCTGATAAGCAAGATATCCAATGTATGACCTCACTCTCCAAAGGGGCCACAGCCCTCAGGTTAAGAACTACTGTTTTAAAACATAGGTCTTAGCTGGCAGATGTAAGCCACTAAGTCAGGTGGTGGTAGAAAACAGTGTACGTCAAAATTATGGCTCATCCTCACCTTGTCTCCAGATGAGCATCTTGTGGTACTACGTGAGAAGCTGTGATACCCACCATGCCTTCCTTTCCAGAGTGAACACACCCTCTGAGCCATGAGGCAAAATGAAGCCCTCATCACTGAAGCTGTTTCTGTCACATATTTGATCGCAGCGAAGAGAAAAGCAGCTAATGCAAAGATCAAAGCAATTCTGCCTAACTGAAAAGATTGGAAGGGTGTCCATAGTTAGAAGGAGAAGAGGCCATGTGGAAAACTTTCTCCCAAAGGGGAAGAGTGTTTACGCAATTAAATACATGTGAAAACGTTTTTTCACTAGAACAAAGTGTGCTGGTATTGAGCCAAGAGCAAAGCAGAGGAGGGATTAACTGCTATTAACTGCTGTGATGCAGCAATGTGCACAGGGTGATCGTGCTGCATAGTGAGGTAACTATACCTGAAGCATTTACTAGGGACCCCAGAAAGGTTGCAAGTTAGAGAAAAGGTTAAGTTAGCCTTATGAGAAGAATTTCCCGGAAGGCTTGAATTAATCTATAAATTAATTAGCTGCCTTCCAGAATGAAATTCAGTGTTCATTCATGTAAGACAGTAAAACCCAGAAATTCAATATCATAACATTAACAATAGCCAGTTTCAGTATCAAGTTTTATATATATATATATATATATATATACACACACATATATATGTATGTATATATATATTTACATTATATATATACATTTATACATATATATGCACATATATAAATATACATACATATATATGAACAATGTGAACCAGTCAGAAGAAAGTGTGAACAGTAGAAAGAGGCATTGGAATTAGCAAGTTAGAACTTCAATGATGTTAGACTTTTTTTTTTAAAGAAACATTAATGAAATTGAAATGAATGAAAACTGTAGAACACTTAGTGGAACTTTTAGAACTGAAACAGTAGTCACTATGAAAAGAAAATAAACCATAACTATTGAGGTTAACTTTAGATGACATATGTGGTAGAAAAACAAATGAGTGGGCCTGAATTCAGGAACATCACAGCTATCCGCACTGAACTATACTGAGATTTATCATAGCCAAAATGCCAAAAACTGACACTGAAGAGAATTATGAGCAGAGCAGAAAAGGATGCATTATACACGGGAGTCTAAAATTTCCTAGGACACCCTGGAATGACATCTGGGAAGTCCTCAGTGAAAAATGATGTCGTCTTAGAATTAAAGACCCAGCTAAATTATTTATAAATTATGCTTAAAATAAAGACAAGCATTGTGGTGGCTTGAATGAAAAATCACCCCCTAGAGGCCCACAGAGATTAGCACTGTTAAGAGGTGTGGCCTTGTTGGAATAAATGTGACCTTAGAGGAAGTTTGTCACTAGGGGTGGGCTTTGAGGTTTCAGATGCTCAAGCCAGGCCCAGTGTCACTCTCTCTTCCTGTTGCCTGCTGATCCTGATGTAGAAGTCTCAGCTACCTCTCCAGCACTATGTGCGCCTGAGGGTCACCATGCTTCCTGCCATGCTGATAATGGACTAAACCTCTGAACTTTCAGCCAGACCCAAATAAGAGACTATAAATTTGAAAGAGCACAAACAGGCAAGGGTACATGGGAGGAAGGAAAGGGAAGAAGTAAATAATGTAATTATTATCAAAATTTTTAGTTCTGTTTTAATATTTCATATTTGACATTAGCACCAAATCTTTCTTACTTTAATAATGGCTTCCCTTAGAATTTGAACACATTTTTCATTCTTGCTTTTATGCCTCTGTCTGCCAGGAGCATCTTCAGTGTCCTTTCACATACAGTTCCTGTTGTCTATGTTTTTTTTTTTTTTTCATGTCTATAAAATAGCATTTTCTTATTTCTTCCTTTGTCTCATACTGTGATTGGAAACTGGATGTTTTAGGTAATCCTTTTCTAGGAATTCTAAATGCCAGTTCTCCTGGAGGACTTACAGTTTTGACTTGTTTAGTAAATACAACTAAGTATTTTAATAAGTTGGATTTCCCCTTATGTTACTCCTTAGAGGCCTTGTTTTGGCACGTTCACTGTTATCTAGCAATGACAGTGCTTTCTCACAGGGTTTTCTCTACCTTCTAGGGTTGGGAAGTATGCACATATATGTGTGGGTGCATGTGTGTAGGCATGTGGATCTGTGGGGATCTGAGACATCACGTGTTATTCCTTAGGCTCTGTCTGCCATTTTTGTTGAAACATGGTCTCTCATGAGCAGGGACTCTCACAACCTAGGCTAAGGTCAGAAAGCTCCTGGGATCTTGCTGGATCCACATCCCCAATTTTGGAATTACACGTATGTGTTACCTTGGCTACATATACATGAGTTCTGGGAACCAGACTCAGGTCTCTGTACTTGTAAAGCAAGCATGTTACCAACTGAGCTATCTCTCAAGCCCTAGCTAGATCTTTCTTTGATTTTTCTATTAATCCAGTCTGTTTCTGTATGACACCAACCTATTGAACTTCACCCTACTGTATGCTGATTTCTCTATAGATTTCAGCAATGTCCTAGGGCAAAGAATTCCTTCACAGTTTGGTCAGCTAAATGCAGGAACACTTTCTGTGAGTAGTCTTGAGGACCACAACAGAGTTCTTAGCTGTTTCTTTGATCCTGCCTCCTGCACTACATGGTCTATAGTTAGCCTGTTGCTTTCACAGAGCTCCACATCACCTTGCAATTACCAGCCTCTCCACTATTTTCAAAAGTTTTCTTAGACTGAACATCTCAGTCTCTCACAGATAATATCAGGTACGTTGGGCAGGACTTTGCAACCCTCCATTCTTATGGCATAATGTCAACAAAATATCTGGTCCTCTGCTTCAGAGCTGCCAATGGGGTCAGGGGCCCACATCATATGTTCTTGCTTCTTGAGCAGAACTCTGGACTAAGAAAAAACTCTATTCTCAACTTGTTTCTTCTGGCCTTGTACATTATACCTAATGAGAAGGCCTGGGAGAGAGTGAGCATTTATCAGCCTGCTCACCAGAATTAGGACCTCCATCCTGTGAATGGGGACATAGCAGAGGAAGGAAACCCCTCGCCCTTACCTGGGATGTAGCTTCTACAGCACAGGTGTGGGAGTGCATGAGCAATGCATGTAGTCTGCATGCAGCTATGTCCCTGTTACTTTAAGTAACTCTCTGTTTTTTGTTTTTTATTGATGTTTAGCTTACAAGATAACTGCATCCATGAATTCTTTATACTGACTTTTTTTGAAACTAGAATCTTTTGAAGTATTTTAAAGAGAATTGGATTTATGGATCACATTTTGGAAGTCAGCCTTACACTGACAAAGAAATATAAAGACATTACAAAGAACGAGTCTGACATTCTGCGTGCACGTGCATTGTCTGACAGGGATTTGTTCCAAAATACTAGTTTGTTGAAATCTTAAAACAAATTTGTTAAAATAAAAATTCTCAAACCATAACTGCATTTAATAAATAAAACTGGGGGATGGGTGTGAGGCAGGAACCATGAAGCTGTGTGTTCAAATTCAATGTCCGTACTTCAAACACTCTCAGCTAGTAAGAATAATAGAAATCTCACCTAATAAAATGAACCCACCCAACTTAAATATAAGTGAGCACTACACAGCAACATTTATAACATTTATAACATTTGAGGAATGTTAAGTTAAAAGCATTAAAAAAATTCTATTTGATATAATATTCATATGGATGAACTTACAATGGCTGATGATGCTGGGAATCAATGAGGTTTTGAAGCAAACTGAACTCTTGCGGTTGCTCATGGCAGTGTACAAGGGGGCAGTGACTGTGAACGTGTACTGTGAGCTCTTACCTCATTCCCCGCATGCACGGATATAGATGAACACCTAAAGAAAGACTCAAGCATGAGTGTTGGCAGTGCCTTTCCAAAATGAACAGAACAAAACTGAACTAAGCACTGGAAAACGATGGCGCTTCTGTGACTCAGGGCAGAACATGGTCTATTTCTGCAGATGACCTCAGAAGACACTGAGAACAAAGCAAAGAAAAGGCAGGAAAAGTAAGGATTTCTAACTCCAGATATTAACAATCCTTTCTTTACAGTCTCACTTTCTGTTTCAATAGGAACAGACTACATTCAGAAGGTCTGTAAAAGCTGCCTTTGGAAAGCGCTGCAATGTTGCTTACGGAATGACCTCACTGTTGTTTTGGCTTACGTCTGTGTGTTAAGATAGTTGAGAATGTTCCCAGTTTATGGAACCCTGATTTAGAAAAATTATCCCTCAATTTTGTTTGATTAAAGAGCTTCCAGAATCTATTTTCAGATTATCTTGCAAAGCTATATACTTTGGGGGTGGGAGCTATAAACGCCTATCATGAATTTTCTTCCAGTCTATCTTGGAGATGTAAAATTGCTTAGGTTAAATATAGCACCCTTCATTCTTCTGGGTGCTGTTCATTTTATTTTGATGATCTATCATCTAACTAAAAAATATCTGCAATTCATTTTGTATATTTTCATTCTTTTGTTCATTAAAAATTGTCATGTTTCACTTTAAAGTTTACTCTGGGTCCTTCATAGGGATGGCATTTAGACTAGTTGAGACACTTCATTTCATCAGGACAGTATTTGAGTCTTCACTAACTGTCAGGGAGGAATCAGAGTTTGAGCCATGACAGGTCTGGTAGGGAACTCTTTAAGAAAATGAGCCACAAAGTAATCAGTAAAACATTGATTTTTATTCTCACAGTAATTTCCACACTTTTATACATCTTTCCATTTGTTTGTTCATTTTAATGTAACTCTCCAGTTCATTCAGAAGTTTTGCATTCCTCAGGTTAAACCAACTGTTACCTATAGCTGCTTAGGAAATGGATTTCTTGGATAGAAAATGTACCATTGATGTTAGATACATCTAGATGGAAGGAATTATGGAGACCTCCTAATTAAGGTCTAGGCAGAAGTTCCCCTGTGAGTCCACAATGGTGACAGGACCACAGTGAAGCAGTGCACTGAGAGAACATGCTGAGATGTCCTGGGTAGGCTGTGTGCTCTGCAGCCTCTTGACCTCTGATGCTAACCAGTTTGGCCTCTATTAGTCAGCATCTACTTCAGAAGGAAGCTTTGATGAGGGCTGAGATAAATCAATCTAGGGATAGCATTAAATCATTAGTTGTCAGTGTACTTTATTTAGCAGAATAATAGCAGGTTTCCCTAAGTCTTAGGGCCTGTCTTGCCACCAGCTCTGGGCCCTGATTACTCCAGGCATGGGCCCCATCTTGTGGAGTGGGCCTTAAATCCAAAGGCAGGCATTTTCTCCTTCTCTCTCTTCATTGTTTCCCTGTGTCCAGATTGAAAAGGATGCCTACTGCCAGGACATCCTGGAGGAGCTCACTGCATCTGGTGCAAGTGGACACATTCTGCATGATTTCAATGTTGCCCTCTCTGCAGTTTTCATAATGACTGGTTGTTTGGTTGGCTGAGTAATTGAATTTTATATTCAAACCTTTACTTTCTAAATATGAAATATTTTCATAGCATATTATAATACAGTATAAAATGCTAATGAAATTAAAAATGAAGGAAATAAAGTTCCTACATTTTTAAGCATACTGTGCTATCTCTAAATAAAATTTAACAATCTAACTTTCATAACTCTATTCTTATCAGATACTGATTTTGATTTTTTAAAACTTTTACCTGAAAAAAGCAAGTAACTATGTTCTTTGAAGATAGTTTTAACTAATATGACACCCCAAACTGGATTTTATTGTTTGTAAAAGATACTAAGTCCTAAAAATTAGCTGATAAATAATTATAAACCTTGTGTAAAACATTATTGTCTTAATTTCTTAGGTAATCCATACTTTCTTTTATGGGATTTAAAAGATGAAATGTAAACAAAAATGTAAGTTTGAAAGGTAAAGATTGCTTATTCACTTTAAATTTCTATATTTATATTTTCAGACAGTTTGTGTGTTCTTTGGATAAGAAGGTAACTTGCTACTTTTCTTGTTGTAACAAAGTATAATGCTAAAGTAGCTTAAGTGGGGGAATTGTTTATTTGGGTTCACAGTTTGAGGGGACAGAGATGGGTAAGTACGGTGGCTGCACAGCAAAGCAGCAACTCACGTTGTGTCCACGGTCAGGAAGCAAAAATGAGCTGGCGCCAGCAGCTTCCTCTTTCTCCTCTCTATTCAGTCTGGGATCGTAGTCTGAAGAAAGGATGAGGCCGCCCACACTGAGGGAGGCCTCTGTCCTCAGTTAAATTGTTTTGGAAATGCCCTCATAGACATACCTACATGTTTGTTTTCTTTGTGGTTTTATATCTATTCAAATTGGTAATGAAGTTTAGGTCATGATGGGTATTTGTGATTAATAATTTCAATGTCTAAAGACTGTGACTGTGGTCTCTTGTCTATTATTTTATTGTCTGGAAAGATTTGTAATTTTTTTTATGTTGTTCCATTAAGCCTTAGAGTGGAAGATAATACATTTTCTGAAGGGTCACTGGTGAGATCATAGAATTCTTCCATAATTAACAGTCATGTCTTTCTTCACATATTCTTGTGTGGCTCAGTTGATCTTTCTAAACAGAACAATTCACTTCTCAGCATTGCGTCAACCACATTTTTGTGTCTGTCATGGTATGGATCTGGATTTCGCTCTGTAGTCTTGCTTAGTGGCTCCTGCACTGCCAAGGACAGTGTTCATATTTACCAGTATGACGAACATTTTTCTTTATTTACCACTAAAAACTCTCCTATTTTAGTACAAATATATGCACTTTAAAAAATAAAGTTTAGTGAGCCTGAGTAGAATCATAAGAAAAGATATAATTTCCATCTTATGAGAGTCACAAAATATTATCTGTTTGGAGAAACGCCTAATCATTCCAAAAACGAGAAAGATGGAGACATAAAAAAAAAATGATAAAACTAAACTTCACCCTCCAACGTACAGTATTCAGTTTTACAAGGCACAGTAGCCACAGGGAAAAATGTTACAAACAACCTGGAGGTAACCACTCTCTGCCTGTGATGACAGACTCCAACCGTGCTGCTGGCCTCTCTGGACTGTGTGGATACTTCTCATATGCGTCTCCTATCTACATACAATCCATGATATTGGATGTTAGTCCTCTAATTAGGTTGTTGTCATTTATTTTAATCCTGGCACTGTTGGCATTTTGGCCTGAATGATTTTGCTTTGTGGAGGGTTGTTCTCTGAGCTTTTGGATGGTTGGCATCATGCTCACCGTTAGATGCCAGGAGCAATTTCCTAGCCCCAGCCAAAAAACTGTCTCTAAGCATTCTGAGATATCCCTGAGAGTGGATTTGAGAGCAAAAAGTGTCCTCCTTGTTATCTTTGATCTACTTGAATACCTGTCTTCACTCTTTGTACATGCTAATAGCTCAATAAGTATTTTTACAGAATATGAAGAAATAAATTATGATCCTTCAAAACCACATTTACCTTTAATTTATTATTAAGATGAATTCATATCTGTATGTATTGTGTCAAGAATATTTCCTGGGTCAGCATTTCACTTCATGTTGGGTATAAGCTTCAAATCTGAAGGTCTATTGACAGTTAGTGGTTGCTGGGGAAGACTGCCATTTTATTCTATTTTTCATGCTTCAGTAAATAACTTCCCACTCATGCAAACAACTCTAACTACACATGGTAGAACATACACAGAATGAAGACAGGGAAGGTAGGAGGGTGATCTGTTGGGAAGAAGGGTTTCAACAAGAGAGATCTAAGGGATGAGGGGTGAGAGATGGTAACAGGAGTGAAAATGACTGTGAAAGAATAATAATGAGCCATTTAAAATCTTAACCAAGAGTAAATTGTTTCTGAGCACACACTGGAAAGTGATTTAATTTTTATTGAATTCATGTTAGGTTTGTGTGGCCTTTTACTGTGTTAGTGGTAGCTGCTGGGCTTTTGCTTACTTGCTTGTTTAATGAACAAATGTAAGGTTTCAAGTGGTTTGGGATTTACAGAAAGATTGAACTGAAAATACAGATCATAATGACAAAGTCCTTTACTCAGATGGCCTCTGTCCTGAGATTTTACATTAGAGAGGTGTGTTTGTTGCCATTTATAAGACAATAATGATACATCACCTAATACCCCAAACTGATAACAATTCAGGCATTTTACATTCAGTAAGTAAAGAGTAGCCCTCCATCCAGTGGTATTCACCAGAAAGAGAGAGGAAGTGTTAGTACTCTGTCTAAACTGCCCACAGCCTTTCTAGACTAGCTCACAGAGACAATACAGCTTTAGAGGGTAGGACTTAATATATATAGAAAGTTAAATGACTCTTTTGGCCTACAATAAGATGACTCCAGAACCTGAAACAGATATTTTAACATTAAAATTATTCTTTCTTAGAAGAAAGGGGGAAATGAAAGAAAATTTTGAAATAGGCCCAAACTAATAAAAATAGCAGAGCCCTGTGATTTCTTTTCCCTAACCTAAATAGTTAAAAATGCCTGTCAGCAGGTTTAGGTCCAGTTAATTAGTTACAGAGGAGGTGGAGTTACAAGACAAAGGCCTGTTGAAACATCCCAGAAACATACTGGCCAAGAGAGGAACTGCACCTTGACCCCATGGACCAATACAGCCTGCTGATGTTCAAAAAAGTAAAACAACCAATCTTGTGCACCCACGCGAAAGTTCCTTTTTTCCCCACCCCACCCATATATAACCCTAGACCCCTGAGCCGAGGGGTCAGTCCCCATATCTCCTATGTGAGATATGGAAATATGGGCTAACCCAGAGCTCTGATATTAAACCACCTCATGTGCTTGCAACAAGTTGGTCCCTTGTGTGTCCTTGGGTGTGTGCCATCCTGATACTCGAGTGGGGTCCCCTGGGGTCCCCTTCTGGGGAGTCTTAGACCTTTCAGAAGCAGAGGAAGAGGTAGAGGGAGAGGTAGAGGAGGAGGAGGGGGAGGGGGCCAACATTCAAACAATATTAAAGAAGCAGTGGATGGACCTAAAATTTACTATGCTGAATCAAAGAAGCCAGAATTCAGGCTTCCTCACAAACATAGTGGTATCAACCTAAACAAAACAATTAGCCAGAAATTTTCTCCAAATACTGAGATTTCAGAACAATGGAGCTCACTGTGAGAATACAGCAACCAGAGTGAATTCAGGAATATTCAAAGACGTTGAGACTAGGAGGCAACTTTTAAAGATAAAAAGATTATCTGGGTGGCATGGGTCTGAGTCTGACCAGGTAGCTCTAGGAAGATGTGCCTGAGAAGCTGCTTTGTCAGTAGTAGCATCCAAACTTGTGGTCCTGACAGCTTTCGGTCATAGGTGTGCTCCAACAGCACTGTATAAGAGTCTTTCTTCCTTATTTTTGGTAGAGCTGACATAAGTGACTACACTTTAATTGGGAAATGTTCATATTTCTTTCACAAAAGTCAACCCCAGCAACCAGAGAGAGCTACACATTTAGAGGAAGAGGAGAAAGGAGAGGAGGAGGAAGAAAAAGAGGAGGAAAGGAAAAGGAAGGAAGGAAAGAAGGAAAAAGGAAAGAATGAAGGAAGGAGGGAAGGAAAAAAAGAAAGGGAGGAGCTAAAAATGGAGTCTCCAGCTTTGCTTTTCAGTCTTGCTAACTGCTAATTCTTGCTCTAGTGCCTGGGTTTCTTAAAGGGCTAGCCTGCATTTTAGAGGACTCCATTTCTTTTCAGTTCTTGCAGAATAATTTTGTAATACAATCTGCCAGCCTGACCTTGTATGATGCATGCATATTTCATCATGTTCTTCTTCCTGATACAAAAGAAAACATAGCCCTTGAAATGTCAGGCTGTACATAATCCCATATTAGCTGGAAGTTCACTTTGAGTGAAGAAAGAAAGCAATTATGAATGTGCTTCCATTTCTTCATCTTAAATATGGAGATAGTGATGCTTACTTCCAAAAAAAAAAAAAAAAGATGAGGTTTATGGATAATCCATGCCAGTATGTTAGGAATGTGCCCAGTACCCAGTAAGTGCTGGATGCAACTTCTCTGGCACTATCTAATCAAGACATGTTCAGCATCCCAATAAAACTCAACCATATTAGAAAAGATTTTGGAGAAAATGTATTCAATATTTTTAATTGGAATGCTAAAAATACATTTGCTTTCATTCCTCTTCCCTGTTTATACATAAGTTACAGGGTCAGAATGGTGGCTTGTGGGGTTCCAGGCAGTGATGCTATGATACAAAAGCAGGTGATGACGGAGGGCCAGTAGATCAGATATGGGGCAAGGGAGACCACATATAAGAGACCTGGCTAATGGCAATGCTGAAGGCAGGGACAATAGTTTGTGGCATCAGGGCATCAAGGATTTGAAAATCCTAGCATCCTTGTGATGTTGTCTCAGTCCAGGATCATTCAGCCGCTGACCTCTCTTCTCATATCCACTGCTGAATCAGTGTTGGTCTTTTCTGCAGATGAAGTGCCTCCTTTGAAAGTTTTTAGTGGGACTCAAGTGTTTTCTAATATTGTAGAGCCTAGATCTGAAAATTTTCTCTACCATATTCTTTCATCTTGTCTTATTCAGACTCTTCCTGCTTTGTATACAAAGAAGGAGGATGCTGAAGAGCACAGGCAATGTAATATTCCAAATTGTTTCCTAGAGTGTTATCTCTCATCTTTACTTCAGTGTACTTACCAATTTTGCCTAAAAGAGGGTTTTTTCTTTTGTAAATTAGTGCACATTTAAAACAATATATATCCATTGGCACCCTTGAACTATATTAACTGAACTATCAGAAACCAGAATAGCTTTTGAGGCTTACATCCTAAATTGGGGAATACATTTGTAGAATCACAATTCTTATCCTTAAATTTAAGTAGAAGATAGAAGAGTCTCCTCTACAGAGTAATTTTGGTGCAAACTGTGTTCTAGTTATCAGTCCTATGTAAGCACAAATCTCTGCTCATTTCATTTGTGAGATCATAAAGCTTAGGAGAATCATTTAGGAGGATAATAGAACAATTTTTGGAAACATTTTAAGGAAATGTAAGTTTTATAGTAAGAATTCTAAAACATCAAATGTTTTTTAAAGAAAAATATTAATGATTTTATTAAAAATATCTACATGATGTTATGAATAATTTAGAAAACAAGCAAAACATGATAATAAAAGAATGTTATCATTTGTTATATTACCTTTTTTCTCTGCTATAGAATTTTTATTTCTATACTTCTTTTTATAATTGGATATTGTATTTATTGATATTTTAAATATTATCTCCTTTCCTCATTTCCCCCTGCAAACCCTCTATCCCACCTCCCCTACCCACCTACCCACTCCCACTTCACAACCCTAGCATTCCTCTATACTGGAGCATCAAATCTTCACAGGACCAAGGGCCTCTTCTCCCATTGATGCCAGATAAGGTCCCTTCAGCTCCTTCAGTCAGTCCTTCCTTTAATTCTTCCATTGGGGTCCCGGTGCTCAGTCCAATGGTTGGCTGCAAGCATCTGCATCTGTATTGGTCAGGATATGGCAAAGCCTCTCAGAAAACAGCTATATCAGGCTCCTGTCAGCATTCACTTCTTGGCATCCACAATAATATCTGTGTTTGATGTCTGCATGCAAGATGGATCCCCAGGTGGGGCAGTTTCTGGATGGCTTTTCCTTCAGTCTCTGCTCCACTCTTTGTCTCTGTATTTCCTTTAGACAGGAGCAATTCTGGGTCAAAATTCTGGAGATGGGTGGGTTCCCTATCCCTCAACAGGGGCCATGCCTAACCTCTGGACATGGTCTTGACAGGTTCTTCCATCACTTTGTGGGGTATTTCAGCTAATGTCATCCCCGTGGGGTCCTGCCGGTAGGATTTGCTGAAGGAGAAAGAGGCAGGGTGGGAGAATCATGAGTTCGAGGCCAGCCTGGGCTTCACAGTTTTTAAATGGGCTGGAGAGATGGCTCAACCGGTAAAGGCCAGGCTCACAACCAAAATTATAAGGGTTCTATTACCTCTTAAGAAAATACCATTTTAAAATTTAGGGAAGTTTCCTAATTTTTTGGAAGCATGTTCATTCTTTTTCTCATTGATATGCTTACATATGTTGCGGCCCAAGCTGCTCCACGTTTGGGGGCCAAAATGTCACGGACCACTCTGTCAGTGTTGGAACCCGCACTGCCAAAAGCCTTAGGGGCTAAGTTGTTAGAGCCCACACTGCCCCAAGCTGCTCTGGTCCACGAGTTGGGGTTTAGCAACAGAGAGAGTGAGAACAAACTCAAAGAATGGATACCAGAGTCTGATTCAAACCTGTTTATTCTTCAGTCTCTCTTCTCTCCATGTCCCTAGTTCCAAGTCCCTAGTTCCTAGCACCTAATCCTAGTTCCAGTTGCTAGTCTCTTTCCCAGTTCCAGTTCTTTCTCCAAGTGTTAAGTGCCTAATACCTAATTCTCTTTCCAAGTCTCGAGTGTCTAATGTCTAATTCCAAGTTCTTCCTCCAAGTGCCAAGTGCCTAGTACCTAATAATTTCTTCTGTCTGCCTCTTGCCTTTTATATGTCTCACTTCTAAGCCATGCCTTTAAGTCATGCCCTTAGGTCTTATCTCTAAATCTGATCTCTAAGTCATGCCCTTAAGTCACACACCTTTAAGTCTCACACACCCAAGAGAAAATCCTGGGTATCTAAAACAAGATGTTATCAGAGTGTGCTCAGCTGTTGTAGGCTATTGTAATCAAGTCTCTTGTCAGGGTATATGGCTCAAGATGGCTGCAAGGATGATAGCTGCCTTCTGTCAGTTCCCCACATACATATATAAAATATTATCCAAGGAGTAGATCCATGAGTTGTTCAGAAGCTGAAAGAAAAACTCAATTCATTTCAGGCAGAATGGGAACAGGGATAGTAGTAAAGAGTTGACTAAAGTGAAGAAATTTCTTTAAAGATTGTTATTTAGTATAAAAAGCATTCATTCTTTTTATTTTAAGTGATTTCTTTTTTATTTTAATGTTATAATACAATTCCATCATTTTCCTCTTTCCTATCTCTAAATTTTCCCATCCATCTTCCTTGCTCTCAACTAAAGAATGCTTAGGAAGTCTTCTCCTGGGATAGCACACCAGTTGATTATCCAGTATCAATGGTCAGCCCTGAGAGCACACATACAAATAACACTGTACAGAGTGTAAAAAAATCTTTTATTTTTAAGAGTACATAAATGTATGGATGTTTTCACACAATTTATTTATGTGAAGATATGACTCAAATAATGTGTTGTGGTAGCAATAACTAGACTTGAAGACAAGAAATCACCAATGGGTAGACCATCTTGTCTGTTCTTAGAAACCTCCTCTCTGGGTTAGGTGAACTCTCACCTAACTCGGCCTTTGTGGCTTGGCAGTAATCTTGTAAGCTAGAAAACTGGACCAAAACCAAACCAATTCTGTACATTCTTTATTCCCCATAAAATTTTTAAAGTTTTATTCCAAAATATACTTCTGATGTTGCTACTCTGAAAAGCTCCCCATAGTTTTTATAATTCAGCTATGTTAGTAATGGATAGCTGTATTTGTAATTTACTGTTTAAGAAAGATCAACAGAATAAATTTACATCAAAATATATTGAATTCTGAAATATCATTAATTCTTATAATGAAGTAAAATTCGTAAGTGGGTAGATTTGTAATAGTATTAGTGAAAAACATATAGTGGGATAGTGCCCAGCCACACAGGTTAAGACAGGACATCTGCCATGGCCTTTCTTCTCAGTCAGCTGTAACCTTTTTGAAGATAGCACTTCTACATTAGCAAATATCTACAGTTCCATAAAATGAACTATCGCAGTTTCATACTTGTTTTAACGCCCATCTGATGCACTCATTTCCAGCTGTGCAATGGAGGATCCGTGACTGATCTTGTGAAAGGATTTCTGAAGAGGGGAGAAAGAATGAGCGAGCCTATAATTGCATATATTTTACATGAAGCGCTCATGGTAAGGCCATTTGAACTCTTTGTGCAATATTTAGGAGGTAATTCTAACTAAATAAAAATTTAGCTTCCATTTTTAGAAAAATATAACTACGTTTACATTGACTAGTACAGGGTCATATTTGGGTTCCTTTATTAGAAGCCAGCTTTGTCTATGTCAATGGGATCCTAACTTCTGCTCTTAAGTATTTTTTTTAACTTTTATAGATAAAGATAGAAAATAAATGTTTCTAATAGTTTTATTTTCACTACACTAGATATACACTAGATATATTTAAGATATACACTATCTTAAATAAGTGTATCTAGAATAATATTCTTCATTGGAATCAACACATTTCTAAGACTTTGGAGAGCAGGCAAAGTCTCAGCAGGTGATGGTACTTGCTGCCAGATGTAATGAGCTAAGTTCAATCCAGGAACCCGCACAGTGAGAGAGAACTGAGTCCCATGAATTGTCCTCTGACTTCCACATGCATGCATGTAAACACACACACACACACACACACACACACACACACACACACACACACACTACATATATAAGAAGCTGAGAAGTGTGCTCTTGTTTTGTGTCTTTCTATATAGTCCACGTTGGAAATGACAAATTTGGATTTCACTAACCGATACAAACCATTGGTTTTGAATGCTGATTTTAATACATGCTTGGTATTAATACTCTACAAGTGCACCACCTGAAAAATGTTTCTTTATTTCATACTTTCAAGAATCATTATTAATTATTTTTCATCTTCCAGGGACTTCAGCATCTGCATAGCAACAAAACCATCCACCGTGATGTCAAAGGAAATAACATCCTGTTGACTACTGAAGGTGGAGTAAAACTAGTAGATTTTGGTAAGTTTTCTTGAAAGTGGATAAGGAGTAGCATGATTTTTATCACTTTCCAAGAGGCTCACCTTTTCTGCATTGAAAGTAGGAAAGCCAATCAGAATCTCACTCAGATAATTTGGCAAATAAGCCTCCTGGCTTCTGAGTCACCCAGCATAGCCCCACATAACATATATATGTATATATGTATATGTGTATATGTGCATATGCATATATGCATATATGCGTATGTGTGTATGTGCGAATGTTTGCATGTGTGTATGTGCATATATGTGTATATGTATGCTTATATGTAGTTTATCCACCACAACAAGTCCAGATGATTGCTCTATGCTTATCCTGTGAATACCTTGGCCTCTGTTGTTGATTGTTAAATAAAGGGACACATGTGCAACTCTAAGATTTTGACACGGAGGATGTCTGCTAGAATCACTGAGGAATATTCTGTCCTCCAAAAGCAGGAAACATAGGTAAAGATGTTCTTGAGATTTCTGGGTGTCTTATCATTATGCCTAAAAGATCTTTGCTCACCTTTGTGATCCTCAAAGAAGGCACAGCTGAGCAAGGAAAGAGTAAGCAGAGATCCTGGATGACATGATTGAGATAAAAATATCAGTCATGTTCCTGTCTACATTTTCTGTGTAACAGTAAATTTCCATGTTACTAGGCAAGTTTTGTTTCTGTGTGATAGCCTAAGACACACAGTGTGTTCTTCATGTAGACAGATAGTTTTCATGTTGAAAGTGATTCTGTACTTTGCTACATTTGAACATCAAAGCCTGTGACAGTGTGACAATGTGACAGTGTGACAGGACATCTCAGTGTTGTTCCTAAGTTTCTTTTCTTTCCACTTTGTGCATTCCAGCTGAAAACTGTGTTCCACCTTGTGCTTCAAGATCCTATGAACTTCCTTAATTTTAATTTAATCAAACAGAATTATGGACATGATAGGTAAATTAAGAAACTTCAAAATGTAAGGTATAAGGAGATAGACAGAGTCTAGCACTGAGATTGGCAGTGAATGCCTGATTCTTAAACTGAGCACTTCCTGTCTATGTTGCTGACTGAGGTCAGAGTCATAGGATCATTTAATCAGGTAGGTTAAAGTGGGTTAAGAACTTTCCTTTGGATTCAAAATAGCAAAGATAATGAAATACTTTGCTCCATTTTTCCACACTGCTCCATTATTCTACCTGGAAAATAATGCTGTGTCCATTCTAAGACACTCTCAGTGGAGAGCCTAAGAGCTCATAATTCCCATGCTCTCAAATATGTCATCTACACTGAAAGATGTTTAAAAGCAACTGTAAGTAAACATTTCCAGACATCAAAGAAAAATCTGACAAGCTGATAGCATTGATAAATGTACTTTCAGAGATATTTTCCAATACCAACTAAAAACATATATCTAGATTATAAGTAAGATGATTGCTTTGTTGTCTGTGGTTTGTTTTGTTTTGTAGTGTTAAACCTTATATCTCTCAGGCAAACGCCATATAAAACTTTGCTCCTAGCCTTAGGTAGCCTTGTCTGTGACATCTTTATAAAAAAACAAAATGAGAGCTTTGGTTTTAGACTATTTTGTTTGTAGACTTTCATCGATCATTAGAAAATAAGCCCAGTTATCTATTAAATGTTTTCTTGCTCTCCAGGACTCAACTCATATCATTTACATGTAATATAATGCTTATATTTTTCTTCTCCATGGTAAACATACACAGAATTTGGTTCATTAAAATGATCAGTAGGAGGTTTTGTAAATTAAAACTCGAGAGTGGTAGAATGTAGCAATGTTCTTGGAGAGCAGAAGAAATAAGATATAGTAGAGCAAAACCCATAAAATCTAACCCCAAAGAAATACCCTCACTTATGTGTAAATAAAATTTTACTTGGAAAAGAAGGATTTAGTCTACATTTTACCCTTAATTTCTTGCATCATGAAACGTACTCTGAGCTCATTAGAGCACACTGGAGATAGTAGGTGGCTATTACTCTAGGTCGTGTACACACAGCTAAGTATCCAGAGCTAGGCACCACAAGGAAAAGAGAACATGCAATGTTTACCTTTCTGGGTCAGGGTGACATCATTCACTATAATATGTTGTACTTTCATCCATTTACCGAAAAACTTCATGATTTCCTTTTTCTTTACAGGTGAGTATTATTCCGTAGTGTATATGTGCCACGTTTCCGTTATCCATCTCTTGAAAGACATTTAGGTTGCTTTCATTTCCTACCTTTTGCAAATACTGTAGAAGTCAACATGACTGAGACACTATCTGTGGAATAGGATGTTGAGTCCTTTGGGCTCATATGAAGGAATGGTACAGCTGAATCATATGGTAGGTTTCTTATTCTAGCTTTTTGAAAATTCTCCATACTGGTGTCCAGAGGAGCTATACTAGTTTGTAACCTCACAAGCTATGAATCCTTTTCTGCCCACAGCATTTGTTGTCAATTTCTTGGCCTTAGCCATTCTACAATGAAATCTCAACCTAGTTCTAATTTGTATTTTCTTAATTACGAAAGATGTTGAACATATTTTAGGTATTTTATCCATTTTTCTTTTTTCTTTTCTTTTCTTTTCTTTCTTTCTTTCATTCTTTTTTTTTGAGAACTTTCTGTTCGGTTTCATACTTCAGTTTTAATTGTGTCATCTGGTTTCCTGATACCTTGTCTTTTGAGTTCTTTATATATTCTAGATTTTAATCCTCTGACAGATACATATCTAGTAAAGATTTATCCTGCTCTGTAGGCTTCCTGCTCAATTGGATGGCTGTTCCTTTAGCCATATAGGAGCTTTTGAGTTTTATAAGTACCACCTGTCAGTCATTGGTCTTAATTCCCAGGCAGATGGAATTCTAATTCAGTAAGTCCTTTCCTATGCCTGCATCTTGAAGAGTAACTCCTATATTTTCTTGCACCAATTTTAGCCTGTCTTGAATGTTTCACATTGAAGACTGATCCATCTAGGGTTTTCTGTGACATGTGATAGATATGGCTCTACTTTTATTCTTTTACAAGTGGCAAAGCTAAATAGACTCAGTAGGAGAGAGAGAGAGAGAGAGAGAGAGAGGGGTGTGTGTGTGTGTGTGTGTGTGTGTGTGTGTGTGTGTGTCCATATGTGTATATACATTTAACAATAATAATTGAAGATATCATGAATTTGGAAGGGAAGGAGGAGTTGGAGCTAGAAGAGGGAGGAACAGGGGTAATATAAATGCAGTGCACATGTATGAATTTCACAGAAAACATAAGACCATTTAAAACTCAGAATATTTGTAGTTCATTCCTAGTAAGTGCTTTCAGTTTAAGCCTAGTAAATACTTGATACATGATTGTTAAATTATAAAATAAGTATTCCCAGTGTTTCTTTATGTATCTAATGAATAGAAAGATTCAGCAAAGTTTATTACAGCAAAGTCAGTATTATTTTACATATTAAGAAATCTAATTACACAAAAAGTAAGACTTAGCTTGATGACACTACTAGCAATAAGCATAGTCTGTCTGAAAGCAGTTTTTTTGTTGCTGTTAAGTGAGACACATTATTGCAGAAAACCACTAGACCGCTTAGAGAGCTAAGAGACTGGTGAGGTGGTAAACATTTTTAATGAGCTGCATAAGCAGTCACGGCTACATGGTCAGTCAATAAATAAAATGAGCTCTCAGGAGATCAGCTTCTTTAGGCAGGTCAACTAATGTTGAAAAAAAAGCGAATTGTATCTTGAATAGAAAATGAAAAGAGGCTCAGTTGAAAGCCAGCCAGGCCCCAGCTTGCCTCCCTGTGGGTTGCTCCCTGGGGAACTTCATTTCTAATAGGGCACTTAGCATTTCAGAACAGGAGTACAAGATACATATCTCGTGATTTATTTAGACATTGTTCTTATGACAGAATAGCTTATGGCTTTAAGTCTCTCATTATCTACATGCCCCATTTTATACTAATTCCTAATGCATAATGTAGGTCAAAAAGATGTTGTGACTTAGTCATTAATAAGCCACTTGTTAGGGTTAAATAAGGAAAGTGAACTTGAATTTTAGAACTAGAAGTACCCTTACTATCTCCCTATGAATTCAAAATAAGAGCCATTAGTTGGTGGGACAGGCAAGAAATGAAAAGGGCATGCAGTTCCAAACAATTTAAATCTTGACAGAGGTAAGGAAGATGTCTGTACTAGAAGGATGTTGATCTTGGTGGCAGGGGATGAGGTGTTGGGTCCCCAAGGGGAACAAGAAGGGTGTGTATGAGGGGTAGTAGTGGTGATGTCCAGTGGATTTTCAGGCCTAAGTGAAGTGAAGACAGCATCTGCATAGAGGTGAGGTTGGAGACTAGACACTGCAGCACAGAACAATAGGAGCCAGACTTCTGTCAGAAAGAGAAAAGAATTCCAAATATGAAGAGCGATAAATGTGTGTGTAGGTATCAAAATAAGTATAATAATACGTGTTACCTGTTGTTTACTTTTAGGAGAGTGAATATAAAATAGGGTGTTTAGGCAAGTGGAAAGTTCTGGGAGGAGTTGGGGGAAGGGAATGAATTCAATCAAAATATGTTGTATGAACTTTTCAAAGAATAAATAAAAGCACTGTTTTAAAGTACAGTGTATGCCTTGTGAAATGTGTGAATGTCTATACATTCCCTTACCATCTCCACTAATGCAGAGCACATCACTCATGTGGGATTTGGTTTTAAAATAACAATTACCAACTAGGTGGAAACCGGGGCTTTTAGAGAAAGAATGATTTTAGGGCTGAATAAATTCACCTGGAACCTACTTTGTCCAAAACATTAAAAAGTTTCTCAGTGAATGAAGATATGTGTCAAAGGAATACAGATGCCAACTGAAGCAAGGTTCATTCACCATACCTGGGAGTATTTGAACTTTAAGATGGTAATAATGATGAGCTCATGAAAATTTATTGAATAAAACAGAAGTCCATTAATTCATACTCATATACATGTACACATGGATATATGAGGAAAGAGAATACCTTTTAACTCAGATAAAGATAGAAGGAATATGGACTTTTGAGCCATCATTTGTCTGTCACCATAGTAATATTTAACTTATCCAATAGATGTCTATGCTAATGGGTCAAATATTTAATAGAAATAGGGCTGTTTTGTAGACTTGAAATACCTGTCCACAAACTATCTGTTAGGCACAAAGGAAAAAGAGAAACTTCATGAAGAAGAGATCTACAGACAAGTGTCAATTAAGTGGCCAGACTGAGCCTAGCTAATCACAAGAAGAATGAAAATCAGTTGACTTGACAGGACCAGCCTGTTGTATTCCCACCAAGGCTCAGATCATGAGGTGATGTTTGTCAGTTCAAACTAAGGTGTAGTCTATGAACTAACAGGCCTAAAATTTGAAAAATCCCTAGGTTTTGAGACTCAAGGAATGATAGAGGAGTTGTTGGTCAGACTGCAGATTAACATAGAGACAGAGCAAGGCCGAGAGAACAATGATCTTGGGTGCATTTGGGGTTTGTTGTAATGGACAATTTTGATACTATCATTGAAACTTAATGTTTGTAGTTTACATGACATAAATATATGAATTTAAATGTTGACGACTATAAAGTTAGAGTATCCTTGTTTGTAGTTAATTATAAACTGTTTAGGGATGGAAAAGACATTGTTTTGGGCCATTTACTACCAAATGAGGCAGACATTAAAAAGCAAAATGAAATGAAAACATTGTATCTCTTCTGTCAAATTTTAATTGACTCTGGGATTCGATCAAAGTAAAAACATAAGGCCAGGTGTGGTGGTGGCTCACACCTTTAATCCTGGCATTTGGAACATATGGTAACAGAGGCAGGTGAATAAATCTATCTCTGTCTTTCTCTGTCTCTCTCTCTCTGTCTCTCTCTCTCTGTCTCTCTCTCTCTCTCTCTCTCTCTCTCTCTCTCTCTCTCTCTCTTTCTCTCTCTCGTCTCCTTCCAAAGTTCTCTCGTCTCCTCTCTCGTCCAGGCTAGGTGAGGCTTAATAGTGATACCATGTCTCTAAAAATAACAACAGCAACTACAAAGAATAAATTGGAAGCATCCTCCTTTCAGTCTGTGTGCTTGCAGAAACCTTTATTTTACCTCTGTTACTGCCAATCATTGTAGGGTCTTTACAATTAAGCAGAAGTACTTCAGCTCCCTACCAGGAAAATGCTAGTGTATCAAACTCTTCCAGTTCTCAATGACCTGGGGATATCTGAATTTCTCCTTTATTTGGGGAGGATAATTTAGCAGATATAGAATTCTTGCATAGTAGATTTCTCAAAATTTTAGCCATTGCCTCTGGCTTCAAAGTTTCTTCTGAGAGATGGACTCCAATCTTGTTGTGAGTTCCTGTATCTAAAGTCACTTGTGTGATTGCCTTCCAAGGTTCTGTCTCAGACGGTCTTGGTGAAGGTTCAGACACAAAGCAGGGTCCTTGATTTCACCTTACTCTCAGTTTATTAACCTTCATACGTGTACATAACATGCCTTCTGTAGAATTCAGAAACATTTTGGCTGTTATGTTTTGAATAATCTTCCCTCTTTCTTTTCTCCTTAGATTCCTACCATGCCTCTATGTGTCTACTCAATGGCGTCTCATAAATTCTTGGGCTCCGTTCACCTCAATCTCTTCCTTCAAACTCACTAATTGCTTCACTCAGACCTTTAAATCTGTTTGCTTGTACTTTCCCCATAAGATAGTGTTTCATTACTTTTCTTTCGTGGCTGTGATGAAGTATCAGAAACAGTCTCACATTCTAAGAAAGTATAACCATGATGGTAAAAGAATAGACGAGGAAATGGAGACAAGGACAGAGAGGTAGGAAACCTCATGCAACGTAGACCAAGTAGCAGGGAGCAACAAAACAAGTACTCAGCTTGCTGTCCCTTATCATCTTTATATTCAGCCTGGGACCGCAGCCCATGGTCCATCGCCACCTACATTTAAGGTGAGATTTCTCTCTCCACTTAAACTTCTCTGGAAATATGTGTACAGACAACCCAAGGGTAGTGCTCACTAATGCTCTGGCTCAGTGTGCTCAGACTTCCCCATGCTGCGACCCTTTAATATGGTCCCTCATGTCACAGTGACCAACCATAAAATTATCATGTTGCTATTTCATAATTGTAATCTGGCTACTGTTATGAATCTCAATGTAAATGTTTGTGTTTTCCAGTGGTCTTGGTTAAGCCCTCTGAAAGGGTAGTTCGACTCCCAAAGAGGTCACAACCCACAGGTTGAGAACCACTACTTGGGTCATTTCTCCATTCAGCAAATGTGACACTCAAAATTAACTGTCACAGAGACCTTCATTTAGGTTTTTTTCTTTTTTAAAAAAAAAAATTGGTCTGCAATTTCATTTAGACCCAAGTATTTCTGTGTCTCTGTTTAGTTCTTCGAACATGTCTGAATAGTTGTTTCTTAGGCATGCTTTTTATGGGTTTGTTAGTTTTTCTTTGCCATTATTCCCCATGTCCTTTGTTTGCCTTTGAATTTGTTGTTTGCTACTGAAACTAGAGCTTTAAATCTAATAATGTAGCAACTTTGAAAAGTAGATTCTCCTCTTTTTCCAGACTTTGTGGATATGAATATGTGCACTTACACTTTGCTTGCTTTCTCTCTGCCAAGAGTCACCTTAAAATATAAACTTAAAATCTCCGTAAGCTCTTCTAAAGCCTGATATCTATCTTCTCATCTAAGTCCCAGTCTTTGTCTTAATTTTACATTTTCTTTTCCAGGGCTAAGAATCAAATCTTAGGCCTTATGCATAACAGACAAACACTTTACCCTTGAGCTGTATCCCAAACCCAGGGGCTACTTCCAAATGCTCTAGATTTTAATTTCCTGCCTCTCAAAAAAGGGACAACTTTAAGAGGAACACACTAGATAAAAGTTATCTTTAGCTTTAGGCATAAGTGGAGCCAACCTTACAGCTACAGAGGGAAGGGAAGAGTTCCAGAGCCACAGCAGAGTTTCTTTCCAACCATCAAGAAAGAGATGCAGAGGATGTGGTCTGGTTTCCTCCAAAGACATAGCACCTCATTCTCTTAAAGGAGAAGCTAGAATGTCTATAACCTAAAAAATGCATTCCATAGAATTAATTCACAGGACTGGGGACTCTTGGCCAGTCCCCAGTTTGCAGTGTAAGCAGTGGGGAACACCTTGTAGTCAAAGTCCAAAGAGTTGCTACTAGCAGTGTCCTTTTTTTTTTTTTTTTTTTTTTTTTGCTTGGAAGTACAAATTTTATTCTAAGACCTTACGCTAATTGATTAAGACTCACCCATACTGCAGAAGTGTTATCTGCTTATAATCCATAAGGTTAAATGCCAATTTATCCAAAAATACCTCCACAGAAATATCCACAGTAATGTTTGACCAAGTATCTGTGCACCATCAATTAGACACATGGCATTAAGTGTCACACTGTCTTACTGCAGAATGATACTATTAGATGATGTACTGTACGACCTTTTACACTGAAAAGTTCTGTGTACGGTTTTTAATTTAACTTTCATTCATGTAGTTTTGTCATTTGTTGTTTGTTGCTTTTAGAATTTTGCTAAATGGGTTGTAGCAAACCACGTCTGACACATATTAGATTACATATTACACGTCTAACACATTAATCTCTACCATCTCTCTAAAACACCAAAGAAACTCCTGAGCACCAATCCTGTGCGTCTCTCTTCCTGAACTTGAGACTTGTACAATAGGAACAGCCAACGAGGCTTGTTCCCTGGGCCTAGAATAGCCAGAAAATTCCCAGCAAAGCAAAAATCCTGAAGATCATTAGCATAAACCTGTGTCATGTCCCTGTGACTGTGACTCCAGTGGATTGTTGTCCTGGCTGTTCAGCCCAGATCTCTCTTTGGCCTCCTGTTCCTTTCCATAGTACCTCACTATCTTAACTTTTCTGCCTGGAATTTTCCAGCCTTTAACATCCTCCCTTTTGAGGTGGTTATATAACTATTCACTATGGTGACTTATCCCTTTCATTACTCTCTGGACAAAATGCCTTTCTTAATCTTTTTACTTCCTGGGGCTACTGAACTCATGCTTTGGATCCTTGTAGCCTTTTAAAGTAATTTATGCCAATTTTCTATGATTTTGTGTTCTTTAATCTCCTTAGCTGTTTTCCCTATGGGAATGTATGGTAAGGAAAAATGTAGCTAATCCTCAAAAGATGAATTTCTCTCATCTTTATTTCACTCACAGGAAAGTTAGACTTAGTGACAAGCTATCTCGGAATTTGAATCTTGATGGTAAAATGATCTTGAGGTTTAATGGGCACTGCAGAAGTATATTGAATGCAGAGTTTAGCAAATGCCTCCCTGGGTTTTGTTGTCTCAGAATTGAATGTGTGTGTGATTTTAATGTTATAATCACTTAATATTCCCAAGAACCCCTTTCTCTACATGGTTGCATTTTTCACTTAATTTGTATCTCTGTGGTTTCCTAGTTTACTACAGTTTTCTCCTGGGGGAATAATGTGCAACATGTTTTTTTTTTCCTTCTTAAATGTCTCAGCACACACCAAATGATGCACGAGACTCTAAGGGTATTGTAATCTGTTACAGGAGCCCTGCCAGTGGTCTTCATAGGGGATATCACCACCAGAGTGTGTGTAAATTATTGTTAGCATTCAGGAATAGTTGTACGTCTGTCAAATTATTATTGTAATGCCATCCCTTAAAATTGCTATCAATGTGATTCTTAATATATATTTACCCTCTTAGTAAATGCAGAGAACTGCCTTTGTTTCTATAGGCAGTGGACTTCCTTAGAATTTTCTTCACATTCAAGCTGTTTGATCAAAACTCTTAGAGGCCAAGTGTTTGTCTCAGAAAATCCTTAATGCCAAACAATTATAAACTAGAAATGTAATATGATTTCCTATAAATCCAGAGCCTCTTCAGCCTTCAAAACTCAAGATTGCCTATTGTCCTGTTGAACTTGCAGTTTAAGGCCTAAACTCACTGGGAATTTGTATTTTGGGTTCCTTTGTTCTAAGCAATATAAACTAACTCTAAACAATGTTGAGTCAGGATGTTGCAAACAGCACTGGCTGCTCAAAGAACTGGGAGAGAAGCAGGGGATGTGGTTTCCCAAGGAAGGCTGTGGCCATCCTGGACCTCAGGAGGATGCACACTAGATGCAATCATTAGGCCTTCTTGCTGCTTGGCTAAGTTCTGATACTTTGCCCCCTTAAGTGTCTCTATTCATGATTCACATGTTTTAAGAAAAATAATGACACCACAGGGTCACATGCCACACCCTACATTCTGTCTTTAATGTCCTTCCATTTACATTCCTGTGTCACAAAGAAGGAAACTCTTTGCAAGCCATTTTTGTTTAGAAATTCTAGCACTAAGTCAGATGTGACTACTTAGCAAAAAAAAAAAAAAAGAAGAAGAAGAAGAAGGAAGGAAGGAAGAAAGAAAGAAAGAAAGGAGGAAGGAAGAAAGGAATGAAGGAAGGAAAAAAAGAAAGCCAATTCTGAAGGCATAATCTTTATACCTAGATAAAAACAATGTTGACCAGATTAAAATGTCACTTTCATCCTATGACCAAATATTGATTTTTACTTGGTTATGTGTGGCCTTTTTTCCCTCTTCCTCTTTATATTTCATTTACAAGACATTTGAACTCTTAAGCTATCATTATCAAATTGAGACAAAAAAATTTAACAAAGGTCAAACATAATTTAGTTTTTTATAAGTAATCAAATATCTTTAGAATAAATTTCTAAAAACTTATGATCATTTTAAATTAAATTCCATTTGCATAAATTATTATACTATTATACAGTCCAATCTTACGTTATATTGCCTTTGGTTCATAGAAGTTATAAAACAAAATAGAATGCATAAAGTTAATTTTTAAAAGTTAAATTTTTCTCAGTTATAAGATGTATGGAACAGAGGTAAAGGAAAGTTTTGAAAATAGGTTAATGCCTTTTTTCAATTATTCTGTTGGGAAATATTAAGGGTGAACTTTAAAATTTTATTAAATGATTGCCCTTGGTTTTGAAAAAATGATATATAGTAAGGATGTTTTTCCTTTAAAATAATTAATACTTTCTGGCAAAAATTTAAAGAGAATAAATTAAGACTATATTTGTGCCCAGCTAAAAAGGGAAGTAAAAGTTCACCAAAGAAGAGTCTAGTCCCCACAGGACTGGCCAAGAATGACCACTCAACCATGTAAGTATCCAGTTGGCCATATTGGCCTTTTCATTTTGTACTAAAAAGTAGATGTTATCTTAAAGGAATGAAGTCTCAATGAAGCTTTCCTCTACTAGGCTCATCTGATAAGCAGCGAAAGAGTAACTTTAATGGGACTCACTGGGAGGGGACATCAGAGAGTGAAGTCTTGTGGCATAGGTGGAAGCCGACAAGCCCAGAGACCTCCTTGGGAAGTGACCAAGTCTCCTTCATGAGGAGCCAGAGTGTACATGAAAATCAAGGGAGAGACCTCAATCCACATTTTTATGAAGTATAGTAGGAGTTGTTTCTAACCAGGTGGAAATGTCAGAATGAGGATTAGAGGATTTGGTCATACCTGTCTATAATAGCTTGTAACCTTTCTAAAAAAAGAACTGGTCCTAATGATGCTTGTTGGAAGTGTAAGATGTATGTAAAGTGCTTTGAGTGCTTTAAACATAAAAAAGAAAAAATTAGGGAGAGGAGAGAGAAACATTTACGTTGATTTAAACATTGCTGTGTATATGTATATTGAAACATCATGAGGTTTCCCATAAATGTGTAAAATTTTGTGGAGTTTTATTTTGTTTTGTTTTGTTTTGTTTTGTTTTGTTTTGTTTTGTTTTGTTTTGTTTTTCCAATACAGGGTTTCTCTGTGTAGCCCTGACTGTCCTGGAACTCACACTATAAACCAAGCTAGCCTCGAACTCAGAAATCTGCCTGCCTTTGCCTCCCAAGTGCTGGGATTAAAGGCGTGTGCCACCACTGCCCAGCTAATTTTGTGGATTTTTGATCAGTTAAAATGAATTTAAACTTTTAGAAAGAACAGGTGCCATTGTGAGTACTGGTTTAGGTAAATGTGTGTAGTTTGAAGCTTTGAGTCCGATGACATGTGACCGTAACAAGGTTAATGAATGTAAAGTAACTAATTGCATGTGTATTTTCAGTTCAACTGCTGTGTGTATAACACCATATGAAACGTTCTTTGGTTCACTGAATCCGTTCAAGGGAAGGAAGGGGATAGGAAACACCATTCAAATAGTAAACACTTGTCAAAAGATGTCATATAAATAGTTTACTATGGAGACTGTCAGAAAAGAGTGTGATTGGGCACAAGAGAGGCCACCGTGAGAAAGTTAAGACTGCAGATGTGACTTACAGTTGTATAGAATTTGGACAGAAAAAGAGAAGCAAGATCAGCCTGATTTCAGCCACATGGACATTCTGATTAAGGCTCCTTAAAGGTGATGTTTCAGCCCAGTGGCAGCTCTGTGGAAATGTCGTGTGGAAAGAGCTCATGTGAACATGTCAGAAAGTGCATAGCAGTTCGAATCTCTTTACATGAGTGGTTAATATAAGAAACCATCTTGTCTCTTCTCTCTAGGTGTGTCTGCACAGCTCAGCAGCACCAGGCACCGCCTGAACACCTCCGTAGGAACTCCATTTTGGATGGCTCCTGAGGTCAGAGAGTGTTGAGGGAGCCAGGTTTAATGTTTTTAGACCCTTTATGTTTTTCCTTTTCACATATACTTTTTCCTCCCTAAATGTGTTGGACTATACCATAAGAAAATGTCTCCTGTATTGTTTTAATGTGGGATTTATATGTGGGCAGGGAGGATTATGGGGGATTCTTGATAAACTAGTTGTGAAAGAATGTGTGAAGAAATGAAAGATGAATGAGCAAGTCAGATGAAGAGGATACTTGAAGTCTTGTTTTTTTAATTTACTTTAGTTGTCATGCATGGATCTGTAGTCTGAATATTTTCATGTTTTATTTTGATGTTTTATTATTATTACTGAATTTCCATTATTGTTTGGTGTTTTGATGCAAAGCTTCTATATCCTCCTCTTTCATTCTTCTGAATGCTGGGACTAAAGTGTAGTCTTTGTCAGATTCCAAACCCAAAAAGTAGCAGTTTGGGCTCAGCTCAAGCAGAACTCAGACACAGCAAACACTCAGCATCTTCAGATGACACTCTTGTATAGTGGGTTTCTGTTTTCCAGGAAAAGTCATTACTTTCCTGCTAGATCCTAAAGCCCTCTAATCTGGAGACAGCATCTAGTTCTCTAGTCATTCAAACAAGCCCCCAACAGATCAAAGCTCCATGTTAGTTCCCAGACAGTTCCAGGTAACTGGTCTACCTTCCATTGCAACATAACCCCTTAAAACTGGTAAGATGTCCTGTCCCCTAAACAGACCGTTTCTACTATCGTCTGTGCTCCCAGGAGATAACCCTGGCAGTCCCCAGTCTCCTGCTCTCTCTGCCTTTTCTCTCTCTTCTTCTCTTTGCCTCTATGCCCCCCACACACATACACCAAGAGATGATCTTAGCAGTTTGATCCCTAATAAACCTTTCTTTTTATCCACAGAGGAGTCTAGTTCAGTGGTTTCACTGTACCCCAACTTACATCTACTATCTGACTTTATTTTGTTTTAAATAATAATAAATATTTTATGAGAACCCTTGACTTTGTTAGGTAAGATTCAAGCTCATCCACCCATGTGCTGAGTTCTTATGTTAAATCTCCAACCCAGGAACTAAGTACAACTTTAGTAGATTTTTTTTTTCATTATTATCTTGAGGGACTTGTACATAAACTGCAAATATGGTTGAAAGTTCAAGAATTAAATCATCTCCCAAAAGTCCCTGTTTAATTCCTTTAATCTTTTTAATTATGTTGATCAATAAAGAACACGTATTTTTGAAAACTCTGCATCCATTGGGAAAAGCTCTGTTATTTATATATGATGTTCTGGGGAGCAAAGGGAGAAGTGGTTCAAATGCTACATTAATATTGCAAAATCTTCCAATTAAATTTGTTTGAAAATGAAATCCTGGTATGCTGTTTCTGTTTAACTATTAATTCAGTTATTACTTACTTTTGAAAAGTTAAAATGTAACATGTAGGGAAAAGACACAATTTTAATAAATGTTCTTGAAGCTCCAATGAATTAGAAAGCTTTTAGCAGAGACCACATCTAAGAAGATAAGAAATTATAGTCGTCTAAGCCAGTACAAAAGTTATTGAGAGAATCTGAGATAAGAGCCTCTTTAGAATTTGTTCAGACCTAACAATGGCATTTTTAAAATTTACAAAAATGAGAACTTATCATTTTTGTAAATTTTAAAATGTAGTATAATGTTTAGATAAATGTAAATAAAGTGTTTAAAGTGTAACCATATGCTAAATTTTGCACTTTATTTGCATGTATTCAAAATTAGAGCAAAAGGTGATTATAGCATTATATGAGAAATATTGAGGCTTTGTGTTTTATGTTAATTTATAGTAAGAAAATTATTAATACATATTTGTTTGCCTGTATTAAAAGCACTCCTTCACATGTGACTGGTAGTCACTCTTTTGAGGTCATTGTTTTGTTTCTATTCTCTTCTCTCTGCACTGCATACTCTCTGAGCTTGAACATACTCTGAATAACCAGTTTTCTAGATGTAAGTTATCCCAAATCCACTACTTCTATGTTGTTACTAATAACATTTCTGTTGGGTGGAATTGCTGTTCTGTATAGAGGACTTGTCCATCATGCATGAGGCCCTGAGTTCAAGCCCTGGCACTAGGGATATCAAAGCACTTAATGAGACATTTCTAAGAATTAGAAGGAAATAGGTAAACACATATAATATGTTCATCATTAAGAAATATTTCAGTGTTTTAAAGTTAATCATTTAGAAAATAAAATTTTTGGTTAGCATTTTAAATTTTAATCTACTTTAAAGACAGTATACTTTGGTTACATAGAGCTATTCTTTCCAGTCTAGAATAATGTGCCAGGATTGAAGGGCCAAGTGACCACAGCAAGTAACCATACAACTTCCTATACTAATCTAGAGAATGCACAAGATGTGTTTACAGATCCAAGCACACATACACCAGGAATGTTCTGAGCACAATGGTATGTGATTCATGCAAACATAAAGGGAAGTGTCTCAAGTTGTGATGCCAGATAACTGTGTGTTATCCAGAAAGATGTGCATTATCATAATGGAGCAATTTTACGAGAAAAAAAATTGAGGGATATGATTAACCAGGCATGCAGGAAAGCCTATAATCTTCATGCTAGGGAAGGCTGAGGCCTGAGCTATATAGCAAGACATTTAGGCAATAGGAGAAAGGGAAAGGAGACCCTATGATCTGAAACAAACTGTTTATCAGACAAGAATGGGGGGAAGGATGCAAGCCCCGAGTTCCCATTTCTAGCACACACAAGCACAAAGTTTATGATGACAACATGAAACACATGAACAGGAAATTCATATGAATGTGTTTTCATAGCGTTAGAGTAACATAGGTGACAGGCCCTACAGTTAATTGACATGCAGTTCTGTGACTGCTAATGGATATAAGAGTTGTAGTGTCATCTCCACAATCTAAGTTGAAACATTCTTATGTTCCTAAAAAAAAACTTTTCACTATGTGGCAATCTTTTTTGTTCTTCCCTTGACACTAGTCTAGCATTAAGCTAGTTTTGGATGTATGAATCGATTATTCTGAAACAGCTTGAACCGATGGAATCTGAGAATGTGTCCCTTGTGTATGCTTTCTTTCACCTGGTTTATTCTCAGGATGTAGCATTTATCAGTAATCTTTCTATGTCTAAATAAAATTTCTCTGTGTGTATATATCACATTACTTGTATCTTTTCTTCAGGCAAGAGATACTGGGTTTTCTACCTCACAAGTATTGCTTGTGAGCAGTACTGCCTTAATAATTTCCATATGAAATTTTGAAGTAGAACCTAGGACTCTCATACTTGCTCCCAGGACCTTAGAGGATGAAGCCATAAATGTACAGCAGGACTGAGAAAGAAAAGGCCACCCAGCTATGTGACATCAAAGGATTTGGAGTAGGGACGAGGAAGACAGATGCAGACAAATGCTGCTGATAGGCCTTTTTTCTTGGCTGTGGGCAAGTTCACAAGAAGTAAACAGAAAGGCATAAACAGATCAATGTTTAATGGCCAATAGTAAATATACAGCTATATTATTTGTGTGTGAATAGAGATATATTTGTCATTTATCTTTCATCTGTCAATCATCTACCACTCACCCATAATCTATCATCTCTCTGTCTATTTGTCTGTCCATGTATGTATGTATGTATGTATGTATATATGTATGTATCTATTATGTACCTATTATTTATCCATCTTTCTATCATTTATCATCTATCTTTTTACTGTCAGTCACTATACATACATATATCATATATATGTAACAATATATCATCTATCACTATATTAATCATCTATCTGCCTATTCTTTGTTAAACACATTGATATGTTTACATTTAGATACTTCCTTCAGTAACAGGTCTGAAGGGACTCATTCATCATGAGAAGTAACCTTTCTTGAAAAGCTTATGTGAAGGTTACCAGCTCAACTCTTGTGAGCCACACAGGGATTTTTGATGTGTGTTGGAGTCACCAGATAAGAAAATTTCCCTCAAAGACTAACATACTGTAGTTAAATTGTACAACTTAAAGCTGCCATCACTCTCAGAATTAATTTTTGTCTAGCAAGTTGACATTTCATTTCATTTCACAAAATGAAAAAAAAATAAATGTAAATAATGGTTTTCAGGGGCCAGTAAGATGGCTCAGCAGGCGAAAGTGTTTATTACCAAGCCTGATGAATGCATTCGAACCCTGGATCCCACAGGGTCGAAGGAAACAACTCATGCAAGTTATCTTCTGAACTCCACATACATATGGACACACATAGGTACACACATACACACACACACACACACACACACACGAATAAATTAATGCTAAAGATTGAATGTCAGAACTTTGCTAAAGCAGCATAACCCATAACTACAGTTTGAATATGTGTTCTTATCCCCATAGTTAAGTGTAGCTCTTAATCCTTATTAAGGAAATCTCTTCTTACAGCAGTTGGAGCAAAGACCATTACAGAAAGCCACAACCAATCAAAATGCATAGTTCTGGAGCCCAGTCCTATTGGACACATCTACAAAATATTTCTTCACCTAAGGCTCAGGGATAATTGAGAGGTAGAAAGATTGTAAGAGACAGGGAAAGTTTGCTGTAAGATTGTGTCTCTAGTATTGCAGAAGCTACATTCATAAAGTCCCACCAGCATGACTGCCTAAACTTGAGCTGAAAAGGCTAACAACAGTAGACAGTGAGTAGGCAAAGTAGGCAGTGAGCCTGCACAAAGAACTACACAAAGAGCTACAGGCAACTAAGGAATGCTGAGAGCAGGAGAGATAGTCTTCCTCAGTGAAGAGCACACCAACTGATTATCCAGTTCCAAACAGTGAGCCCCGAAAACATACAATGAACTTCTTACAGACAGTGAAGCTTGTATTTATATCTTCAGAAGTACATATGTATATGTATATAACATATTAACAATAGTTAATGGAAAAAGAGGCCATGGATTTAAAGAAAAGAACAAGAAGAGTTATATGAGAAGGTTTGGAGAGAAGAAAGGCGAGGGGAAAATAATAATGTAATTATAATCTCAAAATAAAAGAAATAATAATAATTAGCGGTTTTCATAATGTAAAGTTGAATTTCCTTTTTGTGATCACTGTTAGCAATGATCATCTATGGGCTTCTGGATTTGCACTTACAAAATTAGACATGCTATAAAGAAAATCAATACAATAATTTTCTGTATAATACTATATTATACTATTATAAAACCATTTCCCTCCCCTTATCCCTTTGACTCTGTCATATTTAGTTAGTGGCAGTTGATTGCAGATTTAAAATTTAGTGTGGCTCAAATAAGCTGTTGATGCCTTCCATCGGTGCTTATTTTTATTGAGTTGGCTTTTTTGTTATTAATGGTTTAAGCCGTTTGCACTCTTTCCAATTTTCCTCATTTATCCCAGGGTGTTTTTGTGTTCTAATTGCAAGTAAGGTTACACGCTATTTAACTAGACTGCCCTCAAGTTTATTTCCCTCGGCTCCTTCACTCTCTGTCCTCTGAGATGGGCTCTCTGCTCCTTGGTGACCACATCACCTCATCCCTCCCTCCTCAGATGACTGTTGAGAGAACACACCACGGTCATTAGCTGTGGATTTGATCCCATTCCACATAGGGCACCATTTTTTTCCTCTTCACAGTATAGTTTCTAAACTATTTCTTTCTGTAGTTGCTTTCCTTATACTGCAAATCCTCTATCTACAAACCTGCTGTGGTATTGTCTGTGCTTGGAATGAAAATATGACTACTTGTATCATTTCTTTTCCTTCTAAATTCCTGCTTTTATCTTTACATAACTCTCCACTTTACCAGGTTAAACACGCAGACTTCTCGCTGAGCAGTTTGCTGCTTGTTTGTTGAAACCTTGAAGCTTTCCTTTCTGCTTTTGTCTTCTAGGTGATTGCTTGTGAACAGCAATTAGATACCACTTATGATGCTAGATGTGACACATGGTCCCTGGGTATCACGGCTATCGAGCTTGGTGATGGGGATCCTCCGCTAGCTGAGCTGCATCCCATGAGAGCACTCTTCAAAATACCAAGGTGAGGCAACCAGCAGGTCCAAGATCAGCAGCCTTTTTTTTTCCCCTTCTAACGACTGATGTCCTACCATGGAAATAGGCAGAGTGTTCTAGAAAGTTTGAAGATGAAGGTCTCATGTAACCTAAGTTGTCCTTGAAATCACTACATAGCTGAAGATGACCTTGAAGATGATCTGCCTGCTTCATCTCCTTTGTGGGCTTCCAGCTGTACCCTACTATGCCCACCTTAAGGGTGTATATAACCTTAGCTACCCTTCAATGACCACCTTGCTCATTACCTACAGTATTTATCTGCCAGCTTGTACTACTTCAGCTGGATTATTTCTCTTCTGTTTTAAATTGCTAACTTCTAGGTGTCTCAGAATGTGAAAAAAAATTCCATCTTAATTATAAGTAAGCTACTTTTAGAGACCATACGAGTTTCTCCTGACCCACTGATTCTAAGGAAGATACACACATAGCTTGTATTGCCAGGGATCCAGAAAGAGTCGTGCACGAGACAGTCAATAATTACACACTCTATTAATCAAAGGTTGTGATTTCAATATGTGAAGATATACTTGGCATTGGGGATGAGGAGGTTGGACACTGAGTGCTGCAGTCCTCAAGAAATGATATCACCATGTTATACTTATTCCTGAATGGGGATCCCTGTGGAATATTTTATGTGTAATTAAGTTTTTCTAGCAACAAAGCATTAGATGTTGTTTATTACTTTGGAACTTCCTATGTGAACTCTGAATTATAACACATCGTTCTTTATATCTCAATGTCCATTGTTATCTTGGGTCTTATAAAACATGTTGCTTATGTGGGGGAAACAAGACGTGGAGCATTTCAGGAGGAATGTATTTTTTTCTAACTTCTATTGTCGTTCAGTGTATAAGGTGAAACTGTATGTGCCTAAGTCACCTTAGTCACAGTGCAAACCTTCATATTTACCCCGCATTTTCACACTTGGTGGTAAGGTTACAAACAGGAAGCATGGAGAGCTCTGATCTGTTGTGCCTTGGTAACACTTAGCCTACCCAGTGTTCTACAAAGTGCATCATGCTAATTATTTCTTACTGTTTCTGCATCTAGTGTGTCTTTAAAATGGAACACAGAATGTAGATTGTAGAAAAATGTAGAAGGTGGGGTCTGAATAGCTACAGTTCTGAGTATTATGAAATTGACAAACTTTGTTATACCCAAAGCAATCCAATGTAGCTCATAAAAGGACGTTTTCAGTGGACAAGAAACAAACAAAAAAAATTCTTGGCTGAAAAACAGTACTTTTTTAAATGCTCAAATCAGCAATCTTCTACTAGTCCTCCAGACTGAAAGGCGCTTCGGGGTGCTTCGGCATGATCAGGTTAGACGCGTAGCTGCCCTTGGCTTTAATGAGCCTGTGGCAACTGTACATTAATTTCATTATAAGTGCAGGACTGAGGACAAAGTATCTCCATCCCCCTAATTAAAACAAAGAGCAGTTAGAATTAACATAAAGCAGCACCGAAGCAAATTTAGCCATCATGGTTGATCAATGCTGCTTGATTACGGTCACATCAGCCTCACTGTCAAGTGATGGCCCTTTGTGTGCACAGATGCTCCAAAAAAAAAAAAAAAAAAAAAAAAAAGATTTGTTCAGCATAAAAAACGAAAAGAATTAATAACAAGATCTTTTAGGCAGCATTCAGAGCACCATAGCTAATGGCATTTTCCGGTCCTTTGCTTTTGTCACATACAAAAGGAGCATGCTTCCCACCATGTTGCTAGGAACAAAAGAACAGCTCGGAGGCTTTTGACCCTTCCTGCTACCTGTTCCAGGGCACCTCTGCACCTGTACCTTCCTGGGAGTCTTCCGTGGGACTCTTTCTCCATGTTTATTGTTTCTGTTCTGATAAACATTGGCATTTCCTACTAAGTGATTTCACATAAAAGCCAAAATGATTCTTAGGGAGAAAAAAAAATGATAATAACAGGAAAATCAGGTTATGCATTAAATGCTTTCAGAGAAACTAGAAAGCTGTCATTTTATATAAAGAATGATGAATAGCTAATTACCTTTCTTGGAATTGGAAAATGACAATCTTTGATGATACAGGCAGAACCTGGGACTGCAATAACTCTTTGCTCTGGACTTTGCTTCTCCTATTTCACCATCTGATCGATGTACAGCTCCCAACCTTAATTCCTGTTTTCCAGGAATCCACCCCCTAAACTCCGGCAGCCAGAGCTGTGGTCCGCAGAGTTCAATGACTTCATTAGCAAGTGAGTAACAATAGTCAGAAATACAAATAAAGCAATACCAGCCTGCTGGGACTTTGAATGGTGTGAATGGAGGCTTTTACAGTTACCGCTGGCTTCTGAATCCTTCTCTTCTTTCTTGTCTGTTAAGCCATTCCAAGGTCTCCACCCTTCCCACCCCACCCCCAAAATAAAGAAAAGAAAAACAGAAAATCTGTATTGTCTGCTAAGGGTTCAATGAAATTACTGCTGCTTAAATAATAACCTCTGAGTCAAGTTTGTTCACCTGTCTGTAGCATGCTTCCAAGGACGCTTTATCATCCATCCAGGAACATGTTCATCTGCCCAGCTGCCTCTGCAGCATTGCCCTGAGTGGCTCCCACCTGCTCCCATCTATTACCTATGGTCAGGGATTTAACTCTTCATTTATCTGCATCACTACCTCTCTTTACAGCCACAGGTATTTCATCACAGTCAGTGGCTCTAAGGGTCATATTTATCAAAGGTGTTTGCATTTGAAATCCAGAGAACAATTTCACTTGACAGCAGTTTAACAGAAGTGAATTTGCCTCTCCACGATTAATTAGAAGTGAGTCAGCCATTCAGAAAACTCAGGTCCTCTGAACTTTTTCACAATTTTTACTGTCTTTACCTAAAACAAAGAAGGTAAGGGGAGACTCCTGGTTGTGAGTAGAAACGAAGAACAGTAATGATATGATGTGCCAAATCACTTTGCAAATGCAGACACGGCAAACTGCTGTCACTGGGGTTCCTGCCAAGATACCCGTGTGTGCTTCTAAAGACAGAGACTTAGTTGTGAGAGTTTGTAGGGACTCAGTAGGGACTGATAATTTTGTGAAAATTTTTATGGTCAAGGTACCATAAGTATTCACTGTGCATACCATCCCATCATTCCTCAAGTCTCTGGGGAAAATCATTGATAATGGTTGGGATTCCCAAAGTTTTGGGTTTTCAAGAGCCTTTTGTACAGAGCCTCAGTGGATATTGACTTGTCTGTGTCATTTTTCTCAGTTTCCCCCGAGACTCACTTCCCACCTTCCCCTAGGCAGTTAATGTTCTGTCCTGTGTGTTGCTCTTCTGTCCTTTTCCCACTAGAGACATTTCCAACCTTATTCAGCTAACCTTTCTGATGTCCTTTTGTCTAACTAGATAATAAGCAACTCTAGAATTCCCATGTCCTGCAAGGCCAGGATAGTCATTGGTTGTTGGGTAAAGTTGAACTTGAATAAAGTAATTTGTCATGCTTTTTAATGCAGAAGCAAATGTGCTTTAGATATAGAAATTGTTTCTTTCTACTAAACGAAATGAAACCGGAGGGGACCTGTTCTGGTTTCTAGACAGTACCAACCTCATTCCATAGCATATTTTAGCATCCCTAGGGAAACCTTTTGGTTAAGCCCAATGAAAGAAATTGTCAAATTATCATCCCAGAAGGGTCAATGATGATGATTACTAAGGGCACTGACTAAGCCAAGGACTGGGCGGCAGGTGCCGCTGCTGCTGCTGCTGCTGCTGCTGCTGCTGCTGCTGCTGCTGCTGC
>JANHMN010000006.1:59986466-60087220 GCA_030674055.1 Rhabdomys pumilio
GCTGCTGCTGCTGCTGCTGCTGCTGCTGCTGCTGCTGCTGCTGCTGCTGCTGCTGCTGCTGCTGCTGCTCTTCCCCATCCTCCTCTTCCTCATCTTGTTTTGAGGCACTGGAATTGAATTTAGGGCTTCCAATATCCTCAGAAAGTGTTCCACTACTGAACTACATTCCCTAGCTTTTTTAGTAATTTTTTAAGACAGAGTCTAAGTTACCCAGTTTAGTAGTAAACTTACTCTGCAGCCAGCTAGACTGAAGTTCTGTGATTTGGGGACTATGCCATCAGGTCCAGTTACCGTTTGCTTTTTGGTTTTGTTGTTTGTTTGTTTGCTTGTTTGTTTATTTTCCTACTGTTTTATTTTGATATCCCCAATCAACCATCTATTTTTTCATAATGGAGACACTGTATCTCAGGGACAAAGGGATTTATTAACAAGTGCAGCAAGCCATTCCGTGGCTGTCATAACCCTCATGAGAAGCATGCTTGCCGTGTAGTGCATTCCAACCTCATAAGCATGAAAATCACACAGAGCTGAAGTCTCCTCTAGCACTCATGGGGTGTGCCCTCTAGTAACCACTAAGAGCTGGTCAAATCCTTCTTACAAATATTTGAAGAGAGCTGCCATAGCTGAATAAACATCCCATGTTTATTCAAACGCTTTGCTGTAATATCAACCCAGGCAAGCGTACTCACTAGCCGAACCTTCCTATGGAATATGCTGTGGATGATCCTCTCCACAGATAGGTGTGATTATTCATTAGAATATCTGCCACACAGCCTCATAAAATACCTGCCAGCATAGTATCTAAGCCTCCTTAGCAGACTAATCTTCTATTGGGTTAACAGAAATGTATGGAAATACATTGACTAAGTATGTAGAAAGAAGCACATTGATTAAAAAGACTTAAAAGCATGGTAAAGTGAAACTAAAGAGTTTGTGTGTTCGTTTTCAATAAGCATTAAGATTTTCAGTCTTGAGTGACTTGAAAAGGAGACTTTGAAGTAGATACAGAGTTTGATTATCACTATGCAGATAAACAATAGTAGTATTGGGTGAAATATGATATCACTACAGTATGATCCCTTACAGATATGGGCACCTTCATAAACATTTACACATTGCCATTTTATATTTTTGAGATGTATTTTTAATTAACATTTGTGAGAAACATCAAGTCAGAGCAGATTTTTTTTAAAAAAATCTGAATGATAATTCGAAAATTCTATTATTTAATAATTACATATTCCTTTTTTTGCCAGTACAGATGCTTGACCAAAGATTATGAAAAACGTCCAACAGTGTCAGATCTTCTGAAGCATAAATTCATTACTCAGATAGAGGGCAAAGATGTGATACTACAAAAACAGCTAATGGAATTCATCGATATTCATCAATGCCTGGGAAGCACAGAGAAGGCCAGGTAATTAAACAGTATCTCAGGTTTCCAAAATGAAGCATCTCAAGACTCCATAAAGTTTCACTATGTAATAGTTGTTGAGGAGAAAGGAACTCACACATTCTTTGTGTGACTTGAATTTATTGGGATTATTTGCTTGGAAAGAAAGTGTCCCTTATTGAGTCTAGGTCCTGTCCCCCATGTTATTGAAAATGTTGGCAGCATTTTTTAAAATAACTTTATCAGAACAAAAATTATTATTTATAATATGGCATAATTTATAACAGCATTGGTATGTATGTTGCTTGGTATTGATATCTCATTTATTTATTGTTCCCTGAAAAGTTCCCATCTTTGATGGAAAGGGAATAGATATGGGAGATTTCCATCATAAGCAAAATTGCTACTCAACAAGTCACCTAGAGCTTGTCAAGCTGTTAGACAGACTAGCCAAACCCTGGGGAACAGTTTCACAACAGTTAAACTTGGCAGTGTTAGCGTGCATTCTAAATCAGGAAACCTCTGAAGTATAGTTTCAATGTTTGCTTCTGAATATAATGTTCATAAATATTCAATTACCTCAGTTAGTAGACATAGACAAAAATCAGTTATGAGTAACACATGCTCTTCAAGACAATGCATGTTGGCTAATATGGAAAAACAACTTAGTGTCTCATAAGAACTGAGATGAAGGCAAAAGGCTGATTTAGGTGTATAGTAAAGGAATCTTTAGTATACTCGGTGTATACTAAAGATTAGTATAGTATAGGATCCCATCATCTCCCTCAAGAACTGCCTGCCTACTGGAGCCCACCCACCTGCCCCCACCATTGCCTGTGAACTGGGTACCCGACAGCCTTTCAATACTTGCAAACTGACTGGGAGTTTGTCATCACTCCTCCGAGATTTGGAACCTCACATGACCATCTGATTCTTCATGCCTTGCCCTTCACCCTGTGCTCTAGTTAAAGTGCATGGGGGAAATCCCTGGTGCCACCTCACTTGTGCCCAGGGAGAGGCCAAGACCTACCCTGAGCCATGTTAGAAATTCTCCTCATTCTTAGAAAGAAATTCTGAGCACTGAAAACAGTGGATGGGTGTCTGTTATAATATATTATATTATACATATAATATATATATAACATGTTATATATATTATATGTATATATGTATAATATATTATATTATACATATAATATATTATAGACTATTCTATAGAATATTTAGCTATGTCCCTAAAGTATTTTACAAAACTTGAACTTCTACCAAAAATATTATTTAGACTATGGTTTACTTTCCTTGGGAGATATAGCTCAGCATCCACTTAAATAATAATAATTTTGAAATTAAAATGTCCTTTGGTGATATTAATAATTAGCATATCTTTTCATATTTATATAATAACCAAAATTAATTCAGTATTAATTTACTTGGTAACCTCCATATCTCATGAAGATTAATGTGAATGTGTATAAATTATTATTTTATATATAATTTCACAGAAGCAAACAGGACTATGTACAAGGTTTTAGATACTTAAACATAGTTATTGTTTAGTCCCCAAATACTACCTGTCTTTGTGGCACTATGTTAATTGTCCCTCTTGAAATATAGATGCACTTGAAGGCAGAGGATTAACAAAGGAAAGATAAACTAAAACTTGTTCGACTGTTTAGTGCTACAATGCCTGGTGTGAGCTTTCAGCTCTTTATTAGGTCTGGGACTTTAAGCAGTATAAAGTGACACAAACGGGATTTTAATTTTTACAAAACAGAACAGTGAGCTAAGAAAGCAGGAAAATCAATAGGAAGTAATAAAGTGCTTCTTTTAATGAGACGTAACGGATGACTCCATTTTACTTTCTATTTTCTAGGCACAATAATTCTTCCCTAGAGACTTTGCCAGTCATGGGGACCTTTTGGGGAAATTTGCTGTCTTCCTTAGCAGACAGAACTTTACGATGCTGTTCTAAGAGTTCTTACAAGAGTATTCTATTCAGCTACCTTCTCCTTGTGAATGTCTCAAGGAAACTTCAAACTCAACATCTCCAAACTCGATGCTTTGCCACCCTACCCCAGATTACTTTCAGGTCCCCTTTCTTCACAGTCTCACCTTCCATCATCTATTGTGACAACCAAAAATCTAGGAATTATCTTGGTTGACTCTTGTTTTCTTCTGGTTTACATTTTCAGTCAAAAGCAAGACTCAGTTTAGGGGGCATGGGCTGCCACTCAAACAAATGGCAAACTTATTATTTATTACTTTTGCTACTGTTTAAGTCGCAGGTGGTGATGGCATCCTTGTGGTCTCTGTATTTACCGAAGTGGTGAAAGTTTTTATGGGAAGATATGACTGTGTAAACCTTCTTATAGTCTGCTTGAGGGGTTGGCATTCTCTAGTAGATAGATAAGGTAGGACATTCCTGTAAATCACCATTATGCAAAGTAGCAAGCTTCAGATACAAATCAGGTCTTTCGGAAGTCCAAACGAAGCAGACTTTCCCTTTACTAGCAGGAATAGGAAATCTTTGAATAGAAGAGATAAACTGACTTGGTCTTATGAAAGTAAGTTGCCACAAAATAAATGTTTTATGGATTGAGCAAAATCATGAGGGTGAGATGGGCTCAAAGGAAGTCATATCCTTATGCTCTTAAACTCTGGAATAGGGTTCGAGAGCTGTGGAGACCAAACAACACTGTCATTCAGAAAGGCTGAACCCATATCCTTCGCAGCAGAAGGTGGTGGCCCATGCTAGCTCACAAACCTCATGTGTCCTGCCAGGCAAAAGTATTTCTTTGGTTCTAAAAATGAATAGTGCCTATCCCAAGACATACAGTGCTGTAACTTCACAACTGTCTTTCTTGTTAACTGTATGACATTTTTTCTCTCTGTGTTTCTTCCTGAATTTATTTCAGGAAGTTCCTGAAGTTATTTCAATTTCTGGTAGCAGGCGAATTCAATCCCTACTGCGTGCATCTAACATCTAAATTTAAATGTCTTTGGCTGGGACTTGACCTCCTACCATCCCAGAAAATCATGGTAGGTGCAACCCTTGCAAGATGTCCAATTCTCATTACAGATACCCTGGCTTCAGCCACCAGGGTGACATCTCCATCCTCATACAAGACTCACAACAGTCAAACAAGGGACTCAGAGAGGCATATTTCTCTTCAGCCTTCTAGAGTGTGTATTAACTCTATGGCTTTGAAAATGAGATAAGAGCTATGAGTATCTCAGATTAGCAAAGATTTAATGGAACACAAGTTTAAGAGCAAGATACTTCAGCTTTTGCTTTTATTTACATAGGAATCTGTCAACTCCGTTACTATGACTAGAGCTCACAGTAAGTTTAGAACAAAAATAGAAAAGGAAAAACATTCAGAGAAAAACAATTCTAATATTAACAAAGGCTGGTGGTACATAGTGAATGTTGAAAGGATGATAAATTGCCTTTGAGCCTGGAGATAGCTACCAAGCTGAGATCAACAGATAGCAGCTAGTGTTTGTTTGTCTGGGGATTATAAATCTCTCAATTTGAATTCAAATATATGGTCTGGTTGTGGGTTCTCTTAAGTTGTTTGGAGTTAAGCAGCTGGATGAGTAACCTCTTGGGGAGGTCCTATGAGTATCTCTCCTCCTATGCCACACTTTATAAAGGAAATTGGAGTAGGCAAGGCACGGAAATATCAATATGAACCTAAAAAACCTTTGAACACTGTAACTCCAAGAGGAATTTGTTATGTTGATGTCTCCAAACTGAAGGAAGAACATTCACTCTGCCCATCATCTGTGTTGGAGGAAACTAAGAGTGAAGGAGGCAGATGCTCACACCACAGAGGCTACAAAGCAGAGACACTGGATCCAGATTCTGTGTGGCCTCAGGATCTCTGTCTGAATCCACCATATCTTTCAAATTTCCAAAGAATAGTCATGCAAGCCTGGGTTGTTATTTCTGGAAAAGAGCTTTTCATGTGGCTCCTTCTTATGAAAAGTAGAGAAACTGAATCCTGCTCAAACCATCCCTTAAGTCTGACCTCTCAGAGTGATGCTTTTTTTTTTTAATGAGTTTCTGTATTCTTTGCCATTAGCAGAAATTGCCAATCATGACACAGTGTCTGTAATATTTTTTTGTTTGGTTTTTAGCTTCTTTGGCCTACTTTGTATTGTTTATTCAGAATCAGAATTTGATCTTGACTTTAGTCAGTCTTTGATATCCTATAATTAGGGTTTATACTGTTTAGTAAGGTAGTAACTGATCAAATAACCTATGTTCGTGCATTTTCTATAACTTTTGAAAAACTTTTATTAAATACAAACACTGGGGTGACAACTAAGGTTAAAGTGGGCATTCTATTCACAGTGTACTTGAACCAACTGGGATGACATTGTTTAGAAAGTTAATTTGAATAACATGCCAAGCTAGGAGTTAATTGCTAACATGGTAATTATCTTTACTTCTGTGATAAGGTTGAGACTGTACATGACTTGAATCTATATGAATTTGTCGTTTTTCTTCTCTTTTTTTTTTAACCAAAGTTTAAATGGATAAAATCACTTGGTTCAACTCCAGGCGATATCTATTTTCTTCACTATCTATGCAGGATGAGTTAGCCCAGTTATGCTGCTTTCTCCTCATCTCTGTATCATCACACTGTCATTGGACATTGTCTCAGTTTAGCATTCTTAGGCTTTTTGTAACCATAATTCCTAGCAGTTCACAGTTCTTTTTATGTTTAAATCAATCCAGTGGTCACCACACTTTGTTGTTTGTTTTGTTTGTTTTGAAATATACCCTCCCCTTTTCTGAACTTCTTCTTCCTTCTCTTGGGTAGCTACATGTGTCCTGTTGTATTTACTCTTTAAATGGCCTGAATATTTGAACATGAAGCTCAGTTTGGTTAGTCAGAAGAATCCCTGGGGACTATTTCTCTTCCTTAGACATTACAAACGTTTTTCTCTTATCTCTTTGGCGGCATGCATTATTCTGGAGATGATGAGTCGTCCCCTGGTTTCCTAACTAGCATTCTGTAAGGAACTTTTGAGATTTGAAGGAGCTTCATCAAGCTCCTCCAATGTGGATTCTACCTCACCAGTCTTACTTGCTGCCTGGTGTGGCTTCCCTGACTGGCTTCCTCTGGCTCCTGGAACTGATTGTACATTTGTTCTTTTCTCCTTCTCTCTGTGAAGACTCAGTCATATCCGATGCCATGTCTCAGTGCTTCTCTGATTTTATTTCCTCGATTTCTTTTTAGACTGTAACTAGCTCTGTTTTGCTTCTTTCTCTGTATAATTTCTTCATAGGGTTATTACTTTCTCTTTTAAAAAGTTTTGCTCTTTTTTCTTCTCTGATATACTGCAGTTTCCCCTCCCTCCTCTCCTCCAGTCACCCACCACCAACTCCCCGTCCCTGAGATTGAGATTGCTTCCTCCTCCTCCTTTGCTCTTCAGAAAAGGGCAGGCCTCCCAGGGATATCAACCAAACATGGCAGATCAAGTTGCAGTAAGACTAAGTACCTCTCTTTCAACCTCAAGTATGAAGACAAGCCAAGTAGGATGAAAGGAGTCACAAAAGCAGGCAAAAGAGTCAGAGACAGCCTTACTTCCACTGTAAAGAGTCCCACAAGAACACCAAGCTACAAACCTTAACATATATACAGAGGATCTAGGTCAGACTCGTACATGATTGTTGATTTAGTCTCTGTAAACCCTTATGAACCTTGGTTAGTTGATTCTGTGAGCCATATTCTTGTGATGGTCTTGACCTCTCTGGCTCCTACAATCCTTCCACCCTCTCTTCCTCAAGATTCCGCTAATTAGCTCAAACAAATGTTTGGATGTGGGTCTCTGCGTCTGCCCCCATATCAGTTGCTAGGTGAAGCCTCTCTAATGACAATTGTGCTGGGCTCTGGTCTTTGAGTATGGTAGAGTATCATTAGGAATCATTTCACTGACATTTATTTTTCTAGTCCTGTTTGGTTCTATCCCACATCTCTGGGCTACCCATCCTCTGGTTCCTGATTCTTAACCTTGAAGATTAAGGTGTCCTACCCCAGGCACCACCCAGTGTGTTGCAATCTCTACAGTTAAGAGCAAAAGAAACCAATGACACTTGTGCAGCAAGTGCTCTACCCACTGAGCAATCTCACCAGCCACAGAGAGGAATGTTTCTAAAGGACAGTAGCCAAGTTTAAAGCAGAATATTGTAAGTAGAATTCAAAATGATGTTTCCCTTCTTCCTCACTGCCAGCCATGTAAAACTGTGTTGCTGGTTATTCATCTGCCCTGATCTCATTGGCTTCCTAGTTTATTTTCATAATCCCTGCCAAAATGGCAGGAGGGGAGAGAGAGAGAGAGAGAGCAGGGAGAGAAGACAGAGGAGGACAGGAGGAAGGAGAAAGAAGAGTCGGAGGAAAATAAATAAAAGTGCTATGCTTAGCAAGTTGGAAAAATTCTGATTCATTTTGAAGTCAGAGATCATACACACACACACACAAACAGACACAGCTGGGCTTCATTTTTGATTGAAAAATCTGAAGTCAAATTCACAATATCTTATCAAAAAGAACGAAAAGGAAATAAATAAATATCTAACTATGGCAATTCTGGTAATAGAAACAAATTTCCATGGGTTACCACTTGTAGTTGACTCTTATATAAATTTGACAATACCGCAATCTATTCAAGTCATGTGATATATGGGTATGCTTGTATATGTACAAAGTGGGTATATTTGTGGATTTTGTGCATGCATGTGTCATCATGTGATATTCATAGGCAATTGTTTACAGAGCTCCCACAGGTGACAAAATCTTCAGGCACTCAAATCCCTATGTAAATAATCTAAGTATAATCTCCTGTGTATTTTAAGTGACCTCTAGATTATAATGTATTATTTAAGAAATGATGACATGAAAAACATTCATATAAGTTCTGTGAAGATACAATTTGCTCCAAATATTTTCTATCAAGATTGATTAAATCCATTACTTCAAAACCTATGTCAATAGAAAGCCATCTGTATGTGTGTGAGTTGCATATACATGATTGTATTATATATTGATATATTCATATATTCACCTAGGCACACCAAACTTCAGTGTTTGTGGTCTCAGACCATGGGTGAGAGTATAATCCTTTGTATTTATTCACACAAGGTGAATGTAGTGATGTATTCTGTTGTAGGCATGTTGAATTTAGCACACCAAGTATCTATCAATGTAGAGTTAATTGAGTAAGCAGTCTGATATAAGTAGTCTGTACTTTGTGGGAAGTATTCATGTTGGACATGGCTTTTGAGTCACTTGTTTGTTGAAGTGTTGTTCAATGGCATGGTATGCAATGAGCTTAAAAGTCAAGGATGTAGGTAGTATTCATGGAGAAGCCCATACTTAGAGACAGACAGATGAACCAGAGCTAGAAAATGGGGTAATGTGTCTTTTGGAGGAGAAACAAGGGGAATGTGGTCCCTCACAAACCATGTAAATGGGTGTATTGAGAAGAGACGAGTTGCCTGTGCCATAGAATGACAACAAACATCAAGTTCTTTGATAATTTTGGCAAGTGCCACCTTAGCAGAATGGAGAGAAATAAAGGAAAATAGCAAGATGAAGAGAGAGGACAGTGAACTTGCTTAGAGGTACAGCTGGGAAGGGATGAGACGAAAGAGAGGCTAGGAAGAAAGGGATCAAGGAGAGTGTTCACAAATGAGAGGTCCTAGATTACTGGATGCCTATGGAAGGACTGGGCTAGCCCACTCCACAGGAGAAGAAATGCTCACTGCAGTGAACTGATAAAGAAAGCACATAGCAAAGGACTTAACCTTTGCTCAAGGTCCAGGAAGTTCCTCCATTGGAAACAAAGAGGTAAACAGTAATTGAATGAAAAAGATGAAATTATTTCTACTTGTTTGCAATTGCTCAATGAAGTATGATCTTTAAGTATCAGCTAGTGGTTCCAGTTTTCCTACTTTTCTGTGGAGCTTTCCAACCTCACCTCCCTTCTGGCACAGCCACAAGTTTAATGAACATATACGTATCTCTTTCTGCCAAATGAAAATACATCTTTAAGGAAGTATTGGGTTTCTGTGAATGGAGATGGCAGTTCAAGCTTGGGTAGGGACTGGGCAGTGGTAGCATCAATCACTGTAAATGACAAGTTGGTCAGGAGAGCTGTCTGGGTTGGTGCTTCCTTCTTTCCACCATCAGTTCAAGATGGCACACTTAAGACAAAGATACTAAGAAGCATGGAAATAAATACTAGTTTTACAGGGCACAGCAGTGAGAGTCTGAATCCCCATTGGTTCTAACAGTTGTCTTTGTTACTGAAATGTAAAGATGGATAAGGAAACCAACACAAAAGCATTGATTAGATTTCTGTTTGACAAGGATTGCTCTTCAGCCCCAGTGGCTCCCGGATCACCTTAGATGATAGAAGTTGCCATTTACATTAGTATTTTTACTAAGGTAAAGCAAACGAAGCCGCTCCTTTGCAGGCATACAACTAAATAGGAAAGATGAAATTTTAACTTCAGGGCAGCAAGAGTTATTTCTTTCTCCAGTGTGTAAAACTGAAATACACACGAAGCTATAATAGCTTCCCCTGAGGGTACTGGTGACCTTTGACAACACAAAGAAATTATTTATAGTGTGAAGCTATGTCTCTCCAGTATTACAGAGTAAATAGGAAGTACGGTCTGGTTCACAAGCTGTACTATTCACATGAGGATGAAGTCTTACAGAAAGAGTTGGCTTTGCTTCCTCTGAGCCTTAAAGTAAGCAAACATTCAATAAATTAGTGAAAATGGCAACCAGTTCTATGAAATAAAGACCAGGAAAAAGATATTAAAATATAAAATTATCCTGAAATATGCATTTAGATCTCTCTTTGGGCATTTCAATCATTTATAAAAATGATTTTTTAAAAACTGAGTTGTCTTCAGTATTACAGTAATGAACATTTACCAAAAGTAAAATATTCACCTGTTTACCCAAGAAATAAATTTTAGGCACTTACCACTTACAAGAATCTGTTCAAAGAGAATCTGGGATTATCAGCCAGCAAATTATAACAGAACAACTCTCCTCTGGCAGGGCTTAAATGCCTGTGGGAAGACTCAGACAATATATATAATACATGAGAAAGAGACATAGTGTAATAGATAGTTATCCACACTAAATTAAAACAAAACAAATGACAGAAAAGAAGACTGAGAATTCTCTGGATGGAGAATATGATTCCAGGGTTAAAAGTAGTCAGATTTTTGATCCTAGAGTGGTATGTGATTGTGTGGCTCTCTATCTGGGAGGACAAAAGTCATAGCAGACTTACTAACCCAAGAGTGTTCTAGGTGAGATGTTACCAGCATGGAGCCACTGGGCTAGAGAGTAGTGAATAGGGAGGCTGTTAGGATAAAAGATAGATAAACTGGAAAGAGAGTAAGGAGGAGTTTATACGAAGGCTTAGAGGATGGAGAAGGAATAGGAGAATGGTGTAATAATATTATAATCTCAAAATTAAAAAATAATATAATGATAGAAAGTAAGAGAGACAATGGGCTTGGGTTGGAGTCAGACATGGCAACTTTTCTTTGAGTGATACCTAAAAATACTGACCAAGGTGGCAGTTTTGCCTTGTGTTTAAAATGACCGTCCTCATTACTTGCAGTAATTCAGACATACTGGTAAGAGGATGTCTTACAATTCAACCATATTCTGCTCCCCTGAAATTTATAAGAATGGAGTAACATGTCATTTCTATTGCCATCATCATTCACAAACACAACTTCTTAAAGGCTCACTCCATTCTACAATATAAAGGAGCTCAGAAGTCATCGCTCTATCTAACAGCTAGCAAGAAGGTGAACAGATACAATCATCACCAGTTCTTGAGTCTATCCCAGAGAATGATGAGGTTAGTTTCTACCTGCAGACTTGAACTGATGATCAGGCAGATGAAGAGAATTTCTTCAAAAGGATATATTTTATAAAAGTAAAACATAGGCTAGAGAGATTTGGGTTCTTCAACCTTAGCCAACCTGGAGAAAGGGAAGTAATCAACCATCAACCCCAACCCACCCCACATCCTGACCTTCCAAGAATGGGGAAGAGATATGAGACATGGGAGAATCATTAGTGCTTCCCAAGTTCCCAGTGCAGATGCCCTGGTAGGATCAGACTGGATCAGCACCGAGGTCTACTGCAGGCTGCACTAATTATCACTACCTCCCTCCATGATAAGGAAGGCCAAATTATTGTTGTTCATTTTACCCAATGCATTCTATCTAGTTATCAAAAAAATACCAGAATCCCCCCCCCCAAAAATATGGAAATACACATACAGTGGCAATATAATTGAGAGAATCAGAATAAGTATTATAGCCAGACTCAGAGATGGCAGGCACACAAGTTCTTTGAATAAAGAACTCATAACACTGAATGCCTAAAATAGGAAATAAATCTAAAATTCAGTTTTCAAGGCTTCTACTTGAGGTAACTACAAAAGTGAACTAATTTTAAAGTGTGTTAAAAAATATGTGATTGAAAATTACTACAGAAAATAATAGCATTTAAAACAGGAAATCAAGACAGGAAATGCACAAAGCCAAAGCTGGCAATTTGAAATAAGATTGTTAGGCCCCTATCCAGAATAACTAAGGAACAAACAAAAACTACAAGATTACTGTTATCATAGCTGAAAGGGAAGCCATTGCTACAGATCCCCTGGACATGCACAGCACAAAAAAAGAAATTTTATGATTTTGAATTTATTCCAGGAAGGTAGGGTTGCTTCAACATATGAAAATCAACAAGTATAATACACACATAGACATGAATGATAAATCACATAATTATATTGACAGATGCAGAAAATGGCCCACTCCATGATAAAAATCCAGACGATCATAGGAAAGTAAGGAACAGACCGCAACGTAACAAATGTAGAACCAATAGTACACTAAGTGTGGGAAAGTGAGCCACTTCTAAATCCAAGAACATGAGAATTGTGCCCACTGTCATTACTCTTATTTAATATGGTGTTCAAAGCCTTAACTAGAACAGTAAGACAAAGCAAGTAAAAAATGTAAGAAAAAGCAAGAAAAAAGAATAAGAAAAATAAGTAAGAAAAGCAAGAATAAAAGAGATACTTGCAAATAAAAGTTGCACTGCACAAAATCAACACACCAAAAATCAGTAGCTGTTCTCCATATCAATAGTGAACTTGGCAAGATAGAAATCAGGATTTAATTCCCATTTGTGATAGTTCAAAATATAAAAATAAAATACCTAGTCATAAACTTGGGCACTGAGGGGAGAGACTCTCCCCAGCTCATGTTCCTGGGTTTTCTAAAAGGAACACAGGAAATCTTCCCAAGAATTGATAAAGGGGATTACATGGGAATGAAAGCTTTGGCACAGAAAACAAAACAAACCAAGAACAATAAACATCAGCAAAGTGAAGAGATAGTTTTCCAAAACTGAGAAGAGCTTTGCCAACTGACCAAAAAACAGGAGATTCATGAACAGACTCAAAAGAGTTCAAAAATTAAACACCAAACTCCAAATCATCCATTCAATGAATGGGCAAATGAACTGAACAGACAATTCAAAAACACGGGAAATGCAAATGGCAAAAATAATAAGAAAAAGAAACGGTTCAAATCATGTTCAACTACTGCTTTGAGAGTCCTTCTAGCCAAAGCCAAAATGGCTAGCATTGAGAGTCTAAAGACCCATTTATGCTGAAAGGGTTAGGTAAAGAGGAAAACTCTTAGACAGTGCTGGTTGGGAATGTGTGATAAATGGTAAAGCTGCAATGGAACTCACCATAGAGTAGAGAATGCCCAAGGTCCAGCTGTACCAGCCTGGGCACATGCTCTAAGAACTCTACATTAGTGTACTCCAAAGATATCATTCATGAGATCTAACACCTGGATCCAGCCGATATGCCCATCCATAGATGAATAGATACAAAAAGGTGGCTGATATACACAATGGGGTTTTATTTAGTCACAAAGAAAACTAAAGTCGTGGCAGTTGAAGGAAAACAGATGTATCTAGAAATCATTATGTTAAACAAAATAAGATAGACTGAGAAAGTCAAGTGCCATTTGTTTTCTCTCATATATAAAATCTGAATTTCAATTATACACATCAAACACACACAAACAAACACACACACAAACTTTGGGGGGGATTTGATAGCCTGAAAAAAAAGGACAAAATCTTTGAATAAAACAATCTATCAAAGCTCATACAATCATTTGAACATATCAGTGTCTATTAGGGAAATTGAAATAACAACTGTAATATTCCAAAATTAAAAGCATCAGACCTATATAGTTTAGACTTAATTCTACCAAGTATTTATGGAAGAACACTTATAAATTTTCTATACTTTTCCAGAAGATAAAATCAGAAAGAATACTTTATAACTAACGGCACAAGGTTGTATTAGTGTCCTAGGACTGAAAACAAAAGGACACAAGAAAAAAATAAACTACCAGTCAACATGTCTTATGAACATAAACACAAAAATCCAGAAAATATTAGCAAATAAATAGTGGATAAAGAATTATTTTCTCATAAGCAAACAGACAACCTGCCAATGGGGTATTATTTCTTGCTTTAAATCAATAAGCTATCAAGGTATAAAAGACATGATGACTACTTAAATTCACTAACTGAATAAAGCCAAACTGAAAAGGCTGTATTTTATATTATTACCCTTTTATGACAATAAAAATACCAGTAACAGCCAGCACCTTGCATAGAGGGAAGGAATATGTAGAACACAGAAAATCTTTTAGAGCTATTAACTCTGTAAGACAGCCTAATTGTGGATACATACTGTTACATCTTTGGCAAAGTCTGTAGAATGTACCTGTCACTAACTCCTATCAAGTATGAGTTTTGGTGACAGTTTACATGTCACTATATCCCATTTTCTGGATCCTTCAACTCTCTTGTTCCCTCTCCTTTAAATGCTTTTTCTGTAGTTTTCATGACATCTGACTTTTTTTCCATCTTCACTGTCAACTGACCTTAGTCAACAGTACCATCATCACAGGGGACACAAAGAAGATGGAGACTGGAGAAATGTTAAGGGGTTAAAGCTATGTAATTTGGTGATGGGATCAATATGATGTGAGAGATAGGGATTTCTGGTGCATATAGTCAGATGGATGGTCAATGAGGTAGGAAACACTGGAGGTATTTCAGATTCTTGGAGGAGAGAAGGATATGTGGGACTTAAACACTCTTAAGACATTTGTATTTATCATAGCCATGACCTCCTCTGACCTACTTTTCTTGGCATCCACTCTTACGCACTCTAGCCCTCCACCTCCTGTCTGTAATAGATCACTACTGTCCCTGGGCATAAGCTATACACATGCTGTTTTTTTTTTTTCAGAACTGTCAGTCACCATTCACCCTCACATGTACAAACACTCTTCCACAGGTTGATGGAACCCTATTCCAACTCAAACCAGCATACAGACACTTAGTACCCTACTCAGTTTTCCAGACTGGGATCATTCATCCTCTCCTCATCATTTCCATGACATTTTATATATTGCTTCTATCTTGATACTTGCTAATATGCCTTGTGTGGTTTTTAAATATTTACATTTACCTAGTTCACACAATCGAAATTCACTGAGTAGAACAACACTTAGTTGAATGCCTTCGATATAGCGAGGTATCAATAAATGTGGAATGGATTGAACTACATACTTGGTTTTGTGTTCAACAACATAGATAGAAGGAAGTTCAAAAGAGAGTGATGCTACAAAGTCTGTAGATCACTTTTTCATGCACATTTTAAAAAAACATAATTTATTTTTCATACAGTTCTGGTATATGACACTTGGCATGTAGCCAAATCTAATATATATATTTAAAATTACTTGACACTAGAGACATGAAGCTAACCAGAACTATAAATAGTCATGATTGAGAAGATACTCGACACTGTGGGAAAATTGAGACATGCGGACTGTGTTATGAAAAACTACGTATTTACTCTTAAAAAATCCTCAATATTATACTTTATTATTTAGAGGATGTTTGTCTGCTGAAACACAAGAACATTTCAGCAGGAGTACTATCATGTTAAAGGAAATAATAAAAATTCAATTCAGCGGCCATCTTCCACATCTTTGTATCCACAGATAGGAATAGGAATCAACCTAGGTTTTCACTCTCTGGTAGAAACTATGAGCATGTCTCCACTTAACTAACTGGAAAACTTCACTAATGTGTTCTGCCAAGTTTTCTAATGACTCCTGGGATGGGTATAGCTGCACTTACCTGTGAAGGATAAGTGGAATTTTCCTCACATAAAAGGGAACCAACTCCAAACAGGAAAACCAGAGAAAGACTAGTTCACAGTCTTTAAAATACCTGGCCTGTTGGAGGATGTTATGCCCAGAGACAGGCAATGACACTAAAAGTGCTACCGTATTGTGAAGACCATGAATTTCACGCCAGGAAAATGTTAAGTGTTTCTATAGACAATGAGGCACCATCTGGGATTATTAAGCATCATATAACCACATTTTGTCTAGGTTTTTGACAGCCAGAACCAAAAGCATCACAAAAAATGACTCCACAGAAAGACAGGCTGGGCCTCAGCCAGCTAAATATCGACCTTTCTGCTCTTCACCAGCTGCTCCTTGTCATCCTCCAGCCACAGTTTTTATGCTAAATGGACTCATAGCCATAGATGAAAAATCTAGAGACTGTCCTCAGTTGAATAGATAATTGGATTTCTTTTTCCATTTTTTTTCAAAAAAGGAATATATCAAAACAAATTAATCTCTTCATATGTAGCGGACTATAAAAGATGATGCCTGCTTAATACAGAAAATGTGGAGGAAAAACTCTGCACAAATCCTGCTGGAGGAGTCAGGAAGTATCCGGCATAATTCCTCTCCTGTTGAGCAGGCCTCACATCCAATTAGATAACTGTTGGTTATCACGAAGATATAAGTGACTATTGTACACTTAAGGTGATACGTTGACATGCTGGGCATTGTCGTGGCTTATGGGCATTACTGATGGGTAGAGCTATTGATTCCTTTCTTCCCATAGCAGCTTCCATAGAACTTTCTGAATCTACAAAAATAGAGTTTATTTGGTGTTGGCCATCTTTGGCTGACCCCAGAACCTACCCCTAAGCATGGTTAATATACCCAAGTGAGACTCCATTGGAGAAAATTAATTTTGCCTTTGATAGCAAATAACAGATTTAGATAGCTTCTTTGTTAGGAATGGGAGAGTAGTTTGATGTGTGCTGTTTTTCTAATGCTGAGGAGAAAACTAAAGAACCAAATATGTGCAGGTACTTTCTAGCATGCTTTCATTCAGTCTACAAACAGCACGAAAGAGCTTTCCAGTCCCCTGTGTACCAAAAACTTCCACACAGATCAGCAGCAAGTTCCTAAGTCAGAATGGATTTTTTTCCACAGGCATGAACGAATTCATACCAAGAAAGGTAACTTAAATAGATCTCTCATTTCCAGTCTGAGAGATGTGGATGACTTGGCAACCCTAGATGTTCTGGATGAGGTAAGATTTGAGTTTTATTAAACTTAAACATTCTAATTTTTTATGAGATTTAAAATTATTTATTGTAGTTTATATGTATGAATGTTTTGTCTGTTGTGTGTCTATGCCCTGTGTGCATGGCTAGTGCCCAAGGAGGAGAGAAGAGAGCATGAGATCCCCTAGAACTGGAGTTATAGATAATTATGAGTTGGCATTTGAGTACTGGGAATGGAACCTGGGTCCACTGAAAGAGAAACGGTTGCTCTAAACTCTGAGCCATCTCTCCATTCCATCTATGTATTCTTTTTATTTAAAGAACTGATATATACAAAGGGTTCTTTAAATATCATCTGTAATGTCATACATGATATCTATATGTGTGTACACATGTGTGTGCATGCATGCATATGTCTCTGTATGTATATGTTTCTTTCTGTGTATGCGCCTCTTGCTGGTTTTTATGAGGCATGGTCTCCTTATGTAGCCCTCCCTGGCTGCTTTGGAACTCACTGTAAAGCACAGGCGCTCCTCAAACTTGCATCAATCCTCCTATGTCTTTTCTCCCCATGTGCTGAAATTATAGACATGAGTCACTATGTTTGGCTCATGTCCTACCCACAGTATACACAGAAGAATGGTATTCAAGGAGGGTCAGATCAAGAGTTCTTTAATTGCATGTAGTCAAGAGCAGCTCATGTTGAAAAGACTTTCGACCCTAGAGAAAGGCAGATTAGGATTTATAAAGCCGCAAACCAAATTACATCAACAGGGCTGAGCAATGCTTCAGTTTGTAAGGGATGTGGAGGTCATCGCGTAAAGGAAAAAGTGGGATGGAGATCTGTACCTCGATGCTGGTCTCCAAAGTCTGATTCCCAGGATTCGTTCACATGACTCCATTGCCTCTCATCTCCCCACCCCCTCCTCAGTCTGTTCCCACATTAGTTGATGAAAACAATGGGCTTTCTGGGCCTGTAGGGGCTGCTAGAGGAGAAGGCTTGCTCAGCAGCATGTGCATAGGGGGAGGTTGGTTGAAGGATACAAAATGGAGTCAACTAAGCAAAATAAGATTATCTTGGTCAGTTCAGTTCATAATTCATCTCTTCTTTCCTCTCCTGTCTTTAAAACATCACATTTCCACATATTTTCTGGCTTGCTGTCATTTTTTTTTTTTTAATATTCAAATGACAAAGAACTGTGGTCTCCAAAACTTGGGTTGTTAGGTGGCAAATGTTTCTTCTCAGCCATTTCTGGGAGTCTCAAAGGTGTGGTTCACCAATTCAACAGTCTTCCTCTTATACCTAACATATAGCCTCTGTCTCTTTCCTCCACTGGCTCTCAGTGGCAGGACACAGAAGCCCCTTAGATGCCATAACGAGGCTGTTACCCATGGTTCTCCTCACAAATCACAAAGCTCCTGTTGACACTTTGACAACATTTCACTATGCTTGAAAATCCTCATTCTTGTTGCTTCAGAAACATTTCCGATTCCTTGTGAAGACTGAGTAAAGGATGAGATCTCTGTCCTATCTGGTCAACTGTCCTTTAGTTGTTAATCCTTCTGATGAATGTCTGAACATGTTACTCAGAAATTCAACAAAAGCCAGAGACATCCTGAACAGAAGCAATCCACTTAGATTGCATCTGGACTGTCGCTTTGAGGTCCAGCCTGTGCCACTATTGGGAGAGAACGGAAATATTAAGAGATGGAACCTGGTGGGAAGTCTTAGTCCAATATGAGGCATGCCCTTGAAGGGGAATGTAGGTACGTCCCTGGCCCCAATCTCCTTTTCTCTGTGTGATATGGGACACGTTTTCCCACTGTGATGTACAGCCCCATCCAGGACCAAAAGCAAGGGAACAAATACCATTTTAAGACTACAAGACAATCCTATTCTTTTTATAAGTTGATTTATCTCAGGTCTTTGTGAAAAGATGACTAACACAGTCATTAAGGTGAATTCAGGGTATCTAAACAACTTCCTCAAAGTAACCCTCAGAATCATTACAGATCTTGAAATCCAATAGTACCTGTAAGGCAGATATTGTTCTTGCCTTTCTGAATCACTTCTTACTAAGTCTCCCAGTGCTGTGAAGACTTAGGTTGAGGAGTGTAAATATTTCACCAATCGTGTTGATGGCCTGCATATTAATATGGCACATCTGTTATCTGAGTTTCATATTTTTGTCCTTTTTAAACTTAAGATCTTTTGCTTTCATTTTGTGTTGTGGACTTCCCATGATGAATACAGCACTGTTAAAATCAATGCATATAGTCATGTGATCAACTGGAAGGGTTACTTTCTGAATCTTTTACTTCACATACTCATACATCTAAGCAGAGGGCAAACCATCATTGAGTCACCATGAATTGGAATAAAATCATGCAAACTCTTCCTTTTCTTTCCTGTCTAGATTCCTCTTTATCTCATCTACCACACAGACCTATTTACTTGAAAGTTAATAACAAGTAATTTAACATACTGTATGTAGATATAATATACACCATATAATGGGCAAAATATAGACCCTTTGTAAAATGTGCTTAAGATTGGCATTTCCAGTGGGCATGGCAGTACACACTCTTAATTCCAGCATTCCAGAGCCAGAGTCTATAGGACTCCTGTGAGTTCCAGGCTGGGCTTTCTGTATAATGAATTACAAGCCAACCAGGACTGTATCATGAGACCATATCTCAAAAAAGAATTAAAAATGATATTCTACTTTATCCTTCAAAACCTTGTAAACCACCTGTGAAGTTAACTGGTTTACAAGCATGATGGTATTTTGTTTGCTATTAGTATCTTTTTCTAAACCTTAGTCGAGATTCCAGGTGTTGATATTAATTCCTGTTCAGCTTTTAAAGTACATTTGAACACAAGTGACTTTGTTTCTTCTCCTCCCCTTATCCATGAATCCTCTTGACTTTCTATCCTGTATGCTAGGATTGAAGGCCTTTGCCATCATACTTGAGTTATGAATGCTGTTTAAGAGAGAAAAATTGTTTTATCTTGCTGCAGAACACAGTGTCTGAACACCTTGAGAAGTGTTATTCCAGAGATCAGATCTATATCTATGTGGGAGATATTCTCATTGCTCTTAACCCTTTTCAGAGTCTGGGTATTTATTCTACAAAGGTATGTGTGTGGCTTACATTCTCTTTGTACAAATAACTCTAGTAGTCAGACTCTTAATTTAAATACCTGCAAAATATATACATATATATACCAGCCCTTGGAGAAAACTGTTACATATTGGTCATTCAAACATAGACATATTTGTAGGGAAAGTATATGAAATCAATGTTTGTATTATTTGTAGTCATTTTTCCAAAAATGTGTGTGAGATTGTGAATTACATACAGTTTTCCTAGTAACAGCCTATTCCTAAATGATGCCTAAAAATGAGTATATTTAATGTCTGTCTCTGAACTGAGTATTACAGAGTCAAAATATAGCTACACCATTTATATAAAGGATATATAATGGCTGTAAAATTTGTCATTGTGATATTTTAAATTTCTCTTAACATGTTAATTGGTTCATTGCTACCATACAATGTACACTTTATGAGTAAAAGTATTTAATTATCAATTACTCAGCCACTAAAACTTTAAATATAAAATTAAATAAGACCGTTTTTCATTTTTAATTAGACCCATTGTCTTTTAGCTGTCTATTCATTTAAAAACATTATTTAATATTGTGCCCAATAGCTCATTTAAATGCCAATCTCAAATGTACAGGATAATAATATGCTTACGAGCATTGGCCTAGGCTATAAAGAAAAGTTACGCTTAGTAAAATTATGTAACAATTAATGGTACAATTTCATACAAATTGAGTGATTTTTTAATAAATTAAATCGAGAGATAAGGAAAAGGTTTCACAAGTCAGACATCGTCATATCCAAGAAGTAGTCAACAAAATAATTTCTGATTCTCTTATTTGTAAAGTTTTATTCATGTAAACATATAATCACATTTGAAGCCTTAAACGTTACATGGGAAATAGCATGCAGAATCATTTAAGTGCCACCACTCTGTCACTCTGTCATTTCATGTTATATCCTATATATGAGCTAGTTCATACACACACACACACACACACACACACACACACAAACACATAATATTTGTATGTTTTGTGCATATATACACATATATACATAATATAATATACATACATACATACATACATATGTGAATAATGTTTTGATATGGTAGATTTTATTTATCTTTGGCTTCCAGTACTAGAACTTTTCATATAAATAATCTATAAAAACAGAAACAAGTCAAAAAGTCTCTTTAAGATTTACCCACTTTAACTACAGCTTTCTAAGTTGTATATTGGAGCAAAGAGAACTGCCAATCCACCTCACATTTTTGCGATGGCTGATTTGGGATACCAGTCTATGGTCACATATAATGCAGACCAGGTAAGGCAGGCTTTCCCACATCCCTTACATCATTGAGAGCCACTGAGTTTCCTAGAGGTGCAGTCCTCTCATGGCTTCCTTTCCCTCCTGTGCAGTGCATCGTTATTTCTGGAGAAAGTGGTGCTGGCAAGACAGAGAGCGCTCATCTTCTGGTTCAACACCTCACTGTGCTTGGAAAGGTAGAATTATTTCTTTCCTGTCATAATAAATTTTTTTGTGTTTCAAATAACTAATTATATTAGTATTCACTAATTCCCGTACTTGATAATACATGCAAATGATGAAACATGATTGCTACCATTTGAGTTTTAAAATATATCAAACAGTGATGGGAGGGATCTGAGTAGTTAAGAGCATATTCCCTAAGTCTCAGGTGTGGGAGGGTTTTGTAGAGGTATCCACTGGGACTGTGTTCTACAACTCTGTGTTCTCATTGATTGTGGTTTTCTTTCATGGTCTCTATCTGGTGCAAAGAGGAGTTTCCTTGGTGAAGGGGGAGTGCCACACTTATCTGTGGGTACAAAGACAAAAGTTTGTATAATGTTTTAGAGATTGTGCTGGTTTAGTAACTTAGTGATTGTAGATTCTCCTTCAATTACAATGTCTTCATTAGCACTGGGTAGTTACGTTTCCAGAAACAGGCATGGTTTTCTCTTCTGTTGAGTGAGTCTGAAGTGCAAATAAAAATGTGTTGCTTGCCACTACTGGACCCTTAGGCTGTCATTCTGTGCTGATCATTGATGTGGTTCACAGGCATCATGTTTAGGTAGGACTGTTGGCTGTTTCCTTCCTTTGGAAGCCTCCATAGTTTCCTCTGGTGCAATGAAAGCTAGTCCTCAGAGAAGGTGTGCTTAAATCAGTGTCAGTTCAGAGGTCCCTGGGGTCCGTGTCTCAAGTGCATGATGTCTTCAGCAATAAAGACCGTCCACCTCTGGGGGGAAATCAAAGGTAACAGCCAGGGGCAGGATGCTTTGGGAATCTCCTGAACAGTCCTGGTGGACAACTCAAAAAAAGCTTCTCGTGTCTGGTTTTGGAGTTCTTGGTAGGTGGCCTTTGAATCTTGCAAGAACCACCATCATCCCAGAAGAGAAAGGGTCACTAAAACTGTATTTGTATAATTATGTGTATTATAATTTTTTAAAAGCAAGTAGTCAATTATTTGATTCCTTATGGCTTTTTCAGGCTTCCCTATTGTTATCTTACCCACCTCCCTCGTTCTGTGTTTACCTCCATCCCACTCTAAAAAGGCCTCACTTTCTGTCTTCCCTATGAGATCATTGGTATCCCGCTATCCCCCCAGTATTGAATGGACATTAGTGTGCCAAGTTGAGGGGAAAAAGCTGCATAAAAAGGCAAAAGAACTATACTAGCCAAACAGTTTTTAAAGGAACACATTCAAAGTACTGTGTTCTTTCTGACTTACTATAAGGTTCTAGCAGTGAAGTGTATTTTTAAGGAATGATAACAGTCTGACTCATGGAACAGATTAGAGTCTATACATACTTATTTTGGTCAAGAGGGTTAGCCACTTAATGCAATGAATTTTCAAAAGATAGTGTTGAAGAATTTCATGTGCCCTCACAAACAAGAGAACCTCAATCTAGACCTCCCATTATAGAAAGCTAACTCAAAATAGATATTAACTATCAATAGAAAACCACAAACTACAAACCAAAGCAAGGAAAGTTATTGTGGTATTACATTGATGAAAGACATCTTAGATACAACACAAAATGCACAATTCATAAAAGGAAGACTTTGAATCTATTCTCTGGTGGTATTGTTAAAACTTAAAACAAACACCTATGTAAGCCTTGTTCAAGAGAAAACGTTAACAAATTACATAACTAATAAAAATACAGAAGTTCACAACTGTCTTAAACCCTATATTAAGAAATTAAATGACTGCTGTCTGGTTATGGAAAATAACTGAACGGTCAGTTCCAAAAGTGCTGTGGAGGTGTCTGTCACAATTTCTTAAGTTGCTCTGTATCATTCATCACTGGAAAATGTGTATTAGGACTTTAACTAGATCCCTTCAAATGTCTACTAAAGTGGCTAAAAATTGTTTATTAAGAATTTTCCCAGAGCTCCCAGGGACTAAACCACCAACCAAAGAGTACATATAGAGGGGCCCATGGCTCCAGCCACATATGTAGCAGAGGATGGCATTGTAGGACATCAGTGAGAGGAGAGGCCCTTGGTCCTGTGAAGGCTCAATGCCCCAGTGTAAGGAAATACTAGGGAAATAAGTTGGGAGTAGATGGGCAGGTGGGGGGATGGAGTAGGGGGTTTGCAGAGGGGAAACTGGGAAAGGAGATAATATTTGAAATGTAAATAAATAAAATATACAATAAAAAAAGAATTTAAGAAGAGGAAGTGTTGGACCTGGAGCAACTGGACTCTCATCTGTTATTAGTGATAAAGCCAATTAGCAGTGACTGAGAGCAACAGTGGTGGCAGCACAGTCACTTATGGGCTTACGGTTTCTTCGACAGTGAAGGTGCATTTTCTACACAACTCAGGAATCCTGCTGCTGCCTAGAAAGGAAATAAAAATCCATGTACATAAAAGTAGCTACAGTGACTTTATTAATAAGCTCAAAACGTAAATAAGTTATAGGGCTATGACTGCCCTCCTCTGTGCTAAAGTATTTGCCTGTCTTATTTCAAACCCTGGATTCTATTCCTGGTAACATAAGAAAACTAAAAACTAGTTGTCTGATACATAGTTAACAACCTATTATAATAGACTGAAGTTGCATAGCCAAAACAGCTGCTCACCTGAGCCCAATTTATTTTCAAAATTATACATAGAGAGAATTCCATGTTCCTGTTACATTCAATGAACTTTCTTCCATATATCCTGCCACATGTGCTGATATAGAGCATAAGTATGCTTTCTTCCGACCTCTGACCTCTGTGTGGCCCTCCAGGGTTGTGCTGTCACAAGTGTCTCATGTCAGTCCCTTCCTGTCCCTGTGCCCATTAACTTCCTGCTACCACAAAGAACATTTTAAACGTCTTGGATGACACTGAAATGAAATATAATAGGGGAACGGTGGGACTCGGGATACTAAGATGTAAGCGTGAGAATTGGGTGATACAAGTGTTGTCTACAAGGACCTTGTGAGTCTGTCTTGATTTCTAAGCTGATAGAGGTTTGCAATAATGAATTAGAAATGTGTGGGTGCTGCTCTGTAGACGGGAGCAAATGCTTAATCTAATCTTTATCTTGTTCTAGTTTGTGACGTGTGATTTGATGGTGTGTGTGTGTGTGTGTGTGTGTGTGTGTGTGTGTGTGTGTGTATGCGCGCGCGCGCGCGCGCGCACGCGCCCGTGTATACACCCAGAGCCAATTCTATCCTTGTCTGGTCTTGTCTTGTTTCTTACTTTTGTCCTTGATAAAGATTTAACAGATACAAAATAGGTTGTCTGGTAGATGGGATTTTCCTTTGCAGTCCTCTGGTCCTCACTTAGCAGGTTAAGGCTATTTAATATGGATAGTGAAGATGCTCTCCTGCTTTGTCATAGGTAGAGGCTGCTCAAAACATGTTTGACAGAGCCAAGTTTGTCTCAGGATCTGTTTGCCTCATATTGTTTCTTTATACTCGAAAATCTCTGTGTTACTTCTCAGCCTCAGTGTGGTAGCTTCTTTCTTTCACCAAGACAGATCCAGCATCAGCTGTGCGGCCCCTTTGGAGATTGCAAATCAGATACTTTGCATATCAGATATTTACATTATGACTCATAACAGTTGAAGATTACGGTTATGAAGTAGCAACGAAAACAGTTTTTATATTTGGGGGTCACCACAACATGAGGAACTGTATTAACGGTTTGTTGTAAGTAGTAGCATTCTCTGTCAACTTGAAAACTTCTACTCCCTTAAACCTGGTCTCAGCAAAGTTCTGGGCTTGACATTGAAGATAATCTCCCTAAGCTCATTTCCAACAAGATGAAAGTGACTTGTACCCCTAACCAGCTCTCTGAGGCAGCAGTTCTCAACCTGTAAGCTGCAACCCCTTTGGGGGGTCGCATATCATCTATATCCTGCATATCAGATATTTACATTATGATGGGTAATAGTAACAATAGTATAGTTGAAGTAGCAACAGAAATATTTCTGTTTGGGGAGTGGGTGACAACATGAGGAACTGTATTAAAGGGCCTCAGCTTTAGGAAGGCTGAGAACCACTGCTCAGAGGGGACAGGATATGAACATGCTTCTCTAAAACATGGGGTGAGATAGTAGCTGAGCAGCCAGGCAGACTGTGATCTGCCTAGAGATTCCATTCTTTCCATCCACTCTGATGAGCTGCTCTGACTGTGATTTGTTCCCTCCATGTCTGATTCACAAAATAGCTTTATTTTCTTACTTTCATGCTTAGAAATTTCTGTAAACATCAGGAAAGTCTTTTAGGCTTTAAGAAAGATTTAAATGTAGTCTTAGGCCAATATCCAAGTTTAAAGTAAGAAGGTACACTCTGCAGACTGCCTATAGGTTAGGTTTTCAAGTCATTTCAAGTCATTTCGAGAACAGAACTATATATGAATAAGAAAAGAGAAAATGTCTCTTCCTGTATTCCTGAGAAAGTGTGTGAAAACGTGTGTACAAGAAGGGCATATGGACCCCATTGTAACATCTGGCAATGTACCAAAATATGTGCTCCTGTGTTTTTGTTTGCATATAAAGTACTTGTTAAAAAAGATATTTTATTAGCAACTAATTGATTTTATACTAATTTTTATATCTTGACATCTCTACCCAGGCTAATAACAGAACCCTGCAAGAGAAGATTTTACAAATGAACAATTTGGTTGAAGCCTTTGGCAATGCTTGCACTATTATAAATGACAATTCCAGCAGATTTGGAAAATACTTAGAAATGAAGTTTACCTCCTCTGGAGCTGTAGTGGGAGCACAGATTTCTGAGTACCTTCTGGAAAAGTCCCGTGTCATTCACCAAGCCATGTGAGTGCATGTCAGATATACCTTAGCTTCTGAGTAATACATGCAAGACTAATGCTTATATAGTTACAAGCTCCCCCAACTCCTCATTCTATCGATAGCCCTACTATGTGTTAGTTACTTACAATTGGAAGTAAAGAGACCCCCTCCGCAGTATGTTATTCTCACATATATTAGCATCTGATAGAGGAATTAAATAACGCCCTAATGATTATGCTACCACAGAGGAGATACAAACAGAGTGGGAAGAGCGAGTAGAAAAAACTCATTTCTCCAGACAAAAATCAATGAGGAATTTAATTAAAAAAGAATAGACTCTGCTTCCCTTTTAAATATAACTATTACTCTTTTCTAAATAAACATAGACATTTTTAGTTTCTTTTTCCTGTGTTTAGACACTACAGACCTAATAAACTAATCAGGAATGTTCTGCTGTGTGGTTATTTTTATTACTAGTTGATTTTAGATCATCAATACCACTCATATTTGCTTTTTGTTGTTTTTCAATTCTTATTACATTTTTTCATTAATTAATTTGTTTATTCACTTTATATCCCAATTGCAGCCCCCTTCCTCCACTTTTTCAAGCCCCTCCCTCACAAACCCTTACAGCAACTCTACTTCCCCGTCTCATTAGATAAGGGGAACAAAGTCAGAGATAAGCTCATGCTTCAATTGCTAGGGGGCCCATATGAAGACCAAGCTGCATATCTGCTCCAAATACGTAGGGTGTCTAGGTCTAGCCAATGCATGCTCTTTGGTTGGTAGTTCTTTCTCAGTGAGCTCCCATGAGCCCAGGTTAATTAACTCTGCATGTTCTCTTGTAGTGTTCTTTGACTCCTTGGGCTCCTGAGCTCTGCCTAATGTTTAGCTGTGGGTTTCCACATCTGTTTCTATCAGTTACTGGATAAAGGTTCTCAGAGGACTGTTATGCTAGGCTCCTGTCTACAAGCATAGCATAGTATCATTAACCATGTCAGGGTCTGGCTCTTACCTGTGGAATGGGTTTCAAGTTGCACCAGTCATTGGTTGGCCATTCCCTCAATCTCTGCTCCATGTTTATCCCTACACAGCTGAAATTTTTGGTCAAAAGTTTTGTGGTTGGAGTTCCCCTCCCTCCACTGGAAGTACCACTTGGCTACAGGAGGTAACCACTTCAGTCTCTCAGGTCTCCCAGATCTGATCCCAGAGACACCCCCCACTGATTTCTATTCCCTCTTCCTACCCTCTCCTGCCTTCCACCCCATCCCACACCCCCTTGCCACCCTGTTCTCCTTACTCCCTCTTTCTTCCCTCCATTTATGTTTGATATCTATTTTATTTCCCCTTCTGAGTGCATTCTGAGCATCCTTTCTTGGGACCTCCTTGTTACTTAACTTCTTTGGGACTGTGGATTATAACAAGGTTAACCTGTACTTTATGGCTAGTATCCACTTATAAGAGAGTACATGCCATACTTGTCTTTCTTGGTTTGGGTTACCTCACTCAGGATGATATTTTCTAGTTTCATAAATTTGCCTGCAAATTTCATGATGTTTTTGTTTTTTAATAACTTAATAGTATTCCATTGTATAAATGGACCACATTTTCTTTATCCATTCATTCTGTTGGGGGACATCTAGGTTGTTTCTAGTTTCTGGCTATTATGAATAAAGCATCTATGAAAATAGTTGAGCAGGTGTCCCTGTAGTATATTAGGCATCTTTTGAGTATATGCCCAGGAGTGATATATCTGGGTCTTGAGGTATAATTATTCCCATTTTCTGAGAAACCACCAAATAGATTTCCAGAGTTGTACTAGTTTACACTCCCACCAGCAATGGAGGAGTGTTTCCCTTTCTCCACAGCCTTGCCAACATGTGCTATCACTTGAGTTTTGTTATTACCCATTGTGGTGGGAGTAAGATAGAATTGCAGTCATTTTTATTTGTATTTCCCTGATGACTAAGGACATTGAACTACTCTTTAAGTGCTTCTTGGTCATTCAAAATCTCTCTGTTGAGAATTCTCTGTTTAGCTCTATATCCCATTTTAAAATTGGGTTATTTGGTTTATTGGTGTCTAATTTCTTGAGTTCTTCGTATTTTGGATATTAGTCCTCTGTTGGGTCTGGGTTGGTGAAGATCCCCTAATTTGTAGGCTGTCATTTCATCCTATTGACAGTGTTCTTTGCCTTAAAGAAGCTCTTCGGTTTCGTGTGGTCACTTTTATTAATTATTGAACTTAGTGCCTGATCCATTGGTGTTCAGTTTAGAAAGTTGTCTCCTGTGCCAGTGTGCTCAAGGAAGTTCTCCACTTTCCCTTCTATTAAATTTAGTGTGATTAGTTTTCTGCTGAGGTCTTTGATCCAATTGGACTTGATTTTATACAGATAAATATGGATCTATTTGTATTCTACATGCAGGCATCCAGTTAGACTAGCACCATTTGTTGGAAATGCTTTCTTTTTTTTCTTTTTTTTTTCATTGTATGGTTTTTCCTTCTTTGTCACAAATCAAGTATCATAGTTGTCAGTTTTTATTTCTGGGCCTTCAGTTTGATTCCGTTGATGAACCTGTCTGGTTTTATGTGAATACACTGTTGATTTTATACTATTGCTCTCTAGGAAAGCTTAAATTAGTTATGGTAATACCTCCAGTTTATATGGTTATTGCACAGAATTGTTTTTAACTACCCTGTTTTTTTTTTTTGTTTGTTTTCCATTGAAGTTGAGAATTGTTATCTCAAGATTGATAAAGAATTGTGTCAAAAGTTTGATGGAAATTATATTGAATCTATAGATTGCTTTTGGTAAAATGGACATTTTTACTATGTTAAAATTCTATCAATCCATGAGCATGAGTTATCTTTCCATCTTGAGATATCTTCTTCAATTTCTTTCTTTAGATACTTGAAGCTCTTGACATATAAGTCTTTTACTTGCTTGTTTATAATTACATTGTTGTGAAGGGTATTGAGTATGAAGTGTCTTTCCCTGTCCAGGCAAGGTGGATAATCAAGTGGGACCCTTAGACCCTGTGGAGAGGACTGAGATGTGTAAGAAAATAAGGAGGCACAGCAAGTCAAGAAGTCTGATCAAGCTGGCAAAATTTTTATTGTTCACACAGGTTATATACTCTGAAAATAGGATATGGGGAGGGGTAGGAAAGGAAAGAGGGCTTTGCAGGTGGAAGTAGCTAGAGTTGCAGCTGTGGGGTATAGCTAAGTTATATCTGTTGTTTCTCACAAAGCCTTGCCATTACCAGGGATTCTAAAAACATCTATCTAGCAGGATGTTGGCTAAATTTAAAGATCAGGAGGAAGGGTTACTAAAGTGGGTTGCTATGAGGCCTTGTTTGAAGTTCTGAGAACTGACAAGTGAATCATGGAAGGTAAGCAGAAAGAAGAATAGTAGAGGAGAGCCAAGGGTGAGAGTTTGCCAAGAGTAAGGCCTTGACATGACTTCCCACATTTCCCTATCTCTTTTGATAATTTTTTAGTTGAAAGTCTATTTTATTAGATATTAAAATGGCTACTCCAACTTGCCACTTGGGTTTGTTTGCTTGAAAAACCTGTTTTTCAGGCATTTATACAATATAATGACTATTGTGCTCCTGAGGTATATTTCTTATATGCAACAGAATGATTAATCTTGTTTTGCATCCATCCTGTTATCCTCTTTTTATTTGAGAATTGATGTTCAGAAATATTAATAACCAGTGATTGTTAATTCCTGTTATTCTTATGTTCTTATGTTGGTGGAGGTTGTGTGTGTGTGTGTGTGTGTGTGTGTGTGTGTGTGCACACTTGCCTTCCTTCTTTTGTTTGGTCAGTATGACGTTATTTATGTTCTGTGTTTTCTTGTGTGTAGTTAACCTCCTTGAGTTGAAGTTTTCTTTCTAGTATCATCTGTATATCTGGATTTGTGGATAAAGATTGTTTAAATTTGATTTTGTCATGGAATATCTTGTTTTCTCCAACTGTGGTAACTGAACGGTCTGCTGGGTATGTTAGTCTGGGCTGACATCTGTGTTCTCTTGGAGTTTGTAAGACATATGCCCAGGCCCTTCTGTCTTTTAGAGTCTCAGTTGAGAATTCAAGTGTAATTCTTATAGGTCTGTCTTTATGTGTTACTTATTCTTTTTCCCTTGTAGCTTTTAATATTCTTTCTTTGTTCTGTACATTTAATGTAATGTTTATTATGTTGGAGGGAAGATTTTCCATTCTGGTCCCATTGATTTGCTGTTCAGTAACTTTTCTGTGTGTTAATAAACATATCTAGGTTGGGGAAATTTTATTTTATGATTTTGTTGAAAATACTTTTTGGACCTTGTACCTGGGAATTTTCTCCTATTCCTATTTTCTTAGGTTTGGTATTTTCATAATGTCCCAGATTTCTTGGATGTTTTGTGTCTGAACCTTTTGGAGTTAGCATTTTCTTTGACTGATATATTGATGTTTTCAATCTTATTCTCTATGCCTGAGATCCTTTCTTCCATCTCTTGTATTCTGTTACATCTGTAATTCCTGTTCTCTTCCCAAGGTTTTCCATCTCCAGAATTCCCTCGGTTTGTGTTTTCTTTATTGCTTCTATTTCTATTTTCAGATTTGGTAGAGTTTCACTCATTTTCTTCACCTGTATTTTCCAGTATTTTTTGTATTTTTTAAGGGATTTATTCATTTCCTCTTCAATGGCCTCTATCATCCTTATAAGTTTAGATTTAAGATCATCTTCTTGTGTTTCAGTTGCGTTAGGATATCCAGGGCTTGTTGTAGCAGTATAGTTGTGCTCTAGTGGTGCCATATTGCCCTGGGTCTTGTTGATTGTGTTTTTATGCTGTCTTTTAGCTATTTGGTTTTTCTTGATGATGGCTGATGTTGCTAATACCAGCAGGATTCCTATGGGAGGCAGATAGAGCTGTGGGCCTGACAATGGATCTCATAGAACAGCAGACTGCTTGACTCTGCTTTCTGTGCCCCAGATGGGCACGACTTGCAGGAAATTGATTGGGGAGAGGCCTAAGGTAGATGTTTCTTGGCCTTGTCGACCTCCTTCGGAAAGCAGGGAGAGCAATTGGCCAGAAGATGGAGGTCAGGGGACAGCAGGCAGCTCACCTCTGCTGGCTGTGCCCCCAAGTGGACCTGGCAGGCAGGGGATTGGTGGAGGAGGGGTCTCAGTTGAATGTTCCTACACCCCTCAAGATTTCTGGGGGCGGGGGGCAGGGGAAGCAGGGCAAAGTTCTCATGTTTGTTTTGACATTTGATTTAGTGAGTTCCTTTGAACCGTTTTAACTAAACGACAAATTTCTTCACTGCTTAAAGACCCTAAAACATCCTTGCTTTTTTTATGAGAGAATTATTGTTACCATTGGCTTGTACCCTACTGATATTTTTATTTGTGTTTCCTTCTTATTTTCTTCTTTTCATTCATTTAGTTAGTTATTCATTTTACATCCCAATTACAGCCCTTCCCTGTTCCCCATTTCTCCTTCTCCTCCCCCTTAATGTTATTTTTAAAGAGAGTATAAAGTTAGAATCTCTCATGCAGAATTCATGTTAAATATACTTCTTCATTACAGTAACATGTCAGCTAATTTTATAGGAACACAAGCTCTTGTTGGTATATCTTTTATGATACTAAGGATCCCCCATGTACATACTTGGTAATTTTGTTACCACTGAGCAAATATAAATTAACAAAAACCTGATAAATGAAGTTTTAAATGGTGGGCTGAGAATGTTTTCCCAGAGTATGATATTTAAAACTTAAGACCCTCATAAGGCCTTGACTCTGTAACGTACTGTGTATGTGATTCAAAGCAGTTTACTTAACCTCTCTGCATGTTCCCATCATTAATGTGAAAAAACATAAGTACATTCCAATCCGTTAAGATAAATCCTGAAGAAGAGAATTTAACATAGTGAAACATACATAATAAAAATATTGTCAGTGCAGTCAAGGACAGCTGTAAGTGCCACCCATCACTGAATTGTAAATACATTTAAAACATTATGAAATGGTTTATAGCTTCTATTTTGTAACTTGATTTGTGACATGAGCTTTGTAAATGACACTGTGTATTATAATGTCAAAAGGTTGGGCATGCCTGAACACAAATAATAGTTGTAATGGCTGTGGTGGTTGCAAAGATTAGAAACGGCATCTAGTGAATTGAGGATATTTAATGAATGGCAGATCACATTATTAATGAGTGTCCAAGGCCCAGAATCGTGTGGGCACACTCTATGTTTGCCACCTGCCCATAGAGGAACCTATACTTTTGTACATGTACAGATATAGCCACATCTTGGAACTCTTCATTCTGTACTCATAACAGTTTTAGCCTCTCCTTAAGTTGGGTGAAGAACTATATGAGAGAAACTTTTTGATATTTCAAGGTGGGCCACCATGTGACACAATATCAGGGCAAATATTTCCAGCATTTTATATGAAATTATAGGGCATAACATCATTCATATTGAATGCCATGAGATCAATAGCTACTGGAGTAACACAATGGAGTCCTGGGATAGTAGTCGTAAAAATAATCCCTTAATGATTATTCAAATATCATAACATGTGCTCAAAACCAACCGATTAGGATAATATATTTGAGGCATGTTGTGTGTTAAGTAAGCTTTTTAATCTCCTAAACAATCTAAGAAACCATTTTAGTTTCACTACATTACTTACAAGGAAAAGAAAAAAAGACTTTAAGGCCCCAATTTGCCATTGAGTTGAACTATAGCTCAGATAAAACTAAACACCAATTGCTTTGTAATTCTTACAAACTGGCTTTTTTCATTTTTATGTATACTGTTATGATCCTATTTGTCATTTTCACTCTTGTAAGAATTTGCTTACAATTTTATACATGTATATTCTTTGATCAAAGCCTCTCATTATCCTTGTATCCCTTTTCTTTTCAATAAAATCTTTTTTTCCAACCCCCTCCCATTCTCATGTCTTATATGTATATGTGTGGGAACTACTGTGTTTAGAGTTGTCTGTATAAGCATGATTGAGAGTCATTTGCTTAAGTGGGGGCAATGTACTAGTGTCTACACATCTTAGGGGTATGATCTCCCTTACATACTTTGTTTATAGCCTTGAGTCCCTCTCCCATCCATGATGGAATGTTGATGGGCAGGTCCTGTGCAGGCAGCCACTGCTGCTGTGAGTATATGGATACAGGAGTCAGGTCATGTCCAGAAGACAAACTTCTTGTAGCATTCCTTCCCATCCTTACATTCATTGTCTCTGCTTCTGTGTGTTGCCTGAGCATGAGCAGTGTTATTGGCCAACAGTCATTTGTTCTAAGCACATTCACCAGTTGTGAAATCTTGACTAACAATCACTCATTGTTAGTCAAGTTAAACCACTTAGATAAATAGAATCTTATCTGACCAAGGGTGAGAGTGGTCCATAGGTATAAACAAATGTTTATAGAGCAACATAACAGTAGTAAGTGCTCCTCCCCCAGAGTATATAGCCTTTTCAGCACATTTGGACATATACAGTGGAATTTTACTCAGCTATAAATAAAATTATTTTAAAAATTATGAAATTTATAGGTAAATGGCAGAAGTGGGAATTAAACTAAGTGAGGTTCCCCACACCCAAAGAGACAAACCTTAGATCTTCTTTCTTATGTGTCAATCCTAGCTTAGAATTCTTAGGTTTAAGTATTTAAATTGGAATGCCTGTAGAGGCCAAGAAATTAGGCTGGTGCCATTTAGAAAGAGAGACTGTAGTAAGGTGGAGAAGATAGCTGAATATAGTAAAAAAAATTTGGAGATGGAAAGGGATAGGGAGGGGGATAGGGCTATTATTGAGGGGAAGCTAAATCCAAATGAACTGTGTATGAAAAAATTACATAGAAAAATGACATTATGTAAGCTGATTTAAAAGATATAAGTTAAGAAATAGGATTTAAATGGAAAAAACCTATATGGTTGCTCCCAGAAGGAATGGGTTATTAAACAAAACTTCTATTGCCAGATGTGAGGCATTCTTTTAAGTTGTTTATCAAGGAGACCCCATAAGCCCCAAAATAATGCAGACTCTTGCCAATCCACTTGATCTTCTACCCAAACTAATAATACGACCGTTTCTCTGCATACACTATACACTTTAGCTGAAATCAAGCTGAAACTGAGCTGTTAGATTCCTCCTCAGTGGCTACCTTTCATTGTGACAAAAGGTTTTAACAGGACACTGGGAAGGAAAATCTATCAACAATTTTGCCTAGAAGTCAAACCTTCAAGCTACCATACCCACTTTCCCAACGAGATGTGTTAGTGGCATGATTGTTAAGGGGGTAACCAAGTGCTTTCCAAGTACCTACAGAGACCAACTTTACCACTGGAGCCATCCAAGTGTTTTCTGATTGGATTTTAGGCCTGTGCTACAGAAGGACCTCACACACAGTATTCAAAAGCTAGTTAAAACCTATATTTGTTTCTATTTTCGTTAATTTGAATTGCATTTTATATTTTAAAGAAATGTTTTGTGATAGCAGTCTACAAAATGGAAAAAGATCTTTATTAACCCCACATTTAATAGAAGGCTAATTTCCAAAATAAATAAAGAACTCAAGAAACTAGAGAGCAACAACCCAAATAATCCAATTTTTAAAATGGGATACAGATCTAACCATAAAATTCTCAACAGAGGAATCTCAAATGACACTTAAAGAAATATTCAACATCCTTAGCCATCAGATCAATGCAAATCAAAACAATGCAGAGATTTCATCATTCGCCTGGCAGAATGGCTAAGACCAAAACCACAAATGATAGCACATGATGGCAAGAATATGAAACAAGGAGAATATTCCTCCATTTCTGGGAAGAGTAAAAACTTGTACAGTCACTTTGGAAATCACTATATTAGGTTCTCAGAAAATTGGGTATTGATCTATCTCATGACACAGATATATTACTTCTTGGCATGTACCAAAAGAATTCTCAAGGCTTAGAGTTTTCAAAACCTTCTTTAATAAGGGTTTTTAAATGCTTTAACTTCCAGTCTAGCCCACCACCAACCAGAGGTAGTGGAAAGGAAAGGTTAATAAGGCAAACAGGGATATGAACCTGTCTAGAAATAGTTCTTTTGTACAATTCCAATCTTCATTGTCAGGATATCAGCAGTTCAGTTCACACAAATCAGCAATGAAGCTCAATTCACTTTCAAACACTATTCATGAATCAGCAACATCAGTTTGATCCAGAAGAAACCATAAGACTCTGCCAATTGACTCGGGTCTGTGAATGTGGCAAGAAGCTACTGGAATATCATGAGAAGTTCTTTGGTGCATTTCTCTCTACAATGTCAGGACAAATTATGATCAGCAAGAAAAACAAGGCAAACCAAAGCTACAGTGTTGTCGGTGAAGACCAGCATCAGCAAAGCCCAATGAAAGCCAGCAAAGAGTAGCAAGGTGAACCAATGCCACACTGCACCATCCACTGCCTATTGGGTTTTATTTATAGTCTTTCCAAATATTCTATGTTCTCTCAAGCATCTTCTCTCACAAAACAACACATGACCTTTTTCTAGACAGCTTTCAGAAAAACATTACATGTCTGTTCTCAGCAAAATATCCTCCTACATGTCTACCTCAGCAAAACATCCTCTCATAACAGTTTTCAGAAAAACATCACATGACACAACTGCATCTCCAAAGAAACCAGAAACTTTCAATTCAAGGGCACTTGCTTAACTATGTTCATAGGAGTTTTATGCATAATAGCCAGAAACTGGAAACAACCTAGATGTCTCTCAACCAAAGAATGGATGAAGAAAATGTGGTATATTTACACAATGAAACATTATTCAACTGTTAAAAATAATAATATAAAATTTGCAGGCAAAAGAAAAAAATCATCCTGAGCAAGGTAATCCAGACACAGAAAGACAAAGAGTGACATTTATTTACTTCTAAGTGGATGGTAACTGTAAAATAAGGGTAACCATGCTACAATCCACAGACCCAGAGAAGCTAAGTCATGTCAATGAAATGATTCCTAATGATTCTCTGCTTCACTCATACATCAGTGCCTAGCCCAGTTATCATCAGAGAGGTTTCATCTAGCTGTTGATAGAAACAGATACAGAGGACCACAACCAAATGTTAGGTGGAGTTTGAGAATCCTGCTAAAAAAGATAAGAAGAATTGTAGGAGCCAGATGGGTTGAGGACAGCACAAACCCACAGAATCAACTAACCCAGGCTCATAGGGACTCACAGAGACTGAAACAACAACCAAGGAACCTTTATAGGTTAGATAGGGAGCCTTTATAGGATAGATCTAGGCCTTCTATATATAAGTTACTGTAGCTCCAGCTGTCTCTGACTCTTTCGCTTGCTTTTGGGACCCTTTTCCTCCAACTGAGTTACTCATCCAGTCTTAATGTGAGATTGTGCCTAATATTGCTGCAACTTGATATGACATGTTTTGTCACTATCCATGGAAGCCTGCTCTTTTCCAAAGAGAAACAGAGGAGTGGATGGGGGCAGGGTGCAAAGGAGAAGTGGGAGGAGACTGGAAGGAGAAGAGAAAGTAACTGTGGTCAGGATGAAAATATATATATATATATTTCATATATATATGAAACATTTTGTGACCTTTAAAAATTAGAAGAAGCATTATTTTTAGGTAGATTTTGTTCAGGGGGGGGCATATGTATGCATGTGGAAACTCATAGCATGAGAAGTCAGTGGAATATGTCAGGTATCACCCTCTATAACTTTCTGTCTTATTCTCTTGAGACATGTTTCTCAACTTTAAGTTTGCCATTTTTCCCAGGCTGTCTGGCCAGGTAGTTCTCAGGAACCATTTGTCCCTGTCTCACAAATGATGGCATTATAAGAATAGACATGCGTTCATACATAGGGAGCACTATCCATATATGTAGGTTCTGGGGATTCAAATTTAAATTCTCACATTCACATAGCAAGCACTCTTAAGCATTGAGCCACTTTCCTAGATCCATAGATGCATTTTTAAAATTATGAATTTCAGTGGGTTATATCCATCATAAATTACAAAGAAGAAAAAACAAGTTCAAAGGGTTTAACTGAAAACCCTATTTACAAGACAGAATATCTGTCAAAGAATCAAGGAGTGCTTAGCCCAGGTTGAATAGTTTAGTCTAGATTAGCAAGGGTAAAACATCATGTGTACCCCAAAGCTTCTGGGGCCAAGGGAAAAATCTATCAGAGAGCCCAAGGATAGCCACAGCTGGGAACAAGGGCTGCCTGGAGGCCTGTAGCCCCCACAGACTGCATCTTCTACCAAGTAGAATGTGAGTCAATAGATCCTTTACTTATCTCTTTTCTCTGCAAGCCAGAGGACGAGTTACTCAGGTCCTGCAGTCTACAGTGTTGAGCATTGGGGAATAAGGGTCATAAAGAAAACAGAAGATTGGAAAGGCAGTCCGAATGGGGAATCATAAAAAGGGTTTGAAGAGCCAATCTGAGAAGCAGAAAAGAACAAGAGCAGACATGTATCTTATTTAATGAATTTACCCTTTGTTTTTAAGAGAATTGATTCTTTCCTTCTCTCTTTCCTCTGCCCTGTTCTGCTAACATCAGTGACTGATTGCATTCATCTATAGAGCATCTTTGTCATAATGGTCAACTAATAGCTTGTGACTTAAACCCTTTGTTAAATATAGTGGATTTTAAGGGGAAAAATAAAATGAGGCAGCTTGAGAGAAAATGAGCACATTGAAGACAATGCTGGATAATCATAAATAGAAATTATATCCATATCTGCTAGTTTTCTCTTGCAATGATTGGAGTTCAGCAAGCATTGATTGCATTACTCTCCCACCTTGGCTCTTTAAAAGGCTCCCTAAGAGTCATAATCAAACTGGTAGGCACATTCTCTGTTATTATGGACCAATGGGGCACTGTGCTAAGCATTTCATTGTCGTTGTGTCTTGCTGTATTGTTTCTTTCACAAAGGAGGATACAGACTGAAAGAACACACCAATTACTGCCAAAAGCTGAAATTTGAACCATGTATCTCCAAAGCCCCACATTCATTCACTCATTCATTCATTCATTCATTCATTCATTCATCTATTTGACAAATATTTACTGAATGTCTAGTGTGTGGTGAACACAGGAGATTTAAAACCAAGTTAGATTTTGGGGGAAGAAGTAGAGTAGTGGGTTTGGCCTAATGCTGCTTGTAGTCTAATGTTAATTTGGATCCCAAAACTGCTTACACGAGAGTCTGCATGTAGCTTCTGTGAACCTGCCCCCAGTTGGTTCTGATTGATAAATAAAAATGCCAACCGTCAATAGCTAGGAAGGACAGATGGTCAACATCTAGTGCATCAATGGGACCCTGTTCAGGTACCACTTGTCAACTTCTAGTGTGTTGGGGTCCCAAGGGTAGCGCCATCTTAATTAGGACACAGTGTACACAGCCAAGTCAGCCAATGCAGTTTATTGAAAGTTTCAGCATCTTTTATACAAAAGACAGAATAAAGATTTTTCTGACGACTTCCAGTTTACACCAGGTACTGTTCCCCTAGCCATAGCTTATCTTGGTTCAAAGTGACCCAAACCTGGTTGCAGACTGAGAAATCTGTCAGCAGTCCAACTCTCATATGTGTTGATTCTTTTAATTAAAAACAAAGCTACTTTCTCATCAGAAAATGAATACAAAGTTTGCTTTCTTAGGTTTTCAGCTTACTTAGCAGAACACTGAGATTCTCTGCTTGCCAAAGTATGCTTCCTCAGTCTCAGTCTACAGAGAATGACAAAGACCCTAGGTTGCCACAAAGCAAGCTAGCTGGGAGCTGTCGCCTCATGCAGTTTCTCTACAGACAGTCAAAGACTGGTTTTTTAAATTCCCTGAGCTTGGAACTGGGAGAGAGAAAGGAGGTAGAAGGAGATCTGCCATGTGGAAAGAGTATGGAACAGAGGAGAGACTCCATGCCTAAGAAGAGTGCAGGACAAAGAGGCATGGCCACCATGTTAATGAGCCAGGAGAGGTATCCCAGAGTGTAATCTATTTGGGCAGTTCTCTGGGACCAGAGCATCCAAGACAGAATATAGAGTTTAGTAAGTAATAACTCAAGATTATTGGCAGGAAGTAGATTAACCATGTGGAGATTAGGCAGTGGCCCATCTATTGTGCTGACTAAGGCATATTAAACTATAAAGGCTGTGTGTTTGTCTTTCATTCGGGAACATGAACCATTGAGGCAGGTGGTGAACCCACCGCTGGGATTTATTAATTAATATTTGATTCAATGAAGTAGTTCATAATTCCCTAAGAATTCTGTGTGCTGTGGCTCAAACTCACTGGCAACTTAGTCTAGTCTCTCGGAGAGTGGGAGATTAGTTTAGCTGCTGAGAATGAGTGGGTAAATCACAAGGAGAAAGATGGAAGAGATGGTGTCTATGAGAAAGAAATACTAATTGGACAAAATAAAACTGAAATACTAGTGTTCCGTGGACATGCTGTGGAACTTTGGGTATGCAAGGCTTTATCTTCAGCCTTTGAGCATCTTCTGCAAAGATTCAGAGGTATCACAGAAGAGTTAAACCATATTACTGAGGATTTTGCCTCAGTTTTGCAGGTTTTAGGGACCTTTCCTGCATGATAAATCCTCACCACCCAAGGCCATTGAACTCATACAAGATCATCCTGAGGGCATTTGTACAAGTGGCTGAGAAGCACTCCAAAAAAGTAGCAGAGTGGCCATAAATATAGTGGAACCATGGTCAGAAAAACATGTTTTGTATCTCACTGACACCCTGCGTTGGTCCTGGGAACACTAACCTAGGAACAGTTACATATGGCTTGTGACACTCCATCTTGAGTGCATATTTGATGTTTGTAGCTGATCTGAGATGAGAATCCTTTGGAGCTGGTTTTCTTTCTTTTTTTCTTTTTCTTTTTTTTCTCCTTTAACTCTCTTGTTGTTTATCAATTGAAGGTCAGTACATTTCCCATAGAACCTCCAGGCCTTGTAAAATTACCATCTTGGTTGATGTAAACTGATAATAGTAGAGAAATCCGCTAGGTTCATGTGTCTACATGTATGAGTCACCTCACTAATTATACCTTGTGCTGCTGAAGTGTTCTAGGAGGTGACATGCAGGGCAATCAGTGTGATGCCTGGAAAACAAAGCAAATACATTATATGCTGTGCTAATCCTAAAGGTGCTTTATCATTGGGCGGTGCTATCTAGATGAGAACTAAACTAAGCTCTTAGTTTGGTCCTAATTTTTAAGAAATAATCTATTCTTTGATACTTTCATACCAGTGTATGACGTGTTCTGGTCATGCTCAGTCCGTATCCTTTCTTATCCCTAGGGCTTCCCTCATTCCACCAGGTTCCCAGGCTACTTTCATGTGTTTATGGTGCCTTTTGCAGTATACAAATAGCATACTGTATACAATGCAGTATACACACAACAGTATGTTGTCTGTAATAGACTTTGTCTCATTGGTTCCTGCAACAAGCAATAGATGGTAGCATTGAAGATGAGAGTTTGCATGGCTTTTTAGGAAGGGCATGGAGGCTGGCTATATCTCTGCAGTATAATGCTTACCAAGCATGTATGAGGCCCTAGATTCCATCTTTATTCTGTTCAAAATTAATTTAAGTTAAAAAGTGTAAAATAAAGGGTGTGTCTGCTCTTGGGTCATCAGTCAGCCTTGAAACCCTATCTTCTTTGATCCCTGTGGTGGTTTGAATATGCTTGGCCCAAGGAGTGGATAGCACTATTAGAAGGTATGGCCTTGTTAGTAGGTGTGGCTCTGCTGAAGTAAGTGTGTCACTGTGGGGTAGGCTTTGAGACCCTCCTCTTAGCTTCCTGGAAGACAGTAGTCTTCTGGAGGACTTGAGATCAAGATCTAGAACTCTCAGCTCCTCCCATGCTGTGCCTGCCTGGATGCTGCCATGTTCCCACCATGGTGATAAAAACTAAACTTCTGAACCTGTAAGCCAGCGCCAATTGAGTGTTGTCCTTTGTAAGAGTTGCCTTGGTCATGGTGTCTGTTCACAGCAGTAAAACCCTAATTAAGACAATCCCCCTCCCTGGCTCCTCCAGATTCCTCTTCCTCCTGTGTGACACATTTTCTTCTTATATATTCATTCATTCCTAAAATGTATGCTTTGTCCTTGAGGCATTTCTCTTTCCTCTCTACTGTCACTTCATATTCTCTTTGACTTCAAGACTTCATGTAATTCTTCTAAAATAGCACTTCTTACTTGCTCTTGAGCTCATCTTTTCTGATTCAGACCACCCACCTATCGTGCATTTTAATTTAATCGAACCCATACCAAAACAGTGCTTTTCCTGTATCCCCTGTACCTATGGAAAATTTATCACGTTTGAACCCTTTCCATATCTATATAGTTACATTTCAATTAACATTTATTCTAAGGAACATTTCTATGTAATGAAACAATAAATTGTTTAAAAGGCTAGTTATAGTGGTGCATGTCTTAATCTCAAGCATTGCAAAGGCTAAGGCAGATGTATTAAGAATCCAAGACTAGATTAGGAGGCATAGGGAGACTTCTCAAAATGATAATAATAGTAGTAATTATAGTAGCAGTTGAAGTAAATAAATAAATAACAACAATAAAAATATTATCCAAAATCTGTCTCCATTAAGAGTATACTACATAATTACAGAGAGAAGTAGAAGAGATTTAACTTCCTTTCTGATCTTTTTAGTAAAGTAGTTTCTATAGAAGTATATATTAAGAAGTGTGCCTTTTCCATTTCCATTGACTTCATGTGAAAAAACTTTTTTGAAAAGTTCTTGTTCAGGTAAAAATATCAACTTGATAATTATCATTTATTTTCTTAATCTTTCAATGGCTTCTAAAGCCTACTGGCCAAGGCTGTGTAGTGGTGAAAGAAAGAAGCAGGGAGCACGAGATACACCAAGCTGCCCTGGCATTTGTGTTGGGGGATGGAAGGACAATGACAGAAAGGGACACTAAGCCAGGTCAGCCCACTGCCAATGGCATCATGAAGGAGAGACTCCTTAGCAGTGATGTAGCGTCTAATGCTGCAATGACTGTGAAAACACCTAGATCTTTGGGAGAGGTTAGGTTTAATGCTAACTGGAAGGAGAGTAACAATAGGGGGACATGGGTGTGACTTGCCAGGGGCCTGTGACATTATAATGAATTTAACCCTTGAAAGAGGTTCCCACCCCTACCTGGACTCCCTCCTTGGGTCTGGTGATAATGAAAGGTACAATCAAGACTTAGGAACATCCTAAAATAAGAAGGTTGAGCAGAGCAGCTATTAAAAATAATGAATTCGAGAAATTCTTAGGTAAATGGATGGAACTAGAAAATATCCTGAGTGAGGTAACCCAATCACAAAAGAACACACACGGTATTTACTCACTGATATGCGGATATTAGCCCAAAAGCTTGAAATAGCCAAGATTCAACTAACAGACCACATGAAGCTCATGAAGAAGGAAAACCAAGTGTGGATGCCTCGGTCCTACTTGGAAGGAGTGAGACATGGCAACAAAGTGTGGGACAGAAATCAAGGAGGGGCCGTCTGGAGACCACTCTACCTTAGTATCTGTCCCATGTGCAGTCACCAAAGATAGATGCCAATATGGATGTCAGGAAGTGCATGCTGACAGGAGCCTGATGTAGCTGTCTCCTCAGAGGCCTGCCAGAGTCTGACATATCCAGAGGCAGATGCTCGAAGCTACACATTGATCTGATCAAGGGTTCCTAATGGAGAAATTAGAGGACTGAAGGAGCTGAAAAGGTTGGTGGCCCCAAGAGGAGAGCAACAGTACCAACCAACCAGAGCTCCCCAGGATCTAAACCACCAGCCTGGGAGCACAAAGGAAGAGACCCAGCTGTATACTTAGGGGAGGATGGCCTTGTCAGGCATGGGTGGGAGAGGAAATCCTTGGTCCCATGAAGGCTGAACACCAAGCGGGGAGGAATTCGAGGGTTGGGGGGGTAGGTGGGGGCACACCCTTGTGGAGGCAGGAGGTGGGGGTGGGATAGGGGGTTCCTGGGTAGTGGGGGGAATGGGGTGAGAGGATAAAATCTGAAATGTAAACATAATATCCAATAAAAAATATGAAAAAAAAGAAGGTTGAACAGGGAAACAGGAACAAGAATGATACAGAGAGTCAGATCCCAGTGCCTCCTAGATGGTCACCTGAGTAATCAGGGGTGAAATTAAAGCATGACCAAAAGGAGACACTGGAAAGAGAGCAATAGGAGGCCAGGTGCCTCTTCTATCTTGTAAAGGGGGCATCTGAGGGAAGAAGTTGAGAGACATAGGACCCTAACTCCTCTCCAGTGTGCTATGGAACATTCTAAGCCAGAGACTCATCACTCTTGCCTTAATTGATTTTCTCCAATACCTGGAGAAATACTCTTCATACTTAGAACCAGGGAGTTATGGAACTCTAATTATTAGGAGATGCCTCACATATATGGGAAAGATAATATAAAAAGGTGAAGGAGATGTGGCCATTGCAGTCAGATAGACCTTGTCTGAAGTCATCTCTGTGACTGTATTGAGATGAGATGTGCTAAGTTTCAGTTTCCTGAATATGGAAAGTGGAAAGACCAGGCCTTCCACAAGGATTTGCAGAGCCTCATGAAGATAACTGGCATTCTAGCATCTTATTTCTTTTTCTGGCCATTTCTACTGACATAGGAAGTCTTAGAAGCTTAAAGTTCCTGACTGTTTCATTCCTTTAATGTTCCTGGTGCCAAGAAAAAATTCCTGGAAAGTGGCTAACAAATGTCACAATATTTAGAACTTCCACCTAATGATGCTTATAGTTGAAAATAATGGTACAAGCAACGGAAAGCCAGAACTCAATGATCAAGGAAGCCCGGTGGGACAATCACAGATCTAACAATGGTATGAGTGAGTCGCTTCAATAGTTAATAAACATTCTTATTAACCATGTTCCTGAAAATGTCTTATTTTTTCAGTGGAGAAAAAAATTTCCATATTTTTTACTACATTTATGCTGGGTTAGCAGAAAAGAAGAAACTAGCCCTTTACAAATTGCCTGAAAACAAGCCACCCAGGTAAGCTACCTGGCTGTACTTGGTTGGGTTGGGTTGGGTTGGGTTGGGTTGGGTTGGGTTGGGTTGGGTTGGGTTGGGTTGGGTTGGGTTGGGTTGGTTTGGTTTGGTTTGGTTTGGTTTGGTTTGGTTTGGTTTGGTTTGGTTTGGTTTGGTTTGGTTTGGTTTGGTTTGGTTTGGTTTGGTTTGGTTTGGTTTGGTTTGGTTTGGTTTTCCAGACATGGTTTCTCTGTGTATCCATGGCTGTCCTGGAACTTGCTCTGTAGATCAGGCTGGCCTAGAACCCATGAAGATCTCCCTGCTTCTGGGTCCTGAGTTCTGAGATGATAATGTTTCTCTTTCAATGTAATTGTAGATTTTTATCCTTCTCATACTTTCTTCAGGTACTTACAAAATGACAACCTCAGAACAGTACAGGACATAATGAACAATAGTTTCTATAAATCCCAGTATGAATTAATTGAACAATGTTTCAAAGTCATAGGTTTTACAATGGAGGTAAGTACCAAAGACAGTTGAACCACTTTTGTAAGTATCTCTTAAAAAGTCTTCACTAATGATGAGAATTAATTAACTCATTGACTGGTTAATATGTCAGGAACTTTGCTCAAAGCTTTATATAGCAGTCACTCCCATTATAGGTGTATGTGTGGGTGTGAGTGTTTCTCTATATGTATGGGGTATGTGCATATATATGTACATATGTATATATATGTGTGTGTGTGTGTGTGTGTGTGTGTGTGTGTGTGTGTGTGTGTGTATTTAGAGACCTAGGTTCAAGATCAGGTGTCATTACTTGGTGGCTCTTCCACCTATGCTTTGAGACAGGGTCTCTCACTATACTTGAAGCTTATTAATTTTGCTAGCCTGACTGGCAGATGAACTTCAGGGGGGGTCCTCCTATATAAAATTAATTATTTTAATATAAATGTTAGTAACCAGTGAGTTAATCCAGCTGCTGTATTTCTTTACTTTTGTCTAGTCCCCAGTAACCATGCAGAGAAACCAAGATTTAAGCTACACCTCAATACTGGGCAGTTAAATGATCTATAATAACCCCATGTTAATCTGACTTCTTCCCATACCCATCCCATGATACTTACATATTATTATTATCTGACTCTTTGGACTTCAGATGTTTTTATTTTCTCATGGTGTCTTCTCAGATCCTCTTCTCCTCATGGTTATCTGAATTAACCCCTACCCTGCTGGAAGTTTCCACCCTAATCTATCTTCTGCCCAATCATTGCGTGATCTGCATTTATTGACAAGACAGAGAATAAATAGGAAGAACTGTTTACACAAACTTGAGATAGGAGATTCTAGATAAAATACTACAATGTTGTGTCTGGATTGAAACAAGACATGAGAGCAGAGAAATTAGCATTTAAATAACACGAGGACAATCTATCCATAGTACACAAAAACATGCCTACACTTCTACCTCCAACCCCCATTTGTGGGCAGGCTTTTTAGTTCTGGGGATCTTAATTTTGGATCGTCAAATTTCTAGCAGATAACTGAACCGTCTCCTCAGCCTCAATATAAAGTCTGTTGTCATGTTTATGATTCTTCTATAATAGGTACCTATTCAATATTTTTGTGTCCTTTTTTAGTTATTTGAATTTTGCTAGGGAATAAACTCTCACATTTAAGCCATAGATTTGAATGCTGAATTTTCTTGTACTATCTAAATTTTTGCTGTATCTCTAGCTTTATTTTATTATTTTATTATTTTATTTCTTTATTTTATTTATTTTAATTTTAGTTTTTGATGCTTATTGGTGGCATATGAATTACTAGCTTTCATTGTAACATTTCTATCATATGTATTATTACATCTTATATCTGCCACTCATTGATCTCCTGTCCCTGCTGCCTTCGTGTTGGTCCCTTTGTCCCTCCACTGCTGTCCTCTTCCTTTCCCATGGCTTCTTTTCTTTTACTCTCCTTGAGTCGCCCCCTACTTCTATTTACATCTCTTCTCCCTCCCATTATACCTCTCTTTCTACATTCATGTTTCACATAAACATACATATTTTCACATAAACATGCATGTTTTTATAATGTGAATCTAAACACATTGGAGGGATGCCGGGTAATGTTTAATCTTTCTGAGTCTAGTCTATTTTGTTCAGCATAATGGCCATCCCATATTTTACAAATAACACATAAATTTCTTCTTTTGAAAATTGTATATTCAATTCGTTACTCCATTTATTGACTAATTTATGTTTGGGGTTGAAGTTTTGCAGTTCTATGGAGTCTAGATATTAATCCTAGTCTAATGTATACACAGCTGACAGGTTTTTTCCAATTTTGTAGGCTGTCTCATTTTCTTTGCTGTGCAGAACTTTTCAATGTCATGCAACTCCACCTATCAGTTTATGGGGTTATTTCCTGTGCAGTTTGAGTCCTTTTCATTAGGCTTCTCTGTGCCCGGCTTGGCTGTGCCTGTGAGTTGATATGACTTTCCTCTAGCTGTTTCTAAATTGCATCTTTGATCAGGTATAACCTGACTTGGGGTAGATAAGACACAGATATCTGACTTTATTAATCGACATGTGGAATACAGTTCTTTCAGCACCATTTTAAGAAGCCATCTCTTGTCAAATACATTTGATAACTTTTTTTAAGTGTCTAAAGCTATCTAGGCTATTTCTGAGACCTTAATCTACTCCAGTAGTCTGCTTGCTTGTTTTATGACATTACCATGCAAGTTTTGTTACTGTGGCTCTGTACTGCAATTTGAGGTTTTACCATCTTGGATTTTGTGGTTTTATTGTGTCTGTTGTTCAGGACCATTTGTGTTTTCACATGAATTTTAGAATTAATATTTCCTAATATTGTAAAGAATGTCAATGATACTTTGATGGAAATTGTGCTGAATTTGAGGATTATTTTTAGTAGTAGGCCATTTTACAGTAAATTGTGCACATCCATGATCATGGAGGACTTTTCATCTTTTAGCATCTGACTTAATTCCTTCAGTGTCATAAAGTCTGCATTGTAGGGGCCCCTTACTCCTTAGTTGCACTTATTCTGAAGTAGTTTATGTTGGTTTTGCTGAAGTCATTATAAATGAAATTGGCTTGCTGGTTTACTTTCTGGGCAGAATTGTTCTTGGGATACAGAAAAGGTGGTAGTTTCTGGTATTAGCTTTGATTCCTGCTACTTCACTGAACATGTTTATCAATCCAACCTTTTTTATTTTTTTCCTTTTGGTGGAATCTTTAGGCTATTTAAGGATACAATCATCACATCAACAAATAGGGGTGATTTTACTTCTTCCTTTCTCAGTTATATCTCTTTTACTTCTTGTGGCCTTAGCTATGACTTTGAGCACTAGATTAGATAACTTTGCTTCATTTCTGATTTTAGAGAAAAAAAAAACTTTCAGTTTTCCTCATCTGTTAGTTATAGGTTTATCATGTTTATCGTTTATGATGTTCAGGTATGCAGTTTCTACTTCTAGTTTCTTTGAGGTTTTCTTATTTCAGGAGACAGCCATGTGTTGGACTATGTCAAAGGACTTTTTGCATCTGTTGAAATATCATGTGATTTCAGTTCTTAAGTTCTTGTGCTGTATTACACTTCCTGATGTGTCTATGCTGACCTATCTTCCCATCTCTAGAATGAACTAACTTGTGCATGGTGTACTAATATCATAGGTAGTTCAACTTGCAGAAATTTTGTTGATATGTTCACATCTATGAATGCCCTACTTGGGAAATGTAATCTACAGGTTTTTGTTGTTGTTGTGTCCATTATAATGCTGGCTCCATGGCGTGACTTTGGCAGTGTTCCTTGTGTTTCTGTTATAAAACATTGTCCTATGTGTTTCTGTTGTAGGAAGAGCAATGGTGTGTTGTGGGAAATATTAAAAAAGAACAGCAAGTTCCCACGCTATGCCCAGCACCTGAGGGCTACATGGCACCAGCAGGGTGTTCTCATCTTAGCAGACTTTCTGGTTCAGAGCTCCCAAAATCTCTCCACCCTGCTCACTAAGTTCCCACTGACAGGTCGCTGCTACGCCAGCCCCATGCTTAAAAACCTCCATGGCCTTTGTGGTGCACATGAGGCAAACTCATGCTTTGCCACAGTACCTTTCTCTCTGGAATCCAGCCAAGCAGCTGCGTGGAAAAAAAAAAAAAAAAAAAAAAAACCACACCACACAAACAATGGTAACTCAGTCTCTGGGTGCAACAACTAGAATGCTAATCATGTAAGCCATATTAAATGTAAATCCTCAGATGTGCTGTATTACCCTTCTTTATTTGTCTATGCTGACCCATCTTCTCATTTCTAAAATGAACTGGTAGACACTAGTAGCTACATCTTGTCCTCACAAAGCTATCCCCCCACCGAAAGGCTCTCTCTCTCTCTCTCTCTCTCTCTCTCTCTCTCTCTCTCTCTCTCTCTTGCTCTCGCTCTCTCTCTCTCTCTCTCTCTCTCTCTCCCTCACTCCCTCCCTCCCTCTTTCTCTCTCTCTCTCTCTCTCCCCCTTCCTCTCTTCTATCCAAACTGGAAGTCCCACCTACTCGCCCAGTGATTGGCTCCTTTATTCATTAGGGGATAGTTTGCAAGAAGTCACCTGAGTATAAGTAACTCACTCTTCATCCGCAGGGCCTCTCAGGCAAGCGGAATTAACATCAAAATACAAACAGCACCAGGCCCATCTACAAAAATGGTGCTAACACTTCTTTAAAGATTTGGTAACATTCTGCAATGAATCCTTCCAGTGTGTTCTTAGAGTTTTCTTTTGGGAGATTTTTTAATATTTCTTCAGTCTCATTACTTGCTGTGGGTCTGCTTGTTTTTGTTTATATCTTATTGATTTAATTTTGTGTATGTTATATTATGCCTAAGAGTTTATCTACTTCTTTTAGACTTTCCTAGAGCTTTCTAATATAAATTTTCAAGGAATCACTTACTGATTATCTGAATTCTGTTGGACTCTATTGTAATTTGCCCATTTCATATCTAATTATCTAACTTTAGAACATCTCTTTCTTTTGGTTAATGTACTTAGGTGTTTACTTTCTTCTTTTTTTCAAAAAAATCAATTTATTGATTGTTTCTATATGTTCAATATATTCTATATATTGTTCTTTTAGTCTTCATTCATTAACTTCTGTCTTGATCACTACTATCTCTTAACATCTTTGGAGTTTCTCTTGTTCTTGTTTTATAGCACTCTGATATGTATCATTAAGCTTTCTAATTTGAGATCTATTTAATTTTTATAGCTATAACCTTTCCTCTTAGAATTGCCTTAGATCCTAGATGCACTGGCAATTTTTATTTTTATTGACTCTATTCTTTTATTTCTTCTCCCTGATGTTTTTTCAGTTATTCACTGGTCATATAAGAATATGTTGTTTCGTTTTCATGCATTTATATAGTTCTTCTTTCTACTTATTCCTAGTTTTATTTTCATTGTAATGTGTTAAGGCATAAGAAATTATTTCATAACTTAATATTTGTTGAGAATTGGCTTACAACCTAAGATGTGATCTATTTTAGAGAGGATTCAGTAGACTACCGAGGAGAAACTATCAGTTGGATTAAGTATTCTGAATTTATTTATTAATCATTCCATTTATACCATAATTTAGTGCTAACATTCCTTTAATGACTTTTCATTTGAAAGACTTATGTAAAAATAGGAATGAGGTATTAAACTCACTTGCTAGAACTGCCTCAGGACTGATCTGAAGTTTCACAGCACTTAATTCTTGTTTTATGTGTTTATGGAGTCCCACCAATTGGTGCATATATATTTCCAATTGTTCTATCTACTTGGTAAAATATTCCCTTTACAGGTCTGTAGTGGCCTTCTTTATCTCTTCTGTTAGTTTTTATATATAAGTCTACCTTGTTTCAGATCAGATCAGTGATGCCAGCTAGTTTGGGGCTTCTGTTCATTTGATAAATAAACTTATATTCTTTCATTCTCAATCTTTGTGTATAGTTTCCATTGAAATGTGTTTCTTGAAGAAACATGGGAAATGCAGACTGGATCCTTTGTTAGATTCATTCAGTTAATCTGTATCTATATCTTGGATAGTGGGTTGAAGCTTTATTTATTAAGATTATTATTGAGAAATGTTTACTGATTCTTTGTAAATTTTTGTTGTCTTTGTATGGTTGGATGGATGTTTGTTTGTTTGTTTGTTTGTTTGCTTGTTTTGAAAAAGAATAAAACCTATGGAACTAAAAATTAAAAAAAGAAAGACTAAAAAGATAGCTCATTAAAGAAAAATACATAATAAAAATTAATTGTAGTCATTACCTGTCATCAAGGAAATGTTTCTTTGCAACAGATGGAAACCATTACATAATACAGCAACCAAACAAAATGCAGAGATGTGGAGCTTAGCCCCCGTGAATACATTTACAAACCATTCCTGCATCTAAGGCTCAGGAACATTGTGAAAGAGGGCAGAAAGATTCTAAGAGACAGGATCTGGGAATTTTCTATGAGATTATGTCTCCTGGTAATATCAGAAGCTATGCCCACAAAGTCTCACCAGTATGAGCTCCCAAATGTGAGTTGAATAAGAAAGACAATTAAGAAGTTAAACTGGACAGGAAAAAGTCCATGAGGTGTCAGACCTCCAAAGAACTGGGCTACCAAGGAAATCTGGAATGAGAAAGAAGCCTTTTCCCCAATAAGAACATCATTTGGTTGTCTAATACCAAATGGTCAGCACCGAAAACATGCGTACAAGTAGTTGTATATGGACTGGATGATTGTATAAAGGAATATAGGCATCCAATAACAATTGGTAAACAAAGGAAGGCATGAATTTAAAGAAGTACAGACAGGGTTTATGGGAGGGTGTGGAGGGAGGAAGGAGAAGGGAGAAATGTAATTAAATTATAATCTTAAAAATGAAAAAGGCAAAGATAAAAACAATAAAAGTAGATGAATGTATTAAGGGGAACTAAAAAAGAAAACCTGACGTGTCTTCTCTACACAATAAACCAAAAATACTACTGATAAAAGAGTGGAAAGAAAAAAGCAGAAGGACGTGGTACGAAGACGAGGCAAGAAAAATAAATGGACAAAACAGGAGGAAACAGTGTTGAAGCACTTCTGTGTACAACCTCCAGCTATGGTGAAGGGACTGTCAGGCCTCCTGTCCTGTGGTTATGCTGATACTGAGCCTGTATTGGACAAGCACCTGATGCCCACCATGGCTTCTTCACTGTAGTAACTCCTCTTTGCACTCCTGATGCCTATGTTTTATACAGCAACTTTGTAGCCTGCAGACAGAATAGTTTTTCCCACCAGCCTGAGATTCCACAGGTTGTACACACTGGCATGGCTGATACTTTGTCTAGGACCGAAACTCCGAAGTGTATTGAACGTGTGTAAGCAGCCTCAGCACTGAGATCCAAACAGAGACTCTGCCTTTGTACTTCTCACGCTCCCTAAGAATGTACTGGTCACCTTTCTGGAGGGATATGCTGTGGGTATCAGATATTGTGCTTTGAGCTTTAGAGATGGTAGATTCTGTGAGATCACCAATTGAACGGGCTCAGGTGTCCAACCTCAGGGTTACTCTTTGTAGAATGGCTGTGCTTCTGGCCACGGAATGGAAATCCATCTTTCTCTGTGTGTGTTGCTGCCTGAGCCAAACTGCTTTCTGCTTTCTGACTTGTCATCCAGCCCTCCTTGTCTACACAGCTGGCTCACAGGACTGCCCTCTACCATGTGACCAAAGCTAGTTAAACTCAGTCTTTCTGACTTGTGATTATCTTCTGTTGTCGGGCCCCAGGATAGCTCCATTTTTAAGCAATCCGTCCCTCTTGAGACAGTGTCAGGTCTCAGACACCACCTCAGGCCTCTGAGTCCTACAGGATGACAACATGGGTTCTCTTTTACTGCTGACATTCTGATGGAGCAGTTGTTCCCTCTCAACCTTCCTGATTCTGAGAACCTTTATTACAGTTCCTCGTATGATACAGTTGTTCTCATTGCTGCTTCATTTTGCTACTGCTATGAAACTTAATGTAAATATATGAAAGAGAGATGTTGTACCTGTGTATATGTGTGTATGTGTGTGTGTATGTGTGTGTGTGTGTGTGCGCGCGCACGCGCACCCATACATGCCACAATACATGTACAGAAGTCACATAAAACATCTTAGATGTTGTTTGTCCTAGCCCTTTCAACTTGACACAGAATATCTCTCCTGTTGCTTAGCTAGCACTGGAGAGGCAAACAGGGGAATCATAAGTTTGGGTCTAGCCTAGGCTACATAGTGAGATCCTCTCTCAGAAACAAAACAGGGCTAAGGAGATTGCTCAATAGGTAAAAGCACTAAGTGTACAAGCATGAGGAGCTGAGTTAAAATCTCCAGAACCCACATACAAAACCAGGTGTGGCCATGTATATCTGTAACCCTAGCACTGTGAGGGGCAGAGATGGGAGGAAGTTGGGGGCTTGCTGGCCGCCAGCCTAGCTTCGGGTTGACAATGACCCTGACTCAGAGGAATAAGGTCTAGCATAGCAGAACTGAAATCCTCCCTTCTAAGAACAATCTCCAAATGTGAATTTCTGCTGCTATGACACTGGTGACAGGTAGAGTCCCAAGCCTGTTTGTTAAAAACAGTATACATCTATTCAAGTGGTATTTAGTTACTCCATTAAGAACTAACTTATGAGGGACTGCTTTAAAATAAATGTTTGGGTTGTGTGCAATGACTACAAGAACTGAAAGTGATAAGATGTCAGCTACTCTGACTTAAGACATCAGAAATCCAAACTACTATAGAACATCATTAATGCTATAAATTATGCAGTATCTGATACAATGAAAAATATTACAATCTCATTTGTCATTGCCTAATGAATGGCTGTTGTGAGACACCTCAGTCTTTTAGGTAGACTTTTCATGAGGCTTTCCCCTAGAGCCTGAGGAATTTACCTTTGATAGAAAGACTCCTACTTACCTGCATACTTTTTTAGCCTTGGAATTTAAGATTTGGAGATGAAGTTCTGAGTGTACTTGGCTATTTTGTTTCTAAATGGTTTGACTGATCGAGGGACAAATAAGTGAGAGACAATTTGAAGAGATCTGAAAATTTGTTTCAGGAACCAGTCAAGGAGAATTAACTCCTTCTGGAACCAGAGGTAACATTATTACAATGACTTCTCCCATTGGAGTTCTTTATTTTTTTTTCAACGAGATAGAAAATTATAAGGACAAGAGAGCTGTGTTCTAAATTCAGTGGTAAGCCATGGTTGAACACATCCTCAGGCAAGTACTTCACTCACAGACCCCCAGTTAAAGCTGAGTAACTGTTTGCTTTAGAAGTAGATATTCCAATTTGATTGTCATTGTTTTTAAATGACACCTATTCTCTCTCTCTCTCTCTCTCTCTCTCTCTCTCTCTCTCTCTCTCTCTCTCCCTCTCTCCCCTCTCCCTCTCCTCTCCTCTCCTCTCCTCTCCTCTCCTCTCCTCTCCTCTCCTCTCCTCTTCTCTCTCTCCCCCCCACCCCGGCAAATTGATGAATGGACTCTACCTGGATCTTTCATTTGGTTGCTTAGCCTATCTATTCTGTAACTAGCAAGCTATAGCTGTTACTTGGGAACCTGATGATACTGTGGTTCCCATGGCAAAAGGGGGATGACTAGTTCCCTTTTCTCTGTTAATTCACAAAATAGCCTCTAGCCTATAAAATGGAACAAAAATCTAATATCTCTTTAAAGACTTTTGGAGAAGCTTGCAGACTTTGCTCTTAGCTGAGTCATAGAGAATCAAGAATTTTCTTCCAGCATCTAGTTCTTGAAGACTCTACTGTGTGAAATTCATTTGCCTGTTTGCACTTTAAGAGAGGAGGAGGAAGAGGAGGGAGGAGAGGAAGAGGAGGAGGAGGAAGGGGAGGAGGAGGAGGAGGAGGAAGGGGAGGAAGAGGAGAAGGAAGAAGAGGAGAAGGAAGAAGAGGAGGAGGAGGAGGAGGAGGAGGAGGAAGAAGAGGAGAAGGAGGAGGAGGAAGAGGAGGAAGAAGAAGAGGAGGAGGAGGAGGAGGAGGAGGAGGAGATAGGAGTGACTGCAGTGGACAAGGCAGCATGACTGCATTGTTGTATGGAGACAAGAGAATTTGCTTGACTAATAGCACCCTTTGTGTGTTATGCGCTGTAATATGAATGAACTCATTACAGACCCCATGTGAAGGGTGGCAGTGTCTGTGCCTATGTGTTCTATGTAGTCTAGATGGTAAATGTCCAGTAATGTTGAAATCATTGCTTTTGGTCTTAATTTTAGGGAACAAAGTCTAAACTATAGCATCTAGATATGTAGATATGTAGATCTCTCAGGAAATAGATCTTTTTATTACTAGTGAATAAATATTTTCATAATGGCCTTCAGTCTGAGAGAACAACTCTGCCTTTGAGTTCATGCACTTCAGCCATGAGTGGATGATAGGAAGAGATGGAAGAAAAGCTGTGGAGATACCTCATGGAGATTCCATTCTTTTCCAAACATAGCTTTATACTTATCTGCTCAATAAATCCTAAATATGTTTAAACTTGGAATGCACTGTTTGAAATAAATGAATTGTATTCACAGGTTGATGCAAAACTGGAGTCATTATAGTGTTATTCACCATTGTTCTACCAAGCAAGAGAAATGCTTTAATCGGTGTCCAGGGTATCAGAAATGACCACTTGAATCTTTTTTATCCATTTCTTTATACTGAGGATTTAATTTATAGTCTCACACTATAGATACTGTGCCACTAAGATATATATCCAACTCTTTGCTACTCAGATTAGCCTTAAACTCCTTAAAGTCACTCTGTAGCCCAGGCAGGTCTTAAACTTCTGATCCTCCTGCCGCATCCTGGTGGGATTACAGCCTGCACCACCAGGACTGACTTGAAACATTTGCTCTTATTCTTGCTCAAAAAAGCAAAGATCTTCTTCCCCCACCCTCTGCCCTTGCCTTCTGTAATACAACTAGTTTAACCCTAACTCCATCCCTCTGCCGGTCCTTCTTTGGACATAGTCATTTCCAATGTCTCTGTCAAAGTTCAAGATCAAATCTGGAACTTTCCCTTTCTTTATCACTTCTCTCCCTAACTTCTGACCAGTCCCTCAGAGACCCAGAGCTTCCTGCCTTAGAAATAAGGAGCCAGTTTAAAATGATTTATTTACATCTAAGACATACTCATAAGAGGCAGTGTTCACTTACATCTCTCTTGATGGCAGACAACATTGAGTAACAATGAAATGAGAGCAACTTTGTGCTTAGATCAACCTGTGAATTGTTGTTCATGTGTATCAAACTGTATTCTCCAAACTTAAACATATTCAAAGTATACTGCACATCTGAATATTAATCTTAGGTTAGAAGCATCTAGAACATCTGTTTCTGGTCATGAAGCCTCATCTGTCCTGGTGGTTTTATGAAAGTTGTTCCTCTGGCTCAAGGTGATCATCCCTGGACGTTCTCCATCTCAGGTTGACTCCAAGAATTAAATGAGGGAAGCCTGGCCTTGCTCAGAGTCACCAGACATGAACTTAGTGGGTGTTAGTTTTTGTTGTATCCCACTTCCAAACTGACTGCACTCCTCCTTCTGGCTTTCTTGGATCTGTTCTTTGTCAGTAGCTGAAAGAAGAGCTTCAATACAGGTCCACGCAGCTGGAATCCTACCCACTCTGAGCGCAGCATCCTGTCTTACAGCCTTCTGACACACAGGGTCTTTAGCTCTGCTTTTCTCTCCTTCCCCCTCTTCTGCCATCACTACTGACGTATTGACAACACCCACAGTGTCCATGTTCCTCAAATCTTCCCAAGGTTTACAGTCCACATATGCATTTGTGACTCAGCACAAACCTAAGTAATGACTGACAAATCAAAGTTAAACAATATCTAAAAATAACGCAAATTGGAAAACTTCAAAATGTTTAAGCCATGTGATTTCCCAAACCACTTTGCTATTATAATTTTACAATGAACAGGGAGAGGTTTGATGACTCAACTCATTTCCAGAACATTTTTACCTTACCATTTAGTCCACATTGAAACAGGTACTTTTGTTTTTCTTTGCATAAAACCATGTGTTATGTCTAAAATGAGAGGGACCTTTGTTTTCCCCTTTAAAATTATTTTTTTTACCATTTCCTATAATAATCTAAAGTCACAAGCTGACATTTTTTTTATTTTGAGCCAGAATTTTAGTTGAGGTCAAATAGTACTTATGAAACAAATTAGACATTTAAGCATCACAAAGAGCATCATGCTTCTCTGAATACCTCAGTTGTTGAGATTAGTTGTGCAATTGTGGAAGGAGTATACATGCCCCTTCTACCCAGTCGTTTACTAATAATACAAAAGCAATTCTTTGATGCATACGTATGGTTATCATCCAAAAATCATAAGACAAATCACAATTTTAGAATTAAATGATTCAGTCATCAATGATGGCTTGAACTGATGGATGAGACCAAGGAGGCAGTAAACCAATTCCCTGCTAGGGACTTAGTGTCCCTGGATTCAACATACAGTATTTGAGTTTCCATAACATCCGGTCCTCAGCCTGCCTCCTCTGTCCTTTGTCAGTGAGAACATCAGTACCTTGCTCTTTCCCATACTAGAGTGTGTAGTGTCACATTCCTCAGGGAGAGGATCCCCTTTTCCTGACCTACTATGTGCCTAGTGACCTGTTTTTCAGTGCAGTGGCCTCCTTTCCTTCCACTTCTTTGCATGGGTTTCAGGAGATATAAGGTGTGGATTTCAGCTATAAGAAAGGAATGTCACCGAAAGGACAAGGGTCTCCAACCTCAAAGAACTTTGGCTTTTATTCTCAGAATGAAGTCAGAGCAATGAGTATCACAGCTTCTCCATCCAGGCAGCTCTACTGTTTTGAAGTTAATTCACTTTTGGAAGGAAACAACTTGAACATCTTTCAGGTTTTATTCCTACTAACTTCAGCCTTTCCAACATAGCTTCTTTGGATAATTCTGTATAGATTTGGATGGGCAAGATTTGACATCTATACAATAAAATCTTTTTACTATTTTACTGGGTTTAACTATCCCATAAGTTTTATGATAAAATAGTGAACTGCTTTCTGAAATTCAGGGTTTATTGAGTCTGTTAGTACACTTATGATTTGTGTGTTTTTGCGTGTATGCATGCACATGTGTGTGTGAATGCACACCACAGCATGCTTATGAGTGTCAGAAGACAGCTTGTGGGAGCTGGGAGCTGGTTGTCTTCCTCTATGATGTTAGTTCAGAGATTGAGCTCCAGCTGTCAGGCTTGGCAGCAAACATCTTTCCTACTGAGCCATCTTACCAGTCCCAAGCAGTAATTTTATATTCACAGTATTAATAACAACAGTGTCAGAGAAAAGTAAATAAGTTGAAATTAAATTAGACATAAAACACATCAAAATCCATAAACCACTGTTGAACTCTTGAACGTTCACAAAATCTTTTTTTGAATTGATACAGTCTTCTTTTTATTTTATTTCTTTGTTAAAAACAAAACAAAAAAATTTTTTCCTGAAGGGCCAGAATTTAAGACTGATGAGTTTATTCTTATTGTGATATTGTCTTCAGGCTAGTGCTGAAGCATGATGGAAAGTGACTTTGACTCTAGAATTTCCTGTTGTTGTATGTCTCACAGCATGCTGTTCATCCCTCAGGTAAAAAGAGACTAGACCTGGAGTTGGCATAGGTCCACAGAACTGTGCACGTTGCCCATTCTTCCATGCTGCTCTCCTTCCTCAGTGGAAAAGGACAGTGCATCCTGTAAGCTGGGAGACAGGATACAACTCCCAGTCCATTCAAAGTCCATGGAAAGTTTTTAGATCAATCAAGATTTCCTTGACTTTATATGTAAAAAGAAACATTTTACTGACTACCAAACACAAATTATTTTAGGCACTTTGTTGATGTAAGAGATGGAGAGGTGAGGAGATAGTTGTGAATCTTTATGCTGTTAACAACCCAACTTCTCTCCATCACAACCATGCCTAGACCTGAGGCTAGGCTCCTCCAAGACCCATCAGTATGGCTGCAAGACATGCTAAGTTGGGACCATGGTTTTCTGTCTTCAGAGCTCCTGCAACATGAAGGTATCTTGAATAACACCATGACTTACAGAGACTCCTTGACAATCCCCCTGGTGTCTTCAGAGAGAAACACATGTGTGCATGTGTGTGTGGGTGTGTGCATATTCCTGAACATTAAACATCTAGGTCAAATAGTGATAAATTCTATAAACTCTGAGCTGTAGTACATAGTTTTTATGCCTAGTCTTAACCTTCATGTATTCTTGGATTTGGGTCCTGGGCTTTCTTCATTCTCCTTCCTAGACTTTCCTTTGTCCACACACATAACCTCACTTCTAAGATGAGGAAATGTACATAAAATAAAAACAACACTTAGTTATAAAGCTTTGTATTAGTGGATTATCTATAACCTAATGAATAGTTCTGCTTCCTCTAAGGAGTGCTCCTCATTTCTATTTTGATTCATCTTAATGTTCATAAAATATTTTAAGTGCTGATCTTCAAAGTTATAATAATGAATGAGGATGAGCCTACACAAATCCTTACCTGCTTGGATCTTAGTTAAGTATGACAGTACTCAGAGTGACCTTCTTATGCTGGAACCCAAGGCTTTTCCTCCATATGTCCACAGCCATAGTCCCCAGGTTGTATTAGTCCTGATGTGATGCTACTATTTCTGTGATATATTTTAGCAACTTGGAAGTGTCTATAGTATACTTGCCGCAATCTTGAATGTTGGAAACATTGAATTCTCCTCTGTGGCAACTGAATACCAGATGGACAAGAGCTACATCTACAATCACACAGCTCTGGAAAACTGTGAGTTGTTTTGTCTTCCATTCAAAACTGAACTCGTACACATCTTATGCTGGGGTACATGAGGATAACTTCAAATACTGGCACTCTTAGAGATCCTACAAAGCATGCTCAGGTTCGGTTGTATAAAACCAAGTTGTAAAATATCAGCTATCAAGTTGGGTGCTGTGTCTCAGCTCTTACAAAGCAGAGCAGGTGGATTTCTGAGTTTTAGACCAATGTAGCATGTAAGATAGGCAGGTCTACACAGAGAAATCTTGTCTAACAAACCAAAAACAAACAAACAAAAACAAATCCTTAAACAGGTGAGTTAATTACTATGGACAGTATTTCTAGAGATTTCTAGTTTTTATGACTAATTTATAGATTGGGTTTTAGTATGAAAATGCAGAAAATATAGGTAAGATATAATTGACCTATATAAAAAAAAGAATTAAATTTTCCTTTAGTGTTTAGAACCTGTATCAATCAAAAAGTAATAAAAACTTGTATTTTTTACCACTTGAAATCCATTCACTTATTTACAATGGGTTAATTAATTTTTCATTTTCCTTACAAAAGATGCACATCATTATTGCTCCAAATCAGATTTTCTCTCAATAGTAGAGTTTAGCAAAGTGTTCCTAATAATTTAAGACATCCCACTGATTTTCTCCAGTGACATAGCTTTTTCCTATTTAGAATATATCTGTTCTTTTACTTTTAATACTGGCATACACTCCCATAATTCCTTATTTGCTGTGAATTTCATTTGCAGCCTAGAAAATCATAATACTAATTTTTAAGTATTTATTTCTTCCATTTTACTTATTTAATTGGTCTGTACCTGTCTCCTGTCTCTAAGATTCCTATTTTTTGTATCCTCTGTGGCTTTGGAAGTTTGCAATAGAGGAGAGCAGATGTTTAAAGTTAACATAGTGATTGTCACGTATCTGGAAACCTTTAGAATATCTTCTCTGATTCTCCATATATAAAATAATTGATTAGCACCCAAGATACAAAACTACTACATGGGAATTAATAATCATACAAAACCATTGATAAAATGCACATGTTACTACCACCACCCCAGTCATAACTGAAGTATTATCTGTAGCCAGCAGAATGACATACTGTTTGGTGGTTTATGTTATTATATTTTGCATTAATTAGACACATACCTGAGCTAAATCACTTTAAAGGGAAGAAATACATATATGTCGGTTCATGGTTTCAGAGTTTCTCATTTATAGTCACTTGGCCTATTTTTTTTTAAGACTATGTGAAGTAAAATATCAAGGCAGGAAACAATTGCAAACAGTTTACCTCATGGTGACAGGAAAACATAAAGAAAGAAGAGAACAAGATTCCAACATCCCTTCAAGAGCACAGTGCAATAAGCTAATTTCTCCCTCTGGCCTCTACATCCTGAAGGTTCCAGCACCTTTCAAACATACCAATGTCTGGAACCAAGTCTTGAGCATATAGACCATTAGGAGACACTTAAGACTCAGAAGGTAATAGCTGTATACAAGAATATACTTAGAAACAAACTAAAAATTTATTTCGATTATTTAAACTTATTTTTACATAGCAAGAAAACCAAATAGTTCACAAAGGAGTACTATTAATTTGTATATTTTAATAAAAGTATTCAAACCACTTCCCAGAATAGCCACTTGTAAAAATAATGTTTATTAATTTGTATTAAAATTATTTACAACTTCACTTAAAAAGAATTATCTCCAAATCAAGGCCATCGATTTCTGTTTCTGTGTTTGTGGTCAGCATTACATCCACAACATGGTCACCTCTTGCTTGAAATTACCTCCCACCACTTACTCCCCAGTGAGAGCTGATCTTTACTCAGCTCACTAAGAAACCACTTAATCAATGTATCTGTGGGCCCTCCTTATCTCCCATCATTGCCTTCACTCCTCTCCCTCTGCTCTTTCTTCTCTTCTATCTTCCCATCTATTTTTCTCTTTCTCTTTCCTCTTTCCTTCCACTTAAATTTCTTGGTTGGCTCCTCTTCCTCTGGATAAAGACCATTAAGACTAAAACTTGGTTTCCAAAGCATTGTGCATAACAATATATCCTCATGTAAAATGTTTGACATGTATCAGACACTCAATGAATATATGTCAGATGAAAGGGCAATATCTGAATGGAAACAAACATACAAATCCGTAGGAGATAACATTCAGCAATATATCGAACTAAAATAACCGCAGTGGCATTACAGTTCGATTGAGGCAGCGTTGTCAAGAAAACCAAGAGATAACTGTGAGACAGTCAGAGGATGTGAATCTGCTCCAGACATCATGTACCAAAATGGATTCTTAAAACTTTGTTTTGTATTTATTTATGTATGCATTATAGGACATGTGTGAAGATGAGAGAGCAGCATGGTTGTCTCCTCCCATGCAGGTCCCAGGGTCAAACCCAGGTCATCAGGCTTGACACTGAATGCCTTTACCCACTAAGCTTTCTAACTGGCCTTCTAAACAATTTTCAATGCTCCAAATTTCAGTGCAAGAAAGGTTCATGAAAGTGCCAAGTGAAACATAAGTACAAAATCCTGAGATGTGAAGTGACTATACTCAGAAGACCAAAGATGAATAATCTTTAAAGGTTGCTTTTAACTATAAAACTTAAAACTCAATGAACACTTTGTGAAAATGAAACTGGGAGAAAATATTTGCAATGCATACATCAAAACATCACTCTATCTAAGCATAAAGAGCTCTCAAAAGTTGGTGAGGAAAGATGAGCCCAGAGGCAGCCATAAGATGGGAACCATTAGTCATTTGGGTTCATCTGTACAGGAAATAATTAAAACAGACAGAGCGGTGGTTCTCAACTTCCCTAATGCTGCAACACTTCAATACAGTTCCTCGTGTTGTGGTGATCCCCAACCATAAAATTATTGTCATTGCTACTTCAGAACTGTAATTTTACTACTGTTATGATTGTAAGTATCTGATATACAGGATATTTGATATGCAACCCCTATAAAATGGTCATTTGACATGCCCCCCAAAGGAGCCATGGCCCACAGGTTGAAATCCACTGAAATAAAATAAAATTTTTTCATATCAAACTGGCTACTTTAAAAATATTAAACGCCTGGCACCCATGAAATCGTTTATCTTCTTGGACTCTCATTGGCCGATAAGGACAGAACTGGCAAGTATTTAAATAAAGAACAGTTCAACAGCTTACATTCTGGAAATAATCACATAATAATCATATCAAAATGATTCCAAACCTAGTCCTTGTGCTTTTAAAACATGTAGCATAATTTGGTGAAATCGGTGCTGACATCCTATAGGCAACAGCACACCTGCGCAGCTGTTTCTTCCTTTCAGACGGTTTGGTTTGCGTTGTGCTGTAGCGTGCAGCAGCCACAGTTTGCTTAGTGGAGGCAAGAAGAGAGCAGTCAAGAGGCAGGGGAGCTGACACTCAACAGTGGCTTCTTTGGAACCGTGAAACAGTCATGATTTATGTAATGTCAGGTGCTGCATTTCCATTTAGTTACTTTCGTTTTCTAAATATAGAGTCCTTTTCACTGTCTTCTAACACTAATCTACTGATTTTGCAGCCGCTTCTTTGCTTTGCATTCAAGCAGATGAGCTACAGGAAGCTCTCACCTCACACTGTGTGGTCACTAGAGGAGAAACAATCATAAGACCCAACACGGTGGAAAAGGCTACTGATGTCCGAGACGCCACAGCCAAAACTTTATATGGACGTCTCTTTAGCTGGATAGTCAATTGTATTAATAGTTTGCTGAAGCATGACACATCACCAAGGTAAATGTTTTACACAACTGTTTTCTACAACTATCAGGCAGTGTATCTGTTTTGGATTTGTACAAGTCCCTTTGAATATGTTTCTGATGGGTTTAATTTAATCCACTCATCTCTTAGCAGCACCGTCACATTATCATTCCATGTAACTCTAAAATATCATGATTGCTAGTCTGAAAACTGTGGCAACGTTAGTAATCGAGGTGGAAAGTGATTTTCTGTAGCATTATATTATCAATTCAAATGTTGTTTTAATTAGATTATGTTCCATGAAGTGTCTACCATTCTTACACTTGTATAAAATGTCAGTCCAGTAGCTCTTTGTTGTTGTTTTATGGGCTTAAATTAAACCAAGACTATAAAGCAAGACTATGTATTTAACATTTCACTCCCACTGCACCCTTCAGGAATAGGTGCTGTGTCTTCTAATGAAATTTGATTCTGAAGTACCACAAGAACATGGTGGGTAATAGTCACTGCAGCCTGCTTGTGAGCATTGACACCGGACATTGTATCTGTGGTCCTCAAACCTCATTTTGGAGGAAAAGGAATCATAGCCACCATTGACTAGATTCGCAGAGATGAAAGTCGTTACATTCAATCTGAATTTTTTTTTCTGGCACATATGATGGGAATTTTAGGAATGTTGCACATTGGAAAGCCTACATTAACATGATCTCGTCTTCATTTGCATCTCCTTACCAAGTACCAAAAAATGTCGTCTTCCATACACTTCACATACGCAATTCTTCATTATTTTCCACTAAAGCACATCCCGTGTCGTATACAGCTAGACTACCTAGATTACCTACTGCTGCCCTGTGATCTTAACTCCCTGGATGTCACAACTGTCCATGAACTTCCCACCAAAGCCCCACTAGGCTGAGTCTCAGATCGTAATACTGTCTTCCCGGAACAACTTTACATATTAAAATGGCTTTTTATTCATCAGCAGCCATCTCTATGACATTGAACATCTTGCAAAAAATGGAAACATCTAGGGAAGTTTCCACATTCCACATAAGGTAAAAAAGATGATTAGAGACACTAGCCTCACTTGTTAGCTCTTGTCTGCAGGTTTAGCACTAGATGGCCCCCGGAGAGGGGGATGTGCTCAAAATCCCATTCTTACATGTCTGCTGAATGATAATTGCCCTCACATTAACCAGAACTAGCCAAGACTTAGGGTTTGTTTTTTTTTTTTTTTTAAGTTAGTTTAAAAAAAACTGATAGTTTAGTTTTAGTTCTATCAAGGCAGATTCTAAGATATTTTGTTGTTGTTGTTGTTGTTATTGTTGCTGTCATTGTTAGAGGCAGTCTGGTTGTGCACCCCAGGCTGGATTCTCCTACCTCAGTCTCCCTACGTGTTGATTATAGATCTGTGACTTCACAATCAGTAGGATTGACATTTTGGAAGTCTTAGGTTTTCAATCTGATCTCAGACTCGGTCACTTTCTCCAAACCTGGGAGTCCCTGCAGATTCCGGCTGCCAGTCCCACCTCTTCCAGACACAACACTAAGCATGACCTACGCTGACTAAAGGTGGGCACAAAGGGAAGCACTTTTGTAGTTTGGTTTTTAAAAAAAAAACATCAAAACTACTTCAGTCTTACAGACACAAACATTTTTTACCTGGCACCTAATTTTCAGTGAACAGAACTAGCCGTATGGAATAGCAGAGAGAATGTGAATTTGAGATAATTCATGTGTAAAATAACATTTAATGTATTTTAAAGTTTGTTTGTTTGATCTCTCCCCCACTTGTGTCAGTTTTTGTTTGGTTGGAGGTTTTTTGTTTGTTTGTTTGTTTTGAAGCATGATCTCACTGTGCATCTCGGACTTGCACTGTCGAGTCTCCTCCCTCAGCCTTCTAAGTGCCGAGACGACAGGTGTGTGCACCACAGCTGGCTTACAGTAGTTAACGATAAGACGAATCCCTGCATAGTTTATCTTTCTCTACATCATCGCTTCATCTGTATTTACAGATGAAGAAGCAAATAAACAAAAAATACATAACAGCTCTTTGAGAACAATTCAGGCATTTGTAGAAAGACATTTTCAATTTAAAAAAAAAAAATTTGCTTTTGTGGTACTGTTTACAATGCTCTGAGTGTCGGCCAGGTTTGCCCTATGATGCTTGACTGGCATAGGTTAGTGACGTTTTGCTTCCAGCCCCTCAGCAGGAAAGCCCCACTCCTGTTAAGGTGTATATGAGGATGGGAGTGAGTTCTACAGTATGGAAAAAGGCTGTTCTACGTGCATATTAAAATTAGTTTACTGCCATCATCTTTGTTTTCTGCGGAGAGAGCCATGTTTCAGTCGCCAATGGGATTTCTGAGAGGATCTGAGTCCCCTTGCCTCTTAAAGAAAAGAGAAATAACTCAACAAGCACTTCCTTAACCCTTCCAGGGGAGATGAGGAGCTAAGCATCGGCATTCTTGATATATTCGGCTTTGAAAACTTCAAGAAAAATTCCTTTGAGCAGCTGTGCATTAACATCGCAAATGAACAGATCCAGTATTATTTTAATCAGCACGTGTTTGCCTGGGAGCAGGTATGTTGAAGTAAGGACTAAAGATGTGTGTGGGCGTGCGCGTGCGTGTGTGCTAGTGCATAATTACGTAGAATAAACAGTACATCTCCCGTTCATTTCATGCCTTAACATTCAAAGACAAGGAAAACGTTTATTTTTCTCCATCTCTGTAACAAAAAAAATACAGTGTGAATTTGATTTGAACAGACATATGATGTTCTAAGTTCTCCACTCAAAACCAGTGCACTTCTCTTTAAAACTTAACCACTGTGAGCCCCTGCAAACAAAGACATTTCCGCTGTGCCTACGAGCATCTATTTTTTTAGAATGCACTGCTGACGTTCCATTTGAAATTTCAATATTCATTTGCAGCGCATTAAACTTTCGAATCCTAGTATCCAGGCAACAGAATTCAAGATAATGTGTTTGATGCAAATGCCATGAAGCAGTAATTTTGTCAGGTACAATGTATAATTGACGGTTCAGCTTCAACAGTATTTCTTTTTAGAGAAAGTGGAGAGCTACTTGAATTGCATTTGGCACACTGTCATATTAAGAATATTCAAATTATTTTATTAAATCTAAAAGAGCAATATTTAATATCAGTTCATATGTCGTTTGTCACCTTCAAATTATGTTACTTTGTTTGGTGTTTACTGATTAGAATTGATGTTTTAATTTAAATTATGTAAATTGGAGATGCATGGGTTTTTTTTCTATTTAGAAGGTTCAGACGTCATCTCAAAACTGCAGTTGGAAAATATTGGTCATAAAAGAAAACTTGTCAATCTTGGCACTCCTTAGTCTAAGCAAAAGACACACATATTTTTAATTATTTATTCATTTATTTATTTATCTATCATTTCATTCGTTTACATTATATCTCAAATGATATCCCACTTCCTGGTTACCCCTCCACAAATCCCCCATTCCATATCCGCCCGCTTTCTCCTCCTTTTTGCTTCTATGAGGGTGCTCACCTACCCAGCCACCTTCTCACACCCTACTGCTCCAGCATCCCCCTACACTATGGCATCAAACCTCCACATGACCAAGAGCCTCTCTTCCCACTGTTGACAGGCAAGGTCATCCTATGCTACATATGTATCTGGAGCCATAGATACCTCCCTGTACACTCCTTAGTTGGTGATCTAGTCTCTCTCTGGGAGCATGGGATGCTCCAGCCAGCTAATGTTGTAAAGGATACACATTTAAGAAAACTCATTGGTTCAGTTCTCCCTCCGAATAACAGGTTCTAGTGGATATTCAGTGTCTTGCTCTTCCTAACCCTTTTCTGGTCCCCTTGCCACTTCTCTCCATTAGTATCCTCTGAATGCTCAGATAGATCACTAAATCACCTTAACGGTAAGAGCAAACAGAAACCTTCAGTTCTTTTTTTTTACTCTGCATGGCTCTGTGGTGAAGACCTCCACTCTATCACCCTCAAAGCCAACCTCCAAGAAAGCATGTTTAACATTCCTTTCATTCACTGACTTCTTCCCCTACCTTAATATATTTAGTACACCGCATCTGTTTCTTCCTTGCCTACTCCACTGAAACAGCCCCAGCCTTACTTTTAGTATGGACTAGTATTCTTCACTAGTCCACAAACTCTATGCCCATGATCAAGATCATCTCAGAATCATATTCTAGTGCTTTCAAAGGCTGATGTATCACACGTTTTAATACGTATTAATTAAATCAGTGTTATTTTTCTCTAATGCCTCAATAGAGAACACGCTCAAACAAGACACTTAAATAAGTAGATTTGTTTGTCTATGGACTTTACTATAAGGGAACAGTGTATGCTCATGCATCACCCACCTGATACATTACTGGCTTGTGCTGTCAGACCATTGTTTTTGCTTGCTCACAGAGTTGAAGCCTGCTTTCATTGTGGCTAGCCTTTGACCCATGTACAGATGGGTCAGTAGTTACTGGTATTTACATCTTATAGAATGTTGATATTTACAGAGCATGTTGACTGGTAAAAGTTTGTTTCATCCATTATCCTAATGTTTTTCTTATCTCTTTGGGCTTGCTAAAGAAAACTATCTCATAGCACCTTTAAATATCTTTTAGAGGTTTAAAAGAAATATGTCTAATTCACTACCACATCCCCAAATGCCCCAGACAGTATCTTCACCAGTAAAGCATTTGTCTTACTTAAACCAAAAAGAAAGAAAGGAAGAAAGAAAGAAAGAAAGAAAGAGAGAGAGAGAGAGAAAGAAAGAGAAAATGAGGGGAGGATTATTCTATGACTTTGAACTCTAAACAATGGTTTACTATGGAAATTGTTTTTTAGTTAACTCAATTTAAATTTTGTTGCAGTGTTTCATAGGACACTTTAAAAAAATTGGTTACAAAGATATTTTGAGTATCACCCTAGGGTTTTTTTTTTACTTCTACTATCTGTTTTAGGAGTAAAACATTCCTTTTGTTATAAAACAGAATCAATAGGCTATAGTATATTAGTTACATTTCATTACTGTGACCACAATACCTACAATAACAATTTAGGTTTATAGGGACTTACAAGGAAAGTTATTTAGTTTAAGATTTCTTAAAAGTTCCATTCCTGGTTGCTTGCCTGTGTGTTTAGCAGCTGGAGTGTAGCAGAGGAGTATCTTAGCTTGTGGCTGACAAAAAACAGGAGGGATCACAGGCTTGCTATAATCTTCAGAGGAGCGTCCCTTTGTGACCCACTGTCTCCAGCTAGGGCCAACCTCCCAACATTCCCATCACCTCTCAAAATAGCATGTCCAACTGAAGGTCAAGCTTCAGTACATATTTGTAAACATTCTCAAACCATAGAATGTAATAAAACATGTTTAGTGACTGATTTATAATGGTATCTAAATTGATAGCTTCTCAAGTAAAACGTTACTCAATGGTAAGTTGATGTCCAACTAATGAACTACGTGGCTTACTTTCAAAACACGTACCCTCTCTCTGGCTGCTGTGCGTCTTTCCTCTTCATAACCTGCTTTTCTATGGACATTGATTAAATATCTTAAGATCTTTTAACAGTCAATCCCAAGCATCCATAATTTAATGCTTTTATTCTTCCATGGCTATAGAACAAATTTATATATATACATACATACATACATACATACATACATACATACATACATACATACAAACATACATACACTGATTTTAAGAACATTTAAATCAATCCTATCTAAGATGATCCAGATCATTTTCTGAAGCCCCTGAGCAGCTCATGATGGAAGTCTGTTGATGCCTCCCTCTGGCTCACACACAGCATCTGAGGCTCAAGTGTCTATAGGGGCAATGTGGGAAGACGGTCCTTCATCTCAGAATCCTCATCACTCCCACAGTCTGTTTTCCTTCCTGGAAAAAGCTAAGACAGCAATGCGGTATGAGGAATTTTAGTAGCTATTTTGGTCATCTAAAATCTTTTAAGTTTCTAAAGTTGTTTTAATACAGATAACTACAACAAAGTGTAATGTCAGCACAGATCCGTATAATTGCTGTGATTTTGATTGTTTTTAATATAATGTCCACTTTTATCTCCCCTTCTGTGTTTCTCCCCTCTTGTACTTTACTCTCCAAGTAGTCCCCTGTCCACTTTCATGTCAAATGTATCTATCTAGTCTGCTCTCCTGACTTTTTTAAACATATACTTGTTTATGTATCTAGGTATATGTGTGGTTTTTCTGCATTTACATCTGTACACCAGAAGACAGTATCAAATAGTTGTGAGATTCCGTTTGAGTGCTGGGAATTGAACTCAGGACCTTTGGAAAAGCAGTGAGTGCTCTTAACCACTGAGCCATTTCTCCATCCCTCTCCTGCCTTCTTTAAAACTTCTTTTTGCCTCTTATAATTCCCTTTTAAATTAACCATATGTATGTATAAAAAGTAGACATTAGAACTCATATACTTAACATTTGTCTCTGAGTCAGGATTATTTTACTTAACATATCCAAATTTATCTAATTTCTTCAAATTTCTTGACTTCATTTTTCTTTATGGCCACATAAAATTTTACTGTGTGTATGTACCATGATTTTGTCCATCATGCATTGATGGCATCTAGGCTGGTTTCATTCCCTTGCTATTGTGAACAGCTCACAATAAACATGTGTGCAAGCATCTCTGTGGTCTGATACAGAGTGGTATAACTAAGTCACACAATGGCTTTACCTTTCCTTTTACAAGAAACCTCCATGGTGATTTCTGAGTTAGGCTGAACAGTTTACATCCCCAGCAACAGTGGCTATGGGTTCCTCTTTTCCTACATCCTCACCAGCTCATCAGTTTCCCTGATGGCAGCCATTTTGACTGGCATCGGATGGAATCTCAAAGTAGCTTTTAATTTGCATTTCTTCAATGGCTATGGGCGGAAAAAAAAAAAAACCTTCTAAAAATATTGATTGCCCATTTGTGTTTCTTGTCTTGAAAATATACTGGTTTCTTAGCCCTCTAATTGATTGGCAGTTGGAGCTTTTGAAATTTAACCTTTTTTCTATGATCTGGATATTAACTTTGTTTCTGAACTGAAGCTGGCAGAGCTCCTGCTGATGGCTCATTGTAGAGGAGCTTTTTTTAATTTCACGTAATCTCATTTATCAGTTCTTGGGATTATTTCCTAAACTACTGGAATCAGGAAAATTTGCCAAATCCTGCATGTTAAAGTATTTTCCCTGTGATTGCCTTTTACAATGTCAACATTGCAAGTTTTAAATTAAAGCCTTTCACTCATTTTGAATTCATCTTTGCATAAGGTAAGAGATACAGATTTAATTTCATTTTTCTGTAGGTGGATATTCACTGTTTGCTGGCACCAGCTATTGCATATGCCACCTTATTTCTAGTGTGTAATTTGAAACTTTTCTCAGGGGCTATGGGGACATGGCTGTGTATGCTTCTTTCTGGGTTCATTATTACTTTTTGTTGATATGCATGTCTGTTTTATGTCAGTACTGTGCTGTCTCCTTATACGGGGCTTAGTAGTATCATTTAAGGTCAGATGTTATTTTTCCAGCTCAGTTTTTGTTTTGCTCGGTTTTGGGTTTTGTTTATTTATTTGTTGTTGCATGTATTTCTTTTTCCTGCTTTGGATTACTTTACTGTCCTTTGCGTTTCCCTATGATTTCTTAAAATATTCTTCCTGCTCTGTGAAGGATGTCACTGAAATTTTGATGAATATTTCATTGACTCTCCAAATTGCTCTTGATAATACAGACTTTGCTGCGTTATTGATTTTTCCCAGCCCATAACCATTGGAAGTTTTCCTTTGTCTAGTGTCTTCTGCTTGTTTTTTTCCAAGTGTCTTAAAGATTTCATTGCAGGAGTCCGTTGCCTTCTTCTTTGGGTTTATTCCTAGGTATTTTAACTTCTTTGAAGTTCTTATCAGTGGGACTTGCTTTCTTGGCAACTTTGTTGTTGCTCTATAGAAAAGCGATTGATTTTGTAAACTGTGACTTTATAAGTTCATCAGATCTGCACATTTTCTATAAGGACATGAGAATGCTGGTAGAATGTTTGTCTTCCATGAACCAGGATCTGAGATCAAGACTCACCACTGCATAAATCAGGCATGGTGGCCCATCCATTATTTGCTATAGTCCCCTTTCCCTTTGAGCCTCATCCAGCTTTTACTTGCTATCCATATCCCAGACCTTTGCTTTTCAGCTCTCAGGGATGCTCCTATGAGCAGTTCACTGGCAATTCAGCCAATGCTAATCAAGACATTACAGCAGCATGCTAGCCGGGCCTATTTGCTGGGCTTTCTGCCCAGTCAACTTTAAGTTCTTTCTCAAAACAAAACAAAACAAAAACAAAAACCCAATACAACAAAACCCAGACACCATAGAAATAAAACACAAATCACCCCCCCAAAAAAAAACCAACCACCAACCTGTAACTAATTAACCCCAGCATCATTCCATTGGAGAAAACTGATTTTCCCTTTCCCAATAGGAATGAACAGTTCCATTATTAACCTTTACCCTCAGTTATAATGTTCATTTTTTAAAATGTAACAAAATAAAATATAACAAAATTTAAAAGAAAAAGACTATCACATTGAAGTTAGACAAGACAGATCAACAGAAGGAATAGAGCCCAAGAGAGGGTACGAGCCAAAGGCCCAATCATTCACACACTCAAGAATCCTATAAAAACACTAAACTGGAAGCCATAGTATAAGCACAAAGGACCTGGGGGCAACCCATACAGGCCTTGTGCATGCTGCCTCGGTCTCTGTGAGTTCATACAAGTCTTGCTAATACTGATTTAGAGGCCCTTGTTTTCTTGGTGTCCTCCATCTTCTTTTTCTGCCTCTTCATCCACAAGGTTACCTGAGCACAGCAAGGAGGGATTTGATAAATTGCAGTTAGGGCTGAGTGTTCCAAGGTCTCACTCTCTGTGCAATGTCTGGTTGAGGGTCTCTATATTTGTTCCATCTGCTGAATGAGGAAGCTTCTCCAGTGATGACTGAACAAAGCACAGATCTATGAGTGTGACAGAATATTATTAGTCATTTTGTCTCTATAGTTTCTTTTTCTGACTAGTATTGTTTGAATCTGCCCTAGGTCCCTGAGCTATCTAGTTAAATATTCTTGATGACCCAAGCAGAGTCCAGTATGGATTCTATCTTGGGAAGTTGGCTTATAGTCAGATCAGATTTTGATTGGTCACTCCCACAAGCTTTGTGCCACCCTTGCCTTAGCCTATCTTGCAGGCAGTACACCATTGTAGGTGAAGGGTCTGTGATTGTCTTGGTGTTTTCATTTTTCTTTTAATAGCATGCAGAACACCTGTAACAAAGATGCTGGAACATAAGGTGAAGACTCTATGTAAACAACATCTTGACATCTCCATGTTCAATGTTATATAGGTGTTGTCTTCAAGAATGGGACCTTCCTGTCTGCTTGTGGAGAACAACTCTTGGCAACAGCTTGAGTTGTTTGGAGATTCCCATGGGACTTCTTTGGCCAACAACTCAATTAGATGTAATCCAAACTCTGAACTGGGTGCTTCATTTACTCAGAAGCTATGGCCAGTTGTGTCTCTGTCTCCCCTGTTATTTGGTGATTTTATTTAAATCATCCTCATATGTGCATATATTTTATGAGGTTTCCAAACTCCCGCTTCAGTGGTCCATAATTTTAGCTGTCTCTCACCATATTCCCTCCCACTATTCTCTCTGTGCACCTGATCCTCTCACTACAGTCCCCCCCCATACATCCATAATATCTATTCTATTTCACTTTCCAAATGATAGCTATCTGTTATCTCTAGTTCCTTATGCTATACCTGCCATCTATGAGTCTATGGATTGTAACTTGGTTATCATTCATTAACTTAAGCAATATTCACATATACATGATACATACCACATTTGTTTTTCTGGGTCTTGGATACCTCTTTCATTATGATTTTTTCTGGTTCGATCCATTTGCCTGCAAATCTTATGATGTCATTTATAGTGGCTAAGTAATACTCCATTGTTTACATGTGCCACATTTTCTTTATCCATTCTTTTTTGTTTGTTTGTTTGTTTTTGTTTTTTGTTTTTCGAGACAGGGTTTCTCTGTGTAGTCCTGGCTGTCCTGGAACTCACTCTGTAGACCAGGCTGGCCTTGAACTCAGAAATCCACCTACCTCTGCCTCCCAAGTGCTGGGATTAAAGGCATGTGCCACTACTGCCCGGCCTTTATCCATTCTTTTGTTGTGGAGAATCTAAATTTTTTTCTAATTTCTAGATATTATAAATAGAGCAGCAATGGATATGGCTGAACAACTGTCTTTGTAGTAGAGTGAAGCATCATTTGGGTATATGCCCAATAATTATATAGCTGGATCTTGAGGCAGATCAATTCCCATCTCCCTGAGGAACTACCACGCTGATATCCATATTGGTTGTATGAGCTTGCACTCCTACCAGCAATGTATAAGTGTTCCATTTACTCCACATCCTCCCCAGTGTGAACTGTCACTTATGGAAAACTCATCTTTTCCAAACAATTCTTACAGATAGGAAGAATCCAGAAAGGTCATTATGTTAGTTTACTGAGGCTGCTGTAATAAAATACTACAGATCTTAACAAAATTTGTTGAAATAATAGAAGTTAATTCTCTCCTTGCTCTAGAGGCTGAAGGTCAGAGATAAAAGCATTGATGGCGTTGGTTTCTCCCAAGGCATCTCTACGGGGTCATGATATCCATTATGCCCATGTGTCCTCACAGGGGTCTTTTCTGTATGTGGAACTCAGGATGTCTGTTACTTTGCGTAGATGTACAGCAGTCATACTGAACTAGGGCCCCACACTTAGAAACCTCTTTACAAACTACCTCCTTAAAATCCTTTCTCTAAATGCAATCGCACTGGATGTCAGTGCCTGAACATACGAGTGCAGCTAGTGTGCAAGTGCAGATACATGTAGTGTGTAATATGTCAGGCTCCTTCTACATACAGAGGGAAAAAATAGAAAGTTTCTCTTTTCATGAAGTTTTCATTACATGAGAAACATAGGAAGTAACAAATACAAACACTATACCAATAATGTAAAGTATGGTAGGTAGGCTGCACAGAGTGACCATTTAGGGAAAGGGATTTGCTAAGTTAGTTTGAGAGAGCAAGAGATATCTGTCAGAGGAGGTGAGACCAAAATGAAAATAAGTGATGTTTACTATGTTACTAACCTGTGCTAAGGAAAGTATGCTTAAATTTGTGCTGAGAAGCCATGCTGGAGTCTCTGTCAGAACATGGACCCATCCTCCCATGCTACTGGGTAAATGTGAGGGCTCAGTGGAATTATCCTGGATACCCCCTGGGGAGAAGATGATTTAAGCATTAAGTATTTAAGTTCCTTTGTTTGGGCCATGGCCTTCCAGATGCATCTTCTATGGACTGTTTTACCCACTCACAGTAGAAATGCAGTGAGAAACAGAACTTGAAGAACCTTCAAGCCTTCTGATTTCCCTTGCCTTTTAGTATGTAGTTAAATGACTTTACACCTTCACCTGTTTTAACATTTTTATTATTTCTTTGAGAATGTCATACCATGTGTTTTGTTCCAATCCCCATTCCTCCTCACAACTCCTTCACCCCTATGTCCCTACCTCCTCCCAACTTTGTGGTGGTGGTGGTGGTGGTAGTGGTGGTGGTGTGTGTGTGTGTGTGTGTGTGTGTGTGTGTGTCCAATGAACTCCAATTTGTGCTGTTCATATACTTATTGTGTAAGAGTGTGGAACTTAGTTGATCTACCAAGAGCTACACCCTTAAAGAAAATTGACTTGGTGCTCGCTTCGGTAGCACATATACTAAAATTGGAAGAAAACTGACTTGCTCTCTTTCAGAAGCAGTCAAGTTGTCAGCCAGTGATTGAGGCTCATAAGCTCATCCTTGTCCCCTGCTAAAATGTTAACTGACTTGATCTCGTGAAAGGCTTGTGCAGATGAACACAACCGTGCAGTGGCCCTGTCTTTTCCAGAAGACACTGTCTCCCTCTCATCCTCCCTGATGTCTGGCTCCTACCATCTTTCCTTTCTCTTTCCCACTATGGTCCCTGAGCCTTAGAAACCACCTCTCAACTTTCTAAAGGGAAGTTAGACAGTAGAAGCAGGGCAGGGGGTCCATTCTCTCAACACGTCAGCTGAATCCAGTTCACATTCTTCTCACTATCTTCCTTAAACGTGTTTTTGATGTGCTGGACAGAACCAGGTACTGACTAAAGATGATGAGATTTATGTGTCCACGTATGCTTAAAAATAGTTGAGCATTTTTCCATAATCTTTCCTATAGGATTCAGTATATTGTTTTGTGTGTGTTTGTTTTACTATAAATGCTTTATAAGAACTGATTAAAATAATAGTGTCTTTTTTCTCTATGGTTTATCTGGAGTCCATAATTAAAAAAAAAAATTACTTAAAGAAAGCCATGTCTTCCAGCTCACTCTTCTCTGCACTACATGATCTGCCACAAAAGGGTATAATGGATTTTGACACCAACAAATAGAAATGACAATTGCATCAGTTAAGAACATAACCTCATGCACTTTCTATATAAAATATAGGAAACTCTTTTAAACTTCGAAGCTATGATTTAAGCTATTATATGCTGTCAACATAATAATGTATCTAACAGTAAAATAATTTTAGGTTTACAGACTTCCCCCAAGGTTACCTTCAAAAATAAGAGCTGTAAAGCTTCAAGAAAATGTTTTCATTTAATACAGGGCAAACTATTTCTGAGTAGTCTCTCTCTCTCTCTCTCTCTCTCTCTCTCTCTCTCTCTCTCTCTCTTTCTCTCCCTCTCTCTCTCCTTTGCCTCTTTAGGACTTAAGTTCTGTCTTATTTTAAACATATATGTTAGACAGAGAATTTTCAAGCCACCACATCATGCTTCTGCTCTCATTGTCAGTGGCTCCTAATTATGTGTGATTATATTTCAAGCATCTTGTTATATACTCACAAAGAAATTATCAGTATACCATATATTTTTATCTTGTGAGTTGGTTAAATGGATGAGAAGGGAAACACTTAGAGAGTTAGGAAATTCTAATGAATTATGTAGCTGGCCCCAGATGTGGACCTGGGTGTCCTTGATTCTGAACCTATAGATGGTTCCCATTGCCTGCTGCTATCAACCCCACTAGCAATGTCAGCATCTAAAATCACAGCTGAACATGATGTGGGTGTTCTTTACAGAGACAATGGGAAAAGAATAACCTAGGGTCTGTTTCAGTCATGCTCTGTGAATTCTGGGACACAGCTATTCCACGTTCCATTAACAACATAGTCTCTGGAATTCAGAGAGATTGGCAATCTTTTGACTAGTCTCCTGATTATTATTGGTGCTGATTTTAATAAGCTACAAGTTGTGAAAAGGGAGAAACAAAATGCCACAGATAGCCATTCATTATAAAATATGTAAAATAGAACCCTAGACAATTATTATCCACCTATACATTATTCACAGTTTTCAGTGATTTTTTTCTATTTTAACCTATTGCAGAATGAATACCTAAATGAAGATGTAGATGCTAGAGTTATTGAATATGAAGACAACCGGCCCCTCTTGGACATGTTTCTACAAAAGCCCATGGGCTTATTGTCCCTACTTGATGAGGAAAGCAGATTTCCCAAGGCCACTGATCAGACTCTCATAGGTGAGTATTAAGCCTGAAATGACTATATGGCCTTTGGAGGCGCCAGAAAAGTTGCAATGATTTTTAATTCTCTTAAATCATTTGGGAGAAAACAGCTGTCATAAAGCCTGAAGTAGCTGGTTTTCAAGAAGTAATTTTGGACCAAATACTTTGACCAGTAAGTGTTTATAATAGGGTAATATTTTTAACGATGAATTAAACAACATTGGAGATTGGATGTCTGTTTCCTTTATGGTAGAAACCCAAATGCTGGATCTTGGATTATAAATCACCATAAAAATTATCCAACACCAAGTTAGAAATTGGGGGCAGAGTAGAGCAGTGGTGGTGCATGCCTTTAATCCCAGCACTTAAGAGACAGAGGCAGAGGGATTTCTGTGGTCTACAAAGTGAGTTCCAGGACAGCCAGGGCTACACAGAGAAACCCTGTCTCGAAAAACCAAAAGGAAGGGGGAGGGGGAGAGGGAGGGGGAGGGGGAGGGGGAGGAGGAGGAGAAGGAGAAAGAAGTTGGGGGCAGAACAGAGAGCCCTGGGATGGTAAAAGAAGTAGTAAACAGAAAGAGAAAAATAGTACCATGAATAAAAAATTTACTCAAATGTGCGTGTTTGTGTGTGTGTATGTGTGTACGTCTGTATATGTGTGTGTTTATGTGTGTGAGTGAGTGTATGTGTGTGTGAGTGTGAGTGTGTATGTATGTAGGTATGTGTTTGTGTGTGTATGTATATGTATGGTTGATTGTGTGTAGGTGTGTGTGTAGGTGTGTGTAGTAGTGTGTATAGGTGTGTGTAGATGTATATGTAGGTATGTGTAGGTGTGCGTTATGTGTGTGTGAGTGTGAGAGCATGTGGGAATGAATCCAGAGGTCAACTTCAGGTGCATTCCTCTACTGCTATCTGTCTCATTTTTGAGGCAGGATCTCTCTCTGAACCTGAGGCTGCTGTTTCAGATATACTGGCTGACCATCAAGCCTCTGGTTCTGCCTATTTCCACCTTTGATCCCAGTGCTGTGATTATAGGTATGCATCCCCACAAGAGAGCTCTAGGAAACAGATCTCAGGTCCTTGGTACTTTGCCCACTGAATCATCTCTCAAGCCCCCACAAAAAAATTTTTTATATCAATGTATCTAGTTTATGCAGATTTGGGATATTAGTGACAAAGTGAAACTATCACAATCAAAAGAAAATTGTCCCAGGGTTTGGACATAGCTCAGCTAGTAAAAAGTGCACTTAATTTGTGTGCAGAAGAGTTCTCTAGAGGAAGAGAACCTATGGATGAGTTACATCACAAGAGGTGTGTTAGATTGGCTGGCATGACATAGCATGAGCAATTCAACAGTGGCTATCTATATGCTGGAGAGACTCAGTCCACAAGGATGGAAACCTCAGCAGCTCTAATCTAGCACTAAAGCCCCTGGAAGATTTCCAGAGGGTCACTGACCTCTTGCTCGTGTTAGAAGAGCAGAAGAAGCTATTGTCCCAGAGGAGGAAACAAGCAACACCGAAGGGAGAGATGAGCTCAAGAGCAAGAGGTAAAAGAAGACAAGCAGACAGCTTGCTTCTCCTTCAGACCTTTTTATATCGGGGTCACAACCAAAATGCCCTACACACTCTAGGGGAGGGTTTACTCACCTAAATTTGTCCTTCCAGGAAATATTCTTGCCCACAAGCCTCTTAGTTGATATAAGATCTAATCAAAGTGGCCGTCAAGATTAAACATCACACCAGCATACACAAAGCTCTGGGTTTGATGACTCATGCTTTGTAAACTGGGTTTGATGGTGCTTGCTTCTAATCCCAGCAGCCAGGAGGTGGAGGCTAAAGGATCAGATGTTCAAGGTTATTCTTGTCTACATTGCAGGGATACATGAGACCCTCTCTCAGAAAGAAAGTACTTACAATGAAAATGTCCAACTTATAATAGAAAAGAGGTCATTTTAATGTGGAATACCTTATTCCCCACTTGTGGTGATATTCACAACATACATGCAAGTACTTAAAGAAAGTGTAGATTCATTTCTTCCTCACTTACTTTTGGTAAATGTGGCATTGCTTTCTCCTGACATGATGGTTGTTTTGCCCCTTGGACAGCAAACAGATAAAAGAAAAAAATCTCAGCCTCATGGGGAAAATAATTTCACAGCAAGTGTTTGGATGTGTTAAAATTCTGATAGAAATTTGGCTGCCTTTACAAACTCATTGTGCCTTTATGTGTTGAGTGTAGTTTTGCCTATACTGTTTTGAGTTCTGGCTGGTAGCACACTTGAACCTGCCCAGGAACTATCTCATATCCATGAATAGAAACGTGCGCACACACGTGCACACACACACACACACACACACACACACACACACACACACCAGTTATTCTCAAACACCTTGGCTAACTCAATGACAAGGCACTCCTAAATCTTCCCCTGCTACCCCAGGTGTGTTGGTTTTATCTCCTCCACTACTGCATCCCCTTCTCCTCTTTCTCCCAGTCTCTCCCTATACTCATACTCCTGACCACACAACTCTATTGGCAACTTTATTGATAGATCAAAAAACAACTGAGGGCAAGGACCTTCAGAGTCAGTAAACAAATTCCTGATCAAAGTATCAGAACCATTCTCTACATTTATAAACCCAATCAAATAGACAGGAAAGCCAAGCCACCAGGGATTTAGGGTCAGAGCTGGCATCAGAGTGTGGCATTCACACTGAGAGCATCAGCAGTACCTGGAGCTAGTGAATTCATGGCTCCCTCCCCAGACCTATCAAGTGCTGCACTCACAGGGTGAGGCCAAATACCTTGCACCTACACAGATGTTCCAGGTGACTCTGTCCCATGCTGACATTTGAGACCTGCTCTAAACCATGATGTAGTGATAAACATTTGTTTGAGGATTTTGCTTTCTCATTAATATTCCAAAACTTCATGAATTTACTATATTAAAATGTCTCTGTTCATCATGCATTGTGTGGGAAAAAATAACTTCTGACCATCAATTTTACTTGAGAATCTCCTGTATGCCTAATATTGAAGTTCAATTTTCTTCCACAGAAAAGTTTGAAGACAACCTGAAGTCACAGTACTTCTGGAGACCCAAAAGAATGGAGCTCAGTTTTGGCATTCACCACTATGCAGGAAAAGTAAGGACTTGCAAGAACTGTGATGTCTCTCCACCATTCTACCAATGGTATCAGAAGAGCTGACCTTAAACTATTGGGAGATAGTTCTAATGAGGTGGCCATATCCTACCTCTATCTGGTACTAATTCTCCTGTCAGCCTGTGTCTTCCTGATCATTCAGTCTGATGGCAATGACTAGCTGGCAGTGATTAACTATATTTTACTCTTATACACAATAGTTTGGGGCATTTTCCAGAACTGTCTTTTACCTTTGGTCCAAGAATGGGACTGGGAGCAGTCATTCCCTCTCTACCACTCTTCTCCTCTCTCACTCTTTCTCACTTTCTTTCTCAGTCTCTCCCCTTTTCTTTCCTCTTCCTCCCTCTCCCTCTTTTTCTCTCTTCCTTTTTCTCCTCATCTGTATTCTTTCAGCCAATGCTCTAAATGAGAGAGAGAGAGAGAGAGAGAGAGAGAGAGACCAAGAGAGAGAAAGAAAGAGAGAGAATGCTAAGAGAAGTCAGTTAGTAGTGCTGCCTCAGATGTGTGCAGCTGACTAATGGATGGTAAGGACTTTAGAGAAGCATTCATACATTTGTTGAAACACAGCTGCATACCTGCCAAACCTCAAATATGTTGTCTTATGCCCAGGTGACACTTTCTCCTCTGACCAAGACAGCTTAATCAGTCAACAGGGGCTCAAGGAAGGTAGTGAGGATTGAAAAAAAAGACAATTAGACAATATCATAACTTGAGTTCAGCCAGTACTGAGGCTGAAGCGAGTTTATTTTTTTCTAGTCTGCTTTTATAACATTTTAAGTACATGCAAATAATAAGGTCAGTTCTAAGTCAAGGAACAAACAAGGAAATAAACAAAGTCCAGTAGCATCCCCAGATTTATCAAGATGATCAAGATCTTGAGCCTACTTCCTTGTCCTAGCCCAAAGGCAAATTCCTGCCAAATTCCTAGAAGGTTGCCACAAAAGCTCTCCACACTCCTCCATAGAGAATAATGGGCCATCCCCTCAGAACTGTGCCATAATTGTTGAGGTATAAAGATTAAAATCAAGAAAGAATATATAATACAAGAAATCATTGACAAATAAACTAATTGAGAAGACCTATATTTTTATTCATTTGGCCTCTTCTGTGGGCCAGGGAATGTCCCAGTGACCTTTGTCATTAACAATATATCACTTAAGTTGAGGGGCTGGAGAGATGGCTTAGTGGCTAAGAACAGTGGCTGCTCTTCCAGAGGACCAGAGGGTTTGGTTTCCAGCACACACATGGAAGCTAACAACTGTCTGTAACTCCAATTCCAGAGGATATGATGCCCTCTTCTTGCAGTGGGCACTGTGCAAAATGGTGCATGTGCATGTATGCAGGCAAAACACACATATACCTATCTTTTTAATTTTTTTTAAGAACTATATATACCTTAAGGCATTTTCATTATAACCTTCCCTGATTCTTACTTAGTTAAGTGTGACATGCCACATAAAGGCTGCTTTAACTGTCAATTAAGAGTTGCCTACGATTATTTTACCCAGTCGTTTTTAATAAGTGTATTATTTGGTTTATAACAAAAATACTGGCTGAATGCCCAAAAAGGAGAAATTTATTGTTGCTGTTTTAGAAGCTGAAAGTGTGAGTCCGAGGTACCCTGAGTAGGTTGTTGTCTAATGAAGCCCATCTCCTGGCTTGTAGACAGATGTCATCTCACCCAATCTTCTTATGGTCTGTTCTCTGTGTGACTACTACAGACGTCTTTAACACAAGTTCTGGATTGACATGATTCAATCCATAACTACAATTTTGATGATCCATCAGAAATCTTTGGAATGTGTTCATATTTTTGAGGTCTTTAAATTATTTAGAAGTACCAGAAACATGCCCCTGTAGCATCCAGTCTCCAAGTTAGGTAAGACCAATCATGTTAAAGTCAGTAGAGCTGTACCAGTACTCCGAGAAATTAGGAAGGGTCTATGCTTCTCATCCCTCCAAATTAAAAAAAAAAAAAAGAAGAAAAAGCATATCAGATTCACAACATTTCTGATCAAATGGTAAGGAATTGCACATAGAATCTTGTATGTCTGTCGCTCAGTAAGGACTGAGCTTTAATTAAAACACTGAGGATGACAGTGACTGGTTCTAATAATCACCATAACACTGTGTATCAACAGGTCCTCTATAGTGCTAGTGGGTTCTTGGCTAAAAACAGAGACACTCTCCCAACTGATATTGTGTTGCTTTTGAGGTCATCAGAAAACAGTGTAATTCGGCAACTTGTCAACCACCCTCTGACCAAAACAGGTAAGGCAGTTGATGTTTGGAAAAGTTCCTCTAAGCCCCACCAAGTAGTTTCCATTGATGTGATTTATTTGTGACCATAGCCCTCAATATTTTGTGTTTATTTTTCAATTCACTAAATATTCACTTATTCCTAATCTAAGAGAGACATAAAAAGTAACATAAAGAAGCAAGGCTTTTATTTAAAAAAAAAATTGAGAACCTCACCAGAAAATACAGAAGAGTTAGCTCTCCTCAAAGGGAAACCTTCTGTTTTCAGAAACGGGCAGCTGTACGTGGTCCCTGGTGTTCACTGGCTCTCTGTGTATCAAGTTCATATTATCCTCTCCCTTCCTCCTCTCCTTACTCATCCTCACTCTTATTTATTGTGGGGAAATACCTGGTTCGAGTTCTTCACATTGTAGTTTAAAATATTTCTGTAAACATTTTAGTAGTTTTGCTGATGTATAACTGAAATATTTAGCCAATAAAATTGAATGTTTTCACATGTATAGAGACCCCGTATATCCATCCCCATAGCCATAATAGACAGCGTATTAATCATACACATGATCTCCCTCACAGCCCCTGTGATCTCTCCGTCATAATCCTTCTCTGATTGTTCAAACACCATTTGTTGAAAACACTATTCTCCCTCCCTTTAATTCCTCCCATATCCTCAAACATATATGTAAAAGTTTTGTTCCAGATCCTTTGCATGTCATGCATATGGTCACATTTTATTTAAATACTTAAATAAAGAAGTATTATTTAAGTGTTGAAACCACAGAATATTGATAGAATAGCACCCCAGCGATGAACGGTAGCTATGATTCAAAGCTAAGTCTTCCTGGCTTTTACAGCCTTCACTGTCTCACGGTCTTGAATTGTACACAGCACACACGGGAATGTTAAGACTGAATGTTCATATTGACTCCACTCAAGTTTGATTTGCTAAAATCACTTCATGTGACTTTAGAGCTCACTGTGAAGCCCAGCTTAAATTAGAAAAAAGACCTCACAAACTACTTAACACACACTCGCATGCAATTTAACACACATATACACACACAGAGAGACAACTCACATGCAAAGTGAGTCCACCCTTCATTGTAATCTGCCCATCTTTTCTCATAATTGAGAGGAAAGCTATCAGTCACCACTACCTCTCCCACTGTGTCAAGCGAGGAGGTTGGGTTTTTCTGTCTTTTTTCTGAATTTGGGATTTGTGGTAGCTGGGCGTGGCGGTACATGTCTGTGCTGCTGGAAGTCAGCAGGCTGAAGCAGGAATGTGCGGTCATTCTGGACTATATAGCAGGATCCTCTCAAAAAAGATAAAGAGGAAGAGAAACAGGATGGGGAGGAGGGAGAAGAGGAAGAGGGAGAAGAGGAGGATACAAAACCAAAAACAGGAAAAGATTTATTATAGCCTGTCAGCGGAGGCACATGCCTTTAATCCTACCTCTCAGGAGATAGAGGCAGGCAGATCTCTGTGAAGTTTAAGTCTACCTGGTCTACAAGTGAGGTCCAGGAAAGCCAGGGCTACACAGAGAAAGCCTGTCTGGAAAAACAAACAAATAAAATTATCATTTTCACATAATATCCTTTATCCTTATTTAAATAAATAAGTAACCAAGCTTCTGAGTGTTAATATGCTCAGAATACTTTAAATAAATAGAAAAATTGTCTAGCCACTAAGGATTCTAAAAGACAAATTAATGTTGTCTACATTCCCATAGGTAATCTGCCACTTTCTAAAACTAAAAATATAATAAACTATCAGATGCAGAATTCAGAAAAATCCACAAACCTGACCAAGGTAAGATTATGCACCTCCCTTTGGTGATGCTTCTGTGCCCCTGAGAGCAAGCTTCTCCATCCCTTTGCTTTTTCTTCTCAATTAGCAGACATGTACATTGTGATAACTTTACTGACTGCGGCTAAAACACCATGCCTTTCAGATGTACTCCTAACTTTTCTTCATCTTCAAATGTTATAAATTTGCCAAATAAAAATGTGCATGTGACCGAGGTCAGAAACATTCATGTTCTGCACGAGATGAGTCCACACACCAATGAGGCTAAACCAGCAGTTCTTAAAGTACAAATAGCAGCAACATGTGTGGATTTTTGCATTTAGCACCTAGACTAAGATAAATTGATGGAAAATACCACATAATTCTTGTAGATCACAATCTGCAGAAGATAAGACCTTACTGTCTTCTTTGATCTCTTAGGGTGAAACTAGAGACATCACGCATCATGCCTGTGAAACCACCAACGTGAAAACGCAAACGGTGTCATCATATTTTAGAGTAAGATGTTAAACTATGATACGTTGTATTTAAAGTTCATTCTAAATGAGTTAAACATAAAAAGTGTAACTAGCAAAAGAATGTTTATTATACCCATTAACTGCAATGGATACAGGATATGTTAGCAAGTAGTTTCATTTGTGGATAGGTTTATTTTGTTATTTCTCCTATGAAGTAATGTACCCCTTGAAAACTGTAATGGAATTCTATAATTTCATTAAAGTTTTTCCTTATGAACTGGATATGACAGCACTCACCTTTAATCCCAGCAGGGGCTGGCAGATCTCTGTTAAGTTCAAAGCCAGTCTTGTTTACACAACAAGTTCCAGGACTGCCATGAGCACATAAGTAAGACCCTGTCTGAGAAAAAGAGATAGACAGACACACAGACAGACAGACAGACACACACACACACAGAGAGAGAGAGGCAGAGACAGAGAAGGGTGCATCTCATTCATCCCAGCACTCAGGAGGCAGAGGCTGGCAGATCTCTATGAGGTCAAGGATAGCCTAATCTACATAGTTCTAGGACAGCCAGGGCTACATAGTAGTACCCTGTCTTGAAAGATAGAAAGATGATGATGATGATGATGATGATGATGATGATGATGATGATGATGATGATAGATAGATAGACAGACAGACAGATAGATGTGTCTGTGTATCTAAATGCATTCCCACTAGAATAAAAATAAAAAATTTAAAAAGGAGGACTTTTAATTCAGTGCCCTTTAATGGTTTGAGGATGGACAAATGGGGCAAGGTTGAGCATGGCTCTCCAGCCCATATTCCTTGAACAAGCACAAGCCAATACTTTCAGCAGGAGGAGAGAGCTCATTATAGAACTGGGGCAAGGAAGAGATCACCAGACACAGTAGCACACCATGGCTTAGGTGACCTTTCTTGGACTTTGTGGGAGAAAAAACAGGAAGGAAACACTCTCCTTCCTGAGTTCAAGCACCTGAAATAACCACTCTCAATATAGTTCCAGCTTCACTTATCTCTTCTGAACCAGCCACCTAGAATGAAGGAGAAAATGCCACCTAAAACCTGGAAATCACTAGTAATGTCACTTAATATGAAATTCATGGATGCAATTAAATTAAACATACTATTGGTGTCCAGTGAATTTATTCATTTCTGTAATGGAGTCATGAACCACATTTTAAACTGTCTGAAAACTTGTGCATTCAAGAATATATATATTCTGACAGCACTAAGTCTATAGTAGACACTATCAAATCCTCCTTGAGTATTGCCCATCACATTTCCATGCTTACAGCCTATGTCCACTGCTAATAAGTCCCATTATATCACCATGACAGTGCATGTGAACCACTAACCACACTTACAGCCAGAATAGTTTGTTTTAAAGTGAGTTGTTCACTCCGTTATCATACCACTGTTGTTAGCATCAAACACTGTGTGTATGTTAAATCTGAACAGGTCATGAGATTCTTTTAATCATCAGGCTGAAGTAAAAATTGACAGAGGATAATTCTATGCAGTACGTGATATGTTCTCGAGCTATTTTTTATTCTGCTGACTGGAATGGAACAAGAGTGACTATGCCTTAGTCCTAAGAAAATCCAAGTGCCTAAATTGCTCAGAAAGCCATCAACCACTGTCACCTTTGGATCCCAGGGCCTGGCAGATGTTTGCATGACTAAAGGAAGGATGACTCACAGATAATGTAATGAGAGGACTCCAGAGTGGCAGATGCAGCTGTTTCAGAGGATGACATCTGAGCTGGTTCCCTAGGAAAGCACGGGAATGCAGCAGATTTGCCAGTTTTCTAACTTCTGTATTTGGGTTGCACTGGCCCTGGAACTCTAGATATTTGCATTTCTACCACTAAAAGCCCAGTCCTCCATGCTGTGTCTATTCTCTCTCTGCTTTACCAGGAAATTCTGATCCTGTTCCTGGTCTTAGAGATGGCTACTTTGCTGAGGTTCCGCTTTTAATGGATTCTGTTAATCCTAATAGGTTACTCTTAATTGACTGATAATCTGTTACTATTGTAATAAGGCATTGACACAGAATATACTTTTAATATCTATATTAATAAAATATTCTCCACAAATGAGTCTGATGATACACTATAGCACAGTATAATTGTTAAATGGATATCACTTTGATTATTTTTATATATGTCCTATATATGAAACTAACTTCTCTGCCCTAATTTTAAATTAGATGATTCCGACAGAATTGCTTCTTATACTTTCTACAGAGTAGGGCAAGGGAATTAGTATATCAAGTAAATTAACCAAATTGTGTGGCTCGATATTGTAATTTGGTATGTTTGCTTGATAGGATATAATTACTTAGAAAGTATGTAAAAATAAGTAAGTGAATTTATAGCTTAATTAGTGCTGCCTTAAGAGTTTGTAGGCAAACTTTCCATAGGCAACCTCCTAGTTACTGCCTCTACATATTTATCGTTGAATCTGTAATATTTAGAGAGTTGCTCTGCATTATATCAGATCTTTTTCATTTACTGTGACTAGCCATTTGTAACATTTTTTTAAATCTGTAACCTTGTAGTAAAAATGAAGACCTACAAACTCCGACATTTTAAATATCATACCATGAAACTGATTCTTGTATATTCTAGTACTCACTGATGGATTTGTTATCTAAAATGGTGGTGGGCCAACCTCATTTTGTCCGTTGCATCAAGCCAAATAATGAGCGACAGGCAAGAAAATACGATAAGGAGAAAGTTCTGCTCCAACTGCGTTGCACTGGGATTTTGGAAACAGCGAGAATTCGAAGGCTTGGTTACTCACATCGGATACTCTTTGCTAACTTTATAAAGAGGTATGTAGGTTCCTTAGTTTTCCGTTGTGCTGTTTATACATTTTAAAATCTTCAGGAGAATTGTAGAACATAAAACAGTGAGCAGTCTAAGCAGCCGAGGGAGGAAGCATTTTATTTGTGCAGTAAAAGAGGAGCTAGCTATTATTAGTTGAGTCTGGGAGACTCTGCTGTGTTCTGGGAAGTCTCTGTGGTTGGAGAGGATGCATGTGAAAGATGCTGAAGGGCCAAGGGTCGAAGGCTCTGTACTGAAGAAGCTGGGAGATCTGAGTTCTCAGCCCAGTGCTACTATGTGCTTATGTAGCCATGAGACTGCAGCAACAGTTCTGAAGTAGGAGACATGGTACCCATCAGAAGATACCTACCACTACCGGGAGATATTTGCAAATGTCATGCCTTAGAGGTGAGCACTCCCATGTAGTGGGTAGGCAGTTAATTGTGTCAGCTACAGCTCAGAGGGCAGCTCCTACAACAAAGCTCTCCACACCCAAATGCCAACAGTGCTGGGTTAAGAAACCCTGGCCTCTGTGGTATTTCAGTTTCCTCGTCTCCTAAGTCTGCTTTGACCATCTGATAAAATGGTTATAATGATCAAATTGAATAATGTCATGTCTATAGAGACTTGGCAGATATAGAAAGTCAATTCAATTTATATGTCAATTTAATCTTCTCTAATTTAAGGAAGAATCTATTAAGTACAAAGAGTTCTTAACACTTGAAATCATTGTAAAATTAAAAATCTGATATAGTAAATACATTTTAAGTAATACATTAGTGGTGATGTTAAGGTTCAATATTTTAAATGTTTAATATTTTTAATGCCTATGTTTGTGACACTCGTCAATCCTGTCATTTCTGCTCATCATTATATTTAAAGAAATTTCAAGTTTTAGTTATACTGCAATTTTCAGGAACTTGAAATGTTTAAAGAATTTTCCATCTATAAAATTCTCCAGTCTTTCTTTTTAAAGTATTCAAAGAAATATTAAGAACAAAACAAAGTTTTGTTTTTTATTGCTCAACAAATCCTGATTACATATCTTTACCAATAATAATAATCATAACAGTAACAATAATAATAATAATGAGGAGAGGAGGCAGAGGAGAAGGAGAAGAAGGAAAAGAAGAAGAAGAAAGTTGTCCTATGCTTTTTTTACACGGCCTATGTAACTGTTGGTAGTCTATCACTGTGACAAATCCTGGAAAGAAGCCACTTGATAAAGGGGACATTTGCCTGGACTGATGGGCTCAGTGGTTTCACTCTGTGGTCAGCTGGCTATGTTGCTTTTAGACCTGTGCGAGGTAGAAGTGTCAAGGTAGGAAGGTGTGGTGGAAGAAAACTGTAGTCGTTCTTGCAGCCAGGAAGTAGAGGAATACTGAGAGAAAGAGGATGGAAGAAAAGGACAAGAATAATGCACCCTTCAGATGCAGGGATGTGCCTTCAAGTAGCTACTTCCTCCACTGAGATCCTACCTCCTAACAGCCCATCAGCCATCACACTGACAAGTTAGTATCCTTGCAATCTACTTACCCCTCAGCAGCACAACTACACCAGGCACAGAATAGCCTTTACCACCCGTGCCTTTGGGGGACACTTCCTACCCAACATGTGACACTGTCTAAGATCAATCGATACTCGGTGTAGTGAGAATTATTTGTGATGATTCTCTTCTTTCTCAGCCATTCATCATAGCTTTTAAAAAATACAAAAAAGGAAATAAAGGCAGTTTTTAGAATGTCCTGAAATTAAGAACACACTACCACTTTTTCATGATATATCTAAAAATTTTATTTATATTCTGGATTTTATATTAAAGCATTTTTATAGAAGTTTAAGGCCAACTGCATAGGTTTAAATTTTAGAGTTCAGAAATAAAATTGAATTGACTTCACTTTCCATAGCTCAGGCTCGAATTTGTATCTAAAGGAGAAATCTTAAAACAATGAAATTTTTACTTAGCCAGTAGATAGTCAGTTCTGCCCATGAACATACATAATCTAAAATCTAATCTTTTTAATTTTGAGGTTAAAATTAAAATTTGATTTATTATTATCATTATTTTATATGTCATGAGGAGAGTAGACCACATATATATATGTATGTATATGTATGTATATGTGTGTGTGTGTGTGTGTGTGTGTGTGTGTGTGTGCGCGCATTGTTGTAAGAATCTCTCTTGAGTAAGCACTCTGACACCATCAAGAGTAGAAGAGACAGTGGATAGAACCCAGGACTTAGAGCTCCTGAAAGACTTCAGTCCATATCCAGTTTACATCTTATGTTATGAAACCACAAAGTAAGGCAATCAATCAATCGGGACTTTCCCAGAAATGCAGCATATATGGCAGTCAGCTTGGGGGTCTTTGTTTTTTAAAGGCATATGGCAGATGTAAGCTTTTGCAGTCAGGTTGCCAAAGGTAACAACTGTTGTTTCATTTATTCAGGTATCTCTTCAGGTCATTCTGCTGCTGGTAGCTACTGGAGTCATGCATGGCAATAAGCAGTAAATCACTTTTTAAGTAAATCACTAAATAAATCAATACATCAGTGTCTTAGTTAGGTTTTTACTGCTGTGAACAGACACAACTCTTATAAGGACAACATTTAATTGAGGCTAGCTTATGGGTTCAGAGGTTCAGGCAATTATCATCAAGGTGGGAGCATGGAAGCATCTGGGCAGGCACGGTGCAGGAAGAGCTGAGACTTCTACATCTTCATCTGAGAACTGCTAGCAGAATACTGGCTTCCAAACAGCTAGGAGTAGGATCTTAAAGTCCATGTCCACAGTGACACACCTATTCCAACAAGGCCATGCCTCCAAATAGTACCAATTCCTGGGCCAAACATGTACAAACCATAACAACCAGTATCTACTAATTGGTCTTTTCTACCTTATTCTACTTAATAGAGTAATATAACTAATATATGTATGCTAAGCCACTGTGCTAAGAGCTATAGGGACAGCTTCAAAACTGGTTTATCTTGTAACTGGCAACCTGGTTAGGATTATCAGAGCCAAAGACATGGGAAGTAAACAAGCAACGCAATTTAGAAAATGACAAGTTTAAGAGACTGGTGTGCACAATACAAGAGTCTACAGGGTGAAAAACTTTTAAAATGTCACAAAGCAGGATCTGCCAGAGGATGCAGTTTGTAGGGAAGACAGGAAGTAGGGTTTTATACAGGACAGCTGTAGTGGCTCACCAGGTTATGAATTCAAGCAAAACTGCTTACCTCATGGGAGTAGAAAGTGAAAAAGAAATAGAAAGGAAGCTATTGGAATTCCAATAAAATGGTATACCGAAAAAAACGAAATGGATTTGGATTAAGATGGATTGAGAAGGCATTAGTGAAGTAACAAAAGAGGAAATGAGACTACCATTTGGGTTAAAAGGTCCGAGCTTTATACTTTCAAAATATCTGTGGTTTTATAGTATAGACCGCAAGGAAAACTAAATCCATTACGTTGGTGATGCTTTGGTTACAGGTAAGGTATTTATTTAGGAATTAAGAAGTAAAAATTAGCTGGGCAGTGGCAGTACATGCCTTTAATCCCAGGACTCAGGAGGCAGAGACTTTGGATCTCTGAGAGTTCAAGGGCACCCTGGTCTATGGAGTGAGTTCCAGGACAGCCAAGGCTACACAGAGAAACCCTGTCTTGGGGAAAGAAAAAAAAACAGAATTACTTATGTTTCAGAGCCACATGATACCATAGAATAGCAAATTACTATTGGATAAATATGGAAGAAAGGATAAAAGCTATGAATATAGTGGGGGAAAAATGAATCTCTGTTCTAAATCACAAGAAGTTCCAGAAATAAAAAGCTAAACCTTTTCTCTGTCACTGTTTTGAAAGCTGTCACCCAACTCAACATAGAGTGTTCAGAAGGCAGAACAATTTAGGAAGGTCCCCTGAAGCTCTCAGTAGGACTTCATAGCCCGTTGGCACTAACACTCCTCTGATGGAGAACTCTCCAGACCTTTTCCTCGGTGATTACAGATAGGTTTTCCTGCTTTACAACAAGAAAACAACCCTAAGGGAATATGGTTCCACATTCCACTCAGCAGATGGGTTGGGGGACACGCTGCTAGGGGAGGGAAATGCCAGGAGCTTGACTATGTTTATCCCATGTGCAGCCATCGGGTGCTGGGCTTTAGAAAAGCACAGAGCACCGCACTGTGGGGTGGGAAATGCAGTCTAAGATGTGGTGCAGCCAAAGTTGGGGTGCGCTGTCTCCCTGGGGCACCTAGTCACTGCTAGGGTGCTGCACAGATGAGTGGAATGAGGATTGAGGGGTCCATTGGCTGGGATCATTGGGAGCCTGTGAGCTGAGGACAGCGACTACCTCTGGCTTAGCTCATTGGAGAGTGTCCTTAGCTTGGTGGTAGTTGTCTGGAAGTTCAGAGAGGCCTATTATGGGAGACTTAGGCTGTGACTCTGTAGGCAAAGGCTTTCTCCATGCTACCCACAGCAGTTCTCAGTGGAAGAGACAGTCCATGTTTATCCATACCATTTATTGTCTGTTCATCATGGAAAATGGATACATAACAAATTATCAGGGTGGATCACAGACTAAATACCTTTTGCAGGGAGGAATGTTCAGAAAGGGGAGCTTATATGGCTAAAACCTCAGGGTCTCTAGATACCTCACTAGCATGGAGTATTCTGTTCTGGGCTACGTGACCAATGTGGGGAGTGCGGACTTGTGTTCCTGGCCTGGAATCTGGCAAGGAGCAGTGAGGTACCTACTGTCTCAGGTGAGTACCCAAGTATCAGGGTCTCAGACCCACTCTACCTTACCAAGCATTTTGGTACTGTCTCACAAGGGAAGGAGCCCAATATGATGTTACTTTGCACAAGACACGAGGCATGTTTATCAGCTTTCTGCCAATCACAATGAACCACCTGAAATAGCCAACTGATAAAGATAAAAGATGGATTCGGGCTTCCAGTCAGTTTGTTGTCTCCACAACTTTGGGCCTATGGTTGCACATCACATTCACATGTTGAAACAAAACAAGATGCCTCGTGGGATCCAGGGAACAAAGAGAAACTGAAAAGGAAGGGGATAGTGGTTCCAATAATCTCTTTAAGGGTAAATCCCCAGAAACCTGAAGACCTCCCACTGGATCTCGGGATTCCTACAATCATTCAAAAGTTCTTCCACAGAACAGGTCTTTAACACATGGGCCATCAGAGACACATAGCTCTAAACTACAGCAGTGTTGCTATTTTTTATTTTTCCAAAATGAACTCTATCCTCAGATTCAGAGAAAGTAGGTCCATTCCATAGTGATATCTATACACAATCATTTTTTCACAATCTTCTGAGCACAGTTCATTGATGGTAGGATAGTATAGTAGGTTCTAGTTTGTGTCCTGTTGCTGTTAGAAAACACTGACAAAAAAACAACTTGAGAAAGAAAGGCTTATTTTAGCCTAGAGGTTATAGTCCATTATTGAGGCAGGAACTCAAGGCAGGAGCTTGAAGGGAGAACCAACAGAAGAACACTGTTTAATGGTGTATTCCAAGGTTCACATTCAGCTAGCTTTCTTATTTAGCTCAGACCCACCTGCCTAGGGAATGATACCACTCACAGTGGCCCTTCTTATATAGATTAGCAATCAGAAAATGCCTTACAGACATGCGCATATGCAAATCTGGTGCAGGCACTTCTTCAATTGCCTTCAACAACAGAAGGTTTTCTCTTCTCGGGTATATCAAGTTGACAACCCAGTTTAGCCATCACAGTGAATACCCATGCTTGAAAGTCAAACTCAGCTTAAACCACAATCCTGTCATTTAATAAATATCCATTCTCAATGTGATTTAAGTTCTGTAAGCCTCTGTAACATGACTTTCTAGTGATCTGCACACACCAATCATAAACATTCTATTTTCATGCGCTTATGAGTATTAAATGAATTCCTATATATGAAGTATATGAACCAAAAGGAGAACAACCACAGGTGTGAAACTACAATAGACACTCGGTTTGTATCTCTCTCACTTTGCTGTCATTCTGGGGATTATAAGAGAGCCATGCATTAAATCTGGGAATTTCATCCCCTCAACGTGACAGAGTTGCTGGGTGGCTACCACTGCTGAGATGTTATACCACTGCACAAACCAATCAGCCATTTTTATCATTTTCAGGTACTATGTTCTCTGCTACAAATCGAGTGAAGAGCCCCCAGCAAGCCCAGACACCTGTGCTACCATTTTGGAAAAAGCTGGTCTTGATAATTGGGCTCTTGGAAAAACAAAAGTAATGTTTTCATATAATTTTGATGAGGAAATGATGACTGTATTTATAGGAGTTGTAACATTTTACTATGGCTGAAACTATTATGAGCTTTGTTAGAAAATATGTAAAACTGGGGATAAAACTTGTAATTCATAAAGCCTTCCTCAATGAAGATAAAAACACTTTTAATCTTTAAAAATCTCAGGCCGAGCTGCCTAGGAATGACACTGCCCACAGTGGGCTAGGCCTTTTCTATCAGTTAAAAATCAAAAGAATGCCCCACAGACATGCCCATAGGCAAACCTGACACAAAAAGTATGACAGATTTTTGTTTCAATGATTTATTCAAAAGAAAAATTTTAATAACACTGGCAGCAAATATATTTTACTTCAAATGGCACTGAAGGCAAACTGATGTGCTTTTCTATAGACGGGACCAGGGTCTCACTGTGTTTCCCTTCACTGGCCTGGAAGTCAATTTATAGTCCTGGCTGGCCTTGAACTCACAGAGACACACCAGCTTCTGCCCCTAGTACTGAGATTAAAGATATTCACTGACATGCCCAGCCATCATTTTATCTGTTACAACTTCTAAGCAGTCAAGAAGCTAGTGTAAAGATCAGAATGGGATTCCTGTTTCTCTCTTCTTTTTTAAATTCTTACTTGATATCTATTATAAACTTGAAATTTATCTCAAGTAAAATATTTAGCATCATCATGAGACTCACTGTATGTCTGAGTACTGGTGCATATATTATTAACTTTGAGAGGATCTTATTTAACCCTTTTATTTATAAATAAAAACATCATCTTGAATATAGAAAAAGGATACATTGGATCTTGCACATGTGCTTAGAACATCTTGAGGTGGGATAGGTGCCAGTGCATTTTAAATGTATCTTGAAAGTGTATCGGATATTCTCCAAGACAGGATGAGGAAAGGACAAAGAATAAGTACTGTCAGCCACCTCATCAGAACCAAAATAGACATTTGCAAAGAAATCTGAGTATTGTGTCCTAGGCACAGAAGGAAGGTTCAGAGGCTGTATTATCCATACGACAGTTTAAGAGGTTTTTCTGATCATCAGTAGCACTTTGAAATTTGATAAAGGAGAATTCAAGGTGCTTGGAGGGTATATATTTTATTCAGTCCATTTTCTTTTAAATGCTCACAAGGATGAACTGTCAGGCTAAAGCCTGAGCATTTATGGTCAGAAATGCATGCGTGACTTCAAATGGAGTTTTAACTTATAAAAAGGCCCTTTGCCTGCCCGTTCTGCATGATATTTAAGTAGCATTTTAAAGCTATTTGTATTTTTCCACTTCACCTTTCCAACTCATTAACATGGATAAAAGTGTTTAATATAAGAACATTTCTAATGCTATGCAAAAAAAAATGATGACCTTTTTAAACACATTGAATTTTAAATGAATTGTCAACAACAGAATAGACTAAATATATTAACATCTAGAATCCTGTAGAAATTAAAATTGAATTCAATCAAAATCTGTAATGCCAAACTGTTTGCTTGTGGTACCATGCCTCCATGTTCCATGGCATGCTGAGAGAGTTCTACAGTCAAGGTTACCAGATCTTATGATTCAGCTGTAACATTTGATTTTAAGTAATTTTCTTGATGGCCACAATGAACTCCTTGTGGTAATCTTTGTTGATGAATTTATTCATTAAAAAAAAGAAAGATAATTCCTTAAGAGATAGGTGAAACTAAAAATCTTAGGTGTGCAAAATGCCTTTGGTCTTGAGTCTCCTGCCTTGCCCAAGTTCAAGTTAACCATAGAATGATCTGAAGTCAACCTGTGTTTAGTCTGTTGAGAAAGTTGTTGATTTCGCTGAGACCCCATCTCGCCATATTTTCCCCACTGACAATGCCTTGACAGTTCCGTCATATTCATCTTTGTAACCCCAGCAGATAAAGAAATTCAACATTTTATAAATCATTTGATGAATGAATAGTTTGTGAGTGAATTGCCCTTTCTTTAATTTACAGATAAATTTGTATGATTTTTTATTTTAAATTTGGGAAACAGCATTGTCTTTAAAATGTTTTAAGTATAAAAATAAGATCCACCCAGAATATATGATGATAAATATTTGCTAGCAAGAGCTCAGAAAGCCCCATTCTTATTATCAGACCCAAAGAACCCCAGAGTTTGCCAGGTCTACCTTTTGTTTCCTTCTCAAAAACAAGTTTTCTTTAAGCCTCAAAATCTAAGCAACAGCAAAGTTTAAGACGCAAATAATGTCTTCCACAACCCAAAGAGGGTCAACACGCAACCTGTTCTTAAGTGTAATACATGGCCACTATACTTCTGTGTGTCGTCATCTTACTGTACTTTATTTAATTCTCCTAAGGTGTTCCTTAAATATTATCATGTGGAACAGTTGAATCTAATGCGAAAGGAAGCCATTGACAAGCTTGTTTTGATTCAAGCCAGTGTCAGAGCATTCTTGGGTTCAAGAAGATACCAAGAACTACAGCAGAAGAGGAAGAATAGTGCTGTAATAATACAGTCAGGTAATCACCAGGGTGATCTTGCAATGTAAAAACCATACCTGGGTCTTTATCTATGATCATAAATCAAATCTAGCACTTCTTATACACAAACCTCCGATTCTCATGTGACTTGCCTTCATTCCTGTGCTACTCTAAATTAGATTGTTACACTGATTGACACTTTGAGTATTTGAATAAATAATTTTGTTTTAAATTAAATAATTTTAGGTTTTGAGTTTCCTGTCAAGACCTAATGAAACACAATTGACCTATCCTGCTTGATGTGGCAAACAACTGGATTAATTGTGGGTCTCAAGAATCACATTACAATAGCATTACTCATTAGGCAATAAGATTCTCCCAACTGTAACCCAAAGGTTACAATTGTCATAATTTATTGACAATATAATTAAATTTTATTTTGTTAAAAGGCATCCATTTCTCTGTATTAACTCATAAAAGTGATATATAAGACCATACTTAACAAATTTTTATTAAATTATATGAATAGATTTTGGATTTTGCTGATTTTGCCTTTAAAAGTATACATAAATTTAAATCGTGCCTAGGATGACTTGCTATGGTATTTAAAAAAAAATTGACCAAATTGTCATAATGAAAAATGTACCTTACTTTTACTCTGACATTCACTTCTGTCTATTTTGTTTTGTTTTAGGTGTTAGCCTAGGCTTGCTGCACTGATTTTTAGCTCACTGACATACACAGCCACATTCTGAAGAACATTCACAGGGTGGACATGGTAGATAACTGTCAAACACCCCGTGTTCTGTTCCCAGTTCCTTGTCAGTCAGTAATGGGCTGCCATTTCTTTTTTGGAATTTCAAACTGTTAATTTCTGCCCAAGACATTAAAGTACTTTGGGAATCTCATCCTCGACCCTGAAATTCACAGAGCTCTGATTTAGAAGATTTTCATAACTCACTTGTCAGTTAAACATATCCTGATAAGAAGTGAGGCTATTTAGTCATTCCTTCATCCAAGTTGTAAGAACAGTCTACTCTTATGAAGAAATGGGCCTGAGTTTTGCTCTGAGAAGCTCTCCTGACAGAGGACTGTCACTGAATATATAAGTACTCTTGTGTTACCTTTCTAAAATAAAGTGAAACTTTGAAACCGGAATTCTAATAAGTGACTCCCAGGATAACTGGTGAAAGTGTCCAAACTATACACATAGATAAGTAGGACCTTCTATGTAATAAAAAGTAGGACCTTCTCTGGACATAGCAGAGAAGGAGATAAGGTCAAGTGAAGGAGCATGCTGCCTTCCATGCTCTCAGTGTCTGCCATTGTAGCTCCATGGACATTCCATTACTGTACTTCGTATAAAAATAGTATTGCTAATGAACCCATCTTTAAAAAAAAAAAAAAACTGGTCTATTTGGCATCTTTACTTTCATTCTCCTCTGTGACAATGATGGTCAGAACAACTGGCTTACATTCACTCAATGTTCTTGTTTTTATTGAATATTTTATTTACATTTCAGATGTTGTCCCCTTACCTCATTTCCCCCTCACCCAGAACCCCCCTATCCCACCCCCCTCCTGCTTCTATGAGGATATGCCCCACCCACTTTTTTTTAAAAAAATGAAACTGAATGGACATGTGAGAAGATAGAAAAAAGAATTGTAGAAAATATTTTCAAATGTGCATTGATTTACTCTTAGCTCTGATTCTTTTGAAGTTTGTATAGCAATCTTAAATTGCAACAATGTAATAATTATTTATATGTGCTAGGAACGAATCTAACCTTAAAATAGGTGAAGAAAAAATGCTTTCTGATTCATGATGTGAGCACCATTTTCAGAGGTCAACTTTTTTCTAGAGTTAAGTAGATGTAATTCAATATCAATAATAGTATGTACTAGCCACTCAAAATGAGTTCTGATTATTACCAAGAACAATCAAAAAACACTCAATGTTCTTTTATTGCTTGTGACAACCAGTCCTTTGTTCCATATGGGTTTCAGCTGCAAGAAGACATCTCTTGCGAAAACAAGGAAAGGAACCGTCCAACGTGAGAAGCGCAGCAGGAAGGAGTGTTCGGGCTAAGGATCAGGAATTTGACTACAAGAAAAACTTTGAAACCAAAAGGTACAATGGTGTTCTTCCCGACACTATTTTGCCAGCAAAGTGTCTTAGAATAATCCTATGCCTGATTCAAAGTACCTATTTGAAGAACCACAAGAATTCATTTATTCAGCAGACTTTATGTTAGGTAGTGGGGATACAGAGATGAAAGAAACAAAGTCCTTATTCAAATGACTCACAGCATCATGAAAAAGAATATGAACAATAAATTGCTAGGAAAGTTGACTGGCTCTGATATATACATTATACATATGCATACACATGCACATACACATACACATACACATACACATACACATACATATACATATGGTGAAGTGCTTACCTAGTGTAATTAAAGCTCTGAGTTCAGTCCTCAGCCTTATCCTTGTTACCAGTCCTCTCTTCATTCTCACTCCCCATACCATACCATACAGGACAGCTTCATTTCCTGACTCAACAAAAATCAATATTAATTTGAATTGTGGAAGCATCTTATATTTTCAGGTTTCTGTGTGCTCAGACACCTGTATATGCCCCCTTTGATGTTGCCTGTAATGGTCCAAATGATGTGTTAACTGGCCTGCTAACTCCAGAGAGACCCCAGGTCTGCCTCAGGAGCAGAACCTGTGTGATAGGAGTCAGAAAAATACAAACAGGTGGCAGATGGGAGACAGAAGAAAGATGGACTAAATTTACCGCATTTAGAAATAATTACTGCTTATAGATATTGTATATATCAAGGTCATCTGCAGTTTAATTATGTACCAATTTGTTTCCTTCCACCTTTCTTCTGGTAACACCAAAGATTTGTTTTCAGTTTATAGACACTGATTAAAAAATTTTTATTTTATTTATTCTTCACTCATATATTACATCCTGAAAAGTTTTCTGTCCCTCCTTCCTCCATCCACTCCTTCTCCATTTCTCTTCAGAAAAGGGCAGGCATCCCATGGATATCAACCAAACATGGGATATCAACTTGCACTAAGACTAAGCACCTTCCCTCATATTAATGCTAGATGAAGCAACCCAGTAGAAGGAAAAGGGGTCCCAAAAGAAGGCAGAAGAGTTGGAGACAGTCCCTGCCCCACTGTTAGGAGTCTCACAAGGAAACCAAGCTATACAACCATAACATATATGTAGAGGGCCTAAGTCCAATCCATACAGTCTCCCTGATTGTCAATTCAGTCTCCATGAGTCCTTAAGAGCCTAGGACAGTTGATTCTGTGGGTTTTCTTTAATGTCCTGGACCCCTCTGGTTCCTACAGTCTCTCCCTCCACCTTCTGAAGGATTCCCTGAGCTCTGCCTAATGTTTGGCTGTGGGTCTTTGCCTCTGCCCCCATCAGTTGCTGGATGAAGTCTCTCTGATGATGATTATGCTAGGCTTCAGTCTATAAGTGTCATTAGGGATCATTTCATTGACTTATTTCCCCTGTTCTGTTTAGTTCTATCCTAGGTCTCTGGGATATCCAACCTCTGGTTCCTGGCCCTCCAGGTAGTGTCAAGAGTGGGCTCTCATGTAGCATGGGTCTCAAGCTGGAACAGCCACTAGCCACTCTTACCATTTCCGTGCCACCTTTTCCCCAGCATATCTTGTAGGCAGGACAGGTTGTAGGTCCAAGGTTTTGTGGCTGTGCTGGTGTCCCCATCCCTGTGGTGGGAATCTTGCCTGGTCACAAGAGATGGCCAGTTCAGGTTCTATATCCTCCACTGTTAGAAATCTTAGCTAGAGTCACTCTCATCGATTCCTGACAGTTTTCAATTCACTAGCTTTCTAGCTCATTCTGAGATGCCTCCCAATTCCAGTTGGCTTTTCCAGTACTCTCTCCCTTCATCTCCTAACCTGACCCTTCCTATTCCTATTTTCAGCCAACCCCAGTCCTCCTGCAATGTCTATTCCTTTTCTCCATCCCAGGGAGAGCCATTATCCCTCTTGAGTCCTTCTTTTTACTTAGCTTCTCAGGGACCGGATATTTTAGCATGGTTATTTTTTTAACCGTTAAGTGGCTAACATCCATTTAAAAGCGAATACATACCATGTTTGTCTTTCTGGGTCTGGGATACCTCACTCAGGACAAATTTTTTTCTAGTTCCATCCATTTGCCTGTAAATTTCATGATGCTATCTTTTTGACAGCTGAGTCATACTCCACTGTATAAATGTACCCACATTTTCTTTATCTATTATTTGGTTGAGGAATATCTAAGTTGTTTCTAGTTTCTGGCTATTACAAATAAAGCTGCTATCATTAGAAATTTACTATCTACAAGTTCTCCCTTAATGGACACAAGTGCTAATAAGAAACTGTCCCAACATAATCTAGAATATTTGACTTTGGACATATTGATCACACAATTAGACACTGAAAACCTACAAGCATATTTAAATTTTTCACCATTAAAAAACTGATATGTGTTTGAGGAGATGAGTAGGATTAATCTGATTGAGTGCTATATAAATATATAAAACATCACATAGTACCCCATTCATATGTCATTATGTGTTTTTATAAATCACATAAAGACTAAGATAGATAAATTGATAGAGAAAGAGATGATAGATAAATAGACAATAGATAGATAGATAGATAGATAGATAGATAGATAGATAGATAGATAGATAGATAG
>JANHMN010000006.1:60087230-60131407 GCA_030674055.1 Rhabdomys pumilio
TAGATAGATAGATAGATAGATAGATAGATAGATAGATAGATAGATAGCAAAAGTAAAGTATTCTGCATATAAGCCAGGCATGGCAGCACAGCTGTATAATCCCAGCACTTAGAAATGGAAACAGATGGATCCCTGGAGTCAAATGACTGACAAGTCAACTCAGTGTCTTTGTCCCAAAAAAGTAAGATGAAGAGAAGTTGAGGAAGATAGCCAATATCGACCTCAGATTTCCATACTCATGCATACACACACATGCACACATCTGCACAGACATGTGCATATACCACAAGCACACATATATGTTACACACAACTTTTACTGCTTCTAGAAACTGCAACTTGTAGACTCAAAGAGAGCCTAATAGAAAAAGAGACAATGCCAATAAAGGAGAGACCTGGCACGCACCACCTTCCAAGTCTTGAGCTCTGGAGCCAGCTTACAGCCTCTACCTTTCCTTCTCAGTCACACATTCCACAGCCCACCTCTCCATCTGAAGTCCTTGACTTACTTCTCCCTTTACCAAACATGCCTGGTCTGTGGCCTAGAAAAGCCCCATTTGTAGAAAGGTTAAGCCCTCTGAGCCTGTCAGCAGGTATCAGAAGAGCTCAGCTGTTCTCCCCAAACTGGAAGTCTGAAATATTCTCCTGGGAAGCATCCTGCATGTGGCTCTGAGGTCCTCCGAGTGCTGGACTAGCTCAGGTACACAGTGAATTCATATGTGTCTTTGTGGTGAGGCAAATCTTGGAATCTTAGCCATGTATACAGACAGCACACTGTGTCTCACCAGTAAGATAAAAATTTAAAAACAAATTTACAATGGCTCTTGCCACATTGCAACTTAAAGACTACATGTCTGTCTTACCTTGGTTATATTCACATATGAATATTGTCAGTAGGCTGCTATGAAAGCATTCAAAATACTAATGTAACTACTAAAGTGAAATTAAGAGGATTTACGATTCTCTACCATATTTACTGACTGATCCTCCCAGGACTCTGTTATGCTCCTGATACAAGCCTGTACATGACACCAGCTGTCTAAGAAGTGTTCAGTAAAACTAGAAAAATAGGTGGGTGTGGCCTGTAATCCCTGCATTTAGGATACTGAGGTAGAAGATCCTGCTTTCAAGGCCGGCTGAGCTTCACAGCAAGACCCTGCTACAAACAATACAGTAGAAAAGAAGCAGGAATATTTTTTAAGTCTATTTTTTAAGTTTTACTCAAATAAGAGTCCTTTCTCACAAATAGATTCCAAAAGATCACAACTCTCCTACAAACTACACGGCCAAGTAGAAATTGCAAGCAACTACCCTCTACAAACACCCCCTACCCCGCCCTCCCCTGCTGCCAATCACAGGAGACAGTATTACGATGTCAGATGATGAGTTTTTAACTCTGTGGTAAATTGCCCTTTTCATGACTGTAGTGTTCTTACATGGATTTTATACTGTCTGAAAAAGAAGGGAGAAAATGACATACAGAAGACCTTGCCTCCCTGTCTTCAAATCTTCAAATGGTGGAAAAATCATTGTATACTACATACATAATCATAGATGGACAGACGACACTGGCTTAAGTTTAATTTTGCAAGATGTTTCCTGTAATCAGTAAGTTTGGCACTTGGTAAAGTCCAGTACATGACCCGATGAATACACCGATTACTGTCTCACTTTCTGCATCATGTCATCATGTACATTTTGTCATTAAGGTTATATTCTGGACGTATTAAATTCCTATAATTTTTGACATTTTTCCATTCTTTGAAGATTTCCTAGATGTATTCAATGTATTTTGGTCATATCAAGCCCTGTTCCTCCCCAGTGCCTCCCAGAACACCTCACCTCCTGCCACACCCCCTCACAATTCCATGTTCTCTTTCATAGCCCACTGACTGCAATCTGTGCTGTTGTGGGCCTGAATGTAGGACAATGCACTGAAGCATGGCCAACCTAACGGGGCCACTTCCCTGAAGAAAACTGACTCTCTTCACCTCCAATGCCAATGTCCCTCAGCCCAGAGTGGAGCTTGATGAGCCTCTCCTCACCTATTCTGAATGTTTGACTGACTTGATCGTGTGTAGAATTTTGGTATCTCGTCAAATAGAAATATCATTCTTCCCATGCTAACCCATTTCTCATTCCAAGTTGAAACTGGTTTCCTTATTCAAATAGCTATCCCAGGCATCAGTACAGAGAATGTTTTTAGGTTCTTTATTAATGAGATTTGACTTGTTCCTATTTTGAGTTTACTTTCATTCTTTTGCCTTTTTTACAATACAGTATTGCACACGGCTACTAACAAAAGTAATATGCTCTAGCTTAGCAGTATCTTATGTCCAGATCTATGTTTTGTACAGGGAATCTTTTGTGAAGAAACAGATGGAAAATTCAGTGCCTACTAATGAATCCAACATTTCAACTCCAAACAACAAAGAGAGCCAATCTGCAGGGAAGACAGCTCCCTTCAGAGGGGAGGCAAAAGCCACCAATATTGAGAGCAACAACACAAGACACCAGACTCAGAAGAAAACGAGCAATGTGTGTGCTGAAGGGCAGAATCAAGAGCTATATACTGTGGGAGACCCTTGGGCAGAAGTAAGCCCCAGACAGAAGTATGGGCAAGACCTGGAAGAAAGCAGAAAGATGAGGAAAGAGGAGAAAGGAGATGCTGTGATCCAGAGTTACTGTCAGTGGTACACAGAGGGGAGCAACTTTGAAGAATCAAAAGCAACATGTCTAGAAGGGAGGGAGACATGGGAAAAGCCGAACTGCCCAGGACTGTGGCTGACTGAGGAGATTTACCTGAGGAAAACTTTGGATCCTAGTCTTAGCCAAAAATCAGTCTATCAAAATGCAGACGGCAAAGAAAAAGAAAAGAAAACATCCGTCGTTACCCAGAATGCATCTCTGTGCAACCTGGAGAGAGACTATCACCTGCATGGGTTCCTTGGAGAAAAAAACACTGGACCAGTGGATCAGGCCCAGGAGGAAGACAAGGCTGCTGTGTTCATTCAGAGCAAATACCGGAGTTCCAAGCAAAAGCAACAGCTGGGAAAGGACAGGCTGTCACCTTCCTTTAAGAGTCAAAAGATCTTTTCATCACCCACAGAAGTAGCAAGAAACACTCACAATGTTTATTCCTATCCTACAAAGCAGGAAGGGATCCATCATATCAAGATGGTGGATGAGAGAGACTTAAAAACAGCTTCAAAAAAGGAAGTGTGTGATTTGGCAATGTTTTCAAGACAGGTATGTAAATAAATTTATTCACTGATAAAGTCTCTGAGAACTACCCAACAACTGAATCAACACATAATAAATAACTGGGGGATTATTGTATCTGTGTTTATCAGATAATTTTAATAAAATAATTGATGGCTGTGCTATTTAAGTAGCCATGTACTTTCATGCCCATAACATTGTGATAAGAATAAAGAATAAAATTATGATAGAAGCCACCTGTAGTAAGATCCCATATGCTGGTTTATGTCACTGAAACCACTGAATAGTTTCATGTATCCATGTGATGTTTTGTTATTGGTAAAAATGTGAGTATTTTTTAAGCATTTTAAAAAACTGAAAGCATAGGTTTCCTGCCTTCCCCAAATTTTACTTTGTATGGCGTAATGATCTGTTAAAATCTGTTAGGTGGCTTAGCAGGCCCTGTATTTGATGAACATAAAAGTCTCACCACAATAAGCAATTCTGGAGCTCTGACAAGAAAGTTCCAGGAGAGATCATAGGAGCAGCAAAGACCTATTCCTGTCCTCTCTTTCTAGGTATCTGACCTCAAGAAAATGTCTTTCTATATCAGCACTTTTACTTCATCCTGTATGAAGCGACAGATGTTTAGTAGATGACTTCCAATTGAAAAAAAATTACCAACTGAGCCAGTAGTCTGTAAAATAACAGAAGAAATTCTGTAGTGGGGTGGTTTAAAGGAAGATATCTAATATCTTTGGTCCCTAATCTAAGTTTTGTTATCTGTGAGAGTTGCATCCTGAGAAAGCATTATACCTGCCCTGGGTCTCCACCTTGAGGTCAGGCCCAAGTATCTCTACCCTTCAACTGTCAATGGAGATCTGCTCTTGATTAGTTCCCTAAGCCCTTCCTCTTCTACTTTTAAGCAGCTGTCAATGGAGATCTGCTATTGATTAGTTTCCCTAAGCTCTTCCTCTTCTAGTTTTAGGCAGCTGGAAAAGTGAGTTTTACATGCATGCTGTCTTCCTTTTCTTTGTTGCAAAAATTAGAAACTCACAGCTGATCTGCAACTAAGACAGATGAAGAGGCATAAAGTGCTGGCTAGTGCAAACCCAGAGTCAGAAAATCATGAATCCTGCTCTCTACCTAGCAAGACATCCAGTTTATAAGGGATGAAAGGCAGAGTAACTGTATGGTAGAGCATGGAAATGAGGGATCGAGGAAAGGGAGAAAGAGAACCAAGCCTTTAAGTCAGCCAAGAAGACAGAAGAAGGGAGGTTTAACATACCCAGTAGGAACCTTAGAAGTAGGCCACCATGGCAACAAGTGCCAATGGCTGAACTCAGGTGCCCCAGGAAGACAGTGGATAGATGTGGAACATAGCACTGAGGGTTTGCTACTTTTGAGGGGAAAATGTGACATGGACAAGTTGCTCAGAGTGGAAGGTAGTGTAAAGTCAGGGTTTATTAGACCTGGGTACAAAGGTCCAGGTACCTTATAGAAAAGAACTTGGGAGTCCTAGGGAATCTGAAAAAGAACTGTGCAGTTTGTATACCTGTAGAGCTCTGGAATTCTTTGATTTAATCTGACATATGGCCTTTTTTTTAGATATCAAAGTTATCTGAAGAATATTTCATTCTGCAGAAAAACTTGAATGAAATTATCTTGGTCCAGCAACTGAAGCCATTTTATCTGGGTATCTATCGCCAGAAACCAATCAACAGACACATTTCTACTCATCAATACCTCTCAGGTAAAGATCAGTAATGGTAGGCCACTCAAAGAGAAGGAAATGCCAATCTCTTTGTGTCTTAGACTTGTGTTCTGTGACTTGAGGCAATGGTCTGCCTCACGAGAGAGCTGAAGCCTTTCTTTCATTCTATATCTTATAAGCAGATACATAATTTTTCAGAATGTTCTACCTACCTCCTGCTGTCTCTAATACCACTCTCCTGAGTATTTTTCCTTTATTATTTTCTCCCTTTTATACAACTTAATCTTAACTTGACCTAAGACACCATCAGAGAGCAAGAGGGAGCTCAGAGAAGGAGCAATAATGTCAGAATAATATGACAAGCAAACCTGAAATATCCCTGTTTCCGGATCACATCTGGAAGAGTGTGGAGCCTGTGAGCCTCTGATCAGAGACACAAAAGCATGAGGTTATGTTTTCTTATATTTTTCATGCTGTTTATTGCTCATTCGTGGTGATGTGCTGTTTAAGAATACGTTGACACAAATGTATATTGCATAGTGACCTTCATTTCCTCCAGAACTCTGCCCTCCCCTTTCTCATCCCTTCCTCTTCCTGCTGGTCCCCTTTGTTTCCCTAGACAGTTTCTCTTCTCCTTTCATGTCATATATACACATAAGATTTCATATATCAGCACAAAATCTAGGGACCACAAATAAGAGAACGCACAGAAATGTGTCTTCCTGGGGCTGACTTAATTCACTTCAGATGTCCATTTCCACTCACATTCACTTGCCTGAAAATGCTACAACTTCATTTTTTTTTTAGGGCTGAAAACAATTCCACTGTGTATGTATGTTATACTCTGTGTCCATGTCTCTATTGTTGGGCACCTCAATTGGTTCCGTAATGTGGCTGTTATGAATAGAACTGTGACAAACAGTGACATGAAGTTATCTCTGTGATATGGTGACTTGGGGTCCTTTGAGTGAAAAGCCAGGAGTCTAGCTAGATCATATGGTAGGTCTACTTTTAGTTTTCTGAGAAACCTCCATAGTGATTTCCTCAGATAGGCTGGCCTGGTTTGCGTTTCCATTAGCAGTGTATAAGGGCTCTCTTGAGTTCACAACCTCAGCAGCAGCAGCCTCAGTCACAGGCCACCCATCTCTGGAATTATCTGACCCCAGTTCTCTAGGGATGTGCCAAGGCCTTAGGTTCTGCTGTGTTTCTGAAGGATCAGCTCATAGTCTCCAGTCATTTGTCCATGAGTTACTATCAGGATACCCATGACCCCTGATGGCCTCTACATCCTCCACAATGGGAGCAGCATACCTTCCAAGGCGGGCCAGAAAACCAGAGATCTGAAGTATTACCTCATTCGCCCACGTTCCAGGAAGCCTATCATGTACTGGAAGCCATGGAGTGGGGGTAGGGTGGCGGTGGGAATGCTGCTACTAAAAGCCGCAGGAGCCCACCTACCCATCCCAGCCCTGCTGACTCTTCGGGATTCTTCTCAGAAAATCGTTTCTTTCCCTTTACTTTCAAGCCCTTTGCTCTCCTGACAGATACCTGACTCCATTTCTTTAATGTGCAGCTCTCTGCAAAGCTAGGAAGAGTCATATGACCTTATTCAGCTTCTTTTGATTTCCTTGCCAAAATTTCTGAATTAAAAAAAACAACAACAAAACAAACAAACAAACAAATACTGAGATGACTGTGGCTGTTTGCCTGATCTGGGATAAAGAGACAGAATCTTCAAGTTCCTGTCAGTTCCCAAGCCACATTGTTTGTGGTGACACTTAACAAACACAGCTGTGCATACAGTGGCCTTGGGTGCTGCTACTCTCCTGCTTTGGCTAGAACATCTAACAGTGAGAAGAATAAAATTCAGCAAGAGCCCATGGGGTTGGCTCCTGTCCATGTCCTGTGCTGGAGGGACTGGATAGGGTAGGGGACAATAGCTGTAGATTGCTCTAGGTTTTATATGCAGCTGAAGGTGCAGGTGGTGTGGGAACTCAGAAGATCTAGGCAAAGGCCAGCAGTTCATACTCTATTCACTGCACAAAGGGAAGGTGGAGGCAGGAGGCAGAGTCCTGGAGAGGAATCTAGGCTGTTGATGTACTGCCCAGCTTTCTGCTTGGTTGTTCTTGAGAGGGCTGGGCAAGGATGAGAGCAGAACCCACAGGTGCTCACTTTATTCTGCAACCTCCCATTGTCTCCTTATGAGCTGATGTGTATCAGGAAGAAGGCTGTAACTCAGAAGCACATCTCCGGGTCACCGAAAGCTTTTGTCCCTTGCACGCGCAGAGAACATTTGTTCTACTCTGTCTCTAACATCCTGTATGCTCAATAGTAACTGAGTGCCTGGGAGAGACCAGGATCTGTGAGGACTCCAGAGCCCAGGAGTAAAGACCATGTTGAGAGATGCCTTCAAGCCATAAAGCAGAGCTAGATGAGGTGGTCACCCAGCAGATACTGACAGGTGACCACAGAGTATGCATGTCTACATTAATGACAGGAAGCTGCTAACATTTCACCTCCCCTCCAATCTGGATGTGGCTTCAGTTATTAAAAGGGGAAACCAAGATGTTAGTATCCAGCATTAAGAAAATTGAAAGCGAGCACTTGAGCAGCATTTGCTGAGAACAATGAGAGAAGGCAATGGAGAGTGGTCCAGAGAACACAGTGCTTGCCGTACCAGCATTGAGCACCGAAGTCTGGATCTCCAGCACAGGGGTAAGGAGCCTGCTGACTGCAACAGCCTGTTTGTAACACTAGCACTCACAAAGTAGATACAGGTGCTCAGGGCAGAAGCTTAGCTCCTGTCCAAAAGAACAATTCACTTCTTCAATCCTTGTTGATTTTTGTATATGGCTTACTTCTAAGTTCCTCTCGTCAAACAAGATCTGATACAGATATTCTTAGTTAATCAGAACAGCAGACAGCTGCTCCCACTACAGTTCATATGAGGCAATGGTTCTATGTTGGAGCCTTCCTTCAGCTATGGAGAAAGAATTCGGGAGATGGCTGATGTAAACCCCTATGAGCACAGACTCTAAGCCACCCCTGCATTTCCACACACCCTATACCTCTAAGAAAAAAAAATTCATTTAGTGAACCAAATAAGGCTCACTTTCTAATAATTCCAATATTAAAATGATCCAGACTTGATTAGTCATTTCATGCCTCAAAAGTCTGCAGGTATCTTTTGTTCATCAATATACCCAATGCTCTTTTTAAGAACTTAGTAAGCCTCTGCTAGGACATGAAAAACTGGAATGTTTCTCAAGCATACCCCCCCCCCCAAAATCCCTAGAAAATATTCATAACATAGGAGGAACCATTATGTTTTTCAAATTAATTTTAACTAATTATGCTCTTAAAGGGAACTTTATATATTTCTGTGAAATATCTAGCTTATACCAAAATGTCAAGTAAAACAATGTCCAAATGAGGGCTAACTGGCTAATCACAAAGTTTAAAAATAGCATCAGTGTGTATTCATTATATGCGTTTGGAAGTGTTTTAAATGAACCTGATAACTGTCCCACCCTGCACGAAGAGGAATTGTGCTGCAGAGTTTTGTGTCAACTTGACACATGCTAAGTCACTGGGAGGAGGGAACCTCAATCAAGAGAACACTGCTATAAGATGGGGCTGTAGGCAAGCCTGTAGGACATTTTCTTAATTTGTGACTAATCAAGAAGAGCCTGGCCTGTTGTGGGTGGTACCATCCCCGGGCTGCACAGTCCAGGGAGAAACAAGTCATAAAGAACAAGCCATAAGCAGCACTCCTCCATGACCTCTGCATCAACTCCTGCCTCCAGGTTCCTACCCTCAGAGCTAGTGGGAAAATAGCAAATTTTTTACTTGTTTTGAAATGTCTATGTCATTCATAAAGTAACATTGATGTGTTGGTTACTTTCTTTGTCATGTGATAAATTACCTGAAGGAATAACTCAAGGGATAATTGACTGGGGCTTCCTTGGACGCATGCTCAAGCAGGAGGGTTTCACAAAGACGTATCTGTTTCTTCACTTCAGACTACTTCACTTCAGTTCATGACTATCATAAAAAATATACTGGTTCGATAATTCCTTTGAGGAATTTAGAGACTAGCCCATAAAACCAGTGCCTAAAAACATCCTAGATGTTTGCTTATTTGTTTGTTTGTTTATTTATTTATTTATTTATTTATTTTTAATTTTAGGTTTTTAAAACAAGGTTTCTCTGTGTCAGCCTGGCTATCCTGGAACTCACTCTGTAGACCAAGCTGACCTCAGACTCAGAGGTCTGCCTGCCTCTGTCTCCCCAGTGCTGGGATTAAAGCCAAGCACCACCACTACCTGGCTCCATACTACTTCTTTTAAAAGCCTTTTTATCTAGTGGTATGAAATAATAAGTGCACCATATGTGAATTTATCTTTTTACAATGTTATTATTATAGCATTATAATAATTATACATTATATTATATATTATAACATATAATTGTACTATAGTATAGTAGTTAATATATTAATTTATTATATACTATTAATACATAAAATATATTATTACCATATTGACAAATTAATAATACATTAATGTTATTATATTAAGTGCAATTATGTAATTCTGTTGGAATCTATCTTGGATAAATCAGTACTATAATGTCCAAACATGCCAAGAAACTGTTCGGCTTCAATGCAGCTGGCATCACTGGCCTTCATGTATGTGTCTGTACCAAAAACTTAATGGGCAGTTGAAAGCACATTGGTAATTACCTTTCTCCTTCTGTGTTAATTCCATGTCCTCTGTAGTCTTGAGGAGATAAAAATCAATGTGATATGGAAAAATAACTTGGCTGCAGAAACTTTAATTGTTTCCATCTGAAGTTTTTAGTTTTAAAGTATTTTATTGTGATGAATTCAGTCAACATGTCAGGAATCCATTCTTGTGTAAGTAAGGCAAGCAACTCCAACACAACATTTGATATGTTACTTTTTATTTCTATAAATATAAGGTTTTTAATTTCTTTTAGGAATCACCATTCAATATTAATTTAAGTGATTCTTGGTTATAAACTTGTCAGTAAAGACTCAAACAAGAGATACAGTTGATTTGATTGCCCACTGAAGTAGATTTAGTGAAACACACCTCTGCATGTGTCTGGAAAGGCATTCTCTGAAACCACAAATCATGAAGACTCACCCAATGGATATATCCATCCCTTGTGGAAACTGAACATGACAGTGTTATTGGAGCTACAAGACAGAAATACAGTTAAATAAATGAAGCTAAGGTGATGCTAATAATAATAATAATAATAATAATAATAATAATAATAATAATAATGGCCTGATTGTTTTTAATCCACAAATAAATAGGAGTAAGAATAAGATTGTACCAACTGTACTATGAGAATACTAAAATGCTGCCTTCTGTAAAGGCAATTAATTTTGCACAAGCAATTACTTGATGTAATATGCTTTTTCAAGAAAAACATTGCAGTGGTAAGTCCATCAAAGAATTACTACCAAAAACTTTCAAACATTTAACATGTTTAGGCAAATACCTTGAGGTATTCAGAGAATGGTGAATATTCACAGTGTGTGTTATGCTTGAGAGAAAACTCTGAAAAATAAAAGCATCTATTTTCAGAAGTCGGTACATCTTAGAAGCAACATTTCATTAAAAGCTGGATCAGTCGATCTCAGTTGTGAACTTAGATATAAATTCCTGAAAATGGTACTTGCTGGTAGAATGCAACTGTATATAGGAAAGACTGTCCAAATAACACTTATGGATATAACACTATATCAAAAGGTCAGACGAAAAAGCCGTCTTAATAAATAGCAAAGCCATTTTTAATAAAACCAGGACCTGTTTTGATAAAGTGTAAAGCCCAGTAAACTAAAAACTGAAGGATATTCTTTAGCAATGTGTACATTTCCTAAGCTAATAACAATATCATAATTAACTATAAAACAATGGAAACTGTTCCACTAAAGAGGAGGAGTAAAACTAAATGCAAAAAAAAATAAAACAACATTTTATTTTTATGCAACTGGAAAGTAGAGAAGCTTCTGAGGGACATAATCATCAAAGAGGAAAAAGATACGATGGTAGAAGAATTATACGAGCAACAAAGTTAAGTAAGGATGTATGGAGACCTAGATAGATAGATGTTAGATAGATAGATAGATAGATAGATAGATAGATAGATAGATAGATAGATAGACAGACATAACTGATATATACATTGATTATATATAAAATAGATATTTTTTCTCATAAAATATTACAATGGAAAAAGATCTCATTGGAAATAATAGTGGAAATTAATATATTGAAATAAAGTTCACCAGGAAACCACAAAGATATAGTAAAGGAGGGATCCATGATAGGATGATGTGTTATGCTTCAGCACGGCAAGGTGAGATATCATGAAACTGGAAGAATTTAACGTATTGCATTCAAAATATCTGCCCTAGAACTTTAATCTTCATAAAGACTATTCATAAATTTCAGACAGAAAAAAAAAGCATGTGATTAACAAAATGAATGAAATAACGTGATCACTGAACACGCAGTATACAAAGCACAGTAATGAGACGGAGTGGACCTAAAATCAACCTGATATTTCTTAAAAAAAATACGTTGCAAGCCAACAAGATGCTGAAAACTATCTCTGATTTGAGGGAGAAGAATTTCCATAAATTCTTACTCTTCGCTGGCCACCCACACCTTTTCCAGCTTTCTTTTTCCTTTAAGGTTGAGGAATACAGCGTGTGTAGCCTGAGTACTTCAGTGTCTGTGCTGAGAAAAAAAGACAAAGCATAAAGATCCAGCTGCTGTACTTGGTTCACAGTGAAGGCTCGCCATGCCTAGAATGGCAGTGCTTTCCTTATCGCATCTGAACCACTAGACACCCCTGTGTGCCTCTGCTGGGGTACCCTCCTCTGACATATGTACAAGGTGTCTGTGGGCAAAAGTCAGAGCTAGGGGCTGGAGAGATGGCTCAGCGGTTAAGAGCACTGGCTGCTTTCCCAGAGGTCCTGAGTTCAATCCCCAGCAACCACATGGTGGCTCACAACCATCTGTAATGGGATCTGATGCCCTCTTCTGGTGTGTCTGAGGACAGCTACAGTATACACAGATACATAAAATAAATAATTCTTAAAAAAAAAAAAAAAAAGCCAGCCCTAACCCCATAGGCTAGAACAAGACTAGTCTTTAAAGACGAAAGTCTGACTTTAGGCCAGTGAAAATGACAAAACTACACAGTATATATGTTGCAATATGTCCAAGAGGCAAGAGTCACCAAGTGAGGCGTTATGGCTCTCCTCCTACTAGCAGGGTCACCTTTTCCTTGTTTTCTTTGATGTTGTTTAAAAAAAATGGCAGGAGGTGTGTGCTGCCACACTGTCTCTGAGTTCATATGTACATCAGTCCTACTTGTCTCTAGGAGACACTGTTTCCTTGGAGTTGTCCATCACCTCTGACTCTTGCAGTCTTTCTGCCTTCTCTTATGCAGAGATCACTTAACCTTGAGGGGAGGAGTTTGATGAAAACATTCCATTAAGGACTGAGTACTCCAATGTCAGCATCTGCACACTGCCCAGTTGTAGATCTCTGTGTTAATTTGCATCTACTGCAGAAAGAAGCTTCTCTGATGAAGTTTGAGTGAGACCCTGGCTGATCTATAGGTATATCAATATGTCATTAGGAGTTATTTTATTGTTGTGTTCATTTAGCAGAATAATGGTTAGGCTCATGACCTATCTTAGAAGTCTCTGGCTCTTGGCCACTAACAGTGCCAGGTATGGATTCCATCTCATGGAGTGGGGCCCAAATTCAATCAAAAAGTGATTGGTTACTCCATAACATTTGTGCCATTACTGTAACAATATATTTTTCAGGAAGGTCACTGTTGGAGGTCACAGGATATGTATTTGAGTTATATTTATGATTGCTTTTCTCCTCCTCCCACGGCATACAGAATACCTTCCAGCACATACTGGAAAACATATCTTTAAAAAAAATGATAGAAGAGCCAGGTGAGGACTGAAACAGTCTCAGGCTCTCTGTGTTAGTAACAAGTGCCCACAGCAGAGAGTTAACAAACACTGAAAGTCCATGGTAGCCATAGATGTAAGCTAGCCCTGGTGTCCAAAGCCTTGGGATGTGTAGCTCAGAGACAGGGCAGTAGCTATCGTGTTGAGAAGGTCAGAAGATCCACTCAGACAGACAACATGGCCCACCCATGGTGCTAAGGACACTCAGCCAAAACAAGCCCCCTTACCTTAACCCTGCTTCCCTGGTTAGCTCAAGAAAACAGGAGTACCTAGAAGAAAAGCAAGATTAAGCTAGGCCCAACGAGAACTGAGCAGATCTCCCAAAGGGAACGGAAGGAGGTCAGGCCAGGCAAAGAGGAGTGCTTTGGACCATAGCTGTACTCAGGACTTGGATTCCAATCTCTAGGTGTCCTAGCCTGGCTGGAGGGCAGCTGAGCTGAATGAGGAAATGCAAACCGTCACTAGTCCTGGATGACTCTGCTTTTAAAGTGCCTAAGAAGTCCTGAAGAATTCTGTAGGTCTTTATATTTCTTGAAGGACACAGCCGGCAAAGAGGAAATGGAAATTTACAAAAAATCTAAACAAGGGTTTCTTAAGAAAAGAGCTAAGGCAGCTTAATGCGCAGCTGCAGACACCTGATTTAGGCACCTGACGCTTCCTGCAAATCATACTCTGTGTGGTCACTTAAGTAAAATCGTGTGATTATCACTGAAATGAAAAAAAATAATACTCAAGTTTAACTTTCTAAAGCAACTGCCAGCAATGAGTTTTAACTTTGTCTCCTTTCTTCTGAGTGCAAAATATTAAGATGCTCATCAATTTATTATCCAAAAGGTACACTTCTGATAAATTAAAACACTTAGGGAAATTATTACCAGCACAACAATATGAATAAATGCCGTACCTCCTGGCTGTAACCTTTGCAAGCTAACATTTATCATTCACATCACATGAAATAGCCACAAACCTAATTCTGCTAGTGCCAACATTGATACACTGTGCAAAGTCTGTGAGTATAAATGTTCGTGTCACTTTTGTAATTATAGGGACAGGGTGATTAGTTGACAAGGTTTGTGTTCCCCCAAAGGAACAAAATGAGGAAGGACATCAGGACATAAAATAAACTTGTCGTTTCTTTTGTGCTGATAAACTCACAGAAAAAGAAGGTGGGAGAGGGGGAAGCTTGTAGAAACCAGAAAACAAAACAGTCCAAGGAAATTTGGCAGAGCAATCAGACCTATCAATCATTTATTTCCTGGTTATCCACCTCAGAGGGCAATGTCGTAGGAAGCCATCCCTGAATAATGCTTTGATACACTCATATCCATGTGTGTATTTTAATATATTTATAAATGTGTGCTTAGCATGCATTTTCTTTTCTTCTTTTATCCTGCTTCCTTCTCTGAATCTAACCCGCTTTCCTCCCCTGTTCAGAACCCTTGTTATAGAACACATATTCTTTCCTACATTCTGCAAATATGTTTGTATGTTCTTACTTGCTATGACTCGAGTTTTACCTCTGTGGAAAGTATTGGACATCTTTGAAATTATTTTTTTTACTAGAATTGTAATTGTTGGAGATAGACTTCAGGGGTAATAGGATTCCTGAGAGAAGAGATGTTTCATTTGTTTTTTATTGTGGGTTCTTTCCTTGAAGACTGGAACAATTGGCATTGGCTTCAGCGATCTGTGAACATATACTTGTTCTGACATCCTGTCCATAAGAATTATGTTTCCTTGTAAGCTTTGCTCATGCATCTGGAGTAAAATGATCATTGTTACAGAATGCCCCCCACCCTCGTCAAAGCACCCTCGGTGCTGATTTATTTTATTACTTTGCTCATCTTGATTTTCTCATCAGTCTCTTTTATCTGTGTTCCTTTGGTCTGTACATTTGGGCTTTTGTTTTTCTTTTATGGAGATGGGAATTGAACCTAGTGCCTCAAACATGCCAGGCAAGGGTTGTGTCACTGAGCTACTCACACCCCCAGTTTCTTAGCTATTTATGGTGAGCAAATATGTATGCTTTCTGATTCCTGAATTCTGATGAAGGTATTTATAGCCCTAAGTGCTTCATGAATTCACGTGGATTTTCTTCCCAGAGTTTTCTTGGTTGTCTTATTAACATTTATCTTTGGAGCATTGGATATTTGTTTTATATGCGGTGACAAGTCAGTGACCTAGTTAATAAAAATGTACTGAGCATTTACTGTTCACACAGTACCGTGCCTGTCAGCTAATGTGGAAGCACATTCTTGGTGAACTGGGAGGAGTCCAACAGGAGGATTCAAAACTTAAATAAGAATCTCTACCACAGACAGCTCTCTACACCCATTGAATAAAAGCATCGGAGACAAAGGTCTGAAGCAGCAGGGTTGGGAGACAGCTGAGGGTTAAAGTGCTTTACCAGGCAAGCACAGGGACCTGGGTTTGGATCCTCAGAGCCCACAAAAAAGCCAGGCAATCATGGTGACCCCTAGAAAAACAGTGGGGAGGCAGAGACAGGGATCCCATGGGCAGGCTGGCTATCTAGACTGTAAGGAATTCTCAGACTCCCAGTTCACCAAGAAACCCTGACTCAGTAAATAAAGTGGAGAACAAGCAAGTAAAAAAGCACCCATTGTTGACCTCATGGCCTACTAACAAACAGAGAGAGACAGAGAGGCAGAACGAGACAGAGTCAGGCAGATGCAAAAAGATAGACAGAGAAGAGACAGAACAACAGCAACAAACATCAGGCAGTAGTCACAAAAGTAGGCATGGGTTCTAAATTCATTCTCTAGGGCTGCCACAATAAGCCACAGACAATGTGGCTTTACCAGCATAACTGTTGCCTTCCAGTCTAGAGGCTCAAAGTATGAGGTCACAGTATCATCAGTAGGTTCTCTCTGAGATCTTGTTTGTCAGTGCAAATTTTCTCTTTCTCTCTCTCTCTCCCTCTCTCTCCCTCTCTCTCTCTCTCTCTCTCTCTCTCTCTCTCTCTCTCTCTCACTCTGTATGTGTACATGTGTGTGTGTGGTATGATGTATAACGGATGTGTATGTATAGTATGATGTATGACGTGTGTGTATGTATAGTGTGTGTGTGTGTGTGTGTGTGTGTGTGTGTGTGTGTGTTTGCCAATGGAAGTCAGAAGACAATGGAAGCCAGAAGACGATGGAAGCCAGAAGAGGTGGTTAATGGAGCAAGAGTTATGGGAAGTTATTGGGTGCCTGATGTGGGTGTTGGGAACCAAATTCTGGCCCTCGGGAAGAACACCAAACATTCTTAACAACTGCTGAGCTGTTGGTCCAACACCAACCAGAAAACTTACACTAGATTTTCTTATCTGTTCCCTGAAGTTCTGGGGATTTAAGAATAAACAAGAAAGGCATTCCACCTTTAGAAATAGAGTTCTTAGGTTGGAAGGCATGAAATGGTGGGTGATGGTCAAGGATGCAGGGAACAGGGATAATAGGACAGAAAGGGGCCTACAGTCTGTCTATGAAGAGCACCCTTGGCCAGAAGGTGTGTTCTTTTTCAAAATAATTGTTTATGTGGCTGGAGAAATGGCTCAGTGCTTAAGAGCACTATCTGCTCTTGTGGAGCAGATTCCTGCTATCCACCTGGTAGCTCACAACCTTTTATAACCATATATATATATATATATATATATATATATATATATATATATCTTTCATTCACAAATCCAAAGAGCTCTGGCAGGTAGCCAGAAGTGCCTGCGACCCGCCAGGAACTCAATGCAGATTAACTATTCACCCATACACATTAGGCTTCATTGTGGCAATTTTTAAACAAAATTTGTCTCTCTGTTTTTCTTCCGCTGCCCTTCTCCCCTGTTTCCTTCCTCCTTTGTGCCTGACCAGTTCCAGTAGCCATGTTCAATGGAATCTGCAAGAATGCTGAGACTGAATAGAGATAATTTCATAGATACAGGGCCAAGAACTTCTTTATTCTCAGAATCTTTTTGTCCCTCCCTTGCATGGCAATTATTTGTATTCTTTGCCGTCCTCAGTTTATTTTTGTTACAACAGTATTATTCTGATATCAATTCAAACTTTAAGTGGTATTAGAGTCAAATTAAAATTTAGTCACAGGCAACTTTAAGCATTTCTAAAAATACCAAGTTTATATAATACGTATTTATTATATATACATATATTATATATAATTTGTAATAACCTAATACTATATATTTTTTACCATTCAGGTAAAAATGAGATAAACAGATTTGACCTACATATTCTAAGAAAGGTCCTGGCCTCATCCTTCCTGTGAATCTGTGTCTCTTTTCCACATCACCAAATTCTTCTTGCTTTTTTTTCTCCCCTCTTCCTCCCAAAGTCCTAGACCTCCAGATAACTGGAGGAAAACACATGACCAGAAGAATAATATGGGTGGATGGATAACAAGCACAGTGTGCTTGCATAGAAGCTCATATTCATCCAAAGGAAAACACTGTACAGTTTCTGGAGTTCAGAACTTTTTATGATCACCCATCTTATAGGTGTCTCTAAAGGAGAAGAGTCAAAAATATTGAGACCTCCAAGAAGACCTCGGAAACCCAAAACATTAAATAACCCTGAAGACTCCACATACTACTATCTACTCCATGTAAGTGGCTCAATCTTACAATTAAACTGAGGACCAGTAGAAACTGTAGCTGCAGAAGAAGGCCTTACAGAATAAACGCCCTCCATGGAATCCACTCACAGATACCATACTCAGTGGTCCCTTTGTTTTCTTCTAGTCCTCTTCCTCATGGTCCAGCCTTCTCTTCTAATCTTAGACCTACCCTGTGTTCTCCTAGAAACTTTTTCTGGTAATCAGTTTTCTTATTTGGGGTTTCACTGCTGTGAAGAGACATCATGACTACTGCAGTTCTTATAAAGGAAAACATCTAATTGGTGTTGGCTTACAGTTGCTGAAGTTTAGTCCGCAATCATCATGGTATTAAGTATGACAGCATGCAGACAAATATGACGCTTGAGAAGAATCTGAGAGTTCTACATCTTGATCTGCAGACAAAAGGAAAGAGAATGTGACAACAATGGACATAGCTTAAGTATAGAAGCCCACCCCCACAGTGGCACACTTCCTCCAACAAGGCCATACCGTCTAACAATGCCACTCTCTATGGGCCAGGCATTCAAACACACGAGTCTATGGGGGTGGGAGGGCATTCCTATTCAAACCACTTCATCACTTATCTGAATTTACATACAAATATCAACCTAGAAAGGAAAGTTCATTGTGGGAAAATCCTCCAGAGACCTTCATTTAAATGAATATGGTGTCATGAAAGTAGTGAAAGAGAAATGAACGTTTGTTGGGCTTCTGTGAGATGTATTCATAACCATTGTGATAGCTTATCCTAGAACCAGCTCTTAGTATAATGTTCACATCTCAGGTCAGAATCATGAAACACAGGTGAATGGCTTAGCCTTCCCATCAGGGCCACTAACTTTATTGAGGTCTGGATCCATCAGGTGGCAAGCATGAGATGTCATTGGTATGACCTCTACTATGCTTCTGTGCCCCTCATGTTCCTGTCCTCCTTGCACACCACTGCCATCACCTTGGTTTCCAAGACAAAGAGGGTCATGCCCTCTTTTATGCCTGGCACATTTTTTATGGCTTTTTGTTACTCATTCATCTTCCTTCTCTAGCCAAGCAATAGTCCTCACCCCAACTGTGACCATCACCACTTCTCAATCAGACCATTTCAGGCTTCAAATCTCATCCTCTTCAACATACACCAGAAAATATATCTAAACTGTAAATTTGATTGTCTTTCTTCTTCTACTAGCTCAGCATGAAGTCCAGAATCCAATGTCTTCTTCACTGAACACAGAGCTTCTAACCCCATATCGACTCACAATACGAAACTGCTCAAGCTCTCACAGTGATCAACATCCCCTAACCCTCCAAAGCTCCAGTGCTCCCTCCATTTCTAATACTTATTCAATCTACATTCTGTGCTGCCAGAGAGAGGAAAACAACTTCCCCGTGCCCTTGAAAACCCAGAGAATCTGAGAGTTCGTTGGAAACAGTATTCACACACCACAGGCAGAAAATGAAGCTCACACTTGAATTCCCAGTTTGCTGGGTCAATGTGCCATGTTTCTGTATGATGCATCTCTCCCTCATGATGTTGCCCAGAATTCAGACTTACAATCTTTATTCCTTTCAGTTCCTTAGACTAATCTCATCAACCACCATGTTGTCGGCCATTGCCAAGTTCAGAACCTTTATCTCTGTCTTAAATGTCTTCTCTAGTTCCAAACACAACTAGAAAACCACCTAAATTTATTGCATATTATACATGGGTATGCACACAGAAAGGTCCAGGTGTATTCATGCATACAGCTCTGTTGGGCTATGTCACGTGTCGCGCAAATCTCCAATAGAATACAAAATGCCTTTTAGTACAACCATCAACACTGCAAATTCTACAATATTTCTATCACTCCAAAATGAAACTCTACCCATTGTCAGTCACTTCCCCACTATTCCTGACCCATGCCCTAAAAAATTCTCTAATTGACTGCCATCTATGTATTGCCTCTTCTAGAATCCCATGTAAACAAAATCACATAGTATGTGTTATATAAAACATTTTATAAGCTAGAAATCACTTATCCTGACTCTCTCCCTCTCTCTCACCTACCATTAAGATAATAAATGTTATACAATATGATTTCATATTACTATATATTATATCTTTTCAATTCTTCTACTCCCTTTAGAAGTCAACCCAAGAAGAAAAACGGAGACCAAGAAAAGACAGGTAATTATCTTTTTTAAATTATAGAATCATTTTGTTCAAATAAAACTATAAATCTTTATGTTCAAATTTAATTACAAATCACATATATTTGGAAAGTAGCATGATCCTAATATATGTATATGCTAAGTGTGAGGACTATATGGAGCCTATAAATTACATATACTGAGCCAGAACTATATAAAGCATTCACTTAGAACTTAAATATAATTTGGATGCATTACATCATTGGGGCTGACAGCTTTTCTCTGCCCTTTTAATAATAGTGAGTAAGCGATCAGAAAACTTCAATATCCACAGATGTTCTTTCCCTTTTTCTATTATGGTCTTCTGATACATGTTCAATGTCACATACTTTTTGAGGATTGTTAGGACGGCAAGGGCTGTGATTTTTGTAGCTATGGCACAATTATTTTCACATGATTTTTCCCTTCCTATAATATTTCAGTCTCTCAGGACTTCAATATTTTAACCTTTGACAATAATCCCGTCAGATGACTTTTAGACAATTCTAGGAATGGAAGAGGGTGCTTCTGTTGAGCATAAACAGTTCCCTGTGACCTGGTGGTACCTATCACCAAAACCACTTGAGGCTGTGGATGAAACATTTGAAAATACTGTGTAGTAACTCATCAAGACCAGTTCTCACGACAGTTACCTATGAGCCTGGTATGAATGTGAATGTAGACTGGTCAAACTGGAAACTATTGTCCCTGGCAGTTATAGAAACTACCAGTTCCTGTTAAGTTAAACCTGATAAAAAAAAACAAAAGAAGCCAATGCAGTAGCTGTTTTATTAAATGTAAGAGATGGGGGATTCTTTTTAATTAACAGGATTGCTTAATTTTACATTTCAATATTTCTCCCACATGCGTGAACATGTATGTGATGCTCTTTAGTTACAACAAATGCTTCAAAAGAAAAAAAAACACTTAGCCTGCAAATCAAGTGACTAGAAATCAGACTGATTGAGTAGCATGTTTGTGTGTTCATTTGCAGTCAAGGCAAGTTATTAGGTTTGGAAGATTTCTATTATAAGGAATTTTTGCCCACTTATTCTGGACCCAAGACACATAGCTCTAATGCAAGAGAACTGAAAGCACAGAAGGAACTCCAGGATCAGCGCACTGAGAGTAATGAGAGGTAATATCATACAGTCTGTATCAATGGTAAACTTTGAATGGAAATTCAAAAATTGGAATTTAAGCAATTTTGTTTTATGTAGTGGTGAATTAGTTAAACCACTTTGGCTCCTGGAGGGTTGCACACCCATTGCACCAGCCCAAGAAGAGCTCTCTGGATCCATGAATGAAAGACACATACACATCAGCTTATTTTGACATGCCTTGATTAGCTCAATGGTTGGGCACTTCTAAACCTCCCTGCAACTAGCACACTCTTCTCTCCAGTATGCCTGGTTTAACACCTTCTAAATCTATATTTTATATTTGCTGCCCTGTTTCCTTCTGGGCTGCACCACCACCCTAGTTGGGCCATATTCCCTTTCCACCTACATTACTGGATGCTTTCTCTCCTGCAGCTCTTAAATTAGATCCTTCTCCCTTATGGCGATTCACCTCTTCTCTCCTCTCCCTTGGTCACTTGTCCTCACAATCTAAAAGTCCCACCGCATCTCCGTGCCCAGCCATTGGTGGTACAGCAATTCTTTATTGTCAGTCTAAGCCAGCTGTGGGCAGGGACCCTCAGGTCTGGAAGCATGGCTTTGGGGAGCCTAAATAAGACAAAGCATCAGATCCCTCAACAGTTTTAGATAGAGAACATTGATGTCACATTTTACTGAATCTTTCATCTTATTAGTGATACATTGCTCAGAGTAAAACTCTAAATATCATGGTTGTATAATCATGCATCCTATTTTTCCTAGACAAGGTCCCCATTCACACATGTTTTCGTGGTATTAATATTACTTTAAATGTGTCAATGATGAATCAAAAGTGATAAACTGTATGGTCATTCTAACTATGAGCAATATAACATATTTTATCTGTATTAAGGTCTAAATGGTGTCATTTTTAATTACTTATAAGGTAGGGGGGTTGAGACAGGATCTCATCATTTAACTTTTCTAATCTGTAACTCTACATAGCTCAGGCTAGCCTAGAAGTTTCAGAGATCTACCTACCTCTGCCTGTCAAGTTCTTGAACTAAAGGTGTTTGCCATCGTGACTGGCTTTGCTTACTGGGTTTTAAATTATGTTTCTAATTTTCAAAATCAGGGATGACAAATTAAAAACCATTTTGAAAAAAAGTTAATAAAAAATATTATTATTTTTTATCATTATTGAATATATTTATTTTTATTATTATTGAATATGGGTTTTTTCCACATCTTACCACTGATTTTGTGGCATTAAATAATTTATCTTGTAGCTTATTTACAACTTTGGGAATAATTTTTCTCTTTTGTCCAAAACCTATTGTGAAGTTTTGAGACTGGGGGTTTGTAATAGAATACAAACATGATGCATGAGAAATAGGAACTTTGGTGGGCAAATGGGAGCTGATCTGAAATCCTTCACCATCATCCTGTTAGCCTTGGCTACAAAGACGCCTCACCCTTCTTACAGGGTGAAATCATGGTTATAGAGAAGGGTTTTAGAGTCTAAGTATCTTAGGTTCAGACACTAATTGAGCCACTTGAGAAGGTTTTTGTGTTTACTGGGCTCTTTACCCCACTGGTTTTATGACTCCAGAGGAATTTTCAAATTCCTGCCTCACTATCTTATTATAGAGATTAAATAAAATGATAAACTAATTAGCTCACCATGTCCATAAAAGAGGTACTAAAGACTATTATTATCTGTCTTTGTTCACTTTTTCAAAATCTACTTGCACTATGAGTTCTAAGCACCTGTCTCCAAAAAGAAGATGCATTCTTCCATCCTGGAACCAAAAACTATGACTTGTTCAATCTTAGTGGGTGCTAGCAGCAGCACCGAGTAGAATGCAAAGTACCAGAGAGAGCAAATGATTTGTCCAGGGTCACAAACTAAGTGAGGGTTCTCCAACACAATCTTTTACACACTCTGTTCAGTTGCTTTCCACTTCCTGTTGTAACAGCTGACTCTACTTCCTCTCCAGCATATTCTTTCTCTTCCACTAGCTGACAGATCCTTGCCTACTGTGAAGCCTTTATATTCCAGAAACACTGCCGCATCCATAGATGTGTATTTAGTATCCACTAGGATAAGCATGCCAGAGAGGCAATGGTTGAGTGCTTGCTTTGTTCTAGGCACTATGCTGGTATCTCACTGAACTGGTAAGACAGTTACTAAGGCTGCCCTCCTTTATGAGTGTGGAAACCAAGTCTCCAGAGTTGAGTGACTATAAATAGTCACCTACATAATAATTGATGGAGCCAGAAAATTTGAACACCAGATATTGTAAACAAAGAGTCAATGACTTTAACCACTGTTTAATATTGGCAAGTTATGCAGAGCATAAAGCTGGTAGTTTAAGGAAGTGGTGGATATCAGCTGCCAAAGCTGTGATATTCACATCAAAAGATCTTAAGGTTAGAGGGAAATGATATTCACATATCAAGGCTGAACAAGATAACTGCAAGAAGTGAGGACTTTTTCTAAACTAAGGACAGCTATAGAGATGGTAACTCATAGCAATAGTATATAAAATCAATAAGATCCTGGGTTTAAAACAGAAACAAACACAAAAGAAGAATAACTCTAAATTACACTTTGGAACAATTAGCAAAATTTGAGACTAAATTATATGCCAATTGTATTATTTCAGAGAGAATAGCTTTATGTATACTCATAAGTACTCACTCAGGAGTACACTCATAGCTACAACTAGACATATACCAACTGTTGACACTGCCCAGTAAGGCTTAAGTATGCCTGGGGAAGGATGCACCACACAAATATAGTGCTTCATGGACTTTTTAATTGATAAATTAAAATTGTGTACTGTTTTAAAATTGTGTGCTGTGTAGAAAACAATTTTTTGAAATGCATATATATTATGGAATAGCTAGCTAGAACTGATTAAAATTGCAGAGTCTTAAAAATCTGCCTTAAAGCAAATTTCAAACAATCAATGTACTGCTACGAATTATCCTCACTATTTAAGTATATCTCTTAAATATATTCCTATGGACTGAGATTGTATAGTCTTTAATCAGTACATCCCCCAAGCCCCTATCTCAAAGCCCTGGTGCACACCTTTCTATGAGTTTGGCGTTTTAGGTTCCACATGTGAGTGGAGTCCTGCAGATCTTCACTGGCATTTTCACTTAGCATAACATCTTCCACGTTTATCCATACTGCCCAGAAGTTTCACTTCTTCTTGTGGCTGAATAATACTCTATGGTGTATAACAACCACGTGTTTATTCATTCATCCACTGATGGAAATATGGCTTACGAGTGTGTCTTGTGTTGTGAGTAGCACTGCAGTGGACATTAGACTATAGGTGTCTCTCAGAATGTTTGCTTTATTTCCTTTGACTATGTACCTGACAGTGAGATTTGGTGTCTCACTAATAGTCGTTGCTTTATGGTTTTGAGTAACGTATTCGCTGTCCTCTATGATGGTTACATTCTCACCACTACTGCCCACGGGTTCCCTTTTCTACACAGCCTCACCGACACTCCTCAGCATTTACGTTTTGGTAATAGGCATCCTACTTAGTGTGAGGTCATATCTCATTGTGATTTTAAATTGTATTTTCTTGATGATTGATAATGTTGGCCATATTTTTTAACTTTAAGATAAAGCTCATATAACTTGACCGTTTTAAAATGTCCTATTCAGTGGATTTAATATATTCACATTATAACAGTGCTGTGGTGGTGGTGGTGGTGGTGATAGTAGTAGTGGTGGTGGTGGTGGTAGTGGTGGTGGTGGCTCATGCCTTTAATCCCAGCACTCAAGAGGCAGAGCAAGGTGGAACTCTGTGAGTTCTAGTCCAGCCTGGTCTATAGAGGGAGTTTTAGGACAGCCAGGGCCATGCTATCTTTGGGGGAAAAGAGGTGAAAAATATATATTACATTATTTCAGATCCACCACTAATTTCAAGATATATCCTTGACTCCCCATATCACAACTCTACCACCCCTGTTCCCTGGCAACCACTAATCAATTTGCTTGTTTTAACTGCTTAGTCAGAACATTTCATATAAATGGAAATATACATGTAGCCTGATTGCTCTGGCTACTTCCCTTAGCCTGTATTTTTTTATATATATATTGGGGTATGCAGCATATGTATACGAGCGTTAGCACAGATATGCCGTGGCATTCACGTGGAAGCCAGAAGGAAACATTTGGAAGTTGTTTTCTGCCTTCTACCTTTTTGTTTTTAGGCAAGGCTTCTTGTTTCTCACTACTACACTACATACTCCAGACTTCTGAGCAGTTCTCTACCATCTTGCTCTAGGAGTGCCGGGGTTACACATATCCAACACTACAGCTGGCATTTTACAGATTTCAGAGATCTGAACTCAGGTCATCGGGCCTGGACATACCCACTGAGACATTTCTCCAGCCTAACATAATGGTTACACAGTCTATTAAGGTACAGAACATAGAGATTTTCTAGTCCTGCTTAATGACTATATCACTTCATTATCTACTCAAACTTTAGATGGCCAGTCTTCTTGCCAGACAGTTAGGAACTTGATTCATCCTTATTTCTAGTCTGAGTAGTACTATACGGGTTCTGATATTTATTTAATCTTGCATTAAATTTTTTTGCATGTGAATTTTGGTCATTTGTGTGGTTTTTGTTTGTGGTTTTTTTGTTGTTGTTTTGTTTTGTTGTTGTTGTTGTTGTTTTGAGAAATGTCTCTTCAGATAATTTGCCCATTTTTAACCAGTTTATTTGTTTTTAGTGAACTGCTTGAATTCCTTGTAGATTTTGGTTTTTGTTCCTATTAACCATCATATCATTTCTTACCCTTTAGTGGACCTTCTCTTCACTGTTTTGATTCTTTTCTTTGCTGTATAGTTCTTATTTGTCTCATTTCTTTTGTTATAACCTGATCTGTATTTACTCTTGTCACTGATTTGGTGGTGATTTCTAACCATCCTTTGTCCAACCCAGTGTTGTAAAGAGTTTCCTCTGTGTTTGCTTATAGCACATTTGCTGTTTTAGATGGTTGTTTAAATCTTCAATCTTCTCTAGTGAGCTTTTATTTATGCTGTGAAGTAAGTCATGGATATCATTCTTTTGTGTGTGAATATCCAGTTTTCCCAAAACTGTTTGTTGAAGACATTGTCCTTACTCTGTTGTAAGATCTTGGCATCTTAGTCAAATCCAATAGGCTATAGATTAACCTAATTATGTGTAAGCCCTCTGTGCCATTTTCTCTCAGTCTGTGTCTGGTTTTGTACCAGTTTTATGAAGTTTTATCTGCTATCACTTTTTTACAGATTTTTAAACCAAATAATTTAATGTCTGTAGGCTTAGTCTTTGCTTTTGCTATTTAGGGTCTTTTGTACTACCAAATGGCTTGTTGGGATTTGGTTTTCCTATTCTGTTTTTTAAAAAGTTGGAATTTTGATAGGGACTGTGTTGATCCTGTAGGTTGATTTGTGTGGTACGGACATGTTAATAGTATTAACTCTTACAATCAATGAACATTGTATACATTTCCATTTATTTGTATTTTTACATTTTAACAGTGCTTTATAGCTTTATGATCTTTTGCTTTCTTGCTTAAATTTATTGTAAAGTAGTTTGTATTTTCACAAATCATTGAAATTGTTTTCTTGATTTTGTTTTTGAACAGCTTGTTGTTTTTATGGATTCTGAATAAATAAAAATTGGTAAGAGGAATCGGTGGTTAAAGAATGGCACTGAATAAAGAGCAGTAGAGAGTTTGTTTTCAATCACTCCCAAGACTGAATTTAGGGAGGTGATATTGAGCAATCATGAGCAATGTAGAATGTTTAGGGAATATCCAGGCTTTCATTAAGGCAAGGTGTGGTGAGCCGACAGAAGGCAGCTATCATCCTTGCAGCCATCTTGAGCCATATACCCTGACAAGAGACTTGTTTACAATAGCCTACAACAGCTGAGCACACTCTGATAACATCTTGTTTTAGATACCCAGGATTTTCCCTTGGGTGTGTGAGACTTAAAGGTGTGTGATTTAAGGGCTGACTTAGAGATCAGATTTAGAGACAAGACTTAAAGGTGTGATTTAAGGCAGTGACTTAAAGGCGTGGCTTAGAAGTGAGACATATAAAAGGTGAGAAACAGACAGAAAAAAGCTACAAATTATTGGACATTAGGTAGTAGGCACTTGAGACTCGAGACAGGCAACTATTATTAGGCACTTGGTACTTGGAGGAAGAACTTGGATTTAGACATTAGGCACTAGAACTTAGAACTGGAAACTTGGAACTTGGAGGCACTAGGGACTAGGAACTAGGGACTAGGAAGTCAAGAGTTGGTACTTGGGCTAGGAAGAGAGACTGAAGAATAAACGGGATTGAATCACACTCTGGTCTCCATTCCTCACTTCCATCCTCACTCTCTCTCTCTTGCTGAACCCCGACCCATGGACCAGAGCAGCTTGGGGCAGTGCGGGCTCTAACAATTTAGCCCCCAAGGCTTTTGGCAGTCCGGGTTCCAACACTGATAGAGTGGTTCTCAACATTTTTGGTCCCCAAAACGTGGGGGCAGCTCAGCCCACAACAGCAAGGAGATGTAAGGGAGTCAGAAATAAAACATAGGGGGGCATCAGAGTACAACAGTTAAAAAAGGAGAATCATGAAAGTTGGAACCAACAGAAGACACAGGGGAAGCATGACAATTGGGCTTCTTGCTAGCTGTCTTAGTTAGGATTTTACTGGTGTGTACAGACACCATGACCAAGGCAAGTCTTATAAAGAACAACATTTAATTGGGGCTGGCTTACAGGTTCATTGGTTCAGTCCAGTATCATCAAGGCAGGAACATGGCAGAGTTCAGGCAGGCATAGTGCAGGCAGAGCTGAGAGTTCTCCATCTTCATCTGAAGGCTGCTAGCAGAATACTGACCTCCAGGCAGCTAGGAGTAGAGTCTTAAAGCCCACACCCACAGTGATACACCTACTCCAACAGGGCCACACTCTCTAATAGTGCCACTCCTTGGGCCAAGCATATATAAACCATCACACTAGCTGTGTCAACTAGTGTTATATAAGTATCTAAGCTTTGAAGTAGTGTTTGTATGTTTGATGTGTGTGATGAGCCAGACAGGGGTAACGACTCTTATATGAGAATTCAAGTTAATAATTCAAAAAAGAACATTCTGTTGATACCCAGTAAAATTCTGTATAAAACTTTCCTGTAAGGAATCTGCTAAGTTCAAGATGTCCTGGAAGACCTTGACAAAGTTTCTTTTGAACACCCTCTTTGAAATAGACCAATATAAATGAATAAATAAATAAAATTGTTAAATCAGAATAAATCCTCAGTGACTTTACCTGTTTCTCTCTAAATAATATTCACCTGGCTAACCCTAGTGTCGTATCTGTATCTATCTTATAGCTGAACTTGGCTGAAGGCTCAGCCTAACATCACATGAAAAAATACAACCACACATCTTAAACACGTACTTGTAGTTGTTGCTAATAATACCCTCCCCTAAAATTCTATTACCCCGCTTTCAAAGTCTATTCTTTTCAAACTTCATCCTCTCCTCACACCATCTAACTGTTCTAGCTTTTCTCTAAAAATCATCTTTTCCATTGTATTAAGAAGAGTGAAGTAGCACAGAGTAGACACGCCCTTCCACTGCAAGTCTATCCTCCTGTCACACAAACTCCCCTCAGTGGGCTGCGGTAGTCTGTGTGACCTCCTAGATAAAGCTTAACCTTTCAGTTGTTCTCTGAGTCTGGTTCTTTACAAAAATATAGTTTTTGCAATGCTCTCTCTCTCTCTCTCTCTCTCTCTCTCTCTCTCTCTCTCTCTGTGTGTGTGTGTGTGTGTGTGTGTGTATCTGTGTTTCTGTCTCTCTCTGTATCTCTGTGTCTCTGTCTCTACCTTTGTCTCTCTGCATTCTCTCTGCCTCTCTCTATTTCTGTCTCTCTGTCTCTTTCTGTGTCTTTCTCTGACCCCGTCTCTGTCTCTGTCTTTCTCTATGCCTTCCTCTGACCCCGCTGTCTTTGTCTTTCTCTGTATGTCTCTCTCTGCCTCCCTCTCTGTCTCTGTCTTTGTCTATATATGTTTCTCTCTACCTCTCTCTCTCTCCCTGTCTCTGTCTGTGTATCTCTCTGTCTTTGTGCCTCTCTGTGTGTCTGTCTTTGTCTCTCTTGTGTGCTAGTCTCTCTCTCTCTGCCCCCTTCTACATCTTTAATGTCTATTCTCTTTATTAAATAACTTTTGATAAGCTCTGACCCAGATGAAGACAGCAGTCATCCTACACCACAGTCTAAGCCATCTTCAACACCACATATATTCTGCACTCCATCAGGGCAAAGGAGTAACAGTGAAGACACTCGTCTCATGCCTACTCTCCCACTCTCTCTTCAGCCACTTTACTTAGTCTCCCCTGCCGCCATTTCAGCCATTTCACTGACTCACCCCTCCAAGGTTGTCAGTGTCTGCCATGTGCCACACCCCACATCCAAGCAGACGTCCTCTGCTCTCAGCCTTCACCGGAACCCTGTTGGCAGTATTTAACACCTATGATTTTTTTCTTTCAAAATTACTTTTGTCGTTTTCACAAATACCTTTACATTTTATTTTCATTTTTGATTTTGAAAGCACAGTCTCATTCTACTTTCAGTACCTGCACAACTTTTAAAATACCTTTCTTATTGGCCTCTAGACTGTGACTGTACTCTTCTTAACTCTTCCTTTCCAGTCTCCTTCATTAACCTCTCTTCCTCTCCCTGGCTTCTCAGTGTTGGAGTATCCCACTCTTTTTCTCTACAGCCTGCCCCACCACACCTTAAATAATCACTCATGCAGTCTATAGCCTCCAAGCCTGCAAGCTCTCCCACACTTGCCCTCACTCTTCACTCCTTGCAATCTCCTCACACTTGGACTACCAAAGCCTGTGTTGTTCCTGAAACAGTCTATCTGCTGCAGTCTTCAGACCTTTCCCCTGGTTGATCTATTGTCCTGAAATGACTGTTCCCTTTCCCCACCCAGAAAAGCATCTTTTGTTATAACTTTACCAGAGGCCTATGTTGACCACCATTCTCACCATTTCCTGATCACTCACATACACACCCTCATTGTCCTGATCACTCATATTCACATCATCATTGTCCTGTTACCCTGATGACCTACTGACCTGCTGACCTGCTGACCTACTGACCTACTGACCTGCTGACCTTTCTCTAAGTTTTCCCTTATTACCTAATACTTTAAGGTTTGGGGCTTTTTGGTTTTGGTTTTTGGTCTTAGGAGTTGTTTGGTTAGTTGGTCTTTTCCCGATCGCAACTTAAAACTCCATGAAATTGAGGACTTGCTTTCCTGTCACCCACCCACATTGGTATTTTGTATGTGCTGAATGACTGTGAGAACTGTGGAGCTGTGTTTTAGGGAGCCTCCTCATTTCCTCAAGCAAGCTGCAGAAACTAAAGGTAAACATTGACTGGAGTTCCTACAGTGGGTCCAGGAAAGCAGTTTCATTAAAAACATTGAAGCCTTGAGAAGCCAAAGACAGAGCAGTACCTGTATCACTCACTACTTGAGTTGTTGGTCAGATCCAGGTTTTAAAAGAAACATTTGACTGGTTCAAAAACCCAGAAGGTGGACATCTATTTACGCACCTTGAATCTGCCTGTTTGATGAAAGTCTTTTAAAAACTAAATAAGGCACGGAAATAAGTATCTCTTTATTAGCTGTGAATTATTATTACTCCAAACAAAATCCAGACTTTGCGATCCCTGCCTGCAAATGGTTTGCTCTCATCCGAACACAAAAGCCACTAGTTTCGACTTTGCAAAACTGCAAAGCTGTTACAGCTACATTAGCCTGACATTTTGATTGTACCTTTCTCAAATGTCTTTGGTTGGTAGACGGCTCAAGGAAGAGGACTGCTTAGCCGTGGGGGGCGGGGGGATGAAGCGTACCTGAGAACAGTTGCCACTGATGGTCAGAGCCTGGTTTGATTTGCAGGTGCTGGGCCACCTCGGAGAATGAGAACCGGGAGGAAGAGAGGATTTCAGCCAACCCTTATGACTACAGGAGGCTCCTGCGCAAAACCTCCCAGCGGCAGCGCCTGGTGCAGCTGTTGTAGCACACCTACCGAGCTTCCTAAAGTGCTGGACCTTGAAATATTACAAGCATCAAAACAGCCCGGTGCCCTCTCGAACTGGAATGCACAGGCGCTGAGGCCTCTGATAGCCTGCCAGTGTTGTTCCTTCTCAAATGCTAGGGCCTTGATGCCCTGACATAAGAGAATCTTGACCTGGGATTAAGAGAATCGGAAGCCCTCGGGTAGTTCCAGATACTGGGCCCCGACTTCTCCCACCTGCCCATCGTTCCCACTCCCCTAATGTGTTCCTTTATTCAGTTGATCCGTGATTCGGTGCCAGAGCTGTCACCACTCCTCTGCTCATTTTAAAATGATTTAAGAAATTTCTTCTTTTTTGAAATGGCTTTCCCAGCACCAAATGACTGCCACTTCCTGGTTGGGTATAACAGAATAAAGGCAAGGTGGGAGTGGAACGAACCTTGAAAGTGAACTCATCTCAAATTTGAGTTTTCTCCTCTCTTGATTAATCTCGTTAAATAAAGTAAGCATCCCGGAAAAGCCTTTTTTACATGGGCTTGTCTGCCTTGTGCCTTGAGAGCTTCTGTCTGATATACAACTGGGCCTGTGGCAGGAGCTAAGATGACCTCCTCAGTCAAGTTAAAACACAGTCTAAATTAAACTTTACCTAGAAACGTGGGCTGCAAACAAACCTCCAAACCCCACCACTCACACACCCCCTTCCCAGACAGCCCTTGCTGGACTGGTCCTCTGACTGAGGACCATCAGATCTTAAGGTCTCTTACTCTGCAGATTTGAAGTAGCCCTCCCCTCCTTAGAAGGTGACCACATGAAAGTGAGCAGAAGGGAAGCGGTTGGGAGGCAGGAATTTCCTTACCACTTAGCTGTAGCTAAGTAGGAGGAGGAGGAAGGGGAGTAAGGGGGAGGGAGAAGAGATGAGGAAGAGAAGAAAGAGAGGAGGAACAGGAAGAGGAGGAGGAGGGGGAGGAGGAGGAGGAGGAGGGGTAGAAGGAGAGGAGGAGGAGGAGGAGGAGGAGGAGGAGGAGGGGAGGAGGAGGAGGAGGGGAGGAGGAGGAGGGGGAGGAGGGGAGGAGGAGGAGGGGGAGAAGGAGGAGGAGGAGGAGGGGAGGAGGAGGGGGGGGGGGAGGAGGGGGGGGGGGGGAGGAGGAGGAGGAGGAGGAAAAGAAGAGGAAGAAGAAGCAGCAAAAAACCCTTCAGGTTTAACCTTCCATAAAAGACAGTTTCCAGGTCTACACCACCTAGACTGGATAAACAAGGTACAGACAGAATTCTAGGGAGGAATTGGCAAACAGGCTCTGTTCAGGTCACGGTTTGGCTCCTGTTACTTAAAAAACAAAAAACAAAGCAGAGGGCTCTGGTAAGCGGTCACAGTCTCTGTCGATCAGCCTCTAAAGCTCGGTGTAGCCAGTGCATTTTACAAGTAGGATCAGGTTGAGGAGTGGCCTCCTGTTGTGACAGGGCCAAGCCCCCAAAATCAAGTTCCCTCCCCTCCCTGCTTCTTCTCAAGATAGCTCTGCTCCAGTTTGGGGCCAGACAGACAGGACAGAAGAGTCACCCTAACTGTGGCAGCCCAACGGAGCGGCAGAACCTGTACCAGGCACCAGAAACCGGAACAGCAGGGCTTACGGACTGATATGAGGGAGGCAGGAGTTCGGGTGTCCAGGCTGGCTAGGCTTCCTGTGACCACCATCCTACCTGGAGCAGGTGCGTTAGGGAAGAGCTGGACTCTGCTCCTTGCCAAACCTATGCTTCACCCCCGGCTACCAGTGGACCCTGCACCGCACAGCATAGTCCTAGCAAGAGTGTCTGCGAAGGTATATTCGGTTGCTTGTTAGAGATGCAACAGACAGATCTGCCTGAGCCCCTGCACTCGGAATTAAGTAAGGCTGGAAAAGGAAGATTGAAACGTCATAGTTATTTCCAAAATCCTCTATCTAGCCTTTTTCAGTCTGTCAACATTTAAGCAGCAAAAAGACTCGAGAGAGAGAAAACTTGTACCAAATATCCTTCTTTGATCCCCCACCACCACGCCCTGCCACGGGGATTTCTGGGTGGCGCACAGTGGACAAGGAATAGATAATCCCACAAAACCTTCCTGTGGGCTATGCAAATTCTGCTGTGGGTCTTCTACTTTAGAGGGAAAGCCTTCCCCTGCTATCAGTCTTCTGTTCCCAGTCTGCTGCCTCCTTTGTGAACTAATGACTGTAATTATTACCTCCCAGAGCTCTTTTGTTATCAACAACCAGGAGCCTGAGGGGGGGATGGGCTCTTTGGGGGAAATGAAAAAAAAATTTACAAAGCAAATAGCTGTCTAGGAAGGGTTGAATTTTTTTTAAAAAAGACAAACCCAATTCCAGCCTGTATCGGAAGTGAGGAGTGGCAAAAAAAATATTAATGTAAATACCATTAGATTTAAGAAATACTCAGAGCTATGGGATTCAATTGCATTTCAACAGAGCCATTTTAAGTCACTATTTTTGATGAAGTTAAATTCAGATATTGAGAATCTGTACTCTTGTTTTTATCCATTTCTTCCTTGGAAGGTGTGTGTGTGTGTGTGTGTGTGTGTGTGTGTGTGTGTGTGTGTTTACGAACCTTTTTATTTCCGATCACTCATCCATGGTAAAAAGCTTTAACCCCAGCCAGCTGGCTTGAAGAGAATTATTTGCAGGGTTTGGTACGGATTTAAACAAAGACCTAGACTCTCCAAGTCTTGTTGGCGACGCTGGATGGAGAAAACACCCAGTATTCCATGAGCTGTTGCCTCTGCCAGCTGAAGCCACCAGGCCTGAAATACCCTAAAGACTGGCCTTTAGGGTAGGCCTAGGGTCTCAGCACGCTCCTGCTTTTGGCTTAGAGACATGCCTTGGGTAGCACCTCAACAGTGTCAATCGCATCCCCTTCCCTGTACCCGACCCGGTCCAGCGATCTAAGACCTCGGTGGGCATCCACTAGCTAGATCCTCCCTGGGCCCCTGGATTCTGGCAACTTGGAAGAAGATAAAGCTTTGTGGAAAGAAAGCACTTGGAGGCCCAAGGCTTGGGCATCTGCAGTTACCTGAGGTCTCGAGCTCCCTAATAAAATAAGTGATCCTGGTCCCTGTTCAGGTAACAGCTTTGGTGCATCCTTTGAAAACTCAAAGAAGGAATGAAAAGGGGCTGTGGAAACCAGGGAGACTGCAACCCTTCGATGCTCAGGGAGCGCAGGAAAGGGGGTAGGGAATGATTGAAAGCAGCGCCTTCCCGCCAATCTTTCTTGAGCTCTCTGTAAGCCGGAAACCATGGGTCAAGTATAGGCTAGAGGAAACAAAGCTGAGTCCAAGGGCCCCAAACACTCCTCAAGGCGCTGTCCCTACGTTTAAGAGCCCTTAGGGAAAGAAGCAGAAAGGATTGTTGCATCCCTTTATTAAAAAACAAACGAAACTACTTCTCTCTGGGCTGGGAAATTGCTAATCTTGTGTTCCTAGGCACCTCCTGACCATTAAGGACTACTTTTGGGAAGGGGAGAGGTCAGCAGTTTGAGTATCCCTGAAAAGACGAGAGTGTCTTTTTTTTCCTGGAATTTGGAAAGTCTGATTTGCTTACTTCGAACCCCCCTGAACCCGGCCTAAGCACGGGTGTCCTCAAACCACGCATTAGCAGCAGGTCAAGGTCACCAAGTAACCTGATCCCCTCCCCCAACAACCGTAAATCCTGTGAGCTGTGTCAGCTCTCCCCTACCCCGCTCTCTTTCAGGAAGTTTCTGTTCGTTTTATTTATTTAATTTTTCCCAGCCTGAGGTCCTCAGTGATAGACTCCAGCGTGGATTTTAATTGCTTCAATCAGCAGTCTTTCTCCTCAGCCGTCAGTCAAAACCTGGACGGTGGGTTTGTAGACCAAGCGCATGACTGCACAGGAACCATACGACCCCTCCCCACCCCCCAGGCTGTCTCAGCTCAGCAGGCAGACATTAGGCTCTGTTAAGGAGATGAAATGAGTCTGTTGGAGTGGAAGCAGTCCACCTTCCTTCCTTTTTGGTTCTTCTCCATGCTCTGGAGCTCTGCCTGATTGCGGCCAGGTGGCCTGGGTTCTTGAGGTCACAGCGACCTCAGCACGGCTTTGGAGGAAACCGGGCGCGAGAGCCGCTTTTGCTCGGCCGCAGCCAGAGACAGTCCTCAAACAATGAGCCAATCGATGCACACGTGAAATCGCTCTCGGCCACCCTTTCAATCTTGCCAAGGTCTCCCTGGTCCCTGGGGTCACCGAAACCAGCGTGCAGCGGGCTGCAGTAGCACCCTGGACAGCGCGTCCCGGCCGAAGCAGACCCGGAGCGCCTGTGGCTGGGTCAGCGCTGCGCAGGCACGCCTCCCTCCCCCGCATCTGACTCGGGCTCCAACGCACAGCCTCGCACCTCAGGACCCAGCTCCTCCATTTCCTTTCTGTCACTCCCTCATCTCCCCTCCAAGCTCCCTCTCCCTAAAAATCTCTTGGGCCCTTTCCACTTTCCAATCTCCAGACTGCGAGGATCACGACTACTCCCCCATTTAACCTCGGTGCAGAGCACAGCGGCTCAGCCCTGCGCCCTGACTGAACATACACACACGCACGAGCACTGGCATACGCAGACAGCACGTTTCCTGTCCCTGTGTGACACCCACCCTCGTCGCACGGCCGCTCCAGCCCTCGCGCGGTGCCCTCCTCCCGCCACACACACTCGCACACGCACGCACGCGCGTGCAGGGTCGAGCCGAAGGCAGCTTGCCCGCAGCCACTCGGAGGCGACCGGCGCCAGTCTAGCAGAACTCATGGCATCTCCCGGCTCCAGCTTCTGGTCCTTCGGATCTGAAGATGGCTCTGGGGATCCCGAGAACCCGGGAACAGGTAGGAAAATTAGAACCTGCAGCGGGAGAGCTTTGTGGGTGGTTTAGGGTTTGCAGGGCTACGCAGATGATCAAAGCTTTGACATCTGCAACAGGAAACTTATTCGGAAGGTTCGCCGGGCTCTCTGGGTTAAGTCAGTAACTGTGAGGAAACCCCCAAAGCTCCCTCAGTCCTTTGTCCCCCTGGGAAAAAGCCTAGGGTTGTCCCGACCCCTTTCCCTAAACGCTGAAAGACTGCAGCGTCTGCGGGAGTCAGATATCAAGGATCTGGGCTTTGCCTCGGGACGTCTAGACCCCGGGCAGGGAAAGACAAAACGGGAACGGGGTAGAATTTGGGGTCTGAAAGGCAAGCGCGACGAGAAACAAACATCCCCGGGTCTAGGGAAGGCAGCCCCGGTGCGGGCAGGGAGGGTCTGCTGAGGTTCGCCGAGGACCTGGCGAACAAGTGCAAAGGGCCGCGGTGTGGGCTGCCTTCTTTCTGGGGAGCTGCAAGGCGAGGGCTGGCCCCGGCGTCGGGTTCCCTCGGGCTCCCCCACCTGCTGAAAGCAAGTCGCTCGCCCGTGGCCGCTCCCGAGGTTGTCGCCGGGTCCCCAGACTCCGGACTGAGAGACCTGGTTCACTTGGACCGACATTTCTCACTCGCCCATCTGTTCTCTTTCCGATTCACTTTTCCCTGCCTGGCGATTGCAGCAAGAGCCTGGTGTCAGGTGGCCCAAAAGTTCACGGGCGGCATCGGAAACAAGCTGTGCGGTGAGTGGCGGTGTGGCTGGGAAGAAGGGCGGGCAAGGTCGGGGCGCGCGGCTGGCGGGAGCAATGTCGCCGACTCCGCTCTGCGCTTGCAGCCGACGTCAGCCGAGTCCCTCGGTTGCGGGTGGGTGGGGATGTAGGAGCCGGGACTGTCGCTGGCTGACCTAGGTCCCGTGCTCCGTGTCCTTGTCCAGCTCTGCTCTACGGAGACTCCGAAAAGCCAGCGGAGAGCGGCGGGAGCGTGACCCCGAGGGCCGCCACCCGGAAGGTCGCCTGCACCTGTGACCAAAAACCCTGCAGCTGCCCCAAAGGGGACGTCAACTACGCGTTTCTGCAAGCAACAGGTAAAGGGGCCGGCTGGCCAGGACCGCGCTCCACCCTGCGGACGTCTGACCTCGCTAAGTGGATGGCGGCGTAGGGTTGGGGGTGGGGACTCTGAGAATCTTCTACAGAATTGGAAGGACGTGGGGTCTGTGGACTGGAGGGCGCCGAGAACTGGTCCCTGGCCTTTTCCAACCCGAATCCGAGGCCACAGCGCCCTGCACTGCGCAGCCTCCAGAGTTGGAGGTAGCAGAGGCAGCCTTGTGCGCTATGGTAGGCTTCTTGGTGCTGCCACAGCTTCTGGGTAACACAAATTTCCAAAATGTCCTACGAAGTAGTTCGGAATTGTAGGGATTTTTTAGGTGTTCGATTGGATACAAAGTAGTTTGTAGCCGTTAGTTCAACAGGAACGATTCTGTTTAACTCGAGCCCTAGGCGCTAAATTTTACCTACGCATACATGACTCCCAGGCTCCCAAACAGCATGTGAGCGCGCGCATATCCCACACCGCCACACACCCCAACTTTGGAAACATCCGGCCTTCAAAAAAGCCAGAGATCATAACTTGGCATGAATCACTTTTTCCTGGTTTGCCCGAAGGCATTTCTCAAACGTTTCGGAAGTGGAGTATTGACAAACCATTAAGATGATTTATTCAAATTTAGGACAAACGCTTGTGAAACAGACAACCTGAGACGCTTTTTTTTTTCTTTTTCTTTTTCTTTTTCTTTTTCTTTTTCTTTTTCTTTTTCTTTTTCTCTTTTCTTTTTTGGAAAAAATAAACCAAGCAACATAATATGCTACAAACAAAATGTAAAAGTTAATTCAGGAAGGGGGTTTTATTCGCATGTTTCCAGATGTTCTGGTTTTGTTTGAGATTGTAACCCGACCTGCCCTCCAATTCCCAGCGATCTCCCTTTACTTCAGTCTCCTGAGCACTGCGGTTACAGTACTAATCAAATCAGTTCAAAGCAAACTTGCCAGTTTAGTAATTGCCTGTAATTAATCTTGTAGTGAATCTTGTGGTGAAATCTAAAGTGTCCTTCCCATTGCGTTCAGATCTGCTCCCGGCGAGTGATGGAGAAAGGCCCACACTGGCGTTTCTGCAAGATGTCATGAACATTTTGCTTCAGTACGTGGTGAAAAGTTTCGATAGATCAACTAAAGTGATTGATTTCCATTACCCCAACGAGCTTCTTCAGGAGTATAATTGGGAATTGGCAGACCAACCGCAAAATCTGGAGGAAATTTTGACGCATTGCCAAACAACTCTAAAATATGCAATTAAAACAGGTATTGTGCAACCAGAAATAATAAAGCTTCTTTTTCCTTTTACAATTTTCTTTTTTTTTTTCTTCTATAAAACCGTTTTTCTTATGTTGGGTCTTGTTATTCTCAAAATTGCAAAATTACATTTGCTTAAAAATAGTCATTATTGGAGTGATTCAAAGGCACCTTTCTAACAATAACGGAGCCGTCATCGGGGTATTAATTGTCAAATTGACACGGAGATTAATTGGAGGTTTGCAGCCATTTGTCAGCAGGGGCCAGTACAAGGAACCCAAAATGGAGAAAGGAAAGGAATGTAAAAAGGCAGCTGTAAAATGCATTCCAGTAACCAGAACTCCAGTTCGCTGTTGGCAATTTCCTTGGAACTAGAATTTGACATGGAACTAGTCAAGAAGCACGGCTAACCAGCCTATATAATCCTCAGGCTGAAGGGAGAATGTTGTACCGTTGTTTCAAATGATGAAATTTTAGATTTGAATTCCAGATTTTCTCCTGGTTTGAAAGAAGTATGGAGACTCGGACACACACACACACACACACACACACACACACACACACACCTCAATATGAGCTAGCTTAGCAACCCAGCAGTATTACTCAAGGATTTGTCTCCTATACGGCTATGAAGTATGTGGCTACGAATACCCGACATGTTTAAGGGTCCATTTTATATGTGTGTTATGCTCTGTTAGAGTCTCACAGCATCCTTTAAAATAGGGTAAAATGATGCTGTACTCCAGGTGCAACATCATTTGAGTACCTCAACAGCTTTCTTGCACTCAGGTCCTGAGTGCCCTGCTTTCTTTCCTACATCATCTCTAATCATCTCGATACATTCGTTGTGAAACAGTAAAGTGATAAATATGAATGTCTTTCTGTGGTGGAGGAGGGAAGGCTTATGGTTCACAATGATTTGTAGAATTGAAAAGATTTACTGACAACTAACAAATGTGAACTAGTAAGTAAGCATTGGTTACCATGCAAATGTCATGTTTTATGCTGCCATTTTGTGGGTAGTTTATTGGTATAACAAACAAGAAATATTTTAAGAATTTTGCTACAAAAAAAAACAGTTTAGCCTTTTCTCCCCTGAGCATTTTTTATATGACTAGAGAAGAAAAGTTTGCATAGAAGCCTTGGGAAGATGGATTTATTGTGAAATTATTATCCACTTTGTAAGACTGTAGACTTGGAAAGAGATATGAGGGGGAATGAGTTTAACTTGTTGATTTCCATAGATTATAGACATTTTTTAGATATTGACAGTTCGTCCTCCTGAAAAGCCTACAGGATACACATGTCAGGCATGAGAAGATACTCTGCCCCCACTTATTTTGCAGCTCCACGCCCACACAAACTTGAGCAGTGCTTTTAATCCTTTTCTGCTGACCCATCCCCCACACCAGGCATTTAACTATGCTAATGGCGAACTGCCACCATTGGTTTATGCTGCTCACAAATAAAAAAGAGCATGTACTTTCCTTTACCTCTTTGTTTTTCAAAGCTGCTAGCTAATCTTTGAAATGCAATTTAGAATTAAGATAATGGGAATTGCCAGTCAATGGAAGTAATAGTTCTGTATATCAATGCTCTATTTACCTTTGGGAAATAAATGGGTCCGTTAAATGATCAGATATTCGCTATGATTTTTGTAAAACTGTTAGTCAAATGTTGCTGTGGTGCATCTCATTTAAAGCGAAGATAAAAATCTGTTAGATTAAAATGAATATCTCAATATTATTGATGCCACGTTTTGGCTTCCGCCCATATATCCCTAAATAGCACACACACACACACACACAAAGTTATAGGCAGCTTTTGTCTTCAACTAGAAAGCTGGCTTCATATGCTGTTAGTGTTCTGTTTGGCAGCTGACACTACCTGTCTATCAGAGCAGTTGTCCTCCTTGTTACCATCCAGTAGTCTTATGATCCTTTGAAGATCATTTTATAAAATGCCACCTGGTCTCTCGTAACCTAATTTCCATCGGACCTAGAGCTTTAGAAAGAATTGAAGGGCAGTGGAGATTTTTAAAGTGAGGTGTCTGTGTCACTTTTAAATGACTTGTAAAGAAGTGTTATAACTAGAATGTTAGGATTCTAGAATGGTGTCTGCAGGAATTGCTTCCTTCTTTTGTGTTGGCTGGGAGTGTGGGGCATAGAGTAATATTAATGTAGTCCTCAATCTTTAAGAGAAGCTTTAGACAAAGGAAACTGAACCCAATGTAGGAGGAGCATCCTTCCATCCTTCCGTGGGTTGTCAGCTCACAGAAAGCAGTTTTAGAGGACTTTTGGCTTCTCTCCATCTGACTGTCGAGCACCAAGCACCGGGTCTCATTTGCCAGGTACTAGTTTTTGCACCTCCTTTAGGACTCATTTGCTAATCTGTGCAGGAGACTCCCTGTGTCTGGAGCAGAGCACAGGCCACTCGAGGCCAGCGCTGCTGGAACTGACAGATTCAGTGGCAGGCCGCTTCTCATGCTCTCTGACAGCCCTGGATGGGTGCAGTGGGAAATCCGTGGAGGCAGTGCACAGGGGCCACAGGAGTAGAATAAATGTAATTAGGGGAATATTTCTGCGAGAACCCCAAACGGCATGTTCTTCTGACCTTTCAAACTACCTAGCTCTGAAGTTTCACATCATAACCAGTGAAGGAAAGCTGTGGCACGGGAGAGCGTCCCATAAAAATGCAGACCAAGGTAAAAAACTCTATGGAGGGAAGGAAACGCGGTAACAGAAGCATCAGGCTTGCATTTAGTTTACCACTAGTATTTGTTCAGAGCTCCTGCACACACCTTAGAATTCCTCTCCGTTTTACATGGAGGTTTTTCTGCCAGAATTTCCACAGTTAAATCCTGTATGATAATAAGTAGGTTCATCTAGAAATGCATATAAGTTATTAAATAAATCCTGATTGATTTTCTTACTTAAAAAAAAAAATGATTTGGCGACCGAAGAGTGGAGGGCCCTCTGGGAAGAGAAGTAGGCTGAGATGTCAGCTTCGGGCTACAATGAAATGGGGAGTCAATGAGGCAGAGAGAAGGGGGTGGCGTCTTGCAACAGCAACTCCCGCAGCTGAGGAACATTATACCTTTTCTGAATGAGTAAACTGATGAGGTCAGAGTCAAAGGGACCGCAGAAGAGAGAAAGGGGGCGGGGGCATGATTTGAAGCCATAAAGGAGGTAATGTCAAGAATTAACTAGAGGTACACAAATACCAGTCCCTCTAAAATGTGCTCCTTCCCAGTGCCTGTCTGTTCCCATTGTCAAACTCTCTAGCTGCATGCCTGGGACTGATAAGAGAGCCGTCTAGTCCCAGAGATAAGCAATGTGCTTTTTCCAGTGTTGCCCTTTATCTTGTTTTGTCCACACTTGGGATGTGAGACTCACATCACAGGTACTGGACAGATGTCCGGCAAGTGACAGATACTGGTTTTTATCAGATACCACTTCCATAATTATGCTTCCTCCCAAATTGCTGTTGCTAAACACAACATGAATCTATTGGTAGGCTTGTACTGGACAAGACGGGAAAACAGGCTCCCAATGAGATATTTATAATCACATTTCAAATAACAGCCTAGAGGGTATAGAGGGTATAAATAGATACCAATCTAGTTACAGAATTTTAGATAAATCTACAAGTTGATTAGATAATCCTTTTTATGGGTCAGTCTATCCATGAAATACATTTTTCACATATCTGTCAACAAGACAGTAATGCTGACTGTTCAGCTTTGTTCTAAATCTTAACTATGAGGAACCTCTGTTGACTATAATCAAATATTCAGACAGAGAACTGTCAAGAATTAGCTTTGTCTACGCCATCTGTAGACACTCATCACCTTTGAATCCAAGACTAACCACTCAGCAGACTGCCCTATTTTTTTTTCCATTTTTGTCTTGTCTTTGTAATCATCAGTCATTTGTCACCGATATTATTATGGATGCTGGCATCCCGAAGAATGTCACAGTATGACTGATTCTCAGAACAGCTCAGCAAAGGGACTGTTAGCAGTATCAATGCAAATAAGAATGATCTGGGATGCCATAACATTTTAGTTTGCAATTATATTGGAATTATAGTAGGAAATGATCTGGTCGCCACATTGCAACATACATATTATTTTCACAGGACCTACTTGAGAGATCTTTAGAGCGTATCTTAGGGAATACTAAGCCCTAAGTAGCCCTTGGCTAGAGAAAGGGCTGCTTGCTTGTATGTGCACATATGCGTATGTGACCATGTGTCTTGTGCTCACAGGCACATTTGCATATTTGATTTCTGAGTATGCACCTCTTGTAACTGAAGTGTCTTTCAAGATCCTTTAGATATAAAAAAGCATGTGTTTGGGAGATAATGATTTTCACTGGTTGCGATCCTAATTCCATTTTAATCAGGGCATCCCAGATATTTTAATCAGCTGTCTACTGGATTGGATATGGTTGGATTAGCAGCAGACTGGTTGACGTCAACAGCAAACACTAACATGTAAGTAACTGATTACACAAAACCTCTTTTGTGTAAATCCCTTCACATTATGTGTTTCTCTCACTCTGGCTTAAATAAATAACCTTAGTGTGTTTTTTATTTTATTAAACTGTGCAAATATTTAAAACAAAAAAAGAGACTTTTAAACATTTTGATTTAAAATAACACGTTACATGAAAGAGAAATAAAGCCCAATGTTGCCTTTTAGGTAGTCCTACTATGCAATATTCTGCATTCAATATGACAAAGCTAGCCCTGCACATTATACCAATATTTGAAGATCTTACCTTTAAAGCAACAGAAAAATTAGCAATATTTCAGAAAACCTTTTATAAATAATTTTATATTTGATATTATAATCTTTACATCAATGAATGTGTAAGTTTATACAAAGGAGAAATTCTGTGATATTACAATAGTAAATACTTTATCTGAGCTACACACATAAACCATGGTCATCTATGCATTCCAGGTTCACCTATGAGATCGCCCCTGTGTTTGTGCTGCTAGAATACGTTACCCTAAAGAAGATGAGGGAGCTCATTGGCTGGCCAGGGGGCTCTGGTGATGGAATCTTCTCTCCTGGTATATATATTTCATTTTTTTCTCTGTTTTGTTCTGGCATACTATGTTATAAACATCTATTCTGTGTTTATGATTAGGTCATTTAAGCTGTGTTTATGAAAATAATGAGTGTGGCTTAGCCCACTGAATCCACCTTGGAATTACTAATCCCATGCTTCAATGCCAGTTATCTGTGCAGAGTATAGTCAGACATGATATCACCCCATAGTTCTACCGTGACCTTACATATAAAATTCATGGATAGTGCTGGTCAAAGGAATAATAATTGCTAAGAAGGAAATTCACCCTTGCTGCATTTCTCGGAATGAGTGAAATAAAAGCATCATTTAACACAACACTCGGTGTGTGACGGTGTGTACCGAGCTATATTTCCTCTGGAAGAGCCCATTCCTTCTTTTCTCTAGTCTCTAGAATAATGATCAGGGAGGTGGATTTAGACTAATTTCAAGAAGAGCAATGAGTGCATGGAGAGGTGGTTCCTTAGAGCTAGAAGAGAGTGCGGATTTCTTTGAGGTATTTTCTCTCCTCTTTATCACCTAATCTTTTCCATTTTGCCTTTGATTACCAGCCACTGCATGCTAAGCTCTGTTATTTACACTTCTCCCAGCCCAGAGAATCAATCTAAAACAAAATGCTATGACCTTGACTTGATTCCTGGATGAAAAGGGAATTGGGAAGGCAAAGGGAAAAGTCACTGACCCATGGAAAAGAAGCCTAGTATCAGAGCAGTCCCTAATCAGTGAAAGTAAGCCAGTCTTCAGTAAGCTGTTATGGGTGGGTGGGAAAGGAGATGCCAGAGTTACACCTACAGCTGTCAGCCAGGCACAGGCAGGCACAGGCAGGCACAGGCAGGCACAGGCAGGCACAGGCAGGCACAGGCAGGCACAGCCAGGCACAGCCAGGCACAGCCAGGCACAGCCAGGCAC
>JANHMN010000006.1:60137693-60158048 GCA_030674055.1 Rhabdomys pumilio
GTGTGTGTGTGTGTGTGTGTGTGTGTGTGTGTGTGTGTGTGTGTGTGCAGGTAACTTTGTAAAATAACAACCTTGCTTAATAGAGGAAGAACCAAGCTCCAGAAGTGAGCAGTGTTTTGTCCCGGATCACACAGTCAATGTGGCCTGGTCTACATCCCCTGTTCCTCAACCATCCAGTACTGCTCTTTCAACTACTGGATTCAAAGACTGAATGCCATTCTGTATCTGAGAGCTCCAAATTTACTTGTAGTGTCTTGTCTTAGGTTATATTTTCCTTGTCTGATTATTATAAGGCTAATAATTTCCTAATGTACCAATCCTGGTCTAACAAGTTACTGTTATTTTATTCTGGGTGCTGAATTTGTCATGTGGCATGTTTAGATAGAGCCATTGTCCTGGTTAGGGTGACTGTTGCTGTGATGAAACACCATGACCAAAAGCAAGCTGGAGAGGAAAGGGTTTGTTTGGTTTACACTATCACTATTCATCACTGAAGAAAGTCAGAACAGGGACTCGCACAGGACAGGAACCTGGAAGCAAGAGATGACACAGAGGCCATGGAGGACTGCTGCTTATCAGCTTGCTCCTTATGGCTTGCTCAGCCTGATTTCTTATAGAACCCAGGACTACTAGCCCAGGGTGACACCACCAATAATGGTCTGAGCCCTTCCCAATCAATCACTAATTTAAAACAATGCTCTACAGGCTTGCCAACAGCCCAATCTTTTGGAGATATCTTTTCAATTGAGCCTCCCTCCTCTCCAGTGACTCCAGCTTGTGTCAAGTTGACATAAAACTATGCAGCTCAAACATGGAGATGAAAATAACATTTGGCAACTCTATAGCCCATCACATCCAACTGGAAGCTTCACACATTGTGTGTGTGTCTGTCAGGGGGATGTCACCCTTTGTTTCCCACATGACATCTCCCCACCGTGCATTCCTTCCTCTTTTGCTGAGACCAGTGCAAATGGAAGCTTCATCTAGAAACCAATACAGACTAGAACTTCATCTAGCCGATAAGTGGGACAAGCTATTACATCTCTCTCTATGTTCAAATGAACTGCTTTCTCACAGAACTTGGATAGGATTAACTTAAACAAACAGTATTAGAAGTGAGTGAGTCACTGAGCTGCAAGCTAAGGGCTCCAGGATGATTTCCCTGCAGTACACAGCACTGCAAGATCACGACATTGGAAGGGCCATACAGCCCTTCCAATTTCACATTCATCCTCTGCTGAATCATCACCTCCCCCAAGGCTCCCTTGAAAGAAGAGCTTAACAAGGAGTAATCTAATGAGTTCTAGATAAAAGCTGATATAGAGAGATCTAAAATCCTAGCTCAAATCTCACCTGTCACTCTGAACCCTCAAAACCCCACACCTTGGAAAGGGTTGTACATCTCTCTTTACCTTCATGTGACACGAGCTCTTCCAGAAATAGCTTCCATGAAATAGCACAATGTCATTGAGGAAAACCATCCTTTACAGTCATAAGAGAGAAGATTCTTTTAGCCAAATCACTGGGACAAATTCACTCTGCTTTTCACAGATCAACTCCTGCAGGTATCCATGTCTTCTGGACTGAGTCCTCAGACATCCCCTCAGCTTCTCGTGAGAAGTAGGGAGGGGACTGCTCTGATTGGTTTCCTATAGAACCCAGGACTATGAGCCCAGGGTGACACCACATAATGTTCCCACGTACATTAGAAAACAGTTTACAGTTTTTAGATGAGACATCCTGGAGGGAGTCAGTCTCCAAAGTAGTTCTCCTTAAGTAACAATTACAAAAATACAAAAAGTTTTCTTTAAAAAAAAAAAAAAAGTTCCACATTCATGAAATTCAATGGCATGTGTCGGACACAAACTCAACCTGACAGAAGATAACATGAGCCAAAGCCAGTCAACTTGAGCAGTCCTGATCTGCCTCTGCATTGACCTCTTTCTTCTTGCATTCTCATGTTACTTTCTGTTCACACTTACTCCTGGCAAAGAACTTAACAGCCTTGCCTAGGTGTGAATGACTGTAACCACATACTAGCTCTCCTGGAGGTATTTTTTATAGCTGTGATTAATAAGGGACTAAGGCACTGAGGCATAATCCCTGAGCTATGAGATTCTTTATGTCTTCTTCCTTACCCTTGTTCACACTTCTTTATCCTTCCCTCCCTTTCCCCCTTCTCTTTTCTTCTCATCTTTCTCCTCCTCTTCCCTCCCCTCTCATTTCCATTCCTCCAGTGTTGGTTACCTGAGGGAGACAGTAGCAATAAACCAATGTCTGAAATTAGGGAGTATGTGCTGTTGTGGGAAGCATCAGGGAAGCCATCTGTCTTAAAACCATGAGGTTACATCCCATGTCTGGTAGAAATGCCTGGATAGGCATATTGTCTTCAGGCTAGTATAAAGTCCACAAGTTTTGAAATTAACTCAAAATGGTGATGAGGTGTACTTGGCCTCCTCATAGGCATTAATTAGGGTGAGTTACCTCATTTCCTATTCCTCTGTAAAAGGAACAACTATCTGCATAGTTGTCAGAAAGATGAAGGAAGCTAATAAATACATGGGAACTGGTTTGTCTCAGAGCTGCTTGTCCTTATCCTTATTCTCCCATCACTAAAAGGTGAAGCTTGCTGTCCCTACTAGGAGTGAAGGAGCACAGACTGGGGAGGTGACACAATCAGTAGTGTTCCCTATGAAAACACGAGGGGCTGGGTTTAATCCCACAGAACCAGTAATAAAGCCAGGCATGCCCATGTGCAGCCATCATCCCAGTACTGGGAAAGTAGAAAGAGTAAAAATTTTAGAACTGTTAGCCACAGCAGCCAGCTAGCCTGTCAGTGAGCTCTAGGTTCTGAGAGAGATCCTGTCTCAAACATAAAGTGGAGATTGGTTGAACACTCAATATTGACCATGTGCATGTGTATGTGTGTGCATGTGTATGTTTCTATGTGTGTGTGCATGTGTGTGTCTGTGTGTGTGCATGTGTATGTCTGTGTCTGTGTGTGTGTATGTATGTCTGTGTGTGTGCATGTGCATGTGTGTGTTTCTATGTGTGTGTGCATGTGTGTTGTGTGTCTGTGTGTGTGTATGTATGTGTGTGTGTGTGTGTGTCCACGTGCACGCAGTCTTTCTCTCATCTTCCTGCTCCTACTGTCTCTGTGGTATTCTTTGTTCCACATATTTTCTTCCACTTCTGCTATGCCCTCCTTTAAAACCTCTTTTTCCAGTCTAGGTAAAGGTTCCTTATTCACTCTCACTAGCACACATGTATTTGACAGACACTAGGATCTGCTTCCTGGCTATTGTGTTGAGAGCTGTATTGAACATGAGTGTGCATGAGTCTCTGTAGTGTCCTTTAAGTATCTGCCTAGGAGTGGTACAGCTGGGGCATGTAACAACTCTGCTCAGTTTTGTGAGAAGTCTCTACATTGATTGTCACCATGGGGTTACTAACTGCTACCAGCAGTGTACAATGGCTCCTCTTTCCCCAGGTCCCCTTGTGAGGGGTATGTCAGTGTTTGACCTCTTTTGCTTTCTTGACTGTAGTCATTCTAACTGGGGGGAGTCAGAATCCCAAAGTAGTTTGACTTTGCATTTCTCTAGTTGCTAGAGATGTTGTGAACATTTTAAAAACTACTTATTTGGTATGCATCTTTCTTTCTTTGATAAATGTTTGTTCAGATTATTGTCCCATTTGTTACTTGGCAGTAAGGGTTTGAGGTGTTTAATTTTGTGGTTCTTTATATACTCTAGATATTAACCTCTTTTTTCAAAATTTTTTATTGGGTATTAAATTTACATTTCAGATTTTATCCCATTACTCCACTTCCTCCTACCACCCAGAAACCTCCTATCCCATCCGCCCTCCTCATGCTTCTATGAGGCTGTGCCCCTACCTACCCCTAGCCCCCACTACCACCTCCCCACCCTCACATTCCCACACACACATTCTGTGTTCATTTTTCATGGGACCAAGAATCTCCTCTCCCACCTATGCCCCAAAAGGCCATCCTCCCCTACATATACAGCTGGAGTCATGGGTCCCTCCCTATGTGCTCCCGGGCTGGTGGTTTAGACCCTGGGGGGCTCTGGTTGGTTGGTATTGTTGCTTTCCTCATGGAGTCACAAACCCTTTCTGCTCCTTCAGTCTTCTCTCTAACTTCTCCATTGGGAAACACTTGGTCATATCAGTGGTTAGCTCTGAGCATCGTCCTCTGAATGTGTCAGTCTCTGGCAGACCTCTAAGGAGACAGCTATATCATGTTCTCGACAGCATGCACTTCCAGCCATCCACATCAGTGTCTAGCTTAGGTGACTGTACATGGAATGGATAGCCAGGTGGAATGGTCTCCAGATGGCCCTTCTTTCAGTTTCTGTCCCATGTTTTGTTTCCATATTTGCTCCCTTGAGTATTTTTGTTACTCGCTCTAAGTAGAACTGAGGCGTCCCCACTTGGTCTTCCTTCTTCATGAGTCTGTGAGTTGAGTCTTCACTATTCCAAGTTTTGGACTAACATCCGCTTATCAGTGAGTAAATACCATGTGTGTTCTTTTGTGATTGGGTTAACTCACTCAGGATGATAATTTCTAGTTCCTTCCATTTACCTAAAAATTTCTCAAATTCATTATTTTTAATAGCTGAGTAATACTCCATTGTGTAAATGTATCACATTTTTTGTATCCATTCTTCCGTTGAGGGACATCTTGGTTCTTTCCAGATTCTGGCTATTATAAATAAGGTTGCTATGAACATAGTGGAGCATATGTCCTTGTTATATGTTAGAGCATCTTCTGGGTATGTGCCCAGGAGTGGTATAGCTGGATCCTCAGGTAATGCTATGTCCAGTTTTCTGAGGAACCGCCAGACTGATTTCCAGAGTGGTTGTACCAGCTTGCAATCCCACCAACAGTGGAGGAGTGTTCCTCTTTCTCCACATCCTCGCCAGCATCTACTATCACCTGAGGTTTTGACCTTAGCCATTCTGACTGGTGTGAGATGGTATCTCAGGGTTGCTTTGATTTGCATTTCCTTGATGACTAAGGATGTTGAACATTTCTTAAGGTGCTTCTCAGCCATTTGAGTTTCCTCTGTTGAGAATTCTTTGTTTAGCTCTGTACCCCATTTTTAATAGGTGTATTTGATTGTCTGGAGTATAATTTCTTGAGTTCTTTGTATATCTTGGATATTAGCCCTCTATCAGATGTAGGATTGGTTAAGATCTTTTCCCAATCTGTTGGTTGCCATTTTGTCTTATTGACAATGTCCTTTGCCTTACAGAAGCTTTGCAATTTTATGAGGTCCCATTTGTCAATTCTTGATCTTAGAGCATACGCCATTGGTGTTCTGTTCAAGAACTTTCCTCCTGTGCCTAGGTATTCGAAGGTCTTCCCTACCTTCTCTTCTATTAGTTTCAGTGTATGTGGTTTTAAGTGAAGGTCTTTTATCCACTTGGATTTGAGCTTTGTACAAGGAGATAAGAATGGATTGATTTGCATCCTTCTACATGTTGACCTCCAGTTGCTGAAAATGCTGTCCTTATTACACTGGATGGTTTTAAGTCCTTTATCAAAGATCAAGTGACCATAGGTATGTGGGCTCATTTCTGGATCTTCAATTCTATTCCATTGATCTTCCTGCCTGTCTCTGTACCAATACCATGCAGTTTTTATTACTATTGCCCTGTAGTACAGTTTGAGGTCAGGGATGGTGATTCCCCCAGAAGTTCTTTTATTGTTGAGAATAGTTCTCGCAATCCTGGGGTTTTTGTTATTCCAAATAAATTTGCAAATTGCTCTTTCTATCTCTGTGAAGAGTTGATTTGGAATTTTGATGGGGATTGCATTGAATCTATAGATTGCTTTTGGCAAGATGGCCATTTTTACTAAATTAATTCTGCCAATCCAGGAGCATGGGAGATCTTTCCATCTTCTGAGATCTTCTTCTATTTCTTTCTTCAGAGACTTGAAGTTCTTGTCATACAAATCTTTCACTTGCTTGGTTAGGTTCACTCCAAGATATTTTATATTATTTTGGCTATTGTGAAGGGTGTCATTTCCCTAATTTCTTTCTCAGCCTGTTTATCTTTTGAGTATAGGAAGGCTACTGATTTGTTTGAGTTAATTTTATATCCAGCCACTTTACTGAAGTTGTTTATCAAGTTTAGGAGTTCTCTGGTGGAAATTTTAGGGTCACTTAAGTATACTATCATATCATCTGCAAATAGTGATATTTTGACTTCTTCCTTTCCTATTTGTATCCCATTGACTTCCTTTTGTTGTCTAATCGCTCTAGATAGGACTTCCAGTACTATATTGAATAGGTAGGTTGAGAGTGGGCAGCCTTGTCTAGTCTGTGATCTTAGTGGGATTGCTTCCAGTTTCTCTTTATTTAGTTTGATGTTGGCCACTGGCTTGCTGTATATTGATTGCTTTTACTACGTTTAGGTATGGACCTTGAATTCCTGCTCTTTCCAGGACTTTTAACATGAAGGGATGCTGGATTTTGTCAAATGCTTTCTCAGCATCTAGTGAGATGATCATGTGGTTTTTTTTCTTTGAGTTTATTTATGTAGTTGATTACATTGATAGATTTCTGAATATTGAACCACCCCTGCATTCCTGGGATAAAGCCTACTTGATCATGATGGATGATTGCTTTGATGTGTTCTTGGATTCGGTTTGAAAAAATTTTGTTGAGTATTTTTGCATCAATATTCATAAGAGAGATTGGTCTGTAGTTCTCTTTCTTTGTTGGGTCTTTGTGAGGCTTAGGTATGAGCGTAATTGTAGCTTCATAGAACAAATTGGGTATTGTTTCTTCTGTTTCTATTCTGTGGAATAGTTTAAAGAGAATTGGTATTAGGTTTTCCTGGAAGGTCTGATAGAATTCTGCACTAAAACTATCTGGCCCCGGAGTTTTTTTGATGGGGAGATTTTTAATGACTGCTTCTATTTCTTTAGGGGCTATGGGACTATTTAGATGGTTTATCTGCTCCTCGTTTAACTTTGGTACCTGGTATCTATCTAGAAAATTGTCCATTTCATCCAGATTTTCCAATTTTGTTGAGTATAGGACTTTGTGGTAGGATCTAACAATTTTTTTAATTTCCTCTGTTTCTGTTGTTATGTCTCCCTTTTCAGTTCTGATTTTATTAATTTGAGTTCTGTCTCTGCACCCTTTGGTTAGTCTGTCTAAGGGTTTGTCTATCTTGTTGATTTTCTCAAAGAACGAGCTCCTGGTTTTGTTGATATTTTGTATAGTTCTTTCTGTTTCAACTTGGTTGATTTCAGCCCTGAGTTTGATTATTTCCTGCCGTCTACTCCTCTTGGGTATATTAGCTTATTTTTGTTCTAACGCTTTCAGGTGTGCTGTCAAGTACTTAATGTACGCTCTTTCCAGTTTCTTTTTCTGGGCACTTAGATTTATGAGTTTTCCTCCTAGTACTGCTTTCGTGGAGTCCCACAAGTTTTGATATGATGTGTCCTCATTTTCATTAAATTCTAAAAAGTCTTTAATTACTTTCTTTATTTCTTCCTTGACCAAGTTATCATTGAGTAGAGCATTGTTCAGTTTCCACATGTATGTGGGCTTTCCGTTGTTTTTGTCCATATCAAAGACGAGTCTTAGTCCATGGTGATCTGATAGGGTACAAAAGATTATTTCAATCTTTTTGTATCTGTTGAGGCCTGTTTTGTGACCAATTATATGGTCTATTTTGGAGAAGGTACCATGAGGTGCTGAGAAAAAGGTATATTCTTTTGTTTTAGGATGAAATGTTCTATAGATGTCAGTTAAGTCCAATTGGTTCATAACTTCTGTTAGTTTCATTGTGTCTCGGTTTAGTTTCTGTTTCCATGATCTGTCCATAGCTGAAATCTCCCACTATTATTGTGTGAGGTGCAATGTATGCTTTAAGCTTTTGTAAAGTTTCTTTTATGTATGTGGGTGCCCTTGCATTTGAGGCATAGATGTTCAGAATTGCAAGTTCCTCTTGGTACATTTTTCCTTTGATGAATATGAAGTTTCCTTCTTTATCTTTTTTGTTTACTTTTGGTTGAAAATTAATTTTATTTGATATTAGAATTGCTACTCCAGCTTGTTTCTTGGGACCATTTGCTTGGAAGATTGTTTTCCATCCTTTTACTCTAAGGTAGTGTCTGTCTTTTTCACAAAGATGTGTTTCCTGTATGCAGCAAAATGTTGGATCCTGTTTATGTATCCAGTCTGATAGTCTATGTCTTTTTATTGGAGAATTGAGTCCATTGATATTAAGAGATATTAAGGAAAAAAGATGTTGTTTCCTGTTATTTTTGTTATTGGAAGTGGAGTTATGTTTGTATAGCTACCTTCTTTTAGGGTTGTTGGAAGATTACTTTCTTGCTTTTTCTACGTTGTAGTTTCCCTCCTTGTGTTGGAGTTTTCCACCAATTATCCTTTGAAGTGCTGGATTTGTGGTAAGATATTATGTAAATTTGGTTTTGTCATGAAATATTTTGGTTTCTCCATCAATATTGATTGAGAGTTTTGCTGGGTATAGTAGTCTGGCCTGGTATTTGTGTTCTCTTAGGGTCTGTATAATATCAGTCCAGGATCTTCTGGCTTTTATAGTCTCTGGTGAGAAGTCTGGTGTAATTCTTATAGGTCTGCCTTTATATGTTACTTTACCTTTTTCCTCTTACTGCTTTTAGTATTCTTTCTTTGTTTTGTACATTTGATGTTATGATTATTATGTGACGGGAGGTATTTCTTTTCTGGTCTAAACTATTTGGAGTTCTGTAGGCTTCTTGTATGTTTATGGACATCTTTTTCTTTAGGTTAGGGAAGTTTTCCTCTATAATTTTGTTGAAGATATTTACTGGTCCTTTAAGTTGGGAGTCTTCCCCCTCATCTATACCTATTATCCTTAGGTTTGGTCTTCTCATTGTGTCCTGGATTTCCTGTATGTTTTGGGTTAGTAGCTTTTTGTATTTTGCATTTTCTTTGACAGTTGTGTCAATGTTTTTCATGGTATCTTCTGCACATGAAATTCTCTTTTCTATCTCTTGTATTCTGTTGGTGATGCTTGTGTCTATGACTCCTGATCTTTTTTTTTTTTTTTATGTTTTCTATCTCCAGGGTAGCCTCCCTTTGTGATTTCTTTATTGTTTCTACTTCCATTTTTAGATCTTGGAGGTTTTATTTAATTCCTTCACCTGTTTGGTTGTGTTTTCTTGTAATTCATTAAAGGATTTTTGTGTTTCCTCTTTAAGAGCTTCTATCTGTCTACCAGTGTTCTCCTTAAATTCTTTGAGAGTGTTATTTATGTCCTTCTTAAAGTCCTCTATCATCGTCATGAGAAGTGATTTAATTCTGAATCCTGCTTTTCTGGTGTGATGGGGTGTTCAGGGCTTGCTATAATGAGAGAACTGGGTTCTGATGATGCCATGTAACTTTGGTTTCTGTTGCTTACGTTCTTGCGCTTGCCTTTTGCCATCTGGTTAACTCTAGTGCTACCTGTACTCTCTGTCTCTGACTGAAGCCTGCCTTTCCAGTTATCTTGCTTGTGTCTGATTTCCTCAGGGTCCAGATGTCTCTATGATCTTCTCCAGCTGCTCTGAGTACAGTGGTACCTCTAGGATGCCTCAGGATATGGTGCCTCCAAGGTAGCAGACAAGCTAGGTTTCTGCTGTTCTGGGTGCAGTGTCTTTTCTAGGATGTCTCAGGATCAGGTGCCCACTGCTCTGAGTGCAGTGGTTCCTCTAGGATGTCTCGGGATATGTTGTCTGTTGCTCTGAGTTCAGTTGTTTCTCTGCCACTCTGGGTTCAGTGGTACCTCTACCACTCTGGGTTCAGTGGACCCTCTATGATGTCTTAGGAGGAGTTCGGTGTTCACACGGGAGTAGACAGGGCTCGGGTCTGTACCAGGCCTCAGATCTGGGAGAGAGGCAGAAGGGGAGCGCTGCTCCGAAGGGGCGGGGTTTGGATTTTTGCTGGAATCTGAGCACTCCCCGCACACAGCTATGGGCGTAGGGCAGTGTTTGGGTCTTCTTACCTACCACTTTTGGTTCAATGGGCCCTCTAGGATGTCTCGGGAGGAGTCCAGTGTCCACCTAGATATTAACCTCTTTTCTGAAGTAGAGGTGACAAAGGTTTTCTTCCCTCCTATCAGCTGTCAGTTCATTCTGCTGACAGTTTCCTCTGCTATACAATAACTTCTAATTTCATGAAATCCTGTTTGTCACTTTTGAGACCTGTTATCTGTGCTACTGTGGCTCAGAAACTATTGCCTGTAACTTTGTCTTAAAGTATTTTCCTCTAGCAGTTTTCAACATTACTATATGAAAAACACAGAAATGAACCTTTCCATCAAACTGAAATTTTGGTTTAGTTTGAAATAAAAATCAAGTGGGTTTAATATCTGTTACTCATGAATAGAAATATGACTTAGTCCTAAATAAGCACTGACCTCTGTCTAAGTATCATTATATTTTCTAAATCGGGAGAGAGAAGGAGGGTGTGCTCACTGATGAGCAACAGAGTATTATACTAATCTTCATGATTGGGAAACAAATTTTAATCCTTGAGACTTCTAAATTTGTTCATAATTTTGCCTTCTGAACCCACCCGGAATAATGTATCCTTTCCAACCCATATTGGGATAGCTATTCCTACATGAAGACCATCTGTCACTGTGCTGTTGACAAGCATCCTCTAAGTTCCCCCTGGACAACTTTACCCCCCAGAATCCTCAGGAAGGAGCTTGCCTTTTAGATGCTATTCTCCTCTGGTTTACACACAGGTGGTTCCATTATGAGACTCAAACATTAAAAGCGATTGTCTTATGTTGTCTCATACATAGAAAGGCATCCATTCAACTGATCTCCACTCTTTCTTTCTTATTAATGTCTTTGTGACCCTAAATTTCCTTCCTCCCCATGGATGCCTTACTATTTGTGGGTACCACTTAGCTATATGCCTCTGTTCCTTTTCTTGAAAATACAAATACTGCCTGGTGCCTAATTTTCTTTTCTCATGCCTTATATAGCCTTTGTTCCCACCTTTAAACTCTCTATTGAGGCATGTGGGTTTCCTTAAATCTGTGGCATTTTTACAGCAATCAATTATCCTTTGTAATTACTCCTCAATTACAGATCCCTGTTCTTTCTCAGTAAAGACCAGACAAGACTGTGCCTTTCATGGGCAGGTGCAGCAGATCTCTCACTTAGCTGCAATTTGCAGATCAAGGCTTCAGAGCACATTTACTGAGGGGCTCAATTTGAGGTATTTGTGCTTTTACCGCAAGGACAGCTGGTCTCTCTGCTCTGAGCCCTGCTGGCAATAAAGAACTGAACACTGCTTTCGTCTGAACTTCTACTCTGGGTTCCCTGGTGTCTGCCAAATGCAAAGAACATTGGTTTGCAATCAAAAGGATCAAAAGGGTGGAGAGGGGACAGGTGTCATACATCTTTAAAATCCATGACCTGACTGAGCTCTTTCTCCTAACTCCAGGTAGCTTAGTGACAGGTATCTACTTAGTCACTCTGAGTTGTATAATGAAGCTAATGGCCCTTTCCAGTTACCTCTAGCTACAGTGAGGGTTTAGAACTTAGCCCTTTGGTGTGTTCCCTTTATTGGTTGATGTTATTTGCTGCTGTTACAAATGTGATTTTTCTGCTTTATTAGACAGTTTCCCTAAAAATATACATGTTAAGAGTCCATGTACTGCATACTTAAAGTTTCAGATGAATAAAGACTGGGCATTTGAGAAAAGCATGCCTCTTTAGAAGCATAATTTAAAATTCTACTCAGCAGCCCTTTGGAGATGTAAATTGAGGGAGCTGCTCTCCTTTTGGACAGCTTAATGATCTGTAGTTAATAGTAAGAGGCTGATGGGCAGATGCAGTACAGCTGGGCTTAGCTTAGTCTTTCTCAGCTCTCCAAATGTTGTAGTGATTACAGCCATCAAAACCCAGAATTCAGACAGGAAGCAAAAGCACAAAGAGTGGGCACTGGGCTGTCAGTTTGACCCACCTGCCTGGCCCCAAATATGTTCCACCTCCTCGAACTCTGAAGGAAGGATGCTGGACTTAGAGTCAAGTTCCCTTCCTATTGGATGCATACAATGTCACTAAATTTGTAAAAAACTTAGTAAAGTTTCTTGAAACTATACAAGGGAAGCATAAGAAGAGAAAGAGATCTTAAGGTGTGTGTGTGTGTGTGTATGTGTGTGTGTGTGTGTGTGTGTGTGTGTGTGTGTGTGTGTGTGCACGCGCGCTGTGTGGTGTGGTGTGGTGTGGTGTGGTGTGGTGTGGTGTGGTGTGGTGTGGTATGGTGTTGGGAGTTAGTAGAATACATGTGATGTGAAAGCAGAAGATTGTTGGAGGAGGAAGGGAAACAGCCAGAAGAAAACTGAGGACAGGACTAGAAGAGATAGATCGAGAAAAACAAAATACTCATGAGAATGTTACAGTGAAACTCATTAGTTTGTATGCTGATTAAAAAAAAAATCAAAAGAAGAAAACCAGGAAGGAAGGAAGGAAGGAAGGAAGGAAGGAAGGAAGGCAACCTTTGTAATCTGGGCCCCACAGGCTGGATCTAGCCCAGAGAGTTGGGCGGAGGGAGAGAAGGGAGGTCCCACAGAGCTTGGGGCATTGCCCTTATGTGACTGATGGCCACAAATCTATGAGGGTGCTTTGGCTAGTGACAGGGGCCTGGTGCCCAGAAGCAGGCAAAGCTCCTACTGCCCCTTCAGGGTCTCTGGAGCTTCTGGCCTTAGCTCAACCGAGGACCAGGCTACCTCTTATGGTCTATTGACCCACATTATCCAATAAAAGAGCTCTGGAGAATAGATGGTGGTAATTGTTGTATAACATCTGAAAATAGTTAAGAACACAGAAATGATTATTTCTCAGAGGTGGTTAACATGCCACTTAAATTACACAGTTATGTGTTTCACCATAACAGTTTCAAAACAGTGAGTGATTACCCAACTGTGGCCCCTTCTAACTATAATAACAACCAATCTGGCAAGATAAATCCATGGGTGCAATAATGGCATGAGCGTTAGGGAGGTAAATGGCTGGTTTCCAGTTGCATTTAAAGCATGCTCTACAGCAGAAAATGCATGCCTGGCAACTGACCAAAAACCCATGGCTGGGGAGCTCATTGGCCCCAGAGGTAAACCTACTACTATTCATTATTGTCCTAAGTTGGCACAGCATCATACTTCCCCTCCAAATTCCTGTCTCTATATCCATAGAGTACTGTAGCTCTCAGACCCCTTCAGGGAACTTTCTTTGTTCAGCAAATAGTGGTTAACAGAAAAACCCAGAACTAGTCAAAATACCCTGTGGCGTGTTCATCCACAAATGGTCCATCTATATCACACTGCTCCCACAAGGCTTGGGGCCTAATATGAAAGTCGGTAGAAGTGAAATGAACATAAGAGCCAGGTGTCAGGGAGGATCAGAAGGAAATAGTGTCTTCTGTACATGACAACTTCACTCACAAACTCACAGAAGCTGTAGTTGCCTGTACAGAACCTGCACAAGATAAAGTCTGTCTACATTCTCTAACAGACTGTGGAGGGACTCAGAGACTCCTCCCTAGGTGAGGACCTACTGAGAATGATGGTTGCTGTGGAAGCAAGAGTAACTGTTCTTTAAGGGGATGGTCCTCTGGCAGGTTGACCATGCTCCAGTGAATGGCTCCATTCCTATGAGTATGTAGGTAGCACAAACTGAACTCAGTGGGCTATACAGAAGGAGGAGGAGGAAAAGGAAGAGAAGGAGGAGGGGGTGGAAGAGGAAGAGGAGGAAGAGGAGGAAGAGAAGGAAGAGGATGAAGAGAAGGAAGAGGAGGAGATGAAGTCAGAGTGTTGAGGCAAACATAAAAAATATACTGTATGCATATATGAAATTTTTAAAGAATTAATAAAAATAGTATATTTATTTTAGAACACAATAAATAGGAGGGCTAGAGAGATAGCACAGGAGTTAAGAGCACTAGCTGCTTTTCTGGAGGACTTTGGTTCGATTCACAGCACCAACATGGGGGCTCACTATTGTCTGTAACTCTAGTCATTGGGGATCCAATGCCCTCTTCTGGCCTTTGTGGACACCCACATGGTACACAGACATACGTGCAGGCAAAACACCCATGTACATAAAAATAAATTATAAAAAACCACATGTATAATAACTAAAACAAACATAAACCCAGCATAAGTGAGTGGACTACCCTCTGAGAAGCCCAGGCATCAGAGGAGCGAAAGGAAAACAAAGAAGGAAATCCAGCAGAGAGTGGATTTTGTGGATCTTGCCTTCACAAAGAACTAATCATTTTTTTTTTTTTTCCTTCACAGAGTCACTTTTCTCTCAAGAAGGGAGCTGCAGCCTTAGGGATCGGAACAGACAGCGTGATTCTGATTAAATGTGATGAGAGGTGAGGACTGACCCTCCTCCCCCACAGGTACCTCTTTTCAAAGAGACGGTGACTACTGGGCAGCAAAGCTGCTTCCATCACAAGGCCACAGTTTCTTGGGAGCACAGACTCCAGGCAGTTCCAAATGTTGTTCCTTGAAACCATGGAGCCTTGCACAATTCCTGGAGGAATTGGAATCTTTAATAAATCAATCAAAAATGCGTTCACTAGCCAATGTAGAGGGACATTTATCATTTGGGCACATTAGCAGCAGGGTCTGAAGCATTGGTGAGGAGGCAGCACTTAGCAGCATGGATTACGTAAACTTCCTGAAGTAAATGATGCCCCATCAGTTCAATGGCTTTGGGCAGCAACCAAAGGGTTCTCTTGAGGGAAAATCTGTCTTAATTGGCACCTAGGATTCAGAGCTTTCTAGGAAATAGGTATGATACCATTTGGGAGTGGGAGTGGGAGTAGCAATCAGAATCTTCAGGCTAACCATGTAAAGTACAACTGACTGACAAATCTGGAGCTTATGAAAAATCAGATTCAGACCGTTCACTAAATTAAAAGGAATTGGGTCAATGAGCCATTTATTAGTCCAAAGGTGTTTATCAGATAGCTGTGCTCTGTCTGCCACCACGTCACCTGGCTCCAGAAGTGGGAAGACGCCATAGATCAGGAGACAGTTGTGTGGTTGGGTGTTCAGTGTAGGCTGAATTGTGGTTGGGATGGTGGGGTTACCCTGATTTTTCAACAAAAGGTTCACATTTGGAGGGGACCATTCTAGTGACAGAAATCAGAGTGCACCTTCGGAAGGACGGACCCACAGCCGTATGTGGAGGAAGATCCTCACAGCTGTCCTCTGATTGACATTCATGGGAACTAGATTTGGTGATATGTTTAAAGCAAAATCAGTCCTTAGTTGAAACCATAAAGGAGAGCTACCACACACATTCAATTTAAGTGTTTGTTTGATTGGACTGTGTTCTCCTGAGCTGAAACATTTAAAACCATTCTAAGTTTATATATACTCAAATAAAAGTAGAGTAAGACAGGGTGATGTAAACCTCCAGTTCTTTTATATTAATGGAAATGGCCATAGCTGAAATTATTTTCATGTGTAAAAATGAATCAAACGAGTGACATGTAAAGTGAGTCATTCACTCACAATCCCGAATTCAAGAGTTTTCTTTCACTGTTAGTAAAAAATTTAATATTCTCAATGATAGGGCTACTGAATTTTTATTCATGTGTCATTGGGTCTATTCTTTTTCTCAAAGTTGGTATAATCTCACTTGAAAGTAATAGTCACAGACTTTTTTATTTAATGGAATCCAAATTAGTGACATGTTCATGTGTCTTAAGGACAGAAAAGTACATTAATATTTAGGGAAACATATGTGTGGATAGAGCTGAGTATTTCAGTGTTAGAATAAACCATTGAGGAAAAAGGTGTTTCTCAAAGATTTAGTTAAAAGGAAAAGAAATGTGTGTTACGTGGATAATAACTTGGAAGGGTACAGATTTCACACATGATCAGAATGTAAGTGACTTGTTTGGCTTCAGTGCAGTGTCAGGCCTGACGCTCATGGTTACAGATGGTGTAAATGCCAGGGCACAAGCAGCAATAGATGAGAAGGGAAGTGCTATGACAGAGGGGACACTCAGTGGTCCATACATACCTAACTGTACCTCTAGAGGAAGGGTGGTGGGAGTTAGAGAGATAAAGAGAAGCAGAAAGAACATTCTAAGCAGGGACCAGAGCTCATATGAAGCATGAGTCACCCTCAGGGTAGAAAGATGTGGTCACAATGTCCTTGTCAGGAAGGAGCCTATGAGCCATGTTAGGCCAACTTTCTGTTGAAATCACAGAATATCACTGAGGTGTCCCCAGCAGGGAGGCAACGTTATAGCTCTGTTTGTAGGATCATCTTAAGTGTGGATGGTAAGCAGGCTAGAGGATAGAAGTCGGTGGTTGTGGTAGCAACGTGAACAGGGCAAACAGTGGGAAGACTGCATGTATGTGAAACTCAGGAGTGGCGTCCAGGCTGAGAGGTAGGTCAAGGATAGATGTTGGACTCTGGCTCCTCAGCTCTGGTGGCCCTGTGCTGTTCTCTGAGATGAGGCACTCTGACTAAGGAGAGGCGTTGTGGAGATGTATAGATGTTAGTTTATAAGACATCATGGGAGAGTAACAAGTAGTGGTGGCATAGGTGGGCTCAGGAGACAGAAGAAGCCAGGAAGCAATGGGCCTAGGAAGGAACCTAGGAAGGAAACAACCAAGAAAGAAGAGCCATGGTGGTCAGAGAAGGACAGAAAGGGGAGAGTCAAGGGCCATAAGAGTTCTTAGAGACAGAAACTGGTCAACAGCGTCAACTCTGCCTCCAGGGAAGTGTGATTAGCTGCCCATCAATAGCACCATAACTAGAAGGGGGCGCTGCTTAGACTGTGAGCTGGCTCCGTGGAGGCGTGAGGGCAGAAGGCAGTTAATGGGACTGACAGTGAGTGGTAGGTGTGGAAAAGGACAGGACAGCATTAGCTAAACTTCCAAGTCCTAGAGGGTGAGGCCAGAAAGGCCGATGCCAGGAGGAGTGTTGGTCCACGGCCATCTTTGGTTGTATGTGCCTGCTGATGTTGATAGGTAGAAAACAGGAGGGCAGTGTTAAACCCAAGATGATTTGAGCATGAATTTTTTTTTTTCAAATTTTAGCCCATAACTATGTCAAATTTTTTAACATTTTAAATACAAAGTCATAAGCACTATAAAAACTAGAACTGCTAATGACTATCTTTTTTCTCAAACTTGTTACAATCTGATTTGAAAACAATATAATGATTAAAATGAAGTACCGAATAGGAAAGCTCAGGAATAGGTACCATAAAAGTATATAGGAGTACCATCGTAGCAACAATAATTTTTTTATTTTAAAATTACCTTTAACGTGTGTGTGCATGTGCATATGCTTGCATGTGTATGTGTATGAGCACACATGTATGTCAAACCCGGAGGACAACCTTATGTGTTGTTTTCCTTAGGTACTGTTTGCCCATTTTTGAGACTGATGTCTCATTGGCCAGAAACTCACTGGTTAGTCTAGGCTGGCTGAGGGCTCCCCTCCCCGACAGCCACTGGAGCCACTGCTTCCACCAGTGTGGTGACCACTACCCAGCCCTGAGGTTAAATAGTTCTTCACTCTCCTTCACTTTCCTCTGCTGTTGTTTGCCTTTCTTGGAATGATTTATTTTCTTTCCTGTTTTAATTTCTTTTATTTCTATCTCATTCTGATACCCAGGCTGGCCTCTCTGCCTCAGACTGCCAAGCACTGAGATCACGGGTGTGTTTGAGAATTATCTAACCCTATTTCAAAGGGCTAATTTCTTTAGATTGTCTTTTTTTTTTTTTTCTCATGATTCAATTCAAGTAAAGCAGGGCTTCCAGCAAAGCATGTCCTTCTCCTTGGCTGCTCGTCAGGAGTTGAGGCTCACTATTAATAATGTTAACCATAAATATTCTACAATAAGGGTACTCCCTTTGCTGTGTGTACATGATTTGAAGAGGTAGCTGCGTGTCCTGTTAGCATTCAGCCACTAGTTAGCTGAGCATCCATTTCGAATTCTTATCTGAATTGAGGATTGCGAAATGGCCGTTTTCTAATTCCATCCTTGTTTATTTGTCAGTTCCTGCATGCAGTGGGAGGGAGGCCCGTTCTCCGTTTTTCTGTGTCTTCTCTTTCTCTCTCTCTCGCTCGCTCTGTCACTGGCATGGATTTGAGGCTACTTTCAGAAATTAATTCTCTCGTTATCGTCTCCCACTCCCTCTTCCATTTCTCCATCTCTTTTTCTTTTCCCTTCAGACTTTCTTTTCCATTATCTCAATTGCTGGTAATTTGCTGTGCCTGTGCAGGAGATAAGTCTTACAGAGACACGTGATACCTGGCTGGCACAGCGGTAGAAGGGGTCACTGGCTGCACCCGGCTCAGGCAGCAAGAATTCTATTGAGCTTTTCTGACTGATGTTGTTCGAACACAAATTAACGACTAGCATTTTGTACACATTTGTGCTGTTTTAAAAACACCCCTCCAGCTTTTGAGATCACAGCTCCCTGTGCTTGTTAAAGTACCACACTTTGTCATACAATTTACTAAAACAACTGAAAGTGTAAATAATCTGGGCTCATTAAACTCTTTTGTTAAATTAACTGAACTGTAGCCAAGGCTACAACTGAGAATGCTAATGACCTCCTTCACAACCCAGGGGAGCACCCGCATGCACAGTGATAGGACAGACCAGCAAGAGACACTGAACCAGTTATTACAGAGCAGAGCTGGGAAGCCCAAGCATCCAATTCCCTCCAAGTTTCTATGCAGAGAATTCAGGGGCACTTGTGATGTCCTACCATATGAGGAAGTTACAAAATAGTAACAGCCAAGACTCATTGCTTATTACAAGTGGGCACAGCCCACCTACTGTATGCAACTGATCTAATTCATCTAATTAGAACACAAAGTGGTATATTGCCTCAAATGTACCCTTACTGACAGTGTCATTATGGTATGTGGCCACACAGGCAATCATATAAAACATTATGGCAAGCTGTCCTTTCTCATTTAGCTTGTGACAAAGCCACAGATTCAATGTCCAAGGTCACATGGTTGGTAAGTGAGGAATCAAGACCCAGGCTCAGAAGGGAACTACTAACTTTCATCAGTTAAGAAAACTACTTCCTCTCTGTCCCATCATTATGATAATCAAATGCATAGCGCTGTCTCAACTGCGTTGCATGTACATTTCAGTAGCATCCAATGCTCACACTGTAAAAACATCATAATGAAAACTGAACATGGACCCACCAGACAACAACTGCCCATCATCCTCTTCCCCGTGCCTGCCAATCACCATTTACTTTTATTATATACTCTCTATATTATTCTTGGTTCGTACTTGTTAAAGTATGATCACCCAGTGACTTTCTGTGAGAAGTCTTAGCATAATGTCCTCAAACTTTGTCCATGTTTCTATCTTGGAATCTCTTCCTTTTCAGGGGTAAATAATATCCTATTGTACACGTGTATACCACATTTGTTGATTCCTTTTCAGTTTGGAGTGTATAAATCCATTAGCTCTTGGTTAAATGTATCTAAGTATTTTATTATTTTCAATTAAAATGAATTGTTTTCTTATTTTCTCGTTTAGATAGATCATTGCCGACACAGAGGATTTCAGTGGTTTTTTTTTCCTTGTAGATTTTGATGTCCAGTGACCTCATTGAATTCAATTATTACTTCTAAACAACTTTTGGGTGGAGTCTTCAGAGTTTTTTCTACATACAATCATGCCATGTGAAAGTAGAAACCTTCACTTTCTGTCAGACTGGGCTGTGTTTATTTCCCTTCCTTGCCTTGTCTCGGGCTGGAATGTACGGTGCTGTGTTCACTAGGAGTGGCAAGACTTGCCATCCTTGCTTTGTTTCTGATCTTAAGCTTCCATTTTTTCAGCACTGAGTGCAATGTGCTAACTGTGGGTTTTTCATATATGGCCTCAACTGTGTTTACCTATACTTTTCTTGGTATACCTAATTCTTTAGGAGTTCTTATCACAAAGGGATATTGACTTATCAAAGACTGTTCCTGCAGCTACGTAGATAGTCATGTGTTAGTGGAATCTTTTAAAAAATAATTGTTACAATTTTTGTCTTAACCAAGCTAGTTCCCAAATAATAGAGACTGGACTATTATTTTTATTTACAGCTTAAGGCACAGCGACTGAGCAGTTATTAATCTATCTTAAACCTCTAAAATAATCTGGCTACCTCTCAGCCAAAATCCATGAGATACTTGCATTTTATGGCTTTCTCTACTCTAGGTGTTTTTCCATAGTCTCTCCTAAACTCTCCATGGCTGAATCTCCTCCCTCTCCCTCTCCCTCTCCCTCTCCCTCTCCCTCTCCCTCTCCC
>JANHMN010000006.1:60158058-60197748 GCA_030674055.1 Rhabdomys pumilio
CTCTCCCTCTCCCTCTCCCTCTCCCTCTCCCTCTCCCTCTCCCTCTCTTGCCCCTCCCTTCCCTGGCTTGGAAGAAGTCTATCCAATTCTTCCAAGAATTGACTGATCAGCTCCTTATTGACCAATAAGGGAATAATAGACAGTAATATTTACACAACATTGAGACAGGAGATTGCATCTAGAAATGGAGGCATGGAAATCAGCATTTGAATAATACACGGATAATTTTTACACAGTGCACAATAACATGCCTACAGTCATGTTTTTGTCTTTCATTCTGTTGACAAATGGTGTCTTGTGCTTTTTGATTTGCATATGCTGACACACCCAGTAATACAAGGATATATCACATTTGGCTGTGTTATCAGATCCTTTTGAAATATTACTGTGTTGAGCTGATGTTTCCTTCAAGATTCTTTCATCTGTTACTATCCTACAGGTTTCTTTCTTTGAAATGTCTTTTCTTTATTTTCGCACTGATATAATACTGTTCTTGCAAAAAGAGTTTGGAATAATAATTCCTCCCTTATACACATATTGTAGACATTGTTAGTAATCGTTATTTAAATGTTTGATGAAATTCACTAGTAAAGCCACTAGGGGGTTGGGGGGACGGTGAATTTTTTTATTGTCGATCTAATCTCTTGTTAATGCTTGGACTCTCATTACCTAAAGAATGTTCACACTTTTTTTTTAAAATATTGTTCTTAAATTTGGGGGTGAATCTTAACAAGTCTACCATGGGTGATAATGGGTTAAAATTCATAAAGAAAAAGATGGAATTCATTTTCTGAAACTTGCTGGTTCTGTTAAATATGGACAAGTATACAGGGTATTACATTTTGGTATAATATTGACACTTACTTTGAGGTAGATCATTTTAATTGTGTCACAGAAGTGCCCTAGTTTTCTTAAAGTACCAGTAATTTCTTCTTTTTCTCTTCTCACCTTCTCTGCTTCCTTCCTCCTCCTCCCCCTTTCCTCCTCTAGAATAGATGGTGTTGACTGTTAAAACGACTTTCATAGCTAGGTGCAATGGCACAAGCCTGGAATACAAACATTTGGGAAACTGAGGCAGGTATATTTGTAGGCCAACATAGTGAATCCGTCTCTCAAGAAAAATGCTTTTGTGGATCTGTTAAGGCACCACTGTGGTTTCCTCAGTTTGATCTACTGCAGAGGTGACATATACTGAGATGCTAACAGTTCCTATCTCCACACACCTATAACAAACTCTACATCGCTAGTGTCCTTGTCTGTCTTCAAAGATGTCCTAATTTCTTGGAGACTTTGTAATATTATCTGTGAAATGTTTCCATATTTAACAGAACCAGCAAGTTTCAGAAAATAAATTCCATCCTTTTGTCTATGAATTTTAACTCATTATTGCCCATGGTAGACTTGTTAAGACTCACCCCCAAACCCAAACCTGGTATTGGGGTGACTGCTTGGAGCAACTTTCTTCCCACTTGTTTCTATCTTTGGATTTTTAGAGTTTGTATGTTCGGTTTTGTTTTTTGTCATTAGGTTGTTTTTTCTTCAATTTTTTTGTATGTTTCACCCCATACCCTGTGTATTGGGAAAAGTATACTAGGATGCTAGGTGCCCTCTGTTGATATCTACTAAGTCCCTTGAGACAGGGTCTCTCACTGAACCTGAAGCTCACCTTTTGTCCCCTTGTTTATCTGTTTTTTTGGCTAGGTAGGCATGCCAGTAACCCGTTGTCTCCACCTCCCCTTCCTACCTGCTACAACTGGAATTACAGGCATAGAAAGCTGGTCAGGAGGGATCTGAACTCAGGTCCCCATGCTGGCATTGCCAGTGCTCTTCTTGCCCACTGGGCTATCTCCCTGCCCCTCAAATTTTCTATATATCCTTAACATTTACATTTGCCTATGGAAGAATCGTGCATTTCCTTGAGAATTTTAAGATTAGCCTAAATTCACACAGAGCACACTTTATGTATTCAGGGATCGTTCACAGCCTCCTTTCTCACCGAGATACTGCCACTTATCTTGTTACTCTCAAGTGTGTGAACAATCTTCCACTTCCTATAGAAGTGACCCAGATGTCAAGAGATGTACTCTGATGTCTACCTCACACTGACAACGTCTCCTTCCTCTGCGTCATCTCAGACTGTCTCCATGCCCTCTTCTGTTATCTAGATAGTTTTCTACCTTCTGTTTGATTTCAAGACATTTGGGCAAAACATCTTCTTCTAAAGATGGTTTGGAAGATGCTTTTTATTTTTATACAGAATAGCCTCACATTATTTTTTTCTCTAAATGTTTTTAATTTTTATTTATTTTCCTTTGTTTTGTTTGTTTGTTTTTGTTTGTTTTAAGTTCATTAGGTTTTTAGGCAAAAGGTTTCTAAGTGTATCATTGGCTGTCCTGTCTGTAAACCAGGCTTGTCTTGAACTAACAGATCTGCCCACCTCTGCCCTCCCCAGTGCTGGGATTAAAGGTGTGTGTAACCACCACCTGGCCTACATTCCTTTTTATAAAAATCATTTTTTCTGCAATATATTTTGACCATATTCTTTTCCCTCCTTCAACTCCTCCCAGACCCATTCTACCCACCAAATTTCATCTTTTCTCTAACTGTACAAAAGAAACAAAAATTAAATCAAGCAAACAAAGAAACAACAACAACAAAATACAATAAGAAAAAAATACTAAAACAAAATAAAACAAAAAGCTCCCACAAAAACACCACAGGGTTGTGTTTGTGTGTTGGTCAACTGCTCCTGGGCATGGGGCCTTCCCTGGAGTGTGGTTAATACATCCAGTGATGCTCCATCAGAGAAACTGATTTTCCCTTCCCCTACAGATTTCAATTACAGATAGCATCTTGGTTAGGATGGAGCCCCTTATCCATGTCCCTTTCTCAGTGTTGGGACATTTTTCTAGTCTGAATCCATGCGGGTCTTGTGTATGCTGCCGCAGTGTCTGAGTCAGCATGAATATCAGCCCAATTGTATCTTCCTTAGAGTACTCCCTCACCATTGCCTCCTAACAAATCTTTCCGCTTCCCCTTCCAAAAGATCCCTGACTCCAGAAGAGAGGAGTTCGATGAAAACATCCCATTTAAGACTGAGTGCTTCAAGTTCCTCACTCTCTGCACATTACCCATTTGTGGGTCTCTGTATTAATTCCCATCTACTGTAAGAAGTCTCTCTGATGAGGACTGAGCAGAGCTCTACTCTGTGGTAGCTCAGTAGATCATTAGGAATAATGTTATTGCTATGCTTCTTTGGCAGAATAATAGTACTAGGCTTTCTCCTAGGGTCATAGCCTAGCTATTTTTAGGTTCTTAGCCACTTAGCAGTATCAGATATGGGTTCCATCTCATGGGTCTCACAACATGAATTAGAGCAGGTTATTGAGACAGGGTCTCACTATGTAGCTCAGGCTGTCCTGAACCTCACTATGAAGGCTGTCTTCAAACTCTCAGAAATCCTCCTGCTTCTGCCTCCTGAATGTTGGGATTAGAGGACTGTGCAAATACCAGTACACCTAGCTACAGCATTAGTTTAAATGTTCTACAAAAGTCCTTGGGTTTGTTTGGTTTGTTGGTTGGTTGTTTTGTTGTTGGTGGTGATTTTTTTTTTAAACCTCACGTGTTACTTAGAATAGCCAAGTATGATTTAGTACATGGTGTTATATGTTAGGCAGAGTTTTGTATTTTGTATTTTATAGTGTCCATCCCATTTAATCCTCATAGAAAACTCAAGGCAAGAACTCCTGTTTTATAAATGAATAAAATGAAAACCTTATCACTTCTAATATGGCTAATTAGACTTGGATCTGGGATGCAATCCAATTCTTCCACCCTCTGTTATCCCTTATCTACAAAGTAAGCAATGGCCGGGTGGTGGTGGCCCACGCCTTTAATCCCAGCACTTGGGAGGCAGAGGCAGGCAGATTTCTGAGTTCGAGGCCAGCCTGGTCTACAGAGTGAGTTCCAGGACAGCCAGGGCTACACAGAGAAACCCTGTCTCGAAAAACAAAAAAAAACAAAAAACAAAAAACAAAAAACAAAAAACAAAAAACAAAGTAAGCAATGATACTTCCCTTGCATTGTTGGCTGGAACACGTGAGAAAGCATGGCACAGTGAATATTTCTAAGCCGGGATATTCACTATGGCTGCCAGAGGCACTGTGACATTGGTAACAATTTTTGTGAGTCCTCTCACAAATGAATGCTCTGGACAAAACCATGCCAGTTTCCTAATAATTAAAGAAAATCTGGTAGAAACGTTTCAGTTTCTGAAGGACTATAAGCGAGGTCAGTCACCACTCAGTACCTTCTATATGACCATCTAGAAGCCTACATAGAAATACGCCCTCTCTATTAATGAGTTCCATGAGTAGATACATCCTCTCCATTACAACCTCCATGTAGGAAGATAGTTTTAACTTTTGGATGCACAGATACACCAGCATAAACCACAGCCCACAATCCACAAAGATGTACCCATCTGCTATCTTACTGCAAAGAGTTCCCAACTGACTAATGTCTTTCTGGGGTTTTACCCAGGCAACTTTATATCTGACACTACAGTGTGACTTTTTAAAAGCTACATTTACCAAAAACTTCAATAAGAAATCATCATACCAAACCCCCAGCTTGCTTCAATATCCCTCACCCAGCTGTCAGTGTCTTCCTCCATACTAATGGCTGGCACCCATGGTTATTGTGAGGTTACCAGCTTTTGGATGTGTGAATGTGAAAGGCATTTATTATATACAGATCCTGGTAGGCCAGGCATAGAGGATGAAAACTACCATACAGAGCCTCTTATGTACTACATAATGCTTATCAGGAAAGGCTAGAAACCAGACACGCAGCTATGAATCCTCAGAAAAGCCTGCTGGTGGTCACCCAATGTTCTCTGGCCCCACAGCATATGGGCAAGCAGAGGGTATCTATGGTACATCTGGAGCCCCTTCTGTTTGCTGCCTGATAGCCACAAGGGCTCTGAACTATGGATCACATGAAAAGCCTTTAGCTGGCTTGTTACTTTATTACAGTGATACCCAGGCTGAGTGTACATTTCTAAAGCATTATTTCTCTACATGTGAACCTGGGTCTATCAGCATCATAATCATCTGGGCGTATGTTAGAAATGCAGCTCTCTGTATATTTGTCTACCTATTGTTTCTCTCCCATGTTAGCATGGGAGAAACCCTGGAGTGTAAACTCTTCTGTTACCTAGTACAGCGAATCATAAAATGATTATATTTTCTCAATAACTTGATCCTTCTACTCTATACTGACCTACTGATTCAAAATTCCTAAGATTGAAGCCAAGGAATATACATTTTAAAGTAGTATTTGGGTGATTTTTTTATGTGTGCTACATTGGTGAGCCAAAGTAATCCATTTAATTCTAGGATCAGAAAATAGAAAGGTCATCATATCAGCTTTGTTGAGGCAACCATACTGTTGAGATTTCAAGGGTGCATGTTCTCTGTCATGTCTAGAGGGCACTGTCTGTCAACAGGCAACCTGAGTGTCTGGCCCTCCCAGTGGCTCTGTCTCCTCTTCTCACAATTCCCTGGGGCCTTAAGTGTAGAGGTGGCATTGTAGGTGTATCTGCTGGACTTGGGCACAGTCCCTTTTTCTCTGCATTTTCCTAATTGTAGAGCTCAGTAGTAGCTCCATCTATTGCAAAAAGAAACGGCTTTGATGAGGAGAATACATGCACATATCAGCAACAGTAAATGGTCTCATCGGGTTATACACATATGTGCACGTGTGTAAAGAGTTGAGTGTGAGAAACAACACAGGAGGAGCTAGAGGAGGGAGGAAGGGTGAAAGTTATGTAGATACAGTGCCCACATGTGAAGTTCTCAAAACAAAATAAAATTACTAAAAAAAAACCAATAATAAGTCTTATGTCCACAGCCCCATACTGTCTGTCTGATCAGATTTTGATATTCTCAGATTTCACTATGAAAATATAATAGGAAGTGAATTCTGCATTTATTGCTGTTTCCCAGGCAGGCTTAGATGATAATTCTGATTCCAGAAAGCAGAATGTGAATAGATGTGGGCCTATCTACTGGGATGTGGCCACTGGAAGACTGTCTATCCACGCCCCAGTTGATGGGCCCACATCCATTCATGTATAGGCAGCATGAAGTGGATTCAATGGGTTAGAAAAAAATAGAAGTGCACATAAAGTTCAGAGGGGAAATGGTCATGGTGAAGACAGGACATTGAGGGGGAGGGATGGGGGTGGATTTGATCAAAACACATTAAATGTGAGAACCAAATTCTCAGACAATCAAAAGGAAGAATCTAACCTTTCCAAATAGCCTTACTCATCGAAATGTTCCTTTAAGTTTAACCTGGAAGCTTTATGTTTATCTTTGTTATAATTCATGGCCTTTTGACAGCCCCTTGTATCAGGTGGTCATTTCCCCTCCCAGCCTCCTCCTCATTTGCTAAGTGAAATGAGACTAGAGAGGTGCCTGGAGCTCATTCCCAGATCTAATGTGCCCCAATGACCACTAAGTGACAGCTGACTGGTTTATATGTAACAAAATACCCTGATGTAATTTGATGAGCAAATAGAGATTATCAATCCACCCAAGACTCTCCAAGCTTGTGAAAAGTAGAGAAATTTAAGATGTGTTAACCAGTTTCTAAGAGTTTTCTTTGAGGTTCCATGTTTCCATGCAAAAATACCATGGCAATTTAAACTTACTCGAAACTTTCTTTAAGAGAGAAATACATTGCCAGACTTTCTTCTGAAGTTTGAACAGTTTGATGGAAACTGAATAGAACATTCTGTGATCCAAGACCCAACTTCATCAATGGAGGCTCACTTACCTATGGGAGTCATGAGAAATCCCCCAAAAGTAAAAGGCTTATGACTGTGCAATGAGCAGAAAATCATTCAAAATCAACACTTAGTGATTCCGAGATGTTTCTGGCAGTATCCAGTCATGTTTGCATTCTGAAACTTTGCTGTAGACTTGGTTCTGAACACTGTAACAAGCACACTCTGCATACCTGCATGCTACACAATACCAGCAACCTTCACCTGCAACAACCTGGCTAAGATTTAAGGCCATTGTCCAATATGAATTACTGTGCTTTTACTGAACCTACAAATTTTTCTGTTGCATAGAAATTCAAAGGTTCAATGACAAACAAAAAACAAAGTCTTTTAAAAGGGTTTTTGGCCATACTTCACCATATAAATATCAGATTAGTATGTCACTAGATTATGTGTTAGAATGATTGATTTTTTTTAATTGCCATTATAAACACATTTATCAACTCTGGAAAATCCTGGAGATGATCTACATCCTGGAGAATAAAGCAATCAGCCTAGGTTTAATTCTTTGTGTAAAATTAAACGGGTACACGTATCACAATGATAGGTGTATTTTCTTTTTTTGTTAACAAACGGTAAAATTATATGCATGCCAAAATATAGTGTACATTTCTGGGCTAGGTAAATATTTCAGTCTACAGTACTTGTCTTTCAAATACAAAGTCATGAGTTCAACCTCCAGAACTCATGTTTAAGAATCTAGGCCTGATGGTAAGCTTAAGACAAGATTGCCTGGGGCTTTCTGGACAATCAGCCTAGCCTACTTGGTGAGTTTCAGGCCAGTGAAAGATTATCCCACCTCAACAGAAAATATGGCCTGTGGCTGGAATCTGAGAGCCAGCCTCCACAGACATGCATACACATAAGCTTGTATACCTGTAAACATGTCCACCTGTATACACTGAGCATGTAGTCACAGGCATACACTCATGAAAAAAAGATAAACTTATTTGATTTATTATCAGTAAGTGGTTACTTGGGTACCTGGTCTATATCTGTGTATCCAGAATTATACAAAAATTTCTCAGGCAAAGAGTCCATGAATAGAAGCAGAAACATTTCAGAAGGCTGGTCTAGGAAAGCTTGAATTAAAGGATATTCCTGGGAATCTATGAAGCATGGAAAATATAGGGTGTGAGATGCTTGTGGAAGCTCATTCCCAGCCCCATTTCCCTCCCTCATTCCTGTCTCACAAGAATCTGGACATTGTGATGCTCTGGCCTCACAGACTTGCTCTTAATAGCAATATACCTGTAATGCCTATTGCTAAATTTCAACCTGATACTCTAGTCCCTAGTAACTTATCCATTGCTGTTGACTAAATAACTGCATATGAGTTACCTTGCTCTGGCAGAGCCATCTAAGCCAGTGGTTCTCAAAGCTTTGAGGTTTAATGTCTGCTGTACATTCCAACTCTTTTGTCATGCTTTTGTTTTTTTACATCTGTAATGAAGTTGGTAGAAAAATGTAACTGACATACTCTTTATAGAATTTTCAGATTTTTTAACGACTAAAGAAAAGTTAGAGAATTAATCTGTATTGAAATCACAGATTTTTGGAAAAACACCCAAAGGTATGATGAAGTAGCCAGTGGTCAGTGTGTGTTTGGGAAAGAAACAGTGTCAGAATTCAATGATGCCACTCCTTCTCTTGCTTTTATATCTAATTGATTATCATAGTAAGTAAGGAGGTATCTCTGTCCTTTAGGAAAGAAATCTATTGGGAACAACATGATGTTTCTTATTCATGTGTTTTTCTATCTGAGTCCCTGGGTTTTGACTTGCTTTATGCTTTCAGACTTTGTGGGTACATGGGTGGTTTGGGGTCCCACATTTTCATCCAAATGTCTCACAATGGATTTTCTCTTCTTAAAACTACATATCTATCCATTGGGAGATTTGGAGTGAAAATTTGTTCCGAATTTCTTTTTCATTACCGAATTACCTTGTTACCAAAAAGGACTGTTTCAATTTAATCAAAAAGATGAGTTTTAACAGTCTGTGGGCAAAGGAGAGGATCCATGTGGCCATTTTACCAAGACATAGTGAAGTCAGGTATCTCCCCAAACATGTGAAGCAATAGTCACATGTCACATAGGGAAATAAATACACTGGTTTCTGTCCCTGGAGATAGTCAATGGGCTATCTTAATTGGGTACTAGTTAATGATATGAGTTTGTGCCGACCATCTTGAGATTCCATATGCTGTAGAGACAGCAAAGCAAACTAGTCCAGACAAATCAACACGCATTCCATTTTCCTTGCAGAGGGAAAATGATCCCATCTGACCTTGAAAGAAGAATCGTTGAAGTCAAACAGAAAGTAAGTGATCTTTGACCCAGAACAATATGTATTTCTCTTTATAACATTAAAAAAGTTGTTTAGATTTTATTTTTTAAAAGGGATCCAAATCTCAATCTCCAAGCTTTAGCAAGAATATGGAATTTTTCATGCAATCATCATGTTGGTCTCTGAGTACACACACACACCTATGAAACATCCCTGTCTATAAATCAACAGGACAGTCAGCACAGCCTAGAGTGTACACACACACACACACACACATACACATACACATACATATATATATACATATACACACACATGTATGTGATGTATATGCATGTTCCGAAAGTTTAAGTTGTGGGGTAGATATCTATCCAGGTATGGGATTCCAAAGCCTCCATATTTGGAGCTTGGCACTAAGCAGACATACATATGAACAATCCCTCTTACAGCTAAGAACATGCATGCTCACACATGTGTGTGTGACTGTCACATGGAGATTTGAGAGGACCATAGTAAACCATACATCTGATCCTGAAGGCACAAACTTACAATTCTTTTAAAAATAACAAGACCATGCTGGGTGTGTAACTTAGTCAGCAGAGTGCTTCTTTGACTTGCTAAAGGCCTAGGGTTTGATCACAAGCATTGATTTAGCCAGTCTGGAGTGTTGGCAGCTCTTCTGACGATTAAGACAATGTACATGGCAGGGGAGAGTTATCATGGTTTCAATCAGCTCACCAATCCTAGTATGGCGCCCAGACCTGTAGCTCCAGCACTCAGGAGGCTGAGCGCAGAGGACTGTCACATGCTGAGGCCACTCTATATACTGAGTTCCAAGGAAGACTGGGCTATGTAGCAAGACCTTGTTTCAAAAATTAAATGAGTAAGTCCACAGCCCTGTTTTCACACAGTTGGGGCATTCTTGTTTTTGAAGGGGTTTGTTCCTTTCCTGGTGAGTGCCACAGCTGGAACCACTGTGTACGGGGCTTTTGATCCTCTCTTGGCTGTGGCTGACATCTGCAAAAAGTATAAGATCTGGATGCATGTGGACGTAAGTACCCCTTGGCAACTACCCACTAAGCACCTTTGCATGCTTTTTAGAACAAACTCATGGAATATGATTTGCATTGCATTCTCTCCCCACCTCTCTCTCTCTCTCTCTCTCTCTCTCTCTCTCTCTCTCTCTCTCTCTCTCTCTCTCTTTCTCTCTCATTATATTTGGAATGGTGGTATCTCAGCTTTTAAAGATTTCAGAGGCACAGAACTTACACATTGTGTGATATGAGCTGGGAACAGCCCGAGATTGAATATGCATTAAGGTTCCCAACATGAAAATACTCTCGACGTGGCCAGTACTTGAGCTGAAAACTTGGTTCTCAATTCATTGATCCATAATATTTTTGGATAAAAATCACCCCCACACATAGCTTCACGTACGGACTCTCCCTTTTGGGTATAGTCAGAATTTACATTTGTAACAAAAAATTGTAAAACTCAACCTCAAGTTAGAAAATCATGTACTCATTGAAAAAAGCAGGCTTGACAACCTAAAATTAGGAAATGTGGATTACCAAATTTCCAGTATGTTAGTTTGGTGAACTAAGAAGCTGAACTATATTTAAGATATTTTAACATAAGGCACCAAAAATATGAAGGATGTACACCACCATTTTCAATAAAAGTATACCCATTTTTACAAGGCTGAAGGAATTTCAGTTGAGCATACGTTACTTGGTGTGGCTTGAAGATCAGTTGCCATCTGCGAAGTTCCTGCTCACGATCCACAGGAAGATAAAACATTTTTGATAAACAACCGATCATGAATCATTACCAAGGACAATGTTTAACTCAGCTGGTCTTTATTACTTTTCTTGTTGTTGTTGTTGTTGCAATATCTTCTCCCTGTAACTTGTTACATCTCCAGGTGCGAAGTCTTTATGCTATTGTAAGCTAAACCTGCATGTAGCATTAACATAAGTCACTCTGGCCTTCAACATGGGACCTGTTTAATGGTTTCCCAGCCCATCTTATGTACTCCGACTGTGGCAACCACACTCTTTCTCATTCTAGAGCATAAGGGATGAGGAGGCTGTCTTTCTCCAGTTCACGAAGACTAGGGAAATGTGTCTCCAATCTGGCTCCACAATTATAAACATGTAATATATAAATGTAAGATAGAACCAGAGACTTTAACCTTGAAATTTAAAGCCATCACATTGGGAGAAGGTGGTCCATCCCTTACTCAACATGGAATTATGCAGGTCATTTTCACAGGATGGCATTCCCACTAATATGGAAGACACCAAGCTAGAAATCCAGCCCATAGAAAGGTGCTGCATCCTTCCTCATCTGTTTTGCTTTTTCAGGCTGCTTGGGGTGGAGGTTTACTGATGTCCCGGAAACACAAGTGGAAGCTGAGCGGTGTGGAGAGGTATGTGTAATTTCCTAGTCTGTAATATAGAGTGTTAAAAGCTACATAAAAGAAAACAGCACTCAACTTCTAAGGAAGTTTTGGAATGCCAGCAAGCCCACTCTGCCTGTACTTATGAGCCTGGCCTATTCCTAAGTGGGAAAAAAGTAACCCATGGAGAATGTCTTTCAAAATTGGGGTTTGTCTCTAGAGTTCATTCCTTCCATTTTTTAATCAAACACCGTGATTTTAAAACCTGCAGGCTATCCACATTTTTCTAGAGAGAAGATCGATTGCTTTCACTTTACTATAAGAATATTATTCAAGGCTTTAAAGAAAGCAATGCATAGTTTTATCAAAGCAGGTAAACACCTTGTCATTTGTAATACTGGTAGCTACCTTTCAGATTAGATATAGCCAGCTGAGTCAAAGTAAGACGTGCCAGCAACTTCATTCTCCTGGCTTCATTCCACAGTGACCCTTTTCTGACATAACTCGGATTGATACAGTAAGTAGCTTTTATTTGGGACTGGTGCAGCAGACCATTGAGAAAGGCTGCAGAACACAAAGAAAGTAATATTTGATTAGCATAAAACATATTGAGGTCCAAGGGAGAAAAGCAGACTACAAAATATGGCCTCGGGCTGTGTTTCTGCACCACATGCAAAAGAGGACCAGTTTTCCCATCACAGCCCAGCAAGTCAACCAGGGCAGCTACAGTCGTGAATTCTGACACTCCAGACAACAGAGAAAGCCTTAATTCATCAGAGGCTGCCAACTGCCTACTGCGCTCTGCCAAGCAGCCAGATACTGTTCAGGAAAAGATTCACCCTGGCTCTGCCCCTAGACATCTTGGCACAAGTTCCATTTTAGGACTGGAGAAGAGGTTTCAGGAGCTTTGGGGCATCTGTCAGTACACAGAGAGGCCAGACCAGAGAGGATCTGTGTGATACCCGGCCTGCTCACAGGCCTGTACAAAACCCATGAGTGTTGATACGGAAGAGGAGGAGGTTGAGGATAGCACCAAGAGTGGCCTGTTGAATTAGCAGAAATAAGCCTGGGAAAAAGTCAGGACAAAGCAGCCAAGCCCCATGTTGTAGGATGACTATTCCTGAGTCTGCTGCCAGGAGCCCTGGCTTTTGAAACATAACAGAGGTTAAGTCACTAGCACTATCTTTGTTCTGACTCTAAGGCTCATGGGTGAGGGGAGGTGAGGGCAGGTGAGCTTCCACCTAAGTTTGGCTAGAACCCTAGTACCATACATGCCTACCCAGAACTGAACTCGTGTGCTTTGAGAAGTGGCCAGTGCACAGTAACTTCTATTCTCTGATTGTTTCTGACTGACAGAAAGTATAGGCATCTTTTATACTACCTTTAATGCCTCCTCACGCTGCAAGTGCAGAGAACCATGGAGCACCCCACCACCTCCATCACTTGAAAGCTCACTAAATTACCTACCTGAAGCCTCAGAAAAACAAACACCCACATGCTTTTGTACTAAAGACTATTATTTGAGAGAAAAGCTCAGTGTATTCATCTTGGAACATGGAGTCCTTTGTGTTCTTATTGCCACAATTCTCGAAACCAGGTTGTAACTAAATTTACCAAATGTAATAGCCAAGGGTGGAATACTCAGAAATAAGGACACTGCCACGTCATGCTCTGAGCACATAAGGCAGATGGTAACCATTTTAGAGTTTCTTAGCACAATGTACACTCTCTTTGGTGAATAAGATCACAGAACTGTTGGACACTGCTTGAGCACAACTGTATGTGGGCTTAATTTTAGGAAAGAAGTCTGCCTAAGTTGGAGAAATAAATTTTCTCTAAGTATCACAAACTAAAAGCTTATGACTCAGTCTAGAGGAAAAGGAAATTCATGATTCATTGCTTCTCTGTGGCTTCAGGGCATTCCTGAGTGACATTCAAAGAGTAATGGCAAAGCATTATCCACTACCCAAATCCTTCAGATGACTCTCTTGCTAACACTGCCTTTCCTAGATCCAGTGTAGCCACGAAGGCATGCTAGGAGCCTAAATACTCCAGAGTATGTCTCACATTGTAAACCAACTCTTCAGTCCCTTCTTCCAGGGGATTTAAAGACTCTCTGAGGGTTTCAGTAAAACAGAAGCAGCAGTATCAGTTGCCTTTGATTCTACTTGAGAGCCAAGGCAAGTACTCTAATAAGGAAGATGGAGGAAGAAATGGTCCTTAGATCTCATCATTCCAGGCAACATGGACCAGGCATCAACTCCGGAGCTGAGCATCATCCAGTGAGGGGCAGAAATGAAAGAAGGATATTCCCTCTGGAGAGCAGAGATACTTGGCAAATGTCCTTGAAAATAGTTGAGTTCAGTCTGATTGGAGGGTAGTGTTTTTGTGGACTTCCATGTAGAGGTAGGGCAGAAATGTGGTAGAAATACAGAAATCCTGTCCATGGAGTTGGCAGAATATCTTCCACAAATATAAGTCACCAGGGGTGCTGTCTGGATGCCATGGACCCCTGAGCTGGATCGTTCATTAGCTTAAATAAGATCGTGGGCACACTAAGTACCATCATTCCATCATTTCATCACAAGGCTCTCACACTCTGATTGGAGAGTCAAGGAAGCAGCAAGCTAGGGCACTGTGGACACAGCTATATGGGCTGTTCCACTGCCTTCCTTCCTCGTGTGGGTTATTTATACAAAGCATCATGGCAAGCATTGAGCTTGCTTGATGAGTATGGAATTCTGGAGAAGCAGTTGCTTTCTCTGGGCACTGAAGGGAGAGGTTGGAGTAGTGCTGTGGGAACTGGGGGAGACGCTAACGGAACGTGAATAAGGTCGCAGAGATCCTTTAAGAATCAGGATCTAGTGACAAATAAAATTAAACCAAGTGAAGCCAAGAAGAGGAGATAGCAGGATACGCCCAAGAGCAGAGTAGACCATTCAGAGACCAAGAAGCAGTCTGTATAATGGAGCAGGAAAAGGAAGGGAAGGGACACAGGCTGAACACAGGCCCCCCTGAGGCATCACTAGTCACGTGCTGCTGTTTGGAATTTGAGCTTCAAAGAAAGGAGGTGCTGACAATTTAGGAACAAGAAAGACAGACTATAAACAAACTGTAAAATAATCCCAATGCCAAAGATAGGGTGTGGGGGTCAGTTAAGACTATCCAGATTAAGCTAATTGTAATTCTTATTAAAGAAATATAAACCATGGTCATAATGTAGTCTAAGTCACTGAACTGTGCCTCTTAGAGCCACAGTTACTGAAGAAACATAGCGCTGTATAGGAAGGAGGACAAATTTTATTGGAAATTCTGCTGTAAGGTAGGTATGGGCAACCATACCCATAACCCCGGTACTCAGGAGGCTGAGACATGAGGGCAACAACTTTGAACCATCATAGGCTTTGTAGTGAGATCCTATTTCAAGGAGAAAAACAGGAAGAGAGGAGAGAAGGGAAGGACAGGGAGGAGAAGATAGCAGAGCCTCTCCTGTATGGAGCACGCTGCTCAGCACACACAGCATCAGGTTAGAGAAGGGGTGGTCTGGGAGGAATAGCAGACCTATTCCTCTAGAGGGACACATGAGAAGGACAAATGTCATCAAAGAAAGGACAATCAATGCAGTAATGTTTCCTCACGCAGGCCACTCACAAAGTAAGAAGCAGGGACAGTAGAAGCTCAAGGGTGACTCAGTGTTCTGGCCAACAGTGGCTAAAGACAGGACCCTGAATGGTGACTCAGTCACCCCAAAGGCCCTGAGACTGTCATACACACAGACATGTGCTTTCATTGGAGGTGCTGAGAAGGGAAACAGTGAAGCATTGTTCATCATCCCTCCATGTGAAAAATGGAAGGCTATCATTCTGGAGATGGGGTGTCGTCCTGGAGCGTGGGAAAAGGACAGCAAACTGGAAGCTCTGAGGGGCAGAACCTCAGTAGTCTGAGCCTGATGTGGGATGCCACCCTCTCATGTGATTGTCTTTTAGGGCCAACTCTGTGACATGGAATCCCCACAAGATGATGGGTGTCCCCTTGCAATGTTCGGCTCTCCTGGTTAGAGAGGAGGTAAGTTTTCCCTGACTCTGGGGCCAGTCCAGGGGCGGATCTAACTTCTCATGCAGTTGGTGTTCTCTACTGAGGTCCAGGTGCTCACACTTCCCACAGGGACACCTGCTGACCTCTCTTTGGAGGGAAAGAATCAGGTGCCTAGAGGGGAGAGGAAGACTGACCTCTCAGCCTTCAGAACTGAGACCTTGGCTCCATCTGCATGTTTTCTTCAAGCTGCTTTCATCGGCTCAGACCCGCAATACAGAGATCTTCTATGTTTCCCTCTCATAAAATTAAATCTACAGTTTGTTTATGAAAATATGAGTAGTTTTTAACATAGGAAATTTATGCATAACAGAGAATTGAAGTTAGTGTTAGTATTTATATACATATATATATGCATGTGTATATTATATATCTCATATTTAAATTTGAATGTCATATTCAGAATGTAAATTTAATCCATCAGCATATGTATTTACGACAATGAGAATAAGTGATGGCCACTTTTATTCAAGGTACTGAGATATTTACAAAGTCTGAGATAGATTTTTCACTGTTGGCTAACACCTCCACCTCTCCCTTCACGGTTCTGGGATACAGTCATGGTCCTCACCTTACATTCATTGTTACGTTGCTAACAACAGCAAAGCAAAGCAGCAAGTGTGCGGTTCACTCTTTGCATCCTAGCACCAAGGAGACTGAAGTAGCTTAGCTATGGTTCAAGTCCAGCCTGGGCTACAGAGCCACACCCTGCTTAGAAGCAAACAACAAAACCAAGCAAATGAAAGAAAAGACTGCACCAAGGAGCTTCAGCTCATCCCAATTCAATTTTATCATGTTAAAGTCATGATACTAGGTTTTAGTATCATGAGTTTTAAATATTTAACTTTACTTGCTTTAATAATATTTCGCTTCTTTTAGAATATATAGATAAATTCAGACTCATGCAAAATCCTGTTTTAGAGGTAAATATCATTACCGTCTTTAAATATACTCTCCCACAGTTTTATAGGAATGTGCATGTTATATATACATTCAAAATAAAATTGTTACTATGTATAGTATATACATGCATTCTATAGTTAACATTCTAGGATGACACATGATTGTTTCAAAACGTTATTTAATGGTCTTTTAGTATCCTATCACATAATACCTAGCTGCTTGATAAAGTTCTTAAGCATGTGTCTTTATCACTTTTCTAATTAATCATCCCTTTAAGAGGAATTTCTGGGTCAAAGGGCATGGTTATTTCTTTCACCTTTCATTCTTCTTCACAGCTACTAATTCAAGTGGCATGCCTTCATCAAATAAATTAAAATCTGGACACAGATTGGAAACAAAATCCCCTACAAAATTTGAGGAACACATTGTAAAAGTATCCCTTGGACTGGTTTTCAAAGAGACACTCAGTTACTTTGTCGTCATCTACCCAGCCCGTGTACACCTCAGCAGCACTATTTGAAAGGGAAGAGTAAATCTTCGTTACTTATGTCGGCCAGATGTTCAGTAGTGGTTTGCATTCTGCCACAGTGAGCCAAAAAGAGAACTGCAAGTTAGATGAAAACAGACCAATCTGGATCTGATTAGATACCTGCACTGGAAAGAAAGACCTGACAACTTGATGCTACCTAGGATAGAGCCTTGTGTCTTGCCACCTAACCCATTCCCTTCCAAAGTACACATCGACAATTTGAGACATGGAAGCATCTCTCTGCTCCAGACAAGAGGAAGGGAGAAGACAGACTGAACCAGATACAGGCTGTGTTTTAAAGACTAGGACAGCTAATCTCATCTGAAAAGGGTTTGCTATGAATTGCTTTTCTCATTGCTGTGACCAAATACTTGATAGGGAGCCATTTCATGGAGGGAGGGTTTCCTTTGGCTCACAGTGTGAGGTGACAGTCCATCCTGATGAGGAAGGCACATCAGCAGGTAGAAGTGTGGCATGTGGCTGGAATATCAAAGGAAGGCTAGAGCTTGAGCTTGAGGAGAAAAGCTAAGGCTTGTGAAAAGGACACGGAACTCAATAGGTACTAGTTAGAGTCGATAAAAGCAAACCAAAATGCCATTCACAAAACCACCAGTGAGATCAAAGTATAAATTCAGCACAAGACAGTTGGTATCCTCAGTTGCCACTTGATAGACCTCCCTGCCACCCTGCGGTGTCTGCACATTTCTTGATGCCAAATCATATGTGAGACCCCATAAGTGAAACTTGTCACACACTTCATAAACATCTACAATTGATGGTTGACATGGGAGGGTCCAGCCCACTTTGTGAGGTGCTCTCCATGGCTCTCTGTTTACTTTTTTACACAATCTAGGACCACCTGCCCAGGATGGCACCTCCCTCATCGAGGACTTTTCCACAGGCCAATCTGAGGGAAGCATGTTTCTTAATTGAGGTTTCTTCTTCTCAGACAGATGATTCTAGCATGTGTCAAGTAGATAAAATAAAAACTAACCAGATCACACACTAATAAATATAATTAAAAATAAAAGTAAAGACAAGAAAGGAACAGGTTAGCTCTCAATTGTCTCTAAAATCCAAGAGCATATGATGCTCTGACCACACACACACCCCACCCTTGGATACAATGAACAATGGCATCACACAAAATCGCAGTAAATACTCTGTGGTGAGGAAAAAAAAAACCTTCAGTTTTAAAATAGTTGATATATATTGATGAGAGTTGAAAACAAATCCTGGCATTCCACAGGATTGTTGAACCCTGTAATATTCCATTATACATTATAATATATAAACAATATTTAAATATATGGGTTTCTACGTCTATTTGAACCTGAGACTTCTGTTTTGAGCAGCATCCATGTATTTAGCCTCATTTGGAAAACAGTGGTCTTTGACTGTTTCCTTGCTCAGAACCAGGACACTATCTCATGAAAACCTTGTGTATACAAACCTAGGTCACCATTTGCTTCTGTGAACATGGTGATCCTGGTGTTTCCAGTGTCAGTCATGAACTCTGAGGGCTGAAAGCTAATCTTTCCGTTTCAGTTGGAGCTGGTCTGACCCACCCACCATCCCATAATTTCCTCCATTCTTTCCTTTAGTGCTTATCACAACTATTTTTGAGCTCTTGATACCAGGAAAAAACTAGTACAAAGTTTTTGTGGCCATGAGGCAAAATAGAAGTGCCTGCTCTAAAGCTAAGCCTTCACAGTCTGTAAGGGGATTTTCTTTTTCAAATCCAACGCCTTCCTCTTGCTCTAATACAAACACATTACATTTTTGTCTTATTTTCAAAGATAACTATGGAGTCCGTGTAATGTGAAACCAAAGCTGGGAGTAGAGTCAATTCTGTTGTCTACCAAGTGCTCTGTCTGTATGGCTCTCCATTTTAGTTTGGATAACTTTTTTAAAGGGTTCTCACTTCTTCTCTAGTTCAGTGATCACATTTTGGTCTTTTCTTCCCTTGTCATGAGTCACAAGAGAAAGAAAACCAAATGCCAAAGCTTTTATGAAATCACAATTACACAGTAGCTGACAAAAGAATCAGAAGTTTCCAGCAGATGTGATAAATTGAATCGTGGTGGGGTTTCCAGTAAGAGACCGGCGATGCCATTGTACTCAGAAGCATGAGTCATTTGTCATTCTTTGGAACAATTATTTCTCTGCCTATTTCTAGAATAGGGTTATGGTGCTTGGGCAAATTCATGGTCACTGACAGGAACCTCTCCTTTGCAACTACTATAAGCAACTAAATGTGAAAATGTAATCTCTAAGCCTGACCCTTGGAAAAGGAACCGGAGATAGGAAAGGTTGCTCATTTAGGCTCAACTCAGGATTGCAGCAGTTTTGGATATTTTTTACATTCTAATATATAAAAATAAGAGCAATGAGCTATTGAATAGCTCAAAGTCTGGTAATTATGGAAGAGTGAATGTGCTAGAAGAACCACGGTAATTGTATTTGAAGACCCAATTGGGGTCAGAGGGATAAGACAAGGGTTAGGCAGACTGGCTAATCTTTTAGAAGAGTCAGGTTTGATTCCCAGCACCCACATGGCAGCTGGCAATCATTTGACTATCCAGTTCCCTGGAATCTAATATCCCTTTCTGACCTCTTTGGGAACTAATCCACATGGTGGAAAGACATACATGCAGGTGAACAGACATACATGCAGGCAGCCTGCCCACACACATAAATTTTAAAAATCAAAGAACCTACAAGTTTCTGAAGCCTCTTCCTCCCCTTCTTTTTCTCTTTCTCATTCACCTTCCTCTTTAAAAGGGTGATCTTGCTATGTAACCTTGGCTGGCATGGAATTCACTGTGTAGACCAAGGTAACCTCAAACTTGCAGCAATCCTCCTACCTCTAATCCTCCCAAGTAAATATTTTAACTACAACAAATGATGCTTGCCTGGACAGTCTTATCCAGTAGTTTTTCTGTTTAATTCTTGCTGTGTTCTTCTTCCAAAAGATACAAGAGCATTTGGCTCTCTGATTTTTCTTTTTTAACAATTACCCACAATGCAATGCTAAAGTAAGTATCCTGAATTTTCTCTTTGCTCCTGTAGGGACTGATGCAGAGCTGCAACCAGATGCATGCTTCCTACCTCTTTCAGCAAGATAAGCACTATGACCTGTCCTATGACACAGGAGACAAGGCCTTGCAGTGTGGACGCCACGTCGATGTCTTTAAATTATGGCTCATGTGGAGAGCAAAGGTGAGCCTAGGCCAGCTGAAAGGCAGCTAAAGAAAAGAAAACTGGTCTGACAACGTTTTTAAAACATGATTGCTAACTGAAAAGTTACTCAGGGGATTCTTTTTAACCCTGTGTCTGCATGGCTGCATTCTCCATGAGTAAGAGCATAATTACACCCACAGTTTGTTTCCTGTCACATCCTAGGGTTTCTAAAGCTTCCTCAGCTCTAAGACCCATTTTGATGCATCTGGCAGAACACCCTGAATTTTTAAAGAAGCACCTCTTACTGTTTTCATCCTCATTATCTGATTTATTTTATACACCCCCTCTCCATCTCGGTTGATAATCAACCTTGATGACTAATTGCCTGAGTAGATGTTTTAGAAGGAACCCAGAATGAAAATGCCCACCATGACCACTGAGTTCCGTGACCACTCCAGTGAGTGACTTCTAATGAGAAAATAATTTTTAAAACTCCAGAAGTCCCCAGTCCTTCAGATTTTGCCTGGATGATGATCCTTTCTTTACCAGCAAGGTCATTTCTGTAGCTGTTGGTGTACAGTACAGGCAAGGCCTCTTTGTAGCCTTCTGGAGGCTGACGGTTATGTTGAGTGTAAGGAGGCTGCACAGGTCAGAGGTAATATTTTATTAGTTTATTCTTTGACTGTTTCATACATGTATATAATCCATCATAGTCATGCTTGTCCCTCAAATTCTTTTATCCCTCCTACCTCCAAATCTCAATCCCAAATTCCATTTTCATATCTTTTGTTTGGTGTGGGTGTGGCTTTGCTTTGTGAAGTACATGATTTAATTTTGACTAGACTCTCAGTTTACAAATCACAAAATCAGACAATGGCCAGAGCTACCTATATACACTAAACACCTAACTAAAAATTACTATGCCAGGGAACGTGAAGGAAAACAAACAGGGGGTAACTGAAGGGGAAGCAGGAATGCCCTTCCTATGTGTTTGGTCAAGAGGACACTACACATCTGATTCTGTGTTTTCACTGCCTACACAGTGGGCAACAGGCTCAGACCCATAGGGTGAAGTAAGAATTTAGGAGACATGTTCCCTTCCAGGAAGAAGGCAGGTAAGGGCCTTTGTAAAGAGGTACAAATTGTGTCCTCAGCAACAAACTCCACAAACTGTTCTAAAAGCTTTTCCAAGCAGAGGGAGTGGTCTTATACAGCTCAGAGGCATGTGAGATGGCCAGGAAGGAACGAGGAAAATTTTCACTGATAGAGAAACAGTGTACTCCACAAGTGTTTTGTAGGGTCTTCTTTAAGCCTATTCTAGACAGAAAGACAAGCTTAAGTGTAAAGAACTCTGATTGTTCCCAAGAATAGCATGTCCTCAGGCAGTCTCCTTTATAATATTTATCCCACTGAGTTTTCTCAAACTGTTTGGAAGTCTCACCACTGCTTCTGGGAAGCCTAGTAAGGGTGGTGTACACTGGGCCCCTATACTTTTGACATTGATAGCATCCCTCCCACCCTTGAAAGCACATAATTGTAATTCCAGCACATGGGAGCAGAAGGTCATTGTAAGTTCTTGACCAGTCTGGTCTGTATAAAGCAAGTCAGAAACCAGACAAAGGTTTATGGAAAAAGACCCTATCTCACAAAGCCCAAAACAAACTGCTGAAGACATATAAGCAACCCTCACTCCTCAGCATAAGACTTGGTCATTTGGTCACAACACTTGAATTTGAGGAGGAAACATCAAGGTCATATATTGTAGTGGGTTCCCAATCAGCCTTTACAATTAATTAGTGGGTTTATTTCACTGATGAATGGGAATTTCAAAATAATAGTTGGTAATGTCAAATAGTAAGTTAAGAAAGACTTATCTCTACATAGAATGGAAGCTCTCTCTTCTCTCAGACACCATTCTTTTTGTTTCTTTCTCCTTCAGTGTTTGCATTAAGTAGTGATCATTAGCTGTGTTTACTAAGCTCATGCTACACCAGTTCCTGAAGCCTCTGCTCCTGAGTAGGGCAGCCCTTGGTTCTTAGAGAAGTAACTTAAAGAGTATCAGGAGTGGACCAAACAACAGGGGTGAGTCAACCCCTGAGATGAAGGTTAGAGACCCAACTTCTCCTGTCCTGAAATAAAAGACTTCAGAGAGGTGAAAAGGGCAAGGCCAAGCTGCAGCCCTTCAGAGCATCTTTCAAGTTTTTACACAAAGCTTCAAGTGTCTGGACATCCAAGTGGACCAAATGTCCATTTGGCTTCCAACTTAAAGCTCCATTTTTATTTCAAGATGAAATGATAATAGTTCTCAAGATATTAAGCAGAATCTCTCAACATAGACCAGAAGGGAGGATAATTATCCCACCAAAAGTTCCCTTGCCATGCTTGTCACAGGAGTGAAACTTTCCCTGCAGAAACAACCCTAGAAAATTTGGCTACAATGGTTATATGGCTTTGAGACAAGATCCTATTCTAAAGGCAGGCTGGTCTCAAATCCCAGCAATCCTCTTGCCTTAGCTTCCTGGGTGTATGATGATCTTTCTTTCATCTCTACGAGAATTAGGACTTCATCTAAAAAAAAGAATAATGAGAAAGAGTAGACAGAGGAAAACACCACTTCAGCGACGACATCTTCTGACCCCATCTCATTTCTTCAATACAGCTCATTCTGAAGCATGCTTTACATGAGCTGGCTTGGATCTTCCTTTTGGGTGATGATTAAACAACCCCATCTTAAGTCTGTTATACTTACAATTGCTTCCTCTGAGTTCCATGCTGGAATAGGTTATATACCAGTTCCACGTGTTAATTACTTTCCATTTGCACTTAGCAAATATAGGAACTAGCAGAAGAAAGACATTTTGGAAATCAGTTCCCTAATGTGCCCAGATATTGGTTAGATAGCTCTGGTTCAAGGAAGTTGTACTGTTTTTTATAAGTCCAGAGGCAAGGTTTTCAGAACTGAGAAATAAAAGCTGCCAATAGCTTATGTACCCAGCTGCTGTGAGGCATGCATCACTACCAAAGAGGATACCAAAAGGCTAGGCAGAATGACAGCCTTCCTAAGACTCATTTGTCTGATCAACTGACGATCAGCAAGTGACTGTTTGTTCTTGCTGAGGCACAGAGGGAGTTTGGGGATGGATAATTTATATCATGAGTAAGAGCCAAGCAGGCGTGGGGGGAGCACAGAACAGGGGGAGGGAAATCCCTGACAAGGCTTCTTATCTGCAGGAAAAGACTAGCCCAGCCCTTCTGTTATTAATGACTTCCATGATTGCATCTATGAACTGCAAAGGCAAATTTTCCCCTTGAGTAATCAAAATAATTGCCTGGGGAATTAAGCCCCGGGAACAAAAGGAGTCAACTGTGGGGCCTCTTAATGAAAAGGAACAAACACACCTTGGGGGGAGAATTAGACGGGGGTAATCACCAGAAAAGCCTCTAGGACAGTCTTGTCTAAAGTGTACAAGTGGCAGAGCTGGAAATGGCAGAATGACTGCCCGTCTCTAGAGGACTCTGTTGTTCCCTCATTTCTGTCTGAGAGCTACCCACGTGCTTGGTATGCCTAATGCTTTTTCTTTCTTCTCTTTCATAGGGGACTACTGGGTTTGAAGCACATATTGATAAGTGTTTGGAGCTGGCAGAGTATTTGTACAACATCATAAAAAACCGAGAAGGATATGAAATGGTGTTTGACGGGAAGGTATGTGCTCACATTTCAACCATCAGCATGAGCGTCCTCAATCCCAGTCCTTCCCCCTGGCATTTTCTGACGTCAGTAGTGTGCTTTCTGGCTAAGTGGGACCATTACAAGGGGAAGCAGTAGTTGGTGGGATGGCTCCTTCCAGTTGGAATAAAGATTGGACTCACAACTCTGAAAGGGAGATGCTCCAAATGCAAGCACTCATTTAAATACAGGAATTACCTTCTGAGCCTGAACAGTCACAGCATTTGAACCATCCTTGGAATTTTAGACCCGGCCTGAATCCTATTTTCTTCTTTTTTAGCCTCAGCACACAAATGTCTGCTTCTGGTTTGTACCTCCTAGTTTGCGCTTTCTGGAAGACAATGAAGAGAGAATGAGTCGCCTCTCAAAGGTAAGTGGTGCTGCGAGAGCCTTTGCTTTCATGTGTCTTCTTTGTGCAATGTCTTTGTGGGAATACCAGCTGGAGCCTGGATCCGTCTCTTCTACGAGCTCTCACAGAGCCCAGATGTACAAAGTCATTGTTCCCTGACTTCACAATTACGTTTGCTTGTTTCTAGAGAGAGAGTTTATGATGTCTTAAAATAGTCGATTGAATGTCAATCTTTACTGACATTCAGAAAAAACCAAAAACCATCCTTGAAGGTCACTGGTTTTTGAAGGGAAATGGATACTGAGTTACACGTGCAAAAGAAACTTCAAATACGAGAAAGAGTCAGCCAAAAGAAAAAGAGAAGAAGAAAAACAAACAAACAAACAAACAAAGAAACAAGGGAAGGAAGGATGGAAGGAAAGAAGGAAGGAAGGAAGGAAGGAAGGAAGGAAGGAAGGAAGGAAGGAAGGAAGGAGGAAGGAAGGAAGGAAGGAAGGAAGGAAGGAAGGGGGAAATTATAAGGAAGCTAAAGAAGAGAAGAGAAGAGAAGAGAAGAGAAGAGAAGAGAAGAGAAGAGAAGAGAAGAGAAGAGAAGAGACCCTTCTGAATACTAAGATCCAGGCAACCCAGTAGAAGGATCAAGAATATTAACAGCTGCCATTTACAGTATGTATGTACCTCAGGCTTCACACTTACCAGGTTTTAAGGTCATCTAGAGTCTCATAGTAGCCCATGTGAGTTGATGTGGCCAAGCACTGTTGCTGTCCCATTTTATTGAATGACCATGAGAAAATGTGATGTTTCCAAACTGCACAGTAAGGTTGACTCCAGAGCCTACACTTGATCTTGGCCAAAGGGCTGAGAAGCAAAGACTCCAAAGCGTAAAGAGCTCTAAAATCTCCTCTGATTAGAAAGGTGCAGTTTTCTTAGATCTTTAATCTCTGCCTTCCCCCAACATTTACACATGGTTGAAGTTTGCTTTTTGGTGCACACCAAAAGGAGAGGATTCCAGAGCCTATTTCTCACAGTGCTGTAAGAATGGGAAGCCAGGGCCATCCATCATTTATACATGATCCTCGGAAGGTTAGTTGTTCTATCCATTGTTTCAGTGACTCAAGGAGGCTGCAGGCACAGCCAGGTTAGTCAGGCATGTATTCCCTACTGCTAAGAGTCTTGCCTTAGCTTTCTGACCTTCTGGAATAATTTATCCCTTCTATGTAAAGGGAAGTATAGGATTTCTGTAGATCAGCGGTTCTCACCCTTTAATACAGTTTCTCATGTTGTGGTGACCCCCAACCATAAAATTATTTCATTACTACTTTATAACTATAGTTTTGTTACTGATAAATCTCAATGTAAATATGTGATACGCAGGGTATCTCATATGTGACTTTAAAGGAGTCACAGCCCACAGGTTGAGAATCACTGCTGTCGATGTAAACCCCTCAGGAGACTATTAATATCTGCCCTTTATCAATCTGGGTCCACATTCTTCAGCAGGATGAAACTCACATGTGATAGTCTTTTTTTTTAATGTATCAGTGTATGTTGTATATGAAGGTATATGTTCAGATATGTATGCAAATTTACATGTGTGTGCACATATGCATGTGTGCACCTGCATGTTGGAAAGAGAACAAAGTTGAATTTTGAAAAGGACAAGGCCAAGAACTTGCCTAGTTCAGAGCTGTAGTATTCGAAAGCCGCCAAAAGTCATTGCTGAGCTAAAATACCAAGACTCTGGGGCTTGCAATATAATGAATTATGACAATTAGATGGCTTATGAGCAATAGAAATTGATTTTTCAGTTGTGGGGCTGGAAAATCTGAAATCAATAAGTCAGAAGATTCCATATCTACTGGGGGCCCACTTCCTGTCCCATCAGCAGTCTTTTTCCCTGTACCCTGTCTGAGGTGTTAATTAATAAGGCAGAGCCCCCATATCCTGAAGGGTTATGATAGCAAGAGAGAAATTTGAGAGGACACAATGTTCAGACTATTTTAAGTACTTCTCACATACTTCCTTGCATACGGGAAAAGAATTTTTACTAAATTTAATGAGCCTGTCCCAAGAGTTCACTGGTAGGGAACAAATATCTAGATAACAAAAGCAGCTATGACTAATACAAACATTCACTCCTTCATGAGGATGTAAAGATGAGGCTCTGGTAGGCGCATTTCTGGTTGTCTAAGAGGCTGGCCTGGAACTCACTATGTGGCCTGGCTGACCTGGAACTCATAAGAGCTCCACCTGACTCTGCCTCCTAAATGCTGGGTGCATTAAAGGTGGGTGCTCTACCACACCCAGCAATTCACTGACCATTACCAGCATCTCTTTTAACAGCTTTTATAATCCTCCACTAATTGATAATTTTCAATCGATGATTACCGCCAACAGATGGGTGTAATAGCAAATTGGTAAAGAAGCAATTTGGACTCATACATGCGGTGACTTTGAAAAGTCTGCTATGGAGTAATGAAGAATTCATTTGGCAAGATTTTGACATTACAGAATGTTTCCTTGATGGCATTCGTATATTTCTAGGACTTAAACACAAAAGCTTTTTAACATATAGTGAAAATATGTTTTCAGGATAACTGTATGTTATTTCATGAACACCAGCCCTCTTGGAGGAAACAAATGCACCATTTAATTATGAAGAGGTCTGCTGGTGATGTAAGAGATGGTCCCCATTTTCAACTGAGTCTATGACCGTGTACATCTCACATAAGTGGAAAGATCTCTGGCTTCTCATTTCTGGCTGTGTCTTTGTAATGAACATCACAGATCAGATGCTGCATTTACAAACTCCAGTGGCAGATTCATGTGGACAGATCACACATCTGAGTAGATGCAACTGAAATGTCCGTCTCATCTTAGCGAGCTGCTCCTCTCATGCTGCTGCCATGTCTGTTAGAATTCAGAAAGGCCTCCACAGCTTCCTGCACCCTGTTAGGAAACAAAGGAATGAAAAGGTAGCATGTCTGCCTTCCGTCAGCTTACAGACAGGGTAGAAAGAAAAGATAAAGCTGCTCACCAGTGAAAGGCCAGTTAAGAAACTAGGATGTTGGGTTGGAGAGATGGCTCAGCAGTTAAGAGCACTGACTGCTCTACTGGAGGTGCTGAGTTCAAATCCCAGCAACCACATGGTGGCTCACAATCATCTGTAATGAGATCTGATGCCCTCTTATGGGGACAGGGACAGCTACAGTGTACTTACATATAATAAATAAAAACCGTTGGGCAAGAGCGAGCGGGGTCGGGGCAAAAGGGAGAAGGGTAGGGGAGAAAAAAGAAAAAAAGAAAGAAACTAGGATGTTATTAGACTCAGTGTGTAAGGTCCTGTAGTTATAACTCAGAAGAAGACAGTTGGTGGTGGGCAGGAAAGGGCTCACCGCGAATGTGGCACTGTGGAGGAAAGCTGCAGAGTACTTAGGGTGTGGAGCCTTACAGGGGACTGAGGACATAGACTGGGAGAATGTGCCGCGGGATGACTGATGATAGGCATGAAATGACAAAAACTATAGATGCTTCAAAGGATATTTAATAAATGGCCCTTGTCAAAGTTGAAGACCAGCTTTGGTGAGCAGTTGAAGATGAATTCTTGGAGCTGATGACAAAAGGCCGATTTGCAGAGCTGGAGAGCACGGGCTTAATTCGAAACAGCGAAGAGAACCCAGGAAGTTGCAATGAGCAGTGTAATGAAAGCACTGTGATCTTGTCTGAGATGTCCCTCTGGGTATGAAGTCCTGTGGGGTCAACTATTTACTCCTAGATAAGTCTTCAGATCATTTAGGCCTCCTTGTTTTGTTTTGTTTTGTTTTGTTCAAAATATTTATAAGAGAAAACAATTCAAAAAGAGAAACTATGTGGTAGCTGGGATTATGTCTTTGGCTGGGGCTAAAGGAAGGCACTGGGCATCCCTTCATTGTTCTCTGACTTATTCTTTTTTCTTTTTCTTTTTAAATTTTTTTATGATTTCTTTTTTGCACTGACGTCGTCTCTCCCACAGGTGGCGCCAGTGATTAAAGCCAGAATGATGGAGTCTGGGACCACAATGGTCAGCTACCAACCCTTAGGAGACAAGGTCAACTTCTTCCGCATGGTCATATCCAACCCTGCAGCAACTCACCAAGACATTGACTTCCTCATTGAAGAAATTGAACGCCTGGGCCAAGATTTGTAATCACCTCGCTCATCAAACGGTTTCAGTTCTCTAGGTAGACAGCTAAGTTGTCACAAACTGTGTACATGTATTTGTAGTTTGTTCCAGAGTAATTCTATTTCTATATCGTGGTGTCACAGTAGAGTACAGTTAAAAAAAAATCAAAAGCAACAGGAAACATCGCTCCTTTTAAAAATCCTTTCTTAAGTTTAGAATATCTCTCTAATAATTAGTGACAAAAGGCTATGTTCTAATCAGTAAGAGAAAGTCTAAAGTTGTTATAAATTCTTCCCTTTTAATATAGTATGCTAACCCAGCCTTATTTTCACTTCAGAGCAGTCGTACTGAATAGTGCCAAATCACCCTTGAATCATAAAAGGTTCTCTGGGGTGCAGTGAAAAGGTTAAAGTAAATATAAAATGTATGCGGACAAGAAAAGTTCTTGCCTTTTTCATAGTATTAGGAAAAGAATTTATAATTTACCTACAGCAACATTTCAAATGTATTTAAATACATATAATTTTACAAAAAGAAAAATATATATTAAAAGAAATCCTATTTTGTAACATATAGATTTTATTTTATATGGGTTATACAAACTTCAGGGGCAGATATCAAACCTAAGCCAGATTTATTTCTTTATCTTTTCTTCTCTCTATCTTTCTTTTCATGGAGGCACAATAAAACACTTTAGCAAGGTAATTTTAACATAGAACCCACAAAATTCTTTTAAAATGTAGTAACTTACTTTAGTATATATTGTGGCTTATCATATCCCTAAAGATAGTATCTCAAAACAAACACACACGAAAATGAAACTTCTAAAAGCAATTGATCAGATTAACAATTAGGATTCTCTTCCTGTTTAGGCATTGCACTAGTTGGCCCTGGCAGACCCAGTCTATAAGCCTGGCAAGCCCAGCTTGGACCCAGATCCTGGCAAGCATGTCCACTCTGCTTCCAGTGCTTTCAACAAAGGTTGATATTAGTTCTTGAAGTGTCTTTTCAAACCATATTCTTTTATTAGATCATTTGGATTAATTAGGGGGAAAAAGGCTAAAAATAAAGCCTAACCAGCCCTAGCAAAGAGGGGTGCAGCACATTCCTTAAATGTGACGAGCTCAGAATATTAAACCCAGCTATGGGAGATGTGACCTCTGTGTGACAATAATGGCTTCCTCCCAAATGCCATTTTGCTATTGTCTGGGGGAAAGGGTCGTTTGCATCCTGGATGCTCTCTTCTTCAAATTCCTTCTTCATCCTTCACTTTGAAGTCTCTCCTACTAGACTCTCTGCCCCCAGACACCCAACAATGAGTTACTATCCCATGTGGCTCATTTCCTTTCCTGAAATGAGTTCCTCATGCAAACAGTTTCAAGATAGCCTAAGAACTTTTATCCACTTCCCATCAAGACCCACAGCAACTAGAATGTGCAGAGATTGCTAAAATTCAAAATAACAGTTTGAAAATAAGTTTCTTTCCCTGTAAACTGAATGGAGAGCTAGCCACAACTCTGGTGATAACTTTAAGTCACAGATGAACAGATCTAAGTGCTGGTAGAACTATGGCCTCCTCCATGCAAAAGGCAGGTACAGGTCTGGAAGCATTCTCCCACTCCATAAGGATGGGCCTTTCGATACTCAGAAAGATATGGGAACAGAAGAAAGAAGGTCCTGTCCTTACCTACCACAAATCTTCATGACTTTGCCCCAGACCATATTTGACCAGACGTACTGATCCTCGGTATGAATGTAGTAGCTTCAGGCCCTTGCTGTATAGACAGCCAATGGATTCCCTGAAGCATGAAAAAAAATTCCCTGTGCACCAGAGTCTTATGAAGTAGTAGCCCTCCACTTTCAGTACTCCCTAATGGGCAAGCACGACCTTCCTTTCTAGAACCTGGCTACTGAGAGTAAGCATTCAGCTGTCCATCCATCCTGAGCCTCAGGCCCACAGATCTCACTTCCCAGACAGAGACTCACTTATCAAACCCACTCTCCCACTTAAAGAAGGCAGTAGGGCCTAGTGTCCTGATAGATGGAAAAGCTTAGCCCTTGGGGGACAGACTAGGTAGTTCAAGCTGGCTTCGAGTTTGATGAGATGACAGAATTGAAAAGGAAGTGTCCATATACTTTTTGCTAGTGAATTGGATCTCCAACTCCCTTCTCCAGATTCTAGGAGCCTTGCTCAGGCATGGAAATCTCCCCATAGTGTATCCTAGAAAAGGAGGTACATGCGCGCCTAATAGGTCCCAGTGCTTAAATGGATCCTCTACATCTGCCATCCACTCAAGAGAGTGCGAAGGAGGATGGGAAGAAAGAGTGATAATGGAGGGAGGCTGCACTGAACATTGGTCCAAATCCCCAGTGCCAAAGGTCTCTATCTATGATCTTTTTTTCTGTTTTCATCTTAAAACATTGGTTTTAGCTTTAATCAGAATTGATATGGCCATTTTTTTATTTATACAGCAATATTTCATTTATTATTTAAAATACTTGAAAAAAGTGCAGTATGTGTTTATCTAAGACTTCTAAGTGGTATAGACGTCATGTACTGTCATAGGATTTGAGGAAAGAAAATCGTGTGTGTGTGTGTGTGTGTGTGTGTGTGTGTGTGTGTGTGTGTGTGCGTGTGTGTGTATGTGTTGCCGTTAATACCTTGTTAAGACTGTCTTGTCACCTCAGATTGAGGTTGTGCACTTTACATTGAACTACGTGGTGATGCAAACCAGCATGTGTTGCTGTGAAGCTTGCACAGTGTGTTATCAGTGTGAATTCTTTTATGTGGGAGCTGCTTTGAACTTTGAACTTTGAGATTATGAGAACTACATTTGCATCTGTTCCTGTCCTTGCCTCTCTTCTCCCTCACCCTCTCACCCGGTCCCAAGCTGTGTGCCCTCTCCATCGGCTCTTAGAGAAAACATAATCTCAACTAAGCCCCACCCTAAGAAATCTCTTTGAGAACTGTGTGATCACACACAAAATGCTTCATCTCTGAGGCCTGAGAAACCAACTATGGAGTGTCACAGGCGGCTGACAGGGCAGGTGTTGACTCTGCAGGGTCTTGGAGTAGGTGCTGCTCCTCAGAATATGGACAAAGGATGCACAGGTGTAAATATAGTAACAGGACAAAGAAGCAAAAACATCAAACCAGGTATCATCTTGCACGTGCTTTTCTGTTTTCAAGTGCTAAATGCAAACACTGTGTATTAATTAGTTGTGTGTGCCAAGATCTTGTTGCCAAATGGTGTTTCTGAATAATGTCAACATTTCCCCAGCACCCCTCCATTAACTAAAGACAGAAAAAAAACACAAACGTGACAACCTGTTCTTCCTACCAAATATAAACTTGTGTGTGATCAAAGTATTTTACCTGTGTTTTCTCTCTAAACCCAAATAAATGTGTAAATGTACACACGTCGGGCTCTGCGTACTCACTTCGCACTCTGTCACGTGGTGGGGGTCATTTTTAATTTTTAATGACTTTCCTGTCTACGGGTCTTACATCTGCTATCACCATCTTTGGTCATATCTGGAGGACACCACTGCACAAACCCTGGTTTCTTCTTCAAACAGAAATGATCAATTAAAAATATTTTATTATGAAAATTTCACCTAAGCATAAAAATGAGAAAAACAAAATAGCCAAGTTCCATGTGGCCTTCAGCCTTTACTGTTGTAGAGCCCAAACCGTATTTATTTCTCTACACTACTTTCTCCCCGACACCAAAGTAGGCTTTTATGAATATGTGAAAGATAAGAACCTTCACATAGGAAGGACTCAAAATCCTACCATTACTCTCTGTTCCCAGGAAGAATTTCCCATTCTTTTTGATATGAAAGAAAGTATCTCAGGAGTAATAAGAATGTAAGTTCTGTACCTGGATTACCTGGGATCAAGTTATGTATGACCCCATCACTGACTCTCTGAGATATCCCAAGAATATCACCAAGTCTCCTTGACTGTGTTCCTCCATCTTACAACAGCAAATTTCTTCCTATGGTTTTTGTGTTGATTAAATTGAATGTACGTATGATACTGAGAACGGCTCTGGGTATTTGTGCTGATGAATTTTCATCATTAGCTTGACTGAATTTACCTTGAAGTGTGCCTTGTGGGGGTATTTTCATAGCTATTTAACTAAAGAGGGAAGGCCCACTCTCAATATGGGTAATGATATGCCATAAGCAGGGGCCCTGGACTGAACAAAAAACATAAGAGGAAAGAGAGATCTGAGCACCAATATTCATCTCTCTCTACCTCCTGACTGCAGATGCATTGTAGCCAGTCCCCTCTCACTCCCACTGCTATGGGACTATATCCCTTCAAACCATGAGCCAAACAAATCCTCACTTCTTTAAACTGCATTTATCATGCACTTTGTCACAACAATGAGGAACGTGGCTAATATAGCATTCAATAAGCAGCAGGCAACAAGTCTTGATTGTGTCATATTTTATTATGGATTCTGTAAGCCACCTCCTGTCATGTCCTTAAACACTCAAACTCTACTGAGCTCCTTCACTGTTGACTCTCTCTCAGTGGTGTTCAATGAATACCCACCTGACAAGTTTAGCCCAGAAATCATATTTAGCATTGTCTTCTACTCACTCATGTAGATTGCCTAGCAACCGTATTCATCCATCCCCATCTAAAGCACATAGAGCCCTAGCAAATTTCCCCCATAACCTCCTGTGGTATCTACAGCAATCAGCCGCTCCATCCATATTTTGTGCATCTTCCCCAGATGCTTAGTGTAATCTTGACTAAGTCCACTAATGTCCCTGGGCCTCTTCCTTAGCTCCCTTAACTAAGGGAATGGGTCCTAGGAAGAAGGTAGTTAGAATATGATTCAACATACAAATTTAGGCCTGCATCCCCTTAGCCTAGGCAGATAAGAGGCTCAGTCCTTCCACTTCCAATACACATTTCTTCTGTCCTGTGCCCACTTGAACATTCCCTCAAATGCCTGTCAGGTTAAAGGTCTCACATGCTACCTCTGACATTGGGGTATCTGTGTGGAATCACTTACTCACCCCTTAGGTATCCCTTTTCCCACCCCCTTAATTCTGGAACCTAGCTCCACCACCTGATAACCTGCACTGAGCCCCTCAGTCCACAAGTGACACTCACTTCCTACTCAGTCTGGGATCCCACTGCTGGCCAAAGGCGGCCCTGCCTACCGCCTTGCTTGCTCTCAACTCTCCCCCACTCTGAGACTCTAATGCCACCCATGATCTAAGGACCTGTGCTGGCACCCAAACCCTACTGTGTCACTCTTCCTCTTCTCTCTGGCACTCTAACCTGTTTCTGACAAAACAAAGAAATATTGAAAACTGCAAGAAATAAGGACAAAGTTGGATATAAAGAAGATCCAATTAGAATAACATTTCAGTTTTCAGTGGAAACTTTAAAAGCCAAAAACGACTGGACTAGTCTGCTTCAAGTTATAAAGAACTATGGATGCCAAACAAGATTACTGTATCCAGCAAAACTATCTGTCAAAATCGAAGTAGAAATAAAAAAAAAAAAAAAAAAAAAAAAAAAAAAAAAAAAAAAAAAAAAAAACAAGACAAAAATATGAACATCAAGAAAAGAAGCAACACAAAAATGTTGGCTATAGATCTGAACAAAGAATTCTCTAAAGGAAAAATACAACTGAACATTTTTTTACAAGGTTGGCATCAAGAAAATCATAAATTAAAATTATTGTGAGATTCTCTACTTTATCCCAATCAGAGTGGCTGTCACTGAAAAATCAAATATGAACAAATTGTGGCAGGGATATGTTGGGAATCAGGAGCCCCTATTTACTGTTGGAGGAATATAAATTAATGCAGCCATTTGAAAATCACTGTAGGTGTTACTTACAAAGCTACAAATAGATCGACCAAATGACCCAGCTATTTCTCCAGAGAAACTTACTCACTGATAGTCGTTGGTGTCTATTTGAAATCGCTAAGAAATATAAACAGCTAAAATACCTACCAAGTGATGAATGAATAATGAAAACGTGCACATGCCCACAATGGTGTGTGCTATAATTTAGCTGTAAGTGAAGGGCTCTGCAACAGGCCCCAGCCCTGCAAACATGGCGCACACAGGTTTTGCCCCTTACATTTTTCTCTTGCTAAAAACTGTTAGATTACATTCCTAAAGCTAGCCCCCAAGGTCCATTTCCTTAGTTAGCCACTGAATCATTCTTTAGGCTAACCACCAAGGTCCAACTGTTGCGTTTTATAAAACGGGGTGTAATAGTTCCGGAGGGAGCGTCTTGCTTGATAAAGGATTTCTTTTCATTTAGTTTGTGCTTGGAAATTGGTGTTTGGGTATGGTCTGTGCCTAACCCAGGGTCTAGAGTTGAGTACCCCACAGTGTTCCCAGAGAAATGAATGAAACCAGGCAAAAGTATACTTAGAGAGTTAACTTGGGCTCAGAAAGTTAAATGTATCTCAACTTCAAATGCTTACATTTATGTGTTTAATTTGGAATATCTATAGAAGTAAGAGCTAGGAAGAGGCCATTGGGTGTAGGATTTCTTAGGGGAAGAGGAATAGCATAATTTAGGTGATAGGAAAAGAGAAAGGGGTAATTGTCAGGGTGGAAACTTGAAGGAAGGGAATGGGAATATGGGAAATGAGGAGGGAGGGGAGGAAGAGTTAACTAAAACCAAAGATGTACCAAAAAAGCCATATGGAAACTTACTGCTTTGTAAGTCACTTTAAAGTATAAGTCAAAAAGACAATCAGAAGGAAGACGTCTGCTGTGTCCGGATAACGCTGCTCCTGAAATTCAAGACTTACTAATGTGAAATGCTTTCTTGTGAGTTGTTGCTCAGAGATGTCCTTGTACCCCCCCCCCAATAATACAGGGTCTTTTCATTCTTCTCTCATGCCTACCAGACTAGTTGATAAAAACCTTATTGCTGAAGTCTGCACACTGCGGTTCCAGGGTATAGAATACTCAAGCTGTAACTGAGTTGAAAGCATCCTAGCTTTCATAGTGCCAAAAATTTCTGTACAGGTTGCTGGGGGACAAAAGGCACTAACAGTCTTACCCGTGCTTGAGCTACAACACCAATCTTCCAGGCAAGATGTGCCGACTGGAGCAAGAGTGGTACATATGACAGAGATAACCACCCTCTCCCCAATTGGATTCCTGGCTTGATCTGTGGAGGGATTTAAGGGTACTGTAAACACAGTGAGAAACTCATGACTGAGGAAGCCTTAAGTCCTGGGAGTGAGCTTACTACTGCTGTTTAGCTAAACTATCATGGTGCCAAGCTGTTGTTTAAATATTTGTGTTTGTATGTGTAATTAAATGTTACTTGCATAGCTACAGAAACTTACTTGCAGTGAACAGTGTGAATCCAGGGATGCAGAGATGTGTAGGCCTAAAGGGGACATTTATACCACCTCCTTTTTTTGAAAAGATTTTTTATTGGTTATTTTATTTATTTACATTTCAAATATTGTCCCCCTTCCAGGTTTCCCCTCTGAAAACCCCCGACCCAGTCCTCTCCCCTTTGCCTCTAAGAGGGTGTTCTCCTACTCTCCCCATTCCCACCTCACTGCTCTAGCATCCCCTTACAATGGGACATTAAGCCTCTACAGGACCAAGGGTCTTCCCTTCCATTAATGCCAGATAAGGTTACATATGCAGCTGGAGTTATGGGTTTCTCCATGTGTACTCTTTTGTTGGTGGTTTAGTCCCTAGGATTCCTGGGTGGTTAGGTTAGTTGATATTGTTGTTCTTCCTATGGGGTTGCAGTCCCCTTCAGTTCCTTCAGTCCTTCCCCTAGCTTTTCTATTGGGGTCCCCAGGCTCAATCCGATGGTTGGCTGACAGTATCTACATCTATATCAGTAAGGCTGTGGCAGAGCTTCTCAGCGGACAGCCATACCAGGCTCCTGTCAGCAAGCACTTCTTGACATCAGCAATAGTGTCTGGGTTTGATGTCTGCAGATGGGATGGATCTCTAGGTAGGGCAGTCTCTGGATGGCCTCTCCTTCAGCCTTTGCTCCATTTTTTGTCTCCTCATTTCCTTTGGATAGTAACAATTCTGGGATAAAATTTTTGAGATAGGTAGGTGACCCCATCCCTCAACTGGGGGCTGTGCCTATCTCCTGGAGATGGTCTCTACAGGTTTCATCTCCCCCTTTGGGGTATTTTGGTTAATGTCATCACTGTTGGGTCCTGAGAACCTCTTGCTTTCCTGGCATCTGGGACTTTCTTGTGGGTGCCCCCAGTTCCCAATCCCCCACTGTAATATAATTCTGTTCAATTTCCTGACCCTCTGGACTTCTCTCCTGTCAATTCCCATACCTAATCCTGCCCCCCCTTTTCCCTCTCCCTCCTTTCTCCCTCCTAGGTCCCTCCCTCCTTCTATCTCTCCTGATTATTTTGTTCACCCTTCTAAGTAGGACTGAAGCATCCACACTTTGGCCTTACTTCTTCTTAAGCTTCATATAGTCTGTGAGTTGTATCATGGGTATTCTGAGCTTTTGGGCTAATATCCACTTACCAGTGAGTACGTAAACCATGTGTGTTCCTTTGTGACTGGGTTACCTCACTCAGGATGATGTTTTCTAGTTCCATCTATTTGCCTGTGAATTTCATGAAGTCACTGTTTTTAATAGCTGAGTACTACTCCGTTGTGTAAATGTACCACATTTTCTGTATTCATTCTTCCCATAAGGGATATCTGGATTGTTTCCGGCTTCTGGCTATTATAAATAAGACTGCTATGAACATAGTGGAACATGTGACCTTGTTATATGTTGGAGCCTTTGGATTGATTTCCAGAGTGGTTGTACACAGCTTGCAATTCCACCATCAATAGAGGAGTATTCATTCCTCTTTCTCCACATCCTCACCAGAATCTGTTGTTGCCAGGGATTTTGATCTTAGCCATTCTGACTGGTGTGAGGTGGAATCTCAGGGTCGTTTTGATTTGCATTTCCCTGATGTCTAAGGATGTTGAACTTTTCTTTAGGCAGGTCTCGGTATGTCACAGTGGGTGTGGGCTATATTTATGTCCTTCTTAAAGTCCTCTATCATCTTCTTGAGATAGGATTTTAGATCAAAATCTTGCTTTTCAGATGTGTTGGGGGTATCCAGGGCTTGCTGTGTCATCAGGACTGGGTTCTGATGATGCCAAGTAGCCTTGGTTTCTGTTGCTTATGTTCTTGTGCTTACCTCCCACCATCTGGTTATCTCTGGTATTAGTTGGCTTTGCTGTCTCTGACTAGAGCCTGTCCCTCCTGTAAGCCTGTGAACCTGCATGTGTCAGAACTCCTGGGGGTGGGGTCTCAGCATCTCTGAGTATGACTGGGGTGGGGAAGGTTGAAGCACAGAATCTGCTCCTGGGCATTGACTCAAACCAGAAGGATCCTGTGTCCCTGGCTGGGAGGTGGTTCCTGCATCCTCTGGGTCTCAGCTGGTCCTGGTTAAGTCAGGTATTGGGGCATATACCAACTTTTCTAAGGCTCAGAGATCATCTTATAAGAGGAAGCAGAGAGAATGTAAGCCAGAAAATAGTGAGAAAACCTGTGAGATGCTGTCTTCTGGGCCTGATCCACCCAATCTAGTCATGACCTCATAGCAGCTGTGGCTGCCTGTAATAATCCTTCACAAAGCTGGGCTCCTAAGTCAACCATGGATCAGGGAGGCACTTATGGGATCCTACATCTTCCTAAATTGGGTGTTGATAAATTCTGGGGTAGGGGCAGTCGTCATTAGCTGTGTATACCCTGAGGAGTCCACTGGATTTCAATGGGTCGTCTCAAATCCAGGTACTCACAAACAAACAGAAACATACAAACAGACACAAAACCAAAAAACACAACTGTGGGTTAGAGAACTGCTGAAAGGGAGTAATAAGAATGGGAAGGAGACTGGGGAGAATGAGACTTATAGGAATTAAATGTACCTAATTCATATGTGAAATTGTCAAAAAAATATTCAAAAAACAATAGAAAAATGTGATCACAGGAATAATCAAGTATATTTCAAAAAAAATAAAAATCATAATTAAACTGATCTTTTAAAATTACAAATTTAGCTGATCACAGGGTCAAGTGTCTATAATCTCACTACCAGGAAGCTACACAACAGAGTTACAAGTTTGAAACAAGTGTAGGCTATTCACTGACCTCCAGGCTAGCCTTTAATAAAAGTTATTTAAACTGGCTTCAGTGGTTGCAAGTCTAATTGAGGGCTTTGGAAGACTGAGGGCTGTGGTGAGATCTGTGTGTCACTAGAAGCTAATGACCTGTCAGTCACGTTTTCAGGCCAGATGAAAGCTCCTACCCTGGCACTGTGGAAAGAAAAGCACACGACTTTTATAAAAACTGAAATAGTAACAATAATAACGGAAATATTTTCCTTTTCAAGTGTATACATATTCCATGCTCCTCTTGGCACTGAACTTCTCATACATGAATACATGCATTTATTACAAATTATTCAGCAGCTATCTTTGGTCTAGAAATGGAAAATGATGATATTTTTATCCCCTCCTCCCAGGGAGTCATTTAAAGATGCCAGGACCTAACATCTCTCGTGATGTTTTTAAAGAAACAAATACCTTCAAAATTAGTTCCTGATAGACTTGAGACCCCGGGATCTTGAAACACCTGTAAGCAGTCTCTTTGATCTTTTGTGTATTGTGGAAGAGGAGAAATTACAGGGCTGCAGATGCAGCCCAGGCTCCAGTGAAGACGGCAGCAATTCCTCCACTTCCTGTTGCAAAATCCTCTTTGTCCTTAATCCAAACAGATCCACACATTAAACAACTTCTTTGCTATGTGGAGAAAGTTCCAAACCATGAATTTAGGAAGCACACCTGCTTTAGCATCTGCCTTTGAGGTGGCAAAGAAAGCAGTGCCTTGAGATGGCATTTGAAGCTGTGTGCCTGATTCTTGGTGTCCAGATTCTCTGTGGAAGCTGCAGCCGTAGGCAGGGATGTAGCTAAGCGCCAGAGCTGCTGCTGAAGTGACCTCTCCACCCTGGATTGTGAGAGACATTCTTTTCTTCTGGTGCAGGAGCACACTTACCAAATTTGCACGCACAGTAATCCTGGGGGGGGGTGAGCATTCCAAGACTAAATCTTTAAGAGGATTTGTTTTCATAGTGAAAGCAATATTATCCGTGTGTGTGTGTGTGTGTGTGTGTGTGTGTGTGTGTGTGTGTGTGTGTG
>JANHMN010000006.1:60197758-60210141 GCA_030674055.1 Rhabdomys pumilio
GTGTGTGTGTGTGTGTGTGTGTGTGTGTGTGTGTGTGTGTGTGTGTGGTTTTAAAGATGCCTCCTACCTAAGGTTGGGTTTTTTTTTCCTATGTATAACAATGAAGGGTTTTGGGTTTGGTTTGGTTTGGTTTGGTTTGGTTTGGTTTGGTTTGGTTTGGTTTGGTTTGGTTTGGTTTGGTTTGCTTTGCTTTGCTTTGCTTTGCTTTGCTTTGCTTTGCTTTGCTTTGCTTTGCTTTGCTTTGCTTTGCTTTGCTTTGCTTTGCTTTGCTTTGCTTTGCACTGTTTAAGACAGGTCCTCCAGTATGCATCCAGAACTTCCTTTGAACTTGTAACCCCCCAACCTCATCCCCCAGGGGAGACAGACTTACAGATACCTACCAGCTTTCATGTCAGGCAGTTACATGTTAACCCAACCAGCGTTTGAATCACCTCCTTGGATTTGGTGATGAAACAAGAAATTGCAGGTATTAATTCTGATAGCCAAGGGTTCTTCTTCCAGTCCTTAACACCTGTTGAAGAACCAAGTCTTATTAACCTCCCTCCCAGAAACTTCCATAGCCAAGTACACACAACTACGGTGTATATTATGAGAGGAGCTGAGTTTGCCCAGACTTGGAAAATAAGCTCCTGACAAGAGAAGTCAGAGCTGCGGGCCCATGTTTTCATTCCTCACATGAGATGGCTGACAGCTCTACAGCTGGAGTGGGCCTGGTTTGCTTGAAAGCTTGCTCTGCCATTTATTAGCTGACTAGATCTCTTATGCTCTCCAAATTCAGTTCTCTCATCTGTCAAACAAGGACAAAAATAGCATTTGACACTCAGAGTGATAATGAATATTCAAATGAGAAAATTGTCCAACGCCTGGAGCACAGTGCATGTTCGTCTTACATGGAGCTTACCTCATTTTGTGTAGCTGCATGGAAGGACCAGGCCTAAACACAAGGTCTCCTTCTTACAGGAATCCCTACAGGACTGTGTCCCTTCAGCCAACAGTTCTAAGAAGGAGCTGCCATAGGTCATCCATGCAGACAGAAGTCATGGTTGTAATGGTGAATGGAAATTCTGAATGGAAGGTCAGATCTGCCCCCAAGACCATCCTTAGTGTCTATCGTATGTACTAAAAAGCACAAATTCCACACTCCAGGGCTGGTCAGTCACTTTTTTACTTGGAAGTCTGTTTCTACTTTTGAATGGGGAAAAAATGTTTGTGACCTAGAACTGAGGCTTCTGGCCTTGGAAATGAGTTTATTATAAAAGCATATTATAGTTGGCAAGAAGTTAGTTTCAAGTTGGTTTAAATTGATTCAAACACAGTAACTGTAAATGTCTTTAAAAAATTTAATCATGCTACTATAGTTTAGATCTTGACTGCTTCCCAAAGGCCCATGGGTCAAAGGCTGAGTTTCCAACCTTAGTAGGTAGGATCTAGGAGAAGGCAGTTACACTATCTGCCCTGAAAGCAGATACTGGAATCTAAATCCCAGCTCACTAGCTCCTGTTGTGATGTTGTGTGCTGACACAGGCCCAATGGAACCCTGCTGGTCCTCACAGAGACTTCTGAAACCCTGAACTACAACAAATGTCTCCCCATTGTAATGTTTATCTTGGGAATCTTGTCGTGGTGGCCAAAAGTCAACTAACACAGACACAAACCAGTATGGAGGAAGAGAAAATAGAATCAGGGATTTTTCCTTCTGTTCAGGCTTTAGTCCAAAGCAAATCTTGTCAGTACAAACTTTTGTCCTCTCTATTTTCTAATATGCCTATTTTAGGGTAGTGAAAGATTATGGCAGTAAAGAGTAGGGTTATTTTACCATAAACTTCGCTTAAGTTGTTGCATGAGGTTTGCACCCTCTTTCCTATGTAGATGTATTCTTGTGGGAGGAGTCATTCTTCATTCTGCCGCTCCACAGCTGGCTGGCTGCAATGGCTCATGTTCAGGAACGAACAGATGGCTCCAATTATTACTTACCAGCCATGGTGTAAAGAAAGGGTTTCTTCTGTATGAAAGCTTCTTAAAAGTTGCAATGTTCACTGTTTTAAAACGTGGATGAAACTTCAGGAAAAGTATCTGTCAAGAATGCACTATCTATACCTTGATAGGGGTGAGGGCATTGAATGACTGTTTCTGCTTCTGTCTGTCTGTTTCGTCTATGAGTAAATCCAATGCAGAAAGCATCTCAACCCACTGATAAAATGATTATAGAGAAGGTGTGTGATAACCGAACTAAGGGGCCGAAGAAGCTGGAAAACCATGGACTGTGTTTCTTCTCTCTGTCATAGTCTCAGTCTGAACCCAAAGCAGTTACAACAGAAATTTTGAAGCCCCTTTGAACAGCCCCTACATTAATGGAAGAATTTTTTACTTCTTTATTTTTTGTTTTTATTGGTTGTCACTGTCTTCTCCTAACCTGTACAATGGCTAGTGGTTCCTGTCACAGTTCTGCTAGTGACTGCCGTCTGCACACACACCTTGCCTTTCCTTCCTACAGTACTAGAACTGCCTCCTAGTGAGCTCTGGCCAGTTAAACAGGTCAGTAAGTCACTGAGTGTGACTGTGTGCTACCCTGAGTAGCTCCTCATATAAACTAAGGGGTGGGTTTTGTTGTTATTGTTGTTGGTGGTGGTGGTGGTGGTGGTGGTGTTTTGTTTTTTCTTGTTTTTACTTATGTAAAACATCAACTAGGTTGATGTGCTTGTAGCACAAAAAGAAAAAAAGCCATGGGGTTTTGTACATTGGGAGCAGATTCTATTCCGGTGTGCTCATTTATAGGGACTTTATTGGAGTCTATTAAGACAGGGGCCCATAGGGGATGGGCTAGATAATCACCTATTAACTAAGGCCACCTGAGACAGAGGAGCCCAGGTTGACAGAGCATGACAGCTGCCTTTGCTGCAGAGTTGACTCATGGAAGGCTCAGCACTCAGGAACGGAATCAGCAATGCTGAATGTCCACAGCCAGCGGTGGGAGGCAGCTGCTGGGCAGGAATCTCATTCTGCCCCCATTTACCTCACAGACAGACACAGGAATCCACTCTCCCATTCCCTCACTCACAGCTGCACCACACAAAGACTCTGTCAGACAAGAACAAGCTAGGGAGGATGAACCACCTCAGCTTCCATTTGAAACAGGAACTGTGATGATCTTACCTCCCTCTGCTCAATCAAGGGAAAAGTGAGAAGAGAAAAGGAAGGGAATGGAAAATGTGGTAGCCATTATTGCTGTAGGGGTTTAAGTAGCACATAGCTGCTTTGGAAATGGGGTAAATATAATGGTCTGTTACTGTAATCGATAAAATGTATGTGCTATGTATATTTATATCTTACACACACACACACACACACACACACATATATATATATATATATATATATATATATATATACATTTGTTTATATAAATTTGTTTATATAAATTTACCATGTTGAAGAGTACAAGAACTACATAAACTATAAGTCATGAAACATATTTAAGTTTGTATTAAGTAAGTTATAAAATGCATAAACCGCTATCTAAACTGCCTATTCCATAGCTCTGCTTTTCCTTTCAGGACATTTGCCTAATTACTGAAAGAGTCAAACTAAGCAGCAAAAATACTAAATATTTGTCTTGTATTCTGTGTAGGAGACAAAAATGAACTATTATAATCTCGAGTTTGAAGAACTTACTGTTGTGTTTTATAAAACAGCGGTGGCGGTGCATCGAAAGGAAGCACCTTCTGGACCCTGCCAAGGTGTCCCCTGAGAACAATCAATCCATGTGACAGGCTTAGCATAAAGGGGAGTTTATTTGAGACCTGGGGAAGAGGGTAGAGGAAGAGAGAGACAGAGGACAGGGAGGAGAGAAAGGAACAGGAGAAGAGGTCGGCCAGAGACACATGGGGGAAGGAAGAGAGATTGTAGGAGATGAGGAAGAGTACATAGGGAGAGAGAGAGACAGAGACAGAAACAGAGACAGACAGAGACACAGAGAGATAGAGACACAGACACAGAGAGACAGAAAGAGACAGAGACAAAGAGACAGAAACAGAGCGAATAGGCAGAAAGAACTTTCTTATATGCGAGCCAGGCTATTGCTAGGTAAATGTTGGGCTGAGCCTAGAAGGAATGCTAACATTCCTCCATTTTGGTTTAATTAAAAATGAGGAACTAGAGAGCAGTGATGGTGGGTCAGAAATGGGATCGATGTGTTCTTTAGCTACTTCCTGCTGACCTTGAGGTGACAGTTGTGTCTTTTGGAAAACTAAGAAAATTGGGATGGAGATGCTGGTCATGTCCTGGGACTGGTGGCTATTTCACTGCTGTCCAGGGTTTGTGGAACCATCTGTGACTAAAAAAGTGCAGGCCCAGTAGAAGTGTCTGTAAGAGTAGACAGAGCATCTGTGGACTGCTTCTCTGGAGCTGTCCTGGATGTAGATTTTGAATAAATGCCTGGACTTCCCAAGATGCTAAAACATGCATGCATATTAGAGGCAGAAACTAAAGTTAAGAAAGTTCAGAAGAAAAACTTTTTCTTAGGTGTATATTAGAAACCTTTAGGCCCAGAGTGGTTGGGGGAAAGTGAGTCCCCAAACCAAGGAACAGGAGTGGAATTCTCTTCTCTATAACTTAATTTTGAGACACGGTCTCTCACTGAACCTGGAGCTCCTTAATCCCAGGATCTGCATGTCTCCAGACTCTAGCACAAGATTACAGAAATTCACCACCACACTCAGCTTCACATCGTAGCTGGAGATGAAACTTGGGTCCTCATGCGTACGGAGCAAGCACTTCATCCACTGAGCCATCTCCCCAGTAAGGATTTGATTCTAAAAGCAAAATGTATGAGGAATTGATCTGTACATCGAATGGACCAGTGTTTATAATACATAGTTATACCTGGGAAGGGGCTAGAGTAAAGTGGTACCCAGGGAAGCTATGGCAATAATCCAGGAAGACATCACAGCATCTTCACCCCAGCAATTCCACTGTGCTCAGCACCTTGTATTCCCAGGAAAGGTGTTTTTATCCTCCATTCTGCCCCTCTACCACTCCTGTAGCCTATGAATACTCACTTGACCATCAATCAAAGACATGTATCGATGAAGAGATTTGAAGAGCACAGCAGAGACAGAGCACGTTTACTAAAATGGAAAAGAACCTTTTATTTAAGCTTTAGTGTAACTGCAGGACTGGACACATGGACTCCCTGTACCGTATCCAGAGTCCTCAGAAAGTAGTGAAGAGATAAGAGATTTGTTTGTGACAGAACAAGAGGATGAATTGCCAGTGCGGCAAGATTATGTTTCTGAAAGAAGAAGGCAGGAGGACTGGTGGAGAGAAAGCACCAGTTTAGAATTGGCCAGGGAGAATCTGGGGTGAAGGAAGGAGCCAATAATCTCACTGTGCTCTACATTCTAACCTGGCAGTATAGAGAGGAGTGAGACGGGGTCAGCGATCAGGATAATTACCTGAGTGACAGCTGTGAAGGTGACCTTTCCCATTCATTCTGGGTCTGTTGCTAGAGCAGTTATAAAAAAAAAATGGCTAAAAGCAGTTTGGGTCCAGGCCAAAAAAAGAAAAAAGAAAATGACAGCCTGGACTGTAATGGCATCGAACAACATATTATCACCTGAGCAGAGCTGTCATCTCCTATTGTGGTCGAGATTTCTTTTTGCATCCACAGTGGACACATCCAACTGCACAGAACTACATCCCACCCTCAGGACTCATTTTCAGCCTCCCAGTTAGGAGAAGATCTAACATTTGTGCTCACCTACAAAGAAAAGCCATGTTTGCTACTTCATTAGTGTAAACTTACAAGCATGTGTGAAGAAAACAAACAACAAGAAGAAACAGGCAATCAACAAAACCCAAAGCCCAGAAAGCATACTGCAAACCGATGGAATGATGACCCAGGAAGCAGATAAATCAGGAGTAGAAAGAAATACACAGAACTCTAACTAATATCACCAGAGTGGCTTAAGTAATCAGTGTTCCAGAAAGAATTGGCTAAATTGCACCTACAAAATCGAATAATTAGGATTACTGACATTAAAGCATAAACGAGTATGTATTATAAAATAGGAAATCTGTAAGAATACAAAATAATAAAGAGGTGGAAAACACAAGAGAAATTTTAAAGGAACTGTAGAAATAAACCAAGCATTTCAAGAACATCAAGAAACTGTGGGTTAAAAAAATAAAATTATAGCTAAACTGCATTGGTAGTATGATGGATTACATTCTCATTGACTTTCTAACTGAAAATCACTAAAATTCAATTTAAAATCTCTTAACCATTTAATGAAAACATACTCAAACTGGGAACTTAGGGAATGAAGAAACTCAGACAGGTAAACCTAGACCTAAGCCAGTCTTTGCCTTTGTCTATTTGTCCAGCTTCATAAATACGAGCTTTGTGGGAGAAAGGAGACCACCTCAATGATCTGCTGAGGGTACATGAGGGTACAACCCATCATTAGAGTTGGGAACTCAGTGCTGTAACTTCAGTGTTGATTTTTTAAAAAAAAAACTCAATCATATGGCCTTGAAACTATGAAGAATAGGATTCCAGCTAGAGAGATAATGAACCAGAAAACCAACAAAAAACAACAGAAAGGAACCAAGTGCCTGACTATATCAGCAGGACAGGACCCGCCAAGCAGAAAAGGCGCCCTGGGTTGGATCCTCCGCATATGCAAAAAATACCAAGATCACTCACCAATAATCAGCACAACCTTTAACCATGAACTTAAATCATCTCTCTCTCCATATAAGATCTGAGATGCTGGTCATCTTGACTGTAGGGATAGGAGCACCTTCTAAGAAAACTGAGTAACAGAGCCAGACATAGGGAAAACATAAGACATAGGATTCAACCAGTAAAAATCTCAACTAACCTTCTAAAACACAGCCATTTGGTAAGAGGTCTTTATTTTATTTTTGAGATTATAATATAATTACAACATTTTTCCCTCATCCCTTTCTTTCTTCATCCAAACACTTCTATACATAGCCCTTCCTGCTGTCTTTCAAATTCATGGCCTTTGTTCAATGTTATTACATATGTATTTCTAAATATAACCTGAAGTCCATATGTTACTTGTATATAAGTTTTCATGGCTGACCATTTGATACTGGACAACCAATTGGGAGAAGACTATTTCCCCTGGTCTCCCCATTCTTTAGCTGCTCATAGTTGTTTGTGTACAGCTGAGGCCTCATGGGATTTCCCATATTCTTTTGATAGGTGTATTTTTGTCCTGTTCAGCTCATATTTAGGCAGTCATGTTGGTGAACTTTATTTTTTTTTTAATTTTTATTTTTTGGATTTTTTTTCATTTTTTTATTGGATATTTTATTTACATTTCAGATGCCATCCTCTTTCCCCATTTCCCCTCCCTAGAAAACCCCTATCTCATGCCTCCTTCTCCTTTTTGCTTTTATACAATTTTTTTAATGTTAACCAAAGGCTTTATAAGTTTCATAGTGTTCAATATCAATCAGAAGTGTAATCCAATACCCAGCCTAGATATATCAACTATCTTAGACTGGCGGAGACATGTGAACATCCGCCTCCATGTCCCCCCAACCTTTTTCTCTTTCTCATCACCTAGATCCTCCTCTCCTTCTCCTCCTCCTCTCCTTACTCCTCCTCTTCCTCTCCGTACTTCTCCCACCTTAGCTCCTCCTACATATCACCCTTCCTGTTAAAATAAAACTTTTCTCTCAAAATACAATTAGAGCATAATTATGCCTATTTATACCAGTAAGGTACAAGATAGACCTAATACCCACTCCATCATTTTGTTGACTAACCAGAACCTCTGTCATCTCTTCTAACTAAAAGACTTAGTTCTGAACCTGGCTTTTATTCTTGGCTTTAGAATGAATGTCAGCTGAAAAACACCCTCTCAAATCTTTTCTCTGAAAGTAAATAGCCGGGATTGGCTAAGAGACTATAAGTCTTCAACCCCTTCAGAAATCCAGAATGACTGAGTTAGCTGAAATTGTGGGAAGCACAAAGCATAGCTTCTAAAACTTAGCCAATTTATAGAGACCACTGAACACCTGGACAGTCCCTATACTACAACATGTTGGAGCATCTGATCTTCAGCCTTCTGGCCCAGGATCATCTGACAGACCTAGTGATACAGAATTATTAAGAGCTGATTACTCTGTCTTGGCAAATATAATCAGTCGACTATTCTGCAAGTGTGTCCTTTTCTGGACAATAATTTGTCTGTAGACGGAAAGAGGCAATTCTTACCTAGTGGTTGTCTCATCAAATTTGGAATAACTCCAAAGATGCTCAATTTCTTCTTAGAATCCAAGACAGGAAGCTATCAGGAGCAGACAGGTCTCTAATCAAAATGAACATCAATACAGAAATGTTTATAACATCAATTCTGTGGACTTCTGATGTTTTGAAACCAACTATTCCTGTAAGGTAATCTGGACTGTTGTCTGTTAACTCCTCTCAGCCATTTCTAAATAATATATAGAAAATACGCTAACAATAGACTCAAAGACATGAATATGCTATAGGTCCTTAACTCACAGGCTAACCATCTCAAATCAGTTAAAAAAGTTAAAGAAGGACTAGGTCTAAGCCTTGTATTCCTACATATGTTATACAGGCACAATGCCTATGAGAGTAACAATATTCATCTCACTTTTATATCAATAAGAAGCTCTTACCAACGAAAACCTTAAATTTGAAATCAAGGTAAATTTTGTACCATTTAAGAAATTATAACTTCATCTTAATAACAATTATACATATCTCTACTAGTAGGTTATGGCTATGCAATAAATCCTAGTTAATCCTCCCTGTTTCAACAAAACCACTACTTTTCCCTAGAAAGACAGCCCAATATTAACCACCTTAGTCCCCAAGCCCAGGGAATAGGGGGACTGACTCTTCATTAACATCTTCAAGCTAATTATAGGCATTGAGATATTAGAAGTGGGGCGGGGGAGAGTAAATTGATAAGCCTCTGATGCTGTGTCTTCACTGAATCCAGCTGAAATTCTAGGACATCAGAGGTTTGAGCAGGTCTGCTCAGCTTGCTTGATGAGTAGATACACCAAGGCTGTGTATTCTGCAATATACAATTCCCAAAACAAATTTTAGTATCAAGATAATTTTTTGTTTGAATTCTGGACTCTAGTCTTCTGGTGGCCTGCCTCTGTCATGTCTAATCCATTTAATTCTGGGAGTTCCTATGAGGGTGTGCTCCTACCATCCTCCCATTTTTGCCTCCCTACTCTCAAAATCCCCAACACTAGGGAATCTAAACTTTCAGGCACCAAGGCTGTCCACTTCCACTGATGCTTGGCAAGGCCACCCTCAACTACCTATACAGGTGGAGCCATGAGTCCCTCCCTTTGTGTTCTCAGGCTAGAGGTTTTAGAATGGCTACTCCAGCTTGTTTCTTAGGGCCATTTGCTTGAAAAAATTGTTTTCCAGCCTTTTACTCTAAGGTAGAGTCTGTCTTTGTCACTGAGGTGGGTTTCCAGTATGCAGCAAAATGCTGGGTCCTGTTTATGTATCCAGCCCATTAGACTATGTCTTTTAATTGTGGAATTGAGTCCATTGATGTTAAGAGATATTAAGGAACAGTGATTGTTGCTTCCTGTTATTTTTGTTATTAGAGGTGGAATTATCTTTGTGTGGCTATCTTCTTTTGGATTTGTTGGAAGAGGATTAGTTTCTTGCTCTTTCTAGGGTATAATTTTCCTCCGTGTATTGGAGCTTTCCTGCTATTATCCTTTGTAATGCTGAGTTTGTGGAAAGATACTGTGTAAATTTGGTTTTGTCGTGCGATATCTTGATTTGTCCATCTATGGTAATTGAGATCTTTGCTGGGTATAGTAGCTTGGGCTGGCACTTGTGTTCTCTTAGGGTCTGTATGACATCTGTCCAGGACCTTCTAGCTTTTATAGTATCTGGTGAGAAGTCTGGTGTAATTCTTATAGGTCTGCCTTTATATGTTACTTTGCCTTTTCCCCTTACTGTTTTTAATATCTTTACTTTGTTTTGTATATTTGATGTTTTGATTATTATGTGACAGGAGGTATTTCTTTTTTGGTCTAGTCTATTTGGGGTTCTGTAGGCTTCTTGTATATTTAAGGACATCTTTTTCTTTAAGTTAGGGAAGTTTTCCTCTATAATTTTGTTGAAGATATTTACTGGCCCTTTAAGTTGGGAGTCTTCCCCCTCATCTATACCTATTATTCTTAGGTTTGGTCTCCTCATTGTGTCCTGGATTTCCTGGATGTTTTGTGTTAGGAGATTTTTGCATTTCACATTTTCTTTGACAGTTGTGTCAATGTTTTCCATGGAATCTTCTGCGCATGAGATTCTCTCTTCTATCTTTTGTATTCTGTTGGTGATACTTGTGTCTATGACTCCTGATCTTTTTCCTTGGTTTTCTACCTCCAGGGTAGTCTCCCTTTGATATTTTTTTTATTGTTTCTACTTCCATTTTTAGATCCTGGATGGTTTTGTGTAATTCCTTCACCTGTTTGGTTGTGTTTTCTTGCATTTCTTTAAGGGCTTCTACCTGTTTACCTGTGTTCTCCTCAAATTCTTTGAGAGTGTTGTTTATGTCCTTTTTAAAGTCCTCTATCATCATCATGAGAAGTGATTTTAATTCTGAATCCTGCTTTTCCGGTGTGATGTGGTGTTCAGGACTTGCTATGGTGGGAGAACTGGGTTCTGGTGATGCCAAGTAACTTTGTTTTCTGTTGTTTACATTCTTACGCTTACCTTTCACCATTTGATTAGCTCTAGTGCTACCTACACTCACTGGTTCTGACTGGAGTCTGCCTTTCCAGTTATCTTGGTTGAGTGAGAACTCCTCGGCATCCAGATCTCTCTGTGATCCTGAGCTCCAGCTGTTCTGGGTACAATGGTTCCTCTAGGATATATCAGGATATGGTGTCTCCACGGTAGTAGGCCAGCTAGGTGTTTGCTGTTCTGAGTGTAGTCACTCCTTTAGGATGTCTCAGGATATGGTGTCCGCTTCTCTGAGTTCAATGGCTCTTCTAGGCTGCAACTCTGAGTGCAGTGGCCTGTCTAGGATGTCTCCGGATGTGCTTTCCACAGGGGAGCACACCAGCTGGGTGTCTGCTCCGGCCACCGGGATCCTGGCAAGGGGCCTGTAGGAGTTTTTAAAATTTTTATTCTTGAGCCTTTTCTCTATCATCTGTACTCTGCAGTCTCTGCCAGAGAACATGGGAGTTCATTAGAGATATATCACTTCCATCAAGAACCCCCTACTCTAACGATCCCTGATCTGGGACTGACCTTCCCTGAAGACTAGCTTTCAAAGAACCCAAAGGCCCCATACAAGCTTCCAAATGAGGGAGGCAACCAATATTCTTACTTCCCAGTTATGATGCTCAACAACCAGAATGGCATGATACCCCTAAGAGGGCAGTAGTAGCACACATACTTTGGTAGTAACCAACAGCTCTCTAATTGGAGTTAAGACCCACTCAACACAGAAAATAAACACACATGCACACACAAGAAAAAACCAAAACAAATAAAACATCCTAGTACTAGAAATCTAGCTGACTACTCAGTGTTAGTGAAGTCATGGTTACTGCCTAAGAATAGCAACCATATTTACTAAGCCACCATAATCCCTACCAATAATCTATAAACATTAGTTCTTATACTCACAGATAAACATAGTCTTCATCCCTAGCAAGGAAACTTCTCTTTGCAACAGACAGAGCCCATCAAAATGCAGAGTTGTACAGCCCAGTCCCAGTGGACATATCTACAAAACACTCCCTTACCTAAGGCTCAGGGAACATTGTGGAAGAGAGTGCAGAAAGATTTTAAGAGCAAATGGATCAAGGAGTTCGTAGTGAAATTTTGTCACCTAGTAATATCAGAAGTGACACTCATAAATCCTGGCCAAACATGAACTGAACAAGGACAACAACAGACATGACAAAGAGGACAAGGTAGAGTCCACGAAGACTTCAACCTGATGAAGGACTACAAGCAATGGAGGAAAACTAGGAGCAGGAGAGATATCTCCTCAGGGAAGAGCATACCAGTTGTTATCCAGTACCAAATAGTCAGCCCTGAAAACATGCATGCAAGTAACACATGGACTTAGCAGGTTATATTTAGAAATATATGCATGTACATATATGCATGCAGTAGTAACAATTCATGAAAGAAGAGGCTGTGAGGTTGAAAGGGAAAAAGAAGGGTTGTATGGGAAGGGTTCTATAGGAAGGGTTATTTGGAAGGGTTGTTTGGAAGAGTTGTATGGGAAGGGCTGTATGGGAAGGGCTGTATAGAAAGGGTTGTATAGGAAAGGTTGTATGGGAAGGGTTGTATGGGAAGGGTTGTTTGGAAGGGTTGTATG
>JANHMN010000006.1:60210151-60237283 GCA_030674055.1 Rhabdomys pumilio
GAAGGGTTGTATGGGAAGGGTTGTTTGGAAGGGTTGTATGGGAAGGGCTGTATGGGAAGGGCTGTATAGGAAGGGTTGTATAGGAAGGGTTGTATGGGAAGGGTTGTATGGGAAGGGTTGTTTGGAAGAGTTGTTTGGAAGGGTTGTATGGGAAGGGTTGTATGGGAAGGGCTGTATGGGAAGGGTTGCATGGGAAGGGTTGTTTGGAAGGGTTGTATGGGAAGGGCTGTGTGGGAAGGGTTGCATGGTAAGGGTTGTATGAAAAGGGTTGTATGGGAAGGGTTGTATGGGAAGGGCTGTATGGGAAGGGCTGTATGGGAAGGGTTGTTTGGAAGGGTTGTATGGGAAGGGCTGTATGGGAAGGGCTGTATGGGAAGGGTTGCATGGGAAGGGTTGTATGGGAAGGGCTGTATGGGAAGGGCTGTGTGGGAAGGGCTGTATGGGAAGGGTTGCATGGGAAGGGTTGCATGGGAAGGGTTGTATGGGAAGGGCTGTATGGGAAGGGCTGTGTGGGAAGGGCTGTATGGGAAGGGTTGTTTGAAAGGGTTGTATAGGAAGGGCTGTATGGGAAGGGTTGTTTGGAAGGGTTGTATGGGAAGGGCTGTATGGGAAGGGCTGTATGGGAAGGGTTGCATGGTAAGGGTTGTATGAAAAGGGTTGCATGGGAAGGGTTGTTTGGAAGGGTTGTATGGGAGAGAAAGGGAAGAAGAAAATGTCATAATTGTAATCTTGGTCAAGAGAGCAAGTTGAATTTTATTCATGGTGAATAGATAATATACATATTCCAACTTTGTATGTTAGTATGCTTTCAAATATGATAATTTGAAAGTTCTCTAGAAGCATGCCCCTTCTTTGGCTGACCATAGCCAAAATAGCTGACCATTTTTGATAGCTTTTAAAACTCAGTTTAAAGTAGCCTTTCTAGAGCATGCAGGACAAATTCCTCCAAGGCCCTCAAGGGGAGTGATACTGAATGAATTTAATAGTTGTTGTTTTCTGTTTTGGTTATGCTTGTCTGTTTGTTTTGTTTTGTTTTTGCTTTTAAATAATGTGGTTGAGAAACTCTTACTGCTTGGTTTTCTGTAACTGTCTTTTTATAAACCCAGCATCCTTGGTGCAAGCTACAGGCAAAACAAATGTGTCCATTTAATAAAGGATCCAGGAAGGTCCTAGGTGTATCCAGAAGTCTATGAAGTCATTTTCCTTGACAGCAGTGACCCATAGGGCTTCTAAAGTGAAACCAGGATTGTGGTTTGGAAATTCTGAGAAATTATTAGTTTACCATTTAGTTCCAAACTTGAAACACGGCTTTAAGTTAATTCAAAATTGGCATACAAAGAATGCATTGCCTGCATTGAGTAAACAGGAAGCTGATCTGTCAGAAGAAACTGTTACATCTTCCTGAAACTGTTTTGTAATTCCCTCCCGAGGAACCAGCTTTCCTACTGAAACAATGCTTAGAACAGGTTTACATCTGTATGATAAAGATGTGCTTCTGATGTAACAGAAATAGAAACACTGCTTTACAGTGTTTGCAGCAAGCAAGTCATGCATCTGTTTAGCATGCAAAGCCCGTCCTAAGGACACTGCCAGATCTGGGGATCCAGTGAGCTGCCTCCTCCCACCAGCACCTGAGGACCAGGAGAAACCTGAGGCACTCTGATCTAGATGCTTCACCTTTAGCAACAATTCCTGAACAATATGAAAAACTTCAGTGACATTTTAGAAAAGTATGGAATTTAATTAGCCTGGACATTAGCATTAGTAGTGAAGCAACCTGGTTCCTTGCCTTTGACTCATCAGACATGTCCAGAAGGACACTGTTTCCGGTCCACACATAACATCCTGACTTCATGACTTTGTCTTTTATACACACACTGTTGACCACTGTTAGGAGAAAACTAACGGTGTAGAAAAGTAACATCTTGTAATAAAGGTCTTAGTCACCTTAAATTGAAAACATAAAGGAACCACTTGAGTAGTATTTTCAAGCATAAAAACATATTTTTAAACATCTGTAATCTCTTAAAGCAAGATGTGACCCTGAAACTATGACTGACCTGGAACTTGATGTGTAGACCGGGCTGGTCTCGAACTCGCAGAGTTCTGCCTGCTTTTGCTGATTGAGTGCTGGGATTAAGGGTGTACAACAGTATTTTCAGCCCTTAACCTTTTCTCTTTCTGGTGCTGAGCCTTGTCTAGGTTCAGTGATCACCCATCTCTAGCACTGAAACTTATCCTTAACAACAATGTGGAAAGCACAAACCTTCCTATCTTTAAACAGATGCATTTTAAAATAGGTTTTTCATAATTCTCTTCTTGAAAAGTAAATTGCAAAATCGCATCTTTAGAAATTACACAAAACAACAAAAGTAAAAATTGCATCAAGTCTCATGGATTTTGTTGGTGACAAATGCATGTGAACTTTCTAAGCGTGAGGCCATGTAGACAAGACTGGATGTGAGTACCTTGTCTCAGGTACTGGGCTGAATGGCTCCTACTTTGTTTTAGCACACTGAACCCTATTTCAAGAAAATTGATGCCCATGAGAACGTAAGAAAATTACAAATTTACATAATAATCTGAACAATACAATATACCATGAAAAAGATTTGCTTTTGTGTGATTTCACTTCTGTTTCTTCTTCGAGATCATTCAAACTTAGCAAGACTAAATCTGTATGTGTTTCTTTAAAATAGCGCAATTGAATGTGTGTTTTGGGTGTAAAACCAGCCCTTCCTCTGTAGCCATTAGAGATGATGATGTTAACAAGACCCTAATCCTCTGGTCTGAGTGCCATCCATGCCCTTAGCAAACTGGTTACGATTAGCCTTCAAATGCTCACCTCTCCAGCACTAAGCCAGATGCATGCTCTAGTTCTTTCCTGTTACTCCAGCCCAGCACCATCCTATTGCCTTAAGCAGCTCACCACTTCCCCTTCAGCCATTCCCCCAGAGAACCACATGATTCATGCCTTGATGGCTCTGGCTGCTGTACTCACCTAAGCACATAAACCAACTTCTTTCTTTCCTATTTCCCACCCTTGTCCGTGAGCTCTGTGAAGTCAGTAGGTATTCTCTGTTTACTTCGTGTGCCTACATTGTACCTAGCAAAGAAATATTTTATGGATAACTGGGAGAAATAAGTATAATTAGCCAATGTCAACCAATCGTAATTACATAGGATAGAATCATTGAAAACCTGAGAAAGGGCAGAAGTTTGATTTGGTGTTATGCATTATTAGTAGTAATGATAGTCTTTGCTTTGTTTTGTTTTTGTTTTTGGTTTTGGTTTTGGTTTTTTTTCGAGACAGGGTTTCTCTGTGTAGCCCTAGCTGCCCTGGCACTCACGCTGTAGACTAGGCTGTAGTGTAGTCACGCTGTAGACTCGAACTCAGAAATCCGCCTGCCTCTGCCTCCCAAGTGCTGGGATTAAAGGCGTGCGCCACCACCGCCCGGCAATGATAGTCTTTGGATCCTTTGAATGTTTATGAAATATCTAGTAAAAATAAAGCTATCTCTAATCTGAATATTAAACATTTAAAACATTAGGGATGGTGAATTTTTATTGCACTTTACAGCATATATCAATTCTTGTGGGAATATTGCCTGTATAGAAACTCAGTAAGCTGAAGTATCCATTCAATCTTGCCATTTCCCATTCTAGATTAAAGGAGGCTTAATTCACTCCTAACGGCATTGAAGTACATTCCATCTTTCATATAGGCAATGGGTGCATTCACTAGATAGATTTTAGAACCTGTCAAAATTTACTTTGAAAGTAAGGATCACATTTGTTTCTAGTTTAGGATCAAGATCTTGGAAAAGAAACGTGGCTGAAAAGAACCCTTTATGGTACAAATGCCTGGCTCAGAGCTCCCAGTGGAGGTCGCAGTCCCAAGCCTGCCACCCTCCTTTACCTGGGAAATGCCCAGACATTTTCTCTTCTTGCAGTCACCACTTCAGAGATCTAGTGGCCCAGGGTTTTTTGAACAAACACATGTGGCCTATATTTGCAAGCAATTCCCAGGTATTTAGCCTTTTCACTGAAAAGCATTTCTTCTTAATTCTAAAAAATACATTACTTTGCTCAAAATAACTCCCATTATTTACTAAAGTAAACTCAAGACAATCTAAATTTTAATGGATTCTGAAATAGTTTCTGAATCACCAGCACCACAAAAGTAGTAGTAATAATAATAATAATTTGAGTTTTTTCTTTCTACTTACTGTCTTATTAATGCCTGTTCCCAACTTTGACATTCAGTACCAGTTATCTTTATTGATATACCATATTTTATCAAATTCCAGACAGGCACAGTAGAAACAAGAATAGAAAATATATGACTTTGAAGGTATAGGCATTCATTCAGTAGTGAGTGAGAAGTACCTTTTCCAAAAGATGAAAAGATAAAGAGAAGCCAAAGTTCCGGCTCCAAGCCCTTCCTCACTCAGTGAAGCCACATACATAGGATTCTTTCCTGATTTCCATTCCTTGTTAGTTCTCAGTGAGCAAGCCTGTTTATGTCACCCACATGAAAATGCAAAGCAATGGGCAGTCAGCCGTGATGGGGTATCTCACTTCTGACCTTTTCCCTGGCATCTTTTACGCCCATCCTTGCCCCATTCAGCTTTGACTCACAGGTCTGCGAAACCCATCCGTTAGATTTGGATGGTACCAGACTTCCCATCTGTGAAAAAGTACCCGGCTTAGGAGAATAGCTGTACTTGGCTCCTTGCTTCAGGGTGTTTCCTGGCAGGGTGATTTGCCAGGGCTGATAAACTGATACCAATATGGGCAGGAAGACGAGAGGGGAGAGCCCTGAACTCATTGTCTTCCTTTTGCCCTTTTAGCACATTGACGGCACCAGCCTATGGGGTGGTGCTGCCCCTTGGCCAGTCTTCCTTGAAAACTCCTTGGAGTCGCGTCCAGAAGTGTGTTTGTTAGTCTCCCAGGTGCTTCTCAATCCAATCAGGTGAGCAATAAAGAAATAGTTATCACAGATGAACTAGGAAGCATGGAGACGCTCTAAGGTATCAACTGGAAACAGTCATTGCCCCAGACTCTTATCCAGACTGTGCCTGACAGTGAAACCAAGAGACTTATTCTGGGAAAACAGGATCAACCTATCAGAATCAACCCTCAAATAGTTGAGGTATTACTAAAGCATTCTAATGATTATACTAAAAAATTAAGACCTCCAGAATCTAAATTTGTATATTAACCTTTTCCTTGTGCCAAATATTGTATGTCATCTATTGTCGTTAGGGTTATTGTTGCTGTGATGAAACACCATGATCAAAGCAGCTTGGGGAACAAAAGATTTATTTGTCTTCTGCTTCATCATCACTGTTCATTACTGAGGGAAGTCAGGACAGGAACTCAAACAGGGCAGGAACCTGGAGGCAGGAACTGATGCAGAGGCCAGGGGAAAGTGCTGCTTATAGGCTTTCTCACCATAGCAGTCAGACTGCTTTCTTATAGAACCCAGGACCACAAACGCTGGGATGGCTCCACCCACAATGCACTGGGCCCTCCTCCCACACCAGTCAGTGGTTGAGAAAGTGTCCCATGGGCATACCTACAGCCCAACCTTATGGAAGTGTTTTTTTCCTCAGTTAAGGCTACTTCCTCACTGATGACTATAGCTGCTGTCAAGCGGACGTGTCTAGCTAGAACAACATCTTTTCAGATTCCTGTAAGAAAATTTCAAGTCACTTCACTAGCTTTTTCAAGTATAATTTCTGAGAAAATGTTTCTAACTTGACTTTCAAACATTTCAAGAACAAATTAACTATACCCTCATCACAGTAATACAATTTGTATTGAGGCTTCATCTCAGAACTAAAAGGAAGGGGATGAACTACATTTGCTCACACAGCATTTCCCTGTGAGGTCCCTTCCCTTAGTACATAGTGTGACTACAGGTAGAAAGCTCACGAAGTATTTAGACTATAACCATTAGATATTTGACAGAAACATAGAAAATCAACATCGAATTGAATGCTTAAATGTCATGTTCCTTTCTTGATCCCTTTCAGCTCACAATCAGATGATAAAACTATAGTCTCTAAACACTGGATCCTTGAGATAAAAGCACCTGACACCCTTTTATATTGCCACTTTTGTAGCTTATTGTAGCATTTACTCAATGTTTGGAAACTGTTACCAATGCTACTACCTCCTGGAGTCGGCTCTGGTAACTGGGGTTCACTGACACCCCTACAGTTCAGCTCGTTAACACGGCAGTGTCCAACCATTCCAGTGTCTTCCTAGAGCAATTTATCTCCTCCGCCACCATTTATTTCAGGCAGTGTTTATTTATACTCAAATTCTTTCTCTGCAGTGTTCACTTCTCTGTCTTGGGGATTGTTCTATCTGAGGAGAATCATATTCTGTCAGTCTTCTTTTTCGTATCTTCTGGTCCTCCCACTTGGGAGGAAATACCGAGAGCAGCCCCACCGTGTTTGTGTGGGGCTCTGGGGCTCTAACCCACACTTCCCATGAGCTCTCCTCAGCATTAGCAAAGTTCTAGCTCGTGCATATCTTTCACCTCTATTACTAAGGACACACAGAAAAACATTTGGTATTCGTGCCATTTTCTTATTTTTCATCTTTAATTCTCTATTGTGGTTCTTAGAAAGGGAAATCTTTTTCTTTTTCCATTTATCTATTCTTCTTATATAATTACAGCTCTCCATTTCCTTTCACAAGCACAGGGTGGATCTGAGCACATTTAAATCAAGAGAAAGTGTGTCTGAGTCACAGGAGTACTTAAATGGCCTGACAGCTCTGCAGCCCATGTTTGAAGCATCATACTACCCCCCAGTGGTCAAATGTGAAATAACAACCTTTGCTGTATAGTATGTTGGAAGTGTGTGAGTGTGTGTGTGTGTGTGTGTGTGTGTGTGTGTGTGTGTGTGTGTTATACCTTCTTAAAGAGAGACCATTGGTAGAAGTGTAGCATCAGCTGCAATAGAAACCCCAAGACTAGAGGGTAACGTAGAGAAGCTGAGGTTTGGCATCATGTGACAATGTCAAAGTCCCTGAAGAGGCCAGGCGAGGCCAGTCCATTTTTGAAAATGCAGTCTCAGTTGCAGTGACACCAGAGTATTGTAGATGTCTGAACCAACCTGAGAGGACCTCTGAGCACAGCAGCAGGTGTGGAGTGAAACCAAGCCCACCAAACAAGCTGTTTATATTGCAGATGCCACAGCCAAAGAAGCAGAGTTGCTGAAGCCCTTGGGAACACACAAGCTCATGGGCATCTCAGATGCTGGGCATTGAGCTACAGGCTTGACTAATAACATGATGTTGGTTGTTTGTTGATTTAATTGCTGACATTTCCCTCTGGGAATAAGAATCATGTGACATAGTTTGAAACCCATCATTGAGAGACTGTATTTTTAAGGAGAATTTGGACTTCTAAAATATTTTAAATTTTCAAAGTTTGGGGATATTTTTAAAGTTATTGTATGTTTTATATTGTGATATCAATGTGAGATCTTGGAGATAGACAAGAAAGAAAAAATTATGGTTTCATAGTGATGTGTGTCAAGTTGACAGAGGGTTGATTGTGTCAGTTAATTTTTGTCATGTTGACCCAAATCTAACCACACCTGAAAAGAAAATTCAATTAAAGAATTTATGTTGGGCTGTGGACACATCAGTGAAGCATTTTCTGGATTATTTATTAAAACGGGAGGGTCTAGCCCACCCAACCCTGGACAAGTAACTGTGTATAAAAGTATCTGAGCAAAGCAGTAAGCAGCATCCCTTCACAGTCCCTACCCTAGTTCCTGCCTCCTGGTTCCTTCCTTGAGCTCCTGCCCTGACTTCCCTCAGTAATGCATCATAGTACTGGAGCCACACGGTGACATGAACTCTTTCTTCCCCAGTTGTTTTTAGTCATGGTGTGTTAGCACAGCAGCATAATGCAAACTAGATCAGGTAGAATTCTACTATAGAACAGCAAACAATACAAATAGGAAGTGTACGTACATACTATAGAAGGAGACAGGAAGTGAAGAGATACAGTAAGAGACCACAGACCAAACATACCCTGCAAATGCACACCTTCAGCAACCCACTTCCTCTAATCGGACCAGCTCCTGATAGCCAATTTGGTACGGACTCATCAATGGATTAACCCATATGAAGTGGCACCCTCATGATTGCCTCTCAATGCTGCCACCAGCTGAGGAGCAAGCCTCATATATGAGTCCTTTGGGTAGATGTTTCATATTCAACCCGTACAGCTATAGGCTTGGACCAGGGGCTGGACTAATCTTGGGTTACAGTAACTGTGCTCTAGTTGGTCTCAAGTGTTGGTTGCAGCCACTAATCCACTAATCGAATGAGCATAACCACTTATGCTGTTTCTGTTCCTCGAGCTCTTTTCAGTAAGTTTGACTAGATCACATTGTTGTGAGAGTTCTCAGGATCTGTTCTGGTTCTAAAGCTATCCAATTTGAAAATATATTTTTGTTTGTTTGTTTTGTTTCTGTTCTATTTTGTTTGTAACTGCTGGAATAAAACCTTTTCATGCATGTTGTAAAAACTTAAGACTCCAACCTCGATTGACCGGTAAGCACTCCTTTTCTCCTAACTAGCTTACACCATGTCAGAAGAAGCCATGCAGAATACTTGGGGAGAAAAGACATCAATTGTCTCACCTAGTGTGACCCGCGCAATCGTGCAAGAACGCACGTGGGCACCAGGATCCTTCTGCAGCAACTGTTTATTACCATGTGCGGAGGAAGAGAGAGAGAGGGAGCCAAGATGGCGCTGATTTATATACACCCTAGAGTGGCGTGGACATATTTGATTGGCTGCTTGCTCAAACCCTGTATGACACCCCGGGTTGGGCATTGATTTGGCGGGCCTTTGCCACTGCACATGCGCAATTTTACTTGTTTACCCACGAGTGTCAGGTGCGAGCGCCATGTTCCAATGGCGGATGTTGTCACCATTCACCACGGCTCTCCACAACCTAGCACTGGATCCTGCAAGCAGCATCACCCACCCTACAGGCAAAGCATGCTCAATGGTGCAATGGTAGCATGTGACTACGGGGGTAATTGACTATTTTCTTTTTTTATTTAGATTTATTAATTTGTATTTTCTGTATATACATGCTTGTCAGCATGTATTTCTGTATACCATGAGCATGGTGGCTGCCTAGGGAGGCCATGCAGATACTGAGAACTGAACCCAGGGCCTTTACAGACATAACAAGTGCTCTTAACCACTAAGTTATCATTCCAGACTCTACTCACTCTCTCCCCTCAACAGCCTTCTGATTGCCTGTGACTCCTGCTCCACAGGAGGAAGGTCATGCCAGGTACAGTAAGGCTGGTCAAAAGCTCATGACTAGGGGGATCACAGGCTGTAGAGGACTTCTGCGGTATTATCGAATGTTCACACTGTCAAACTTCCTTATAAGTAGTTACGTTTATACCCATAGATTTGTGTTACTTTCAGCCCTGATCAGAGAAATTTCTCATTGCATTGGGCCGTGGTTAAGGCAGAAACTCACAACTGGATGATGGGCTGAGTATAAATGACCATGGGTGCTCAGATATGGATATATGGGTGAGCCATATTAATTTTCCTCATCCAAGGCTCAGGGAACTATGGTGGTTTGAATGAAAATGACTCTCATAGGGAGTGGCATTGTTTGAAAGGTCTAGGACATGTGGCCTTGTTGGAGTAGGCATGACCTTATTAGATTAAGTGTTTTACTGGGAGTGAGCTTTGGGGTTTCAGAAACTCAAGCTAGGCCCAGTGGCTTGCTCTTCCTGCTACCTGCCAATCCAATCCTCAGCTACTTCTCCAGCACCATGCCTGCCTGCGTGTCATGATGCTTCCCACCATGATAATGGACTAAACCTGTGAACTGTAAGCCAGCTCTTATTAAATGTTGTTCTTTGTAAGAGTTGCTGTGGTCATGGTGTCTCTTCACAACCATGGAAACCCTAACTAAGACAAGAACATCATGGAAAAAAAGGCAGGGAGACTGTAAAAACTGACAGACAGGAAGACCATGAAATGCTGACTTCTGAACATGACATGCCTGTTTCATACATTAAATGACAACAGCTGTACAAGACTTGGACAAGATCAAACTAGTTAGAATTTTGGTTTTAGAGGAGGGACCCCGAAAGCCTCGTGCTGAGTGGAGTTGGTGGTTGCTGAAAGAGGAGTCACTCTCTGAGAGGATGTGGTCGCTGGCAGGTTGCTCATGCCTCAGTGGACGCCACACCCATGCATGGGCAGCACTAATTGGGTTCTGGGGTCATTAATAACCAAAAGAGAAAGGGCTTTATGAAGGAACTGAGAGAAGTTGGAGTGGAGGAAGGATAAGTGGATACAATAAAAAATGCATCATATAAATGGCTGATAATTTCAAAGAATAAATAAAATACTATTTTAGAAAACTTAAAATCTGAAAATATTTTCTATCTTTATTTTACCTTTTTATACTCTTTCACATTCTATATTACTATATTCCACTGTCAAGTGTATGCTTTTCTAAAACAAAACAAAAATGAATAAATTCAATATAGAAAGAATACCGATCAAGCTGAAAGCCCTTCCATTTCCCTCTTCTTGCAATAACCTCTCTGAAGAGATTTGAGTGTGTCTTACTGGAGCCTTTCACACTTTACAAGTACATTTTGTATATTTTTAAATATAGAGATATAGAAAATTTTGTGAGATTGTACATATACATAAATATATTTATTATATGTGAGTCTTGTGTGTTTGTGTATACATGACTAAAAATAAAATCAAACGTGTTGAGTAAAAATGGAGAAATATTTAGATTCAAATACGTGTGTTATATATTTATATAGTGAGGAGCTATATAACAGCATTTAGTCAACAATAAACATTCCTGTCATCTAACAATATGAAATTCTTCATATCCCTAAGAAGAGCATACCTCTCCCTTTCTTTGTCTTCCTTGAAATCTTTCCCTTAATCTTAAACACTTCAACTTTCCTTCTAGTCCACTTCCCACCAGAGGTAGTGGAAAAGAAAGGTTATTAGGAAACAGGGTTGTGGACCTGTTTAGAAATACTTCTTTAGGGTGATTCCAATCTTTGTTGTCATTAGTCCAGTCCTCTAGCAAAACATTAACACAAATTAGCAGCCGCAGTCCAGTCCACTTAGTAATCACCACTCACAAATCAGCAATAGCAGTTCAATCTAGAAAAAAATTGCAAGGCTCAGCCAATCAGCCGAAGTCCACAGAAGTGGCAAGAAGCCTCTGGAATATCATGAGTTCTTTGATAGTTACTCTCTATGAAATCATGACAAATGAAGATTAGCAACATAATGCAAGGCAACCCAATGCCAGAGCTTCGTCAGCAGAAGTCTAGTAAGACAAAGCAAGGCAAACCACCGTAGATCATATTTATACTGTTTCTAAAGATCACGTGTCCTCTCATGTGTCTGCTTCAGCAAAACATCCTATCACCTGTCTGCCCTAGCAAAACATCATATGGCATAACTGAGTTTCCAGAGAAACCAGAAGTTTCCACTTCACCCAGTAGTATTTTCAAGCATCCTCATAAGATGTCATTCCCACTCTGCTCTCCCATCCATACTGACTGGTGGCCTGAGAGAGACAGGAAGGCAGTAATGGTACCGTATGACAAGAACAGACTCTTCTTCTTCAGACTCATACCGGGAAACAGGCTTTTAATTGGGGAAAACAGAGACTTTTTAAATCTTTGGGGATTAAAGGGGCTATTGGGGTGGGTGTACACTATTGGCTGGGGCCAAAATGCTGGGGATGCCTCATTTGCATAAGGAGGAATTCCAGATGCTGCTGGACATGACCTTATGAGGAGAGAGGAAGTTTAACCTGGCAACCAGCTATGTGACCTCCTCTGGTGTGGCAAAGGTGAGGAGTTGCAGGACTACATGTCCCAGGATACACAGGCCTGTGGCATGGTGGCTCTGGGGGGGTTGGGGACTCAATCTTATTCCAGCCAGTCTCAAGATGATATTTCAGTAGTTTGGACATACCTTGTTCCCACTCCCCCACTCTTGCTCTGGACCAGCTCCTCCTGGTCCCACAGCTCCCAGGCCCTACGATAAGACTCAGTCTTCCCATTATATTTCATAACTAACTATTACTAGTATAAAATATCAGCTTCTACATATTTCAGTTTTATTTGTCATTTTTATATAACAGCTTCTAGTGTTTCCCCAAAATACAAACTTATATCTGAAAAAATGTATTTTTATTACACTAAAGGAGTATTCATTTATTCTTATTTTATTGTGATTTCTTTCAACTCGGGAACATTTTTAAGGAATTTCTCTTCTATATCCATCAATGTGACTATGTTGCTTTGACTTATGAATATGGTGAGTTCTGTTAATAACCCCCTAATGCTAAGCCTTCCTTAAAACCCTGCAATAAAGCTTGTCATTTTTTGCTACTCTTAGTTCATTGCTCAAGTCTCACTTCCCTTGTCACTTAGAAATTTTGCATAGAAACTCACATATTAAAGTAACCTATAATTTTCTTTCTATGCTATTTTTGTCAAAATTTACATGCTGATTTTGTAAGAAGAAAAAAAAAGTTTCTTTATGCACCAGTATTTTATAAAAGCATCATGATGGTCTATTTCTTGAATATTTGAAAGCATTAATTCAGGAAAACATTGGCCACTAGGACTTCTTAAAGGCATAACTTCCACAAAACCTAGGTGAATCTAAACGAAAAAAAAAATTAATAAGTTCTGACAAATCTCAGTTGCTCCAATCTCCTCAGGGTGGAAACAGTCAGGAGTTAGGAAAAGAAAGAACATAAAGTATAAAGCCAATAAACACAGCAAAGAAATCAGAATGCCACCCAGGAGAGAAGGGAAGTTCTGGACTTCCAAATCCCTTTGTGCAATTGCCGGTGGCACTGTACCCTCACCATACCACAGGCAAGTCTGGAGCCATCTGGGGATGCCTCATTTGTGCAAATCCTTTACTTGTCCGTTAACCACCTCTCTAGATAAGCCCAGTGTATCCCTGACGTTCATCTGTCGTAACTCAGTCCGTTCCGATGAACAGGAATCTACATCATATTCATATTCTCTGTGAGGTGTTAAGTTCTGGCCTCACTGCCTTGTTTTGCAATGGCTATCATCACAAAGTCACTATTACTCTTCACATCACCTCACAGAAATATTATTTTTCATAGTATGAAACTTGCTTCCCTGAGTCCCTATATTGCAACATCAGAACCCCACCCCCAGAAGAGTCTGAGAAACTCATTAAAATGCTCAGGTGATGCTCACTTTTATTCTACTCTGCTGGGGTCAAGGGTCGGTATCCTAGAGAAAGGAGCAACACCCTTCAGGGTTATGAGGACAGTCAGACTTTCAAAGACAGATGTGTGAACATCAAGGAAATGATATTCCAACTTCTACTTCTTGGAGGGCAGGCTACTATATTTCAAATTTCTTAGTTTCCATTTAAATTTTATCCTAATATTATAAAGCATCGATGCAGTTGATGAATGTCATCTTTCCATTTCAACCAATCTGGCATCATATCTAAATATGATAGGCATCTTCCTCTGTGACTTTAAAATTTACTTAATAGACACAATTTAAATAAAAATTTTGCCTTTTGTTATATTGTCACAAAAAACTCAGGACTCTTCAAAGAAATAAGGGTTTAGAGTTTCAAAATCAAGACACCAAAAGCATAAAGCTATTGGCTACATCTGTAGCAACGGAGGGTGATAACGACACTAATTGTTACTCAGGCGCCATACGCTGTTTTCACTTTCTGGAGGGTAATCCTTGGAACTGGTGGCATGTAGACTTTAGGATTCCATTTCCATACCCACTAGCAATGTGTGTGATTCTTAAAAAACATTTTAAAATGTGGGATAAAATTAATGTCTTTTGAAAAGAATACAACCATTTTTCACTTTTTAAAAAAAAAAAGTTTATTTTCTACAATTCAGTCTACACACCTCCAGGTCTGCCCCTCCCACAGTTCCTCATCCCATTCCTGTCTCTAAAAGGATGTCATACCCCCAACACCCCATCTGCTGCCACCACCAGGCCACCCATTGGCTGGGACTTCTCCAGGGTTAGGCTCATCTTCTCCCACTGAGGCCAGACCAGGCAGTCCTCTACTACATATGTGTCTGGGGCCTCATATCAGCTTGTGTACACTGCCTTATTGGTGGTTCAGTGTCTGAGAAATCTCAGGGGTCTAGGTTAGTTGAGATTGCTGGTCTTCCTATGGAGTCACCTTCCTCCTCAGCTTCTTCCAGACTTTCCCTAATTCAACCACAGGGGTCCCCAACTTCAGTCCAATGGTTGGGTGTAAGTATCTGCTTCTGTCTCCGTCTGCTGCTGGACTCTGAGGACAGGCATTCGAGGCTCCTGTCTGTAAGCACACCATAAAATCAATAAAAGTGACAGGCTTAGTAGCCTCCCCTTGAGATAAACCTCAAATTGGGCCAATCACTGGACCTGCTTTTCCCTCAGTCTCTTCATTTTTATGCCTGCAGTTCTTTCAGACAGGAACAATGCTGGGTCAATTATTGACTGCGGGATGGCAACCCCATCCCTCCACTTGATGACCTGCTATCTACTGGAGGTGGGCTCTACAAGTTCCCTCTCCCCACTGTTGAGCATTTCATCTAAGGTCCCTCCCTTTGAGTCCTGAGAGTCTCTCACCTCTCAGGTCTCTGGTACATTCTAGAGGACCCCCACCTCCCACCCCACCCCAGAGGTTGCCTGTTTTCATTCATTCTGCTGGCCCTTATTCATTCTATCTGCTCCCCCATACCTGATCATGTTCTTCTCCCCCCCCCTTCCCTTCTCCCACCCAGGACCCTCCCTCCCTTTGCCTCCCGTGATTGTTTTCTTCTTCCTTCCAAGTAGGATTGAAGCATCCTCACTTGGGTCCTTCTGCTTGTTAACCTTCGTGAGTTCTGTGGATTGTATTCTAAGTATTCTGTACTTTTTGGCAAATATCCACTTATTACTGAGTGCATACCATGCATGTCCTTTTGACTCTGAGTTACCTCACTCAGGATGATATTTTTTAGTTCCATTCATTTGCCTGCAAAACTTATGATGTCTTCATTCTTAATAGCTGAAAAGTACTCCATTGTATAAATAAACCACATTTTCTGTATTCATTCTTTGTTTATGGGACATCTGGGTTGTTTCCAGCTTCTGAGTATCACAGATAAGGCCACTATGAACATAGTAGAGCACCTTCCCCTCTGCCATAGTGGAGAATCTTTTGAGTATATGCCCAAGAGTGGTATAACTAGGTCTTCAGATAGATCTATTTTCAATTTTCTGGGGGAACCTCCAGATAGATTTCCAGAGTGGTTGTACCAGTTTGCAATCCCACCAGCAATGGAGGAGTGTTCCTCTTTCTCTGCATACTTTCCAACATGTGCTGTCACCTGAGTTTTTTATTGTGATTGGCGTAAAGTGTAATCTCAGGGTCATTTTGATTTGCATTTCCCTAATGATAAAGGTCTTTGAACATTACTTTAAGTGCCTCTTGGCCATTCAAGATTTCTCTGTTGTGAATTCTCTGTTTAGCTCTATACCCCATTTTTTGACTGGGTTGTTTGGTTTTCTGGAGGTTAGCTTCTTGAGTTCTTTATATATTTTAGATATTAGCCCTCTATCAGATGTGGGGTTAGTGAATATTTTTTCCCAATCTGTAAGTTGCCAATTTGTCCTATTGATTATATCCTTTGCCTTACAGAAGCTTCTCAGCTTCATGAGGTCTCACTTATCATTTCTTGATCTCAGAGCCTGAGACACTGGAGTTCTTTTTAGGAACTCCTCCCACTCCGACCCATGCCAATGAGTTTGAAGCTCTTTCCCACTTTCTCTTCTATTAAATTGACTGTATATGGTTTTATTTTGAGGTCCTTGATCCACTTGGGCTTGAGCTTTGTGCAAGTTAGACTTGCACCATTTATTGAAGATTCTTTCTTTTTCCATTGTATATTTTTGGTTTCTTTTTCAAAATTCAAGTGTCCATAAGTACGTGGGTTTATTTCTGGATCTTCAATTCTATTCCATTGATCCGCCTGTTTGTCTCTGTACCAATACCATGCAGATTTTATCGCTATTGCTCTGTAGTGCAGCTTGAGGTCAGGATGGTGATTCCCCCTGAAGTTCTTTTGTTGTTAAGAATTGGTTTTGCTATCCTGAGTTTTTTGGTTTTTTTATATGAAATTGAGAATTGCTCTTTTCATGACTGTGAAGAATTGTGTTGGAATTTTGATGAGAATTGCATTGAATCTATAGATTACTTTTGGTAGGATGACCATTTTTACTATGTTAATCCTACCAATCCATGAGCATTGGAGATCTCTCCATTTTCTGAGGTCTTCTTTAATTTCTTTCTTGAGAAACTTGAAGCTCTGATCATATGAGAGTTCTAGTTGCTTGTTTGATTAGAGTCACACCAAGATATTTTATATTATTTGTGACTATTGTAAAGGATGTTGTTTCCCTGTTTTCTTTCTCATCTCGTTTATCATTTGTGTAAAGGAAGATTACTGACTTGTTTGAGTTAATTTTATATCCAACCACTTTGCTGAGGTTGTTTATCAGCTGTAGAAGAACTTCAGGGGGAATCACCATCCTGACCTCAAGCTGCACTACAGAGCAATAGCGATAAAATCTGCATGGTATTGGTACAGAGACAAACAGGCGGATCAATGGAATAGAATTGAAGATCCAGAAATAAACCCACGTACTTATGGACACTTAAAACATTCTCTGGTAGAATGTTTTGGGTCGCTTATGTATGCTATCATATCGTCTGCAAATAGTGATACCTTGACTTCTTCCTTTCCAATTTGCATCCCCTTGATCTCCTTTTGTTGTCTTATTGCTCTAGCTAGAACTTCAAGCACTGTATTGAATAGATACAGGGAGAGTGGGCATCCTTGTCTTGTCCCTGATTTTAGTGGGATTGCTTCAAGTATCTCTCCACCTAATCTGATATTGACTGTAGGTTTGATGTATATTGCTTGGGTATGGGCCTTGTATTCCTGATCTCTCTAATACTTTTAATATGAAGGGGTGTTGTATTTTGTCAAATGCTTTTCAGCATCTAATGAGATAATCATGTGATTTTTTTATTTGTTTATATTGTGGATTATATTAATAGATTTTTATATATGGAACCAACCTTGTATCTCTTGGATGAAGCCTACTTTATTGTGGTGAATGATGGTTTTTATGTGTTTTTTGAATGTGGTTTACTAGAATTTTATTGAGTACTTTTGCATTGATATTCATAAACAAAATTGGTCTGAAGTTCTCTTTCTTTGTAGGGTCTTTCTGTGTTTAAGGTGTCAGAGTAATTGTGGTTTCACAGGATAAATTAGGTAATGTTCCTTCTGTTTCTATTTTATGGAATAGTTTGAGGAGTGTTAATATTAGCTCTTCTTTGAAGGTCTGGTAGAATTCTGTGCTAAAGTCATCTGGCCCTGGGCTTTTTCTGATTGAAAGGTTTGTAATGACTTCTTCTATTTCCTTAGGGGATATGGCACTGTTTAGATAGTTTGCCTCCTCTTGATTTAATTTTGGTACATAGTATCTGTCTAGAAAATCATTGATTTCATCTAGATTTCCCAGTTTTGTTGAGTATAGGCTTCATAGTAGGATCTGATGATCTTTTAAATTTCCTCAGTTTCTGCTGTTATGTCTCCCTTTAATTTCTGATTTTGTTAATTTGGATACAGTTTCTGTGCCCTTTAGTTAGTTTGGCTAGGGGTTTATCTATCTTGTTGATTTTCCCAAAGAATCAGCTTTCGGTTTTCTTGATTCTTTATATGGTTCTCTTTGCTTCTATGTGGTTGCTTTTGGCCCTGAGTTTAACTACTTCCTGCCATCTACTCCTCTTGGGTGAGTTTGTTTCCTTTTGTTCTAGGGCTTTCAGGTGTGCTGTTAAGTTGTTAATGTAGGACCTCTCCAATTTCTTTTCAAGGGTACTTAGTGCTATGAGTTTTGTTCTTACCACAGCTTTCATTGTGTCCCATAAGTTTGGGAATGCTGTGTCATCATTTTCATTGAATTCCAGCAAATCAATTTATTTCTTTATTTCTTCCCTGACCAAGTTATCATTAAGTTAAAAGTTGTTCAGTATCCATGGGTATATGGGCTTTCTGTTGTTTTGTTGCTACTGAAGACCAGCCTTAGATTTGTGGTGATCTGGTAGAATGCATGGGATTATTTCAATATTCTTGTATCTGTTGAGCTTGTTTTGTGACCAGTTATACGGTCAATTTTGGAGAAGGTACCATGAGGTACTGAAAAGAAGGTATAGTCTTTTGTTTTAGGGTGAAATGTTCTGTATGTATCTGTTAAATCCATTTGGTTCATAACCTGATTTAGTTTCACTGCATCTTTGTTTAGTTTCTGTTTCAATGACTTGTTTATTGGTGAGAGTGGGGTGTTGAAGTCTCTCACTATTATTGTGTGAGGTTTAATATGTGCCTTGAGCTTCAGTAACATTTCTTTTACAAATGTGGGTGCCCTTGCATTTGGGGCAGAGATGTTCAGAATTGAGACTTTCTCTTGGTGGACTTTTCCTTTGATGAATATGAAGTGTCCCTCCCCATCTCACTTGATGACTTTTGGTTGAAAGTCTATTTTACTGGATATTAGGATGGCAACTCCAGCTTGTTTCTTCTGACCATTTGCTTGGAAGACATCGTTTTAACATTTTACTCTGGGGTCATGTCTGTCTTTGTCATTGGGATGTATTTCTTGTATGCAGAAAAATGCTGGATTGGTAGATAAATATTGTTTAAATTAGCTTATGTTGTTTTATTGGGGAATTGAGTCTGTTAATATTGAGAGATAGTAAAGACAGAAGATTGTTTGTTCCTGTCATATTTGTTGGTGTAGGGTAGCATTATGTGTATGTGATTCTCTCCTTTTGGTTTTGTTGTAAGATGATTAATTTCTTTTCTTTTCTTTTTTTGGTTTTTTTTTGTGTGTGTGTGTGTAGGTACCCTCCTTGTGTTGGAGTTTTCCTTCTAGAAGCCTCTGTAGAACTGGATTGGTAGATAAATATTGTTTAAATTTGGTTTTGTCCTGGAATATTTTGGTTTCTCCATCTATGATGATTGAGAAGTTTGCTGCTTATTGTAGCCTGGGCTGGTATTTGTGTTCTTTTAGGGTCTGCATGACCTCTCTCAAGGCTCTTCTGGCTTTTAGGGTCTCTGTTGGGAAGTCTGGTGTAATTCTGATAGGTCTGCCTTTATATGTTTCTTGGCCTTTTGCTTTTACAGCTTTTAATATTCTTTTTTTGTCCTGTGAATTTACTGTTTTGGTTATTATGTGATGAGAGGATTTTCTTTTGTGGTCCAATCTATTTGGTGTCCTATAGGCCATTTATGGCCATCCCTTTTTTTAGGTTGGGGAAGTTTTCTTCTATGATTTTGTTGAAGACATTTTCTGGTCCTTTAATCTGGGAATCCTAGCTCTCTTCTATTATTATTATTCTTAGATTTGGTCTTTTCATTGTGCCCTGGATTTCCTGGATGTTTTGGGGTTAGGAGTTTTTTTTTTTTTTTTTATGTTTTGTATTTTCTTTGACCATTGTGTCAGTATATTCTAAGGTACCTCCTATGCCTAAGATTCTCTCTTCTACCTCTTGTATTCTGTTGTTGGTATTTGCATCTGTAGCTCATGACCTCTTTCATAGATTTTCCATTTTCAGGGTTGCCTCTGTTTTTTATTTCTTTATTGTTTCTACTTCCATTTTTAGGTCTTGGGTCACTTTGTTCAATTTTTCACCTGTTTAGTTGTATTTTCCTGTATTTCTTTAAGGGATTTATTTTTTCCTTGTTAAGAGCTTCTACCTGTTTACTTGCCTCTGCCTCCTGAGTGCTGAAATTAAAGTCATGAGCTACCGCTGTCCAACATTGCTATTATTTCTTAAATAATACAATATAATAACTATTTACACAGCATTTTATTAGATTAGGTATTATAGATAATCTAGATATTATTTAAGTATACAGGAGTCAGGTAAGTAGTATACACCTGTATCCTAAACAGTTACAGGAAGAAACAAGAGAGTCATGATTTTGAGGTCAGCTTCAGTTATGTAGTGGTACCCTCTCAAAAAAAAAGATAAGAGGAAGGAAGGATGGAGAAAACAAGGAAGAAGACAGGGAAGAGAAGAAAGGAAAGGAAAAGGGAGGGAGATGAGGGAGGGAGGGAAAAAGGAAAGGAGGGGTGAGCTACTAGAATCCCCCTACCTTTGTCAACTGCCTCTCTGTGTGGGAACAGGTTTCTTCATATATGATTGGCTTTAAGTACCTTCATAGTATTGATCTCAGGAGCCCTAGTGATGGAAATACAGATCTTCAAGTTTCATATAAAATACTAAGGTATGTGCACAGCTTAGCACATCCTGTGTAATTTAGATCACTTGTGGACCACTCATGCTACCTATTACATTATAAATGGGAGAATAAATATTCATATTCCAATACAATAATGACAAGAAAAATAGATTGTGCTTGTTCAATACAGATGGCCAGATTCAGGAATATGGGACCCAGAAACACAGAAGGCCTCAATCAAAATGGGTCAGAACTGATCGAAGACAAAAATGGATATAGAAATATAATTAGGTACTGTATTATGTATATACAAATTTACACTTTTCTCGTTTGATTAAAGCATATTTAGCAAAAAGAGTTTATGCTCTTCAGAGAAAATTTGATTTAGTGGTTTCCTATGTGGAGTGAGCTTACAGTTCTGACTTCTCCAACCTTTAACAAAGGCTACATTTAGGGAGGGAACAGAGAGTCCATAAGAGAATACTTTGTGGGTGAGAAATAACTGCTAGAATCCTACAGATGAGTCCCACAGATGGAGAGGTGTGTAGCTGGTTTGGGTGGGGACATTTCTATCTATGGGGACTTTACAGCCCACTATCATTTTTTGCTCTGAGACACACTGTTGTAGTTTAGAGAGGGAAGGGGGTGTCCTAAGTCTTTATAAAGTTCTGTTCTGTGTAAATCACTCTCAAGAAGTGGGGAACTGGCTGAGAGAATGTCTGGGGTCTGTGTTTAGGAAGGTGGACATGGAAGAAGATGAGAGAAATTGTCAAGTAAGTGCCAAACAAGTTCTAGACAAGAGCTTTGAGAAAATAAGTACCGTGTGTCCATGAGCAAGGTGCTTGTGGGGAAAGGGTATCACGAGGAGAATTATTCCAGTCTTTCTGATATTCACTCTCAGCTTCACATAACTCCTCTTTTCAGAGCACACTATAATCCTTACACTGAAGAAGCAGAGGCAGGAGGATCAGCTCAAGGCCAGTCTGTACTACACGGCCAGGCCCTGTCTCAAAAAAAAAGCATAAGTAAGTAGATAAATAAATAAATAAATAAATGTGATGGTAATGATAAATCAATTCTGTTTTTAAAACACTTTTGCTAATGACAGGTTTCTTAAATATATTTTGAGCTAATTTGTGTCATGGAGCAAGAAACACTCCAAAGACTGACAGAAGAAAATTGATGGTCAATGTCACCACAATCAATATGGAAAATCGGAAAAACAGTAAACAACCCCGCCATTCTATACTTTTATGAGCTCCTGTCAGACAGACTTGTCCATGAGAAATATTTCACAGATGATTTATAGGTGAAAAGTTCGTAAAACTCCTCCACAGAAGCTCTCGCAAACATCTGTGTGGTGTTTCAGAAGGCTCCAGCCCTTCTGTTTGTATCCAAGGTTTCTGAGGACGGTAGCAGTCATCACTTCTTCCTGTAAGTCTCCCAGTTACAGGAACACAGCTGCTCCTGACATACCCTATTGGTCTGATTTCCAGCTTGCTCCCTCAAGCTTGTGCTCTGTCTTCTGGCAGCCTAAATCATAAACACAACCCAATTTTCCTCAAGATGTGAGTCAATGGGGTGTGAGCCCTGGAAAAAAACTCTGCCAAATTTTACATATTCATCTTTAATGTACTTTAATGCTTTAGTAATAAGATTCTTACAGTGAAACTTCACATTCCTAACCAGATAAGTAGTTTATATTTATGTTTGCATAGGCAGAAATTAGTAATTACTTTATTATGCTAAGGTTTTTATGGGACAGGGTCTCACGCTGTAGCCCATTGTGATATGAATTATATTGGTAAATTGTCACATGCTGCTGGCATCTGTTGAGAGCTAACTCGGGCATTTCTTATTTTCAGTGCTCCAAGACTCTGTCCTGGGTTATCCTGGCTCCCTGGCTCTCTTAGTAGGGAGAAATGAAAACAGTAAACACTTAAGTGTTGTCAGAGCACTGCTCCTTTAGAAGATAAACCTTCTCTGACAGAGATTACTATTGTTCCTCTTGTGATACACAATGCCTTAGAGGAGGAAGGAAAAGCCAGAAGCCCTTCTGTAGACAGGACTCTGCTTGGACTCTCCTACTGCAGAGTTACTGTTTCAGCACCACTTCCCCAGCCTATCTCTGCTGAGAGCTGAGAGCGTAAGTGACCAATTTGACGATGTTTTCTGATCCTTGTGTCTGTTCCACTTTTGTTTATTACGTGCTTAACAGTGCGTTCATTTGGAACAGCCATCACATGGACAGTGTTTCACACAGAACCAGGTGACCTAGAACTCACTAGCCTAGGCTAGCCTCAAATTTATAGTGACCATCTGGTCCTCAGTTTCTCAAGTTGTTAGAATTACAGGCCCGAGGCTCTTTTGATGGTGTTTGTTAATATTTATGGGACAGAGAAAGATCACGTGATATACCTACATAGTATCATGTGATCAAATAAATTTGCATCTCTTCCAACATCATTTCTGTATAACGATCGTTGTAGGCTATAGTCACCCTACTGTTCCATGGTTCTCTAAAGCTATGTCCATCTAACTGTACTTGACGTCCTTTATCTAGCCCCTCTATCCCTCCCCTCTTCCCCAGTCTTTTGTGATCACACTGAATTCTCTACTTCTAGGAGATAACCATTTTAACTGACACACATGAATGAGAACGTATTCTATTTGCCTTTCTGTGCCTGACTTCCTCTTCTTCCTTTCAGCCAATGAAGAATAACAAATTTTTCTTTTATTTTTGAGATTGTAACACAGTTCCATCATTTTTCCCTTTCTACCCTCCAAATGGTCCCTTATAACCTTCCTTGCTCTCCTTCAAATTCAAAATATCTCATTTCATAAATTGTTATTACACATATATGGTGCTGAGGAATATATATGTATATATTCCCAGATACATAAAAAATAACCTGCCCCATCTATGTAAGGGGATTTACATTTGTTTGCCGGGCAGACCATTTGGTATCAGATAAGGTTTTCATTAGGTGTCAGGAAACACCACACAGCAGGCACACAGAAAGGTCTCTGAGACAGCGGAGTGGGGCTCTGCTAAAGCCAGTAATTTTTTTTTTTAGATTCATTTTATTTACATGAATACACTGTAGCTGTCTTCTGACACTCCAGAAAAGGTCACTGGATCCCATTACAAGTAGTTGTGAGCCACCATGTGGTTGATGGGAATTGAACTTAGGGCCTCTGGAAGAGGCTGTCAATGCTCTTAACTGATGAGCCATCTCTCCAGCCCACAGGGATGAAGTATTTTTAAACCCCTGAATGGTCTTCCTTGCCTATTTAGAGGTTTGTTGGTTTGAAGAAACACAGGATGGCTGATTGGCCCAAAACTGTTGTTTAGCATATGCTTACCAAGCCTTGAACTTGTTGATCCTCCCAGGGTGCTGGTGGGAGAGAAAGTTGCAAGGCCTTTGTCTTAAACTCAGGTCAGGAGGGTAAGGAAGAAATCTCTCTGGTTTGTCTTACTTCGCATGATATTCCCCAGTACTACTCATATAACTGTGAAGGATAGGATTTCAGTCTTTTTCGGGCTGAAAAGTATCTGATAAAACTCACTGTGGATGCCTTGGTTGATTTCATAAATGATATTATGAATAGGACTGCAGCTACGTCTTTAATTATTCCATCATGCACACCCATAGTGGAACTGCTGAATCACTTGGTAGTTGTATTTTTATTTTTATTTTTTTATTTTTTTTTACTTTGAATGGATTTATTCAGATTGGTCTTTTTCACAGTCATGGATAGTCCTCTAAGCAAAACAACCTCATTGTACAGATAGGGAAACTGAGGCACAAGGTGTTATCCAGCCTCTGCTTAGTGATACACTGTTGGTTCTGCCAGTGTCCTCGTTAAAGTAGGGATCCAGCAATGACTGGGACAGAGCCAAAGGGAAAGAGTAAAGAAAGCTGAGAACAGAGGAGAGATGAGACGAGACGAGACGAGACGAGACGAGACGAGACGAGACGAGACGAGACGAGACAGAGCACGCACAGGAACCCACAGCCTCCTGCCTCAGTCACAATCACGCATGGCCACATCCAACATGTCTGTCACCCTCAGACTGATCCCATAGATGGTGATGTAATTTCCACTTCACAAACAAGGTTCAGAGAGGTCAGACAATTACCCAAAGCCACACAGCTAGAAGGAGGGAAAACTAAGATTTGGGCTGGGGTATGTGCATGGCCTTCCCTTGGTGTCCCAAACAGACATGGCTTCTCTGTGACCTCTCACAGCCTCTTCCACACCTGTGGACACATTCAAAAGGTTGCCCAGAGAGCCAGGCTGTAACTTGAGCTTCACCAAGCTTGGAGTGACCAACTGGATGGGTGGGCAGGTGACAGCCAGGGCAGGACCGTCTGCTCAGACATTGTGTGCACAGGTGCCCCTGAGGAGCCACCTGTGGATTCGAGGCTGCAGCCTGCAGCATGGGCAGCAAGCAGACTGTCTTTAGTCACGAGCAGCTGGAGGAATACCAGGTGGGTGTGCATGGTGAGTCCTGGCAGGCTGCCGCGGCTTGGTCTGGGATACAGGCAGCCCAGAGTCTCCTCAGAGCCCCGTTTGTGACATTGGGCTGTGTGGGTTTGGAGTGCCTAGAGGGGCGCATGGAGAGGCAGATCTGTGTCAAGCTGGTTTCTCTCCCCACAGGACTGTACTTTCTTCACAAGGAAGGAGATCATGAGGTCAGTGGGGGATGAAGGGAGGTGACACCCCAATACAACTTTCTAGTCACCGCTGGGCCTTTGTGCAATCTTTTTGTTTTTGTTCTGTTTTGTTTGCTTGAGAAGGAGCCCAGGCTAGCCTCAAAATTACCTCTGCCTCTTGGGTGCTAGGATCACAGGTGTAAGTATGTCACTGAAGTTGGCTGCAATTTTAAAAAATATTATTGCGGGAGGGGGTCATGATTTGTGAGTGTGTAAATGTGTGTACATGTGCCATGGTGCACGTGTAGCAGTCAGATGAGAATTTGTAGAGTTGGGGTTTTTTTTCTGCCCCCTTTAAGTGAGTTCTGGGACTGAACTCAGCTGATCCAGCTTCCCAGTTTCTCTTTCTACCATGTGGGTCTTAGGGGTCAAAGGTCATCAGGCAAGTCATTTGAGTCATTTGCTGTTTTGGTCCTCTTGATTTTCCTTTTCTCTTTCTTCTTTCTTTCCTCTCTCTTTCTTTCTTTCTTTCTTTCTTTCTTTCTTTCTTTCTTTCTTTCTTTTTTTCCCTGAGAGACAGGGTTTCTCTGTGTAGCCCTGGCTGTCCTGGAACTCCCTCTGTAAATCAGGCTGACCTTGAACACAGAAATCCACCTGCTTCTGCCTCCCAAGGGCTGGGATCACAATCCTCTACCACCGTGCTCGTGTCTTTGCAATGTGAAGGGAGCTGAGATGTAACATCATCAAGTTTAAAGCTTTGATTTTGGTGTCGGCTCAAGGTCAGTGGACTGAGGCAGAGACATCTGGCTGAGAAGTCACACCCTGTCATACTGGCTGAGTCTTTGTACTGAGGAACTTGTCCTTTTACTCAAGGGTAGCAAGGAGCCACAGAAGGTACTAAAGCCTTGGAGAAGCACACTGGCACTTTGAGGTTAGGATTCCACTGCGGAGCTGAGATCCAGCCCTGAGCTGGGAGTGGCATAAAGTAGATTGTGTCTGAGTGTTGGCAGCCCCTGGGTGACTACAGGTTCCTGGCTTGAATCCAGCAGGATGGACATAGATGAACCTTCCATGTCACCCTTCTGTTTGTTGGGCCATTATCCATGAAACCCAAGCCAGCTGTGGTTCAGCGTGGGGCATCAGGCTGAGCCCCTCTTGTGTGGGTACAGAGCATCCATTATTGATGGGTCCACCTCTCACCCATCAGCCCATTGTCTGTGAGGACAGCAGGTGTGTCTGGCAGGTCACTCTGGCCATCATGATCAAATTACTGAGAAACTGGGAAACTGAGGCTTGAGCAAGGAGGACTTCAGTTCCCAGGGCAGATGGACAGAGTCCTAGTGAGTGGCATTCTGACTGGCCCAGGCTTCCAGATTGTTAATCAGAGTAACCAAGGCTGGAAGAAGAGAGGAACTCACTGAATGCTACAAAAGAAAGACAAACTCTGTGGCTTAACAAACAAAAGTGCTTGCTGCCAAGCCTGAGAATCAGAGTTCAAACCCCAGGACCCATATAGTAGAAAAGAATCCATTTCCACAAGTTGTCCTCTGACTTTGACACCTAAACCTGTCTCTCCAAGGCAGCTCACCCATGTGATGACGTGTCTTAGTTGATTGTCAGGTCAAATGTCTAACAGAAGTCTCCGATTCGAGGGCCAGGATCCTGGAAGAGACTCTGCAATTCCAGCTCTGGGGGATCTGACACCTCTTGTGGCATTTCTCAGAGGTGGTAAGAGACACCTGTCAGTTTCAGAGATTTAGTAGATTTTCATTATGGCAGAGGGCATGGCATCACACAGGCAGACATGGTGCTGGAAAGTAGCTGAGATTTCTATATCTGGATCTGCCGGTAGTTGTATTTTCAATGATTGGGCATCTCCAAAATGTTTTCCACAGTGGCTGAATTAATTTACACTTGGACAACTATTTTTTTAATCCTATATTAGAGTTGAAAAGACTCCTATTAACTCACTTCGGTGTGGACTATGAATCGCTCTCCAGGAAGAACAGCACTAGAAGTTGCTCTGACAGCAGACCCCTTCCGTCTCGCCCTCGCCCTCGCCCTCGCCCTCGCCCTCGCCCTCGCCCTCGC